>CM060988.1:32278903-33478903 GCA_030765065.1 Deroplatys truncata | reverse complement strand
GAGAATAGGCGTTTATAAAAATAAATTGTACAAGAGTAGAGAAAGTCATGTGAGTGTAACACATCAGATTTTTTTGATAAGTGGACGAATCGTAACTCTTTGTTCTCAAGTTATGTATCGGATCGTTGTATGAGATATTGCAGCGAGCAGCAGCGTTGCCATCTGTGAGGGAAGCCTGATAGCACGTGGAGCTCTCTAGCGGCCAGACGAGCCCTGCCTGGGAAGCAGGCCAGAGCAGGCTAGCAGTTCAGCAGCAGCAACTGCCGGGTTGCCGACGCGCGGGTGGAGTAGGAGGTGTACGATGATACTGCCGTGACGATACATTGTTGCGCCACACTGAGGAGGGGTGGAGGTTGTCTTCTGGCAAGGCCCACGCAGCGCCCAGACATGTGAGTGGCCAGCATTTTTATAGAAAAATATAAGCATGTTAATTGCAATTCTTGTTTTAACTTGTCGTGTATGTATAATAAATAATTACATTTTATGTAGTAAAAGACTCCAAAACAGTATGCTACTACGTACTTTATAGAGACAATATATGCCCAAAATTATGATTATATGCAGTAATAACCATGCAAACCATAAGTTTATTTATTATTCATTCTAAATTACAATTTTAAAAAAATCACTCAAGTTTTGAGAGCTAAACAGTAACTCTCCCAATAAAATTGTGATTTGTATTAAAATTAATGCATTAATTTAGAAGATATATATTATGTTTTTGACACGTTCCCATTTTGAAACGTTCCCAATGGAAGATTAAATTTCCAAAATCGTAATTTAACCATTTTATTGGCCGCTATTAGAATACTCTGAGGGAAGTTTTCTAAAATTCCACCTTTTGAAAATATACAGAAATTTGGAAACATTGTTAAGGATTTCAAGCTAGAAATTACGTAGCTTTTTTATGTTATCTCATACATGTCATATACACAGCAGCCAAATACGATACAAATTAATGTGTAAAAGGGTTGCATCAGTGTTTCCATAAACAGGAAAATTTGCCTTGCATAGAACATTTGCCGTACTAAAAAGTTTAGTTTTGATAAAAATGTAATTTTATTTAAAATAAAAATGAGTAAGTTAAGGCGAATCTGTAGGTAAAGCCTAAAAATTCACATTAAAGCTTGCATTTATGCTAAAACTTATGTACATACATTTGACTTGCATCGTATTCTGAAAAAAATTATATACGCATTTGCATTGTTTATTATAATTGCTATTATAAGAAAATACAAACAATTTCTCCGTGCTCTGGATGCCGAGGTTTCTTTTATCTAGATATGGACTAATTTAAATGTTCTCTCACGTATGAGAATTCCACCAGGAGCTGGAACATCATTTATCTTTGTCACTCTGTCAGACATATCACTTAAATGTTGGCAATTAGCATATTTGCTGTTGTCCAGCACATCATTTAATGTGCTGACCATGCGGTCCAGGAGCTTCAGTGAAGTACGTTTTTATATTCTACAAAGCTTCCAGAAATTTCACCAAACCAATATCGTAAACTCTAATTCGATTATGTGGCTATAACAAAATGTGTAGCTGTCAAATTATGCTTTGTTCTAGCGTGCATGCATGTTATCCCTACAGACTTCTTGAGATTTTAACACGACAGTTTTCATGCCTCAGACATTATGCGTTGGCTTTTATAAATCTCAATAGAGACGACTGTTTTTGGCGGTGAATTGCAAAAATTTATATTCCGCACGCACACGATGCTTTAGGTATTAAACTCAGTTAAATCGTTTTATTATACCGAATACGAGATATTGCCCCTGTGTTCTGATGGTTAGCACGCTAGTTTACAGATCCACAGAACCTGTGTTCGATTCCCGGCTGGAATTATGGAACGCTTCTTTAGCCAGGATTATTCCACCACTTCTTAAAGTCGTGAAGTATGAGTGAGAGTGTAAATGTGCGCATGTTTAATTAAGAAACTCTACTTAAACAAACACAAACACACAATAATAAATGAGTGCACATCATGCCGATGAGCAATTGTACAAAAGACTAAGACACCTATATGACATTATTAGGCGGCATATAAATGGAACAAAAAGAGACTCAAAACAACAAAATAGTAGACATTGAACATCTGGGGGGAACATTGCGATTTTTCGGGCCCAGTTTTAAGTCATTTAAAATCAAAGCCTGATTTCACGTAAATATTTTCCTGAAAAAATACCTAGACTTTTTAGTCATTCTACGACTTGTATATCACCTCATAAATAAATGTATATATTAAAGTCTAATTTTTCCTTTACACCAATTTTCTTTTCATCGTATATTTTAATTATCTAAGAGAATTGTTAAGATTTACCCCAAATTTTGCATATTGCGATTTCACCAGGTTATTTGCTTGATTAGGTGCTCCGAACGAATAAACAATGCATCGTTTGAGTGTGCATGTGTGTGAGAGAAAGAGAGGGGGAGGGAGGAGAAAGAAGGAATAGACCAAAACGGAAAGTTGCATAAGTACTACATTTGGTATTTAACAACCTAGGACAGCTGAGAGGGTTTTTCACAGTTTTTGGAACTCTAGGCTTCAAATTTTACATGCTATCTAGTAAAAGTATTAATAGTGTTGCATCAATCTAGAGCGATGCTGGCACCGTAGTTCGGTCGGTAGAGCGCCTGCCTATCGTGCAAAGGGTTCCGGGTTCGATTCCCGGCGGGGTGGGAATTTTTCTCTAGTCAAGATTATTCGCTATCCTCCCCAGAATCTTGGAGTAGAATGAGCGTAAATGATGTGTGATATAATATATAAAACCCAAAGAAAAACCTGAAATGCAGTAACAACTGTATACGAGTTAACAACATTGCGGATAGGCAATACATTGCATAGGTAAAAGGCCGTCGATATGCTCATTGCAGTTAAAGGCGAGTATAAATGAAACAATAAAAATTTTAAGATTGAATGAGTGGTATGTACTTCAGCAACTAAATCCTTATTCATTCATTATCTGTTTACCCTCCTCTTATGTAGGACTTACACCCCCTAGGACTTACAGGCGGGTGTCTGGGGTCAGAGGCCCGTCGAGGAGCAGACACTCATGGATCGACAGAGCATCCAGGATGGGTGATCAGCCCGATGCCTGGTATGGGATGAAGGAAGTAGATGAAGCGAAATGTTGGTGAAATGGATGAAAGGAAAGGTGATGATGGAGCAGTTGGTGGAATGAATGGCGGGGGAAACCGGAGATCCCGGAGAAAACCCGCCCAGACGCCGCTTCGTCCACCACAAATCCCACATGCAGGTCCCTGGGATTGAACCCGGTCCGCCTCGGTGGGAGGCGAGCGGTCTAACCAAACTAAATCCTTATATTCTGATAAATTGTGATTTTGAAATATTCCACAAGCAATAAAACCTTTCTGCCCTTGTCCGTGGTGTGGGGATAGCATGTCTACCTCCCATTCAAGATGTTCAGAGTTCGAATTTTGGTTAGTATCGATAAGATTTTTTTCTTCCGGGATTTTCCCTTATCTTGAGAAGACGTATGTCGAGTAATTCTAAAATCTAGGGACCTAGGGCCCATTTGAGCATCATTCTAACCATTTCGTTCATTCACTGTCCGATATGACCAGAGCTAGGGCAAATATCCTTTGGTTACAATGTGTGCACGCCTCGAGTTTGTACCGACAGTGCCACCTGGAATTGTAAACAGAAGCGCCAGAGGTGGAACAGAACATAAACACAGAGCTCACAGAGAGCAACTCTATCATACCACTGGCTGTCGACTGTGCATCTCTGGGTCCGTGTATTCAGCACGACGTAATGTGTACTAGGTAGGGTGGTATAGATGTGTTGATTCCTCGCTCAGTGGATATTTGTGCTAGCTCTACATACTATCTACTCGGTTAAAGGACATTGAATGTACAGCAACAAAAATGGAAGGCCTTAAAGGTAGTTTTTAACTTGAGCCACTCATACTAGAAATTGGATATTATAACACTTAGTGCAATAAAAAAAATTTCAAACTGTATTGTTACCATCATTGTTTCTTGCGATCGAAATATATAGTGTATTAAGCGGAGGTCTTATGTCGATTAAGTGATATCGGGCTATTTGAATGACTTGGAAATGGATTCGGCAGAACCAGAGGAAATTTTGAAATCACCAGGGAGGGCAACGTTGAAATTGTTACTAAAGAAGTCGAGGAAACGGTACGATATTGCATACAGCTGATTACTTCACTGGTGCAAGGTAAAAAACGTACATAACAATTAGTACACTCAGAATGTACTGTTACACGTATTGTGTTTTGTTTTATCTTTTCCACAGCCTTCTATATATTATAAGTGGAATGCTAGGTATGGCTGTGTGAATGATCATGTTGTCAGCACTGGTGTTGTGACGGTCAAACAACAACTATGCGCACGTCCGAATGTATACTGCTATTTCCACATACATTTCAGCTTGTTACTTTATAATTTAAAAATAGTATATGTTAAGACATGTTAAAACTATTTTTGTTTTGCCCGTAGGATTACTACACTCCCAAAATAAAACTCCACTTCTAACTTTTGATTATGAATGATTATTTCAGAGATATTTCTTCACGTAATTATTTGATAAATTTTAAATTTGGAATTAATTGTTCTTCCATACAAGCCGTGTGTTTAAGGTTAGAAAGGTAGAATCAGGCTGCTGAAAAGTTCAATGCCATCGCCGGGATTTCAACCACGGATCGCCCAGTTTCCGTCCGTTTGCTCTAACCATTGAGCTACCATTGCACATATCGGTAGGATATTAAATTCCCCAATTGATTCGTATATTCCCGGTAAACCACAAGGAGATCTCAAATTGTATTGAGATGACATACCCCCAATGGCGACTTACAATGCTGTAAGTCTCTAAGTCCCGGGCTTCATAGTTTCGACCACTATTAGGTCAATTGATGAAATTAATTATTCCTCCACACAGACCATATGTTTGGAGAAGTTTGGAAAGGTAGAATCAGATGATGTTCAAATCCCGGCGATGACATTGAATTTTTCACGTCTGATTCTACCCTCTCACATTTTAAAGTTATGTAGGAAGTTTTTAAAACATATGTTTTGAATTAATAATAACAAATAGTAACATTGCATACTTTAAAGCTAAGAAGTTATGATTCCATAAACTATTATTCAATTTTCTTCACCTAATTTAAATATAGATATTAAATTAAAATCTCTATTTTAGTAATTAACTCATTGTGCTCAAGATTTTAAAAATAAAATAAAAATCGGCCGAAAAATGTGCATTTTATTTGGAATATTGGTGAGGATTTTCTTACCGATCTTGTGAAAATACATTATATATAGGATATACTTGATGCTGAAAAGCATAGTTTTGAGAAATTTCGGATTATAGTAAAGTTCATGAATTTAAATATCTGTGCAAGGGGTTTTCAAAATGTCTATCAGAACTATTTCTGAAACCGATTTTCAACTAAAATTATACATATAGCTTTGATTTAACTTAAAGCGTTATTTTTTGCAAATATTGAAAAATCAAAATTTTTAAATAATTTTGGCTCAAAATGAGTCTTACGTACTAAGTCAAATATCCTTGAAAGATGCAAGAGGGTATAGGTTTCCTATAAACTTACACCTCACTTTCCGAAACGATTATCTATTCTGTTTAGAATGACTATGAATTTGGATAATTGCATGAAAAATTTAAAGCATACCCGGTTAATATAGTAAACTGTTCTTAAACAACGTTTTACTGTGTTTTGTTATGAAATTTCACATAACTCGGAAGAAATGCATAATATTTTATGATCTGGTGGTTAGGATGCTTACCTCCAAATCTAGAGGTGCCGAGTTCGATTCCTGGCTGAGGGTGGGAAGTTTTCTTTAGCCGGGATTATTCCCCATTCTCCCTAGAATCTGGCAGTGTGAATGTATCTGTGAATTTAATGTAATAACCAAAAGTAACATGAACGCAAAGATTAATACCCTGGAATCAAGTGAACATAATCGCTGATGAGTAATTGTTCTAAAGGTAAAAAGCCGCCGATATGACCTTATATGTTAATGGAAATATAAATGGAACATGAAAAAAATACAAAATAGATGAAAACCTCTACAGAAAAAAATGTGGTTTTCATTTAGACATAACTATAGTTTATTTCCTATAACTTGTATTCCTAGCATAAGTAATTTATAAAATATTCTCTGTTACCAGCTTTAACTTTCTCATTTTGAACGATTCTTCTTTGAGAAGTACAAGTTCTTTTGTTTCTCAAGAACTCGCGGCTAATATTCAGTCAGATCGCCGTCTGAGTAGGCAACCCAATTCACAACAAAAGGAAAGCGTAAAGTTAGTCATTTAACAGCCTTTAGTGCTTGACTGCTGAATACAAGGGAAGCACACAGGTTACCAGAGCCGAGTGTTGGGCCGTGTTCAGGTCGCTGATTCGGGTTACAATACTCTTTCATTATGCAAATGCGTAATTTGGCTGTTTGCGACTTTTGGAAGACAGTTGAAGTATACGCTGTATTGCATAGTTTGCCAGAACACCGAGGAGCATATTAGAGCGTAGTCATACAATAATTAGTTCGTGATTAACTTAGGTTGGGTTGAAAAATAAATACTTTATGCAAACAGTCCATAGAAACATGGTAAACAATAACGGTCAGAGAAAACGTCGTACCACAATCGCAGAGATTTTTGTATTCGATGCATTAAATAAATTGTACTCAAGGGAGGGAAGGTAGATACTTTCATAAGGCGATCTTTTGGTGAATCCTAAAGTTTTACAGTTTTTAGCATATTTATTTGATGTGTTTATCTTGAATGTGTTTATACGGGTGCCAGTTAAATTTGGACCTTGTAAGTAAAGTTGTTTCGAACTTCAAATTTAGTTTGCCTTTACCTCTAGTCGGTACGTCATTATTAGTTCAGCGAGCCGCTTGTCTCAAAGGGGATTGAATGTCGGACTGCATGCGTTTCTGACTTCGTAAACAGCTTGATGTACTGCGGCGGTGCAGAACTGTTTTCCACTAGGATATTTTGTGCGTTCTAAGCATGTGAGATGGAAGGGGACCTCCGATCGTAAAATTTGCTTTGTTGAGTGCTAAACCGAGACACAGTACGGTACAAAAACCGTCCAATTATTCGAGTTACCTATCAGTATACATGCTGAGATTGCGAGGTTACGAGGCACAAGCGAAAGACGTTCCAATTTTAGATACTGGAAAGGTACGTTACAAGTCTCACTTCACTAAGGTGACCTTGAAACTGTTGACATCCACTCCTTCCCTCATCTTTCACTAGTCCTCTTCTAGAAGCACTAGTGATAAACTCTTTCAAAGTATTGACATATTGCACAGGCAACCGACTGACGGCAACGGCCGAATAAATCTGAAGACTGCGTATATATACCGCGTGAGACTTCTCATCCTGCGGATTGGTAACTACGCAGCCCTGCATTTTACAGACGATGCGAAATTCAGGTGCTAACACCGCATTCACGAGACCGCTGATTAGGGCTACGGTAGGACTTGTTGACGTGCTCTAGTAGCGCAATGATTAACCTGCTGGAAAGGCATGTTGAAAGTCGGAAGTTCAAATCATGCCTGTGAATAAATGAGCTCTTTATTCATTTCTGTTCATGGTTCGAGAACATTCTAGAAAATCATTGTTTCTTTCCGAATGCACTATAAAGTGGATTTGCATATTCTAACAAGTAAAAATTTTTGTTTTAATGAAATTCACATAATTTAACTAATTAAGCGAAACGACACATCCATGCCAAACTACCAGTTCTCGTTAAATTTACTACACATAAAAAGTATCTTCAAGTGGCAGTATTTGAACTGAGGCTTTTACTTAAGGCCAACGTGCACACTGTTTAGTTTCCAGTGCAAGTCACTGCACGCACACCGGTGTAGAGCAGTCATTTCGGCCGAAATTGATACGACGCGATGCAGTGGACAGTGTTTACAGCATAGCCTGCACAGCGCCAGGACTGCATAACTTCTCAATCCGCAGGCTGACAAGACTACCCGGTATATGTGTTATACAGGGTGGACCATTTAAGTTGAGACTGTACAATATCACCAAAACTAAGTGTTGTAGAAAGAAATGTCTTTAATAAAATTTGCTTGATATTATGGGGGAAAGTAAATGCCATTAGTCTTGTTTTGTTTGGGGGACGTTATGATAAGCCATTTTAGAGCCAATTTATTTTTTTTAAAGGGAAACTTGCAATTACTATCAAATATACTAGAGCCGAAATTATGAAGGCAATAATTATCATAATATTCTGAGAAGGATAGCGACATAACATAAGTAATAATGTATTTAAAATCAGTGTATGTATAAAAAGGGGAAGCATTGTGAAAATTGTTGACTGTTATAAGCGACAGAAAGACCATACAGGCACAGTTTTGTTAATTAGGGACCAGCCTCAGGTAGAAAGGGTAAACACCATTGAAGCAAGTTTTTCCTGGTAAACGGCCGAGTACAGCTGCACTTAGCCTGGTGAAGGCCACTCTAAGCATCATCACGCTAAGTTTGAGGAGAGCGTTTGAGGGGAGAGTCCCCAGGCGTTGGTTTTCCTTGTATTAGCGTGGGTAGATCAATCTGCCTGAGTGCCTGGTGAGTGCAGGACGACTTTCTCGTCGTGTGGAGAAGAATGGTGGCGAACATGCTAGAGGGTAGAACGCTTAGCTGTAGTTAATATTCTTCGGTCTTGGTAAAGACAAAGTATCATCGTCTGCATTTAATAGTGATCGGCAAACCTAAAGTATTATTTTAAATAGTGAATAAAAGTGTTCCAAGATAGCTTTTAAGTACACACCCACGCATACCCTGAGGTTAAGGTTTCATGCTGGAGCAGCCGTGGCAAAAGAAGAACCAACTGGGAAGAGACAAGCAGCAACCGTGAGGCAAAGGTATTGCTTCATTGTTAGAGGACGGAGCGTGGCTGCGTCATATTGCGCCTAAACGTGGGGCTGAAAGAATTACCTGCGTCAGATATACATACTAACCTATCTGTTCAATGAAAGGCGGCATATATTTTAAAACAAATATTATTTGTTAGGTTTCAATTTGTAGATATTGGAGAGGATGCCTACAGCGTTTCACAGCAATAATACAAAAACTCCATCATAGCCTTTTTAGTAGTGTTTAACGCCCGTTCTTACCACGTACGGTACCAAGACGATGGTCGCTGATGATACATGAAATGATATGATAATTGGGAAAGAAAACTTAGGAAGGAAATGTTCCAGGGCTAAGTTTAGGGTACCTCCCAGGCATTTGCCAGTTATGAGGACTGAGGAAAACCTGAAAAGAACCAGTCAGGGAGGACGGTCCTTGTGTGATTTAAACCGCAGTCCTCCTGTCCACGGCTCCATACGTTAATGACCTCAGCTACCCACGTTGATACTGCATGGCAAGCAGCGTGTTATGTGTTAGTCACTTTTCACAGATCCATTTGCTAAAACAAAGGAATTATTAAAGATCGCCTTAGTAATTTAGTAGCAAAATGCATACAGAAAGGAGTTTGATAAGTAGTTGCTTTAAGGTTTATACATTTGTAATTTTATAACGCTGTCAAAGGCTTTATAGCGGAATTTTTAGATAACATAGCACCTATTTCTAATAAAGCACATTACATTGCTACATTTAATGTTACACTAGCATTAAATGTCTGTTACAAGATCTCCAGAAGGTCATGAAATCCTCAAAAATATCTAAAATGTAACTTTGCCGCCATCCCATTCATTGTTTTTTTTTAAATAATTTTCTACTTCGTGAGATGGGAAACAGAGTTCCATATTTAGCAATTAGCATACGTTTCAGGAGAACACTTGGCACTTTGGGGTTCAATAGAGGACCTACCCTATACCAACAAAGGTAACAAGAATAGCATAGGGCATAATTCGTATTCTACATGATACGATCTGAATAAGAGTGCTATATCTTGTGATAAAATTTAATATTATGACTATTAATTCAGCTACATGCTGATTTAGATAACGCCGGATTAGATAAAGCAGTTAGTATTCCTGCATTATATGCTTTGAAACCCTGGCATTAAATAGCCAAACATTAAGAAAACATTTCAGAACTCCATAATAGCCTCAATATATAAAAATAAAAATCATTTGAAGTAGAAAGAAAATCAAGAAAGTAGTCAACCACAAAGCTTTAAAATGTTCTGGTTTTATCGTCATAGGGCTAACTCAATATTTATGATGGAGTTTTATTAAAATCCTTAAGGATTTTGTCACGGTAATGCATCTGTAAAATTTGGTAAGATATATTGTTGAAATTTATATCAATTATTAGACATAATGATAGTAATGTTTATGCCATGATTCAAAATTCTAACTTGAATACTTATTTAAATTTAATTGTATTGAGTAAATTCATTGGTCTAATAATAAATCTGATGTGTTACACTCATATGACTTTCTCTACTCTTGTACAAACTATTTTTACAAACTCTTATTCTCCATCTATTTCATATTAATCAAGATAAACATTTGCAGAAACGATCTTTTGACATGCAAAGAGGATTACATTTTAACATAGCGACCACTTCTAAAATATTTGACTATCGCTTAAGGCGTACTATGTTCCCCTTGTTTTGTAATTGCAAGGGCAATATACAAATACAGTAGCCTTTAAGCATCGACAAATATCTTAGTAGCTGGTTGCTAGGTGCAGCACCATTCCCTTTGCCACAGATTAATACTCTTTGCATACGCAAGACAAAAAAGTGAATAACGAATTCCCATTTGAGAAAATAAGTATTGAAAAATGTAAGGGGATAACAAGCAATATCTCGAAAATGGTTCACTCAACAAAAACAATGTATATGACATAAATTGTGTATTTTAACACGATTTACATTTTCTGTGTAGTAAAATTTTGTCTATCTCTTATGGTTTACCAGTCATGCAAAAGTCGTTCACAATGAAGAATACTTTTGGAGACATTCCCAGAAAATTCAAGATATACATTTCATTTGTCATGAAAATATCTTAAACATTATATTTTAATCAAAATCGTTAGAGCTGTTTTCGAGAAAATTAAAATTTTCCAAAAATATTCCATGTAAAGGGTAATCTGGAGTGGGAGGATTTTCTTGAAAACCTTCGTGTCGCATCTCTGGAAGATACTGAACCTAAATACCAAGTTTGGTGTTTATCCGACTGTTCATTTCTGAGTTATGCTGTTCACAGAC
Organism: Deroplatys truncata; assembly: GCA_030765065.1. Classification (NCBI taxonomy): domain Eukaryota; kingdom Metazoa; phylum Arthropoda; class Insecta; order Mantodea; family Mantidae; genus Deroplatys; species Deroplatys truncata. Next base: position 33,467,705 of record CM060988.1, on the reverse strand, counting down.
ACACACACACACACACACACACACACACACAGACACACACACGGACATGTTACCAAAAATGCTTTTTTTTTGGATTCAGGGGGTCTCAAAACATATATTTCCGGTGAAATCTCGGTATCGAGTTTTTGGGTGGAATACAATACCTCCCCTAGTTAATATACCTAGTAGAGCAAGTAAAAACATACTCCACATTATACAACTTCAAATATAATCACATAAAATTTTCAACTTTTACAGTAAATAGGTGTACAAAAATATCTATCCTATCAGATGTTTCATATTAACCCCTAATTTAGAAAAAAATATAACTTTTTGTAATATCCAAAATAATTAATTTATTTCTCAAAAGTGGAGCGTTATTTTGTAAGAGTTATAAAGAAGTTATTTTCTTTGATGTAACTTTGAGAGGCGGTACAAAGATTGTGAAACAAATTAGTAGAATCATTTCTTATGATGCATTCACATGACTTTCTTTACCCTCTATTGTTTACTAGTGGGTATACATATTACTCCTGTGGAAGTTTATTTTTCTATCTACTACATTTTAATCCAGATAAACGTTTTCAGAAATAGCACATTGCGTTATATATATACACAGGGAACAGCGATAGTCAAATGTTTAAGAACTGCACGCTATGCGCTGGTCTTAAAATTCCATACTGTTTCCATGTAATCGCCAGAAACAACTGAAAATCGATGGGACTTACAAGCGAAAGTATTGAACAAATCGAAGCATTAATAACAAATGGCTAATGCCACAATAAAGGTTATTTCAAATAAATTGTGTGTATTAAAGATATATACGTTTCTTCTGTAGTACGTTATCGTCTGTAACGTTTACCAATTATACAAGATTATATAAAATTCCTTCGAATGAAGAGGACTTCACAGGCTACTCCCAAAAAATTAAAAATATAAATTTTATTAGTCATATAAAGCGTGACATTTTACTCAAAATTGTTGGAGCCAGGTTTTAGAAAATCAAAAATTTTGAAAAGTGTTCCGCGTAAAGGGTAGTTTGGGGCGAGGTATTTTCTTGAAAACCTTCATATCATGTCTTTAGAATGTACTAAACATAAATAGTAACGCGTGTACGTGCGCACGGCCTTTTTACTAAAAATGCTTTTCTTTTTGGTTTCAGTGGGCCTCAAAACATGTATTACCAGTGAAATGCAATACCTTCTCTACGTACTATGTACGTGGTAGAGAAAGTAAAAGTTGTATCGTATGGAAGATTTTGATTTTGAAAAATGCTGAAAATATATTTGTAAGACCACAAAATTTGAATTTGGGTGTGCCTATTAAGAAGCATATTATGCCTAACTAGTTATAGCTTCAGGTAATTGGTAGTTAAAAACGCGCCAAGTGAAAAAAAATTGTTTTCCTTAAGTTTGGAGGTTTTCCCAAAGTTTTACCTTATTTCACAGATTCATTGCCTTAAGGGAAATAAAGTTGTGAACTCGTCAAATAATACATAAACATTTTAAGCCATTAGGCTTTAATGCATACCTTTTAAACCTTAGAAGTACTAAAACCACAATAGAAGCTATCAGAATCAAATTATGTATTTTAACGAGCTCTACAGTTTTTCTCTAGTAATCTGTTGTATATGGTTTACCAGTTATTAAAAACTATAAATAGTATAATTATAATGAACAGGACCTCATGATGGACAACCAATGGGCATAAAATTCAGCATGTACACTTTTTACGCTATATACATACATATACACGTTTTATTCTTCACATCAATGATAAGAATGTGATATGACACGTGTTTTTAAAGTGCCGTTTTAATGTTTTGTCGCTGTAGCGCTGCAGTCCGATTCTGAGCATCCGCGTTCACTTCCTCCACTCATTCGGAACGCTGTGAGCGATCGTCACTTTGTGTTTTCCTGTTGTTAGAGCGTTTTGAAATGTTCAAAACAATCGAAAAACCAGCCAACTGCGAAGTCACATCAGTGATTCGTTTTTTGAATGCGAGAAATGTTACGCCAGCAAACATTCATCCCCAATTGTGTGAGGTTTATAGAGAAACAATAATGAATGACGATGCTCGGCCATAAATAGCCAAACAAACTTAAGATCTGATCACATCATTTGGTTGGGAACAGTTCGACCACCCTCCCTACAGTCCGGATTTGGCACCAAACTATTTTCATAAGTTTCTTCATCTGAAGAAATATGTTGGTGGAAAGCTTTCAACGACGATGATGTCAAACAAGATGTGCAGACTTGGTTTTCATCACAGGTGGCATCATCCTTTGACGAATGCATACAATAACTGGTTTCCCGTTATGACAAGTTCCTTAATAACGACGGTGACTATGTGGAAAAGTGCTGTAAGGTGTAAGGTAATGAATGATAATAAAGTATTTGGAAAATGATGTTCGTTAATTTTTACTTTCCCTACTACGTATAGTTGGAAGGGGAAGTATTGTATTCCAGCCAAAAATTCGATACCGAGATTTCACCGGAAATACATGTTTTGAGACCCCCCTGAAAATTATTTTTTGGAAACGTGTCCGTGTGTGTGTGTGTGTGTGTGTGTGTGTGTGAACAGCATAACTCAGAAATGAACAGTCGGATAAACACCAAACTTGGTATTTAGGTTTAGAGTCTTTCAGAGATGCGGCACGAAGGTTCACAAGAAAATCCCCCCACCCCAGATTAACCTTAACATGGAACATTTTTCGAAAATCTTTATTTTCTCAAAATGGCTCTAACGATTTTGATTAAAATATCGCATATTTAAGATATTTTTATGACAAATAAAATGTGTCTCGAATTTTCTGGGAATGTCTCCAAAAGTATTCTTCATTTTGAACGACTTTTGCATAACTGATAAACCACAAGAGATAGACAAAATTTTACTACAAAAAAATGTGGATCACGTTAAAATACATAATTTATGTCATATACATATATTGTTGTTGACTGAACCGTTTTCGAGATATTCCTTGTTATTCCCTTAAATTTTCCAATACTTATACCTTTCTCAAATTCGTTATTCATTTTTACTTTCTCTACTACATGTAGTAAGTAGGGGAAGTATTGTATTCCACCCAAAAATTCGATACCGAGATTTCACCAGAAATATATGTTTTGAGACTCCCTGAATCCAAAAAAAGTATTTTTGGAAACATGTCCGTGTGTGTGTCTGTGTGTCTATGTGTCTGTGAACAGCATAACTCAGAAACGAACAGTCGGATAAACACCAATCTTGGTATTTAGGTTCAGTATCTTCCAGAGATGCGACACGAAGGTTTTCAAGAAAATCCCCCCACCCCAGACTACCCTTTACATGGAACATTTTTCGAAAATTTTAATTTTCTCAAAAATGGCTCTAACGATTTTGATTAAAATATCACATGTTTAAGATATTTTTATGACAAATGAAATGTACATCTCGAATTTTCTGTGAATGTCTCCAAAAGTATTCGTCATTGTGAACGACTTTTGCATAACTGGTAAACCATAAGAGATAGACAAAATTTTACAACACAAAAAATGTAGATCGCGTTAAAATACACAGTTTATGTCATATACATTTGTTTATTTGAGTAAACTATTTTCGAGATATTTCTTGTTATTCCCTTAAATTTTCCATTACTTATACTTTTTCTCAAATTCGTTATTCATTTTTTATGTCCTGGATATGCAAACAAAATGGAATGCGCCACATAGCAACCAGCGCTTAAAGGATTTGACTATCGCTTAAAACCTACCATATTCCCCTTGCATCTACAAGAAAATTAGCAACAAGATTGACATCTCGATATCTTGATTAACATGAAGCATATGGAGAATAAGCGTTTGTAAAAATAGTGTGTACAAGAGTAGAGAAAATCATATGAGTGTAACACATCAGAAATTTTTTTGTCCTGGTAATACAAAGAGAATGGAGTGCGTCACATAGCAACCAGCTCTTAAAATATATGACTATCGCTTAAAGCCTACCAATTCCCCTTGCATCTACAAGAAAATTAGCAATAAGGTTAACATATCGATATCTCGATTAACATGAACCATATGGAGAATAAGCGTTTGTAAAAATAGGTTGTACAAGGGTAGAGAAGGTCTTGTGAGTGTAACACATCAGATTTTTTAAAAAAGTATCGCTAATTGCTTTAAAAACATGTCTCGTATTTTAATCGAAATCAATAACCATTTTAGGTAAAGTAAGATATAATGAATTTTATTGCAACAGGGTAGTTTCGCTGAAGGAATTTCGTGAAAATCTTCATTCTGGACCCTTGAAAGATGCTAGACTAAAACAACAAGTTTCATACATTTAATTTTTGATTTGTACTATTCACACACATATGCAAAGCCGGTTGTATACTAACAACTAATGCCATATACATAATATTTGTCCTACAAAACATTCTTATCTGCATCATTGGTTTTACATGTACCAGCTACACTCTGGTTTAATTACTTGCTGTAAATATTGGAATACACACTTGTCCACATTCACACTTTTCAGACTTAATGGAAGATACAGATAGCTATAATTAAAGAAAAGTCCTGCTGTCAAATGGGAATCAAAATCGGTATTCCTGAGTTAAGAGGTACGATCACAACCCAAGCGTTATGGCAGTCGTTTATAGTTTCTTTACCACGCACATAGTAACTAAAGAAGGTATTGTATTCTACCCGAGATTTCACGGAAATGCATGTTTTGAGGCCCCTGAATCCAAAAAGATCATTTATACAAAACGGTCCGTGTGTACGTCTATGTGTGTATGTGTATGTATGTCTGTCTGTGAACAGCATAACTCAAAAACGAAAAGCAGAATAAGTACCAACTTTGGTATTAGGGTTCAGAACGACACGAAGATTTTCAAGAGAATACTTCACCCCAAACTACACTTTACATGGGAGATTTTTCACATTTTTATTTTCTAAAAACGGCTCTGACGATTTTCATTAAAATACGATGTATTAAATATATTTATATTACAAATAAAATGCATATCTTGAAGTTTTTGTGAATAGGCTGTGAAGTCCATTTCATTCGTTAGAAATTTAGTATATCTTGTATAACTGGTAAACGTTAAGCGTTAGACAAAAACGCACAATACAAAAAATGTCGATCTCTTTAAAACACGCAATTTATTTCAAATAACTTTTTTGTGGCATCACCCATTTCCGAATTATCCGTTGTTAATGGTTCGAAATTTCAGTATTTTGTCATTCTTTGTAAGTCCCTCCGATACGCAGTTGTTTCTCGTGATTGTACGTAAAGAGTATGGAATTTTAAAGCTAGTATATAACTTTCAGTTCTTAAATTTTTTACTATGGCTATAACGAAATGTTTAATGCGGCTATTTCTGGAAAGTTTTCTCTGGATTAAAATGAAGATAGGAAAATAAACTTTCGTAATAATTATTTATATACGCACTCTAAAACGCTAGAGGGTAGAGAAATTCATGTGAATGTAACACATCTGAGTTTTACTTTCTCTATCACGTTCATAGTAGGTAGAGAAGGTATTGCATTCCAACCAAACATTCCACACCGAGATTTCAACGAAAGCACATGTTTTGAGGACCAAAAAAAGAAATTTTTAGAAAAAGGTCCATATGTATATGTGTGTGTGTCTGTGAACAGTGTAACTCAAAAAGGAAATTTCGGAGAAGTACCAAACTTCGCCTTCCAAAGATGCGGCACGAAGATTTTCAAGAAAATCCCCCAGATTATCCTTTATGGAAAAGTTTTCAAAATACTAGATTTTTTAACAATGGCTTAAACAATTTTGATTAAAATGCTATAAATTTAAGATAATTAAATGGCAAATAAAATGTATGTTTTGAATGTTCTAGTAACAGTCTGTGAAGCGGGAAGAAATTTTGTATAATCTTGTATATGTGGTAAAAGTTAGGTGTTAGGACGAAAACGTACTACATAAGAAATGTAGATCTCTTTAAAACACACAATTTATTTCAAATAAGTTATTTGTGGCATCACCCACGTCCGAGATATTTGTTATTAATGGTTCAATTTTTACTTTCTCTACTACGTATAGTAAGCAGGGGAAGTATTGTATTCCACCCAAAATTTCGATACCGAGGTTTCACAGGAAATACATGTTTTGAGACCCCCTGAATCCAAAAAAAGCATTTTTGGAAACATGTCCGTGTGTGTGTCTGTGTGTCTGTGAACAGCATAACTCAGAAACGAACAGTCGGATAAACACCAAACTTGGTATTTGGGTTCAGTATCTTCCAAGGATGCGACACGAAGGTTTTCAAGAAAATCCCCCCACCCCAGAGTACCCTTTACATGGAACATTTTTCGAAAATTTTAATTTTCTCAAAAATGGCTCTAACGATTTTGATTAAAATATCATATGTTTAAGATATTTTTATGAAAAATAAAATGTATATCTTGAATTTTCTGGGAATGTCTCCAAAAGTATTCTTTATTGTGAACGACTTTTGCATAACTGGTAAACCATAAGAGATAGACAAAATTTTACTACACAAAAAATGTAGATCGCGTTAAAATACACAATTTATGTCATATACATTTTTTTTTGTTGAGTTTTTGTTGAGATATTGCTTGCTATTCCCTTAAATTTTTCAATAATTTTCTCAAATGAGAATTCGTTATTCATTTTTTGTCTTGGATATGCAAAGAGTTATAATCTGTGGCAAAGGGAATAGTGCTGCACCTAGCAACCAGCTATTAAGAGATATGTGTATGCTTAAAGGCTACTGTTTTTCTATATTGCCCTTGTAAATATATTTTCCCCTACATCTACAAGAAAATTAGCAATAAGATAGAGTTTGCAAATGTTTATGTCGATTAACATGAACTAGATGGAGAATAAGCGTTTGTAAAAATACTTTGTACAAGAGTAGAGAAAGTCATGTGAGCGTAACACATCAGATTTTTTCAATACCTTTGTCATTCCTTTTAAGTCCCGCTTGCAGTTGTTTCTGGCGATTACATGAATGCAGTATGGTATTTTAAAGCCAGGCATAGCGTCCAGTTCTTAAACAATTGACTATCAGTATTCTCTTTGTATTCTAACGAAATGTGTAATGTAGCTATTTCTGCAGAGTTTAATCGTTTATTTAATAATCTGGATTAAAATTAAGTAAATAGAAAAATAATCTTTAGTAAGAATAATTTGTATACACATTAATAAACAATACGGGGTAAGTAAAGTTATCAGAATGTAACGCATCAGATTTTTCCGTTTGTACATGACATGTGTTTTAATTTAATGCTTACATCACTTATGTACATCTTAAAATATGGAATTTAAAGCATTAGGTCTCTAAATGTGAAATAATTTGATGCAACAACAGTACAGAAATGATCTTGCAGGAAGGTACTTTTCATTACTCTCTGATGTTAAAAATATTGATGAAGTAATTTTAATAATGTTGCGTGACCGATTCTTGTATTAGTTGTGTCATTCAGTCAGTAAATCACAGGTTTTATCTTACATCAGCCGAAATGTCAAAGGGCTCATACAGAACTTGGACTTCCAGGTGTAGAGGTGTCAACCGGTTGCCTGTTGAACCAGAAACTCCTGTGAATGTCACAGAACAAGTGTCCTTATATTGATACTTCTAATCTTCCTGAATGTGTAATGCGAGCAATAGAAACCCTTCTGAAATCTACATTTAAAATTACGATGCACTCGTAATATAGAGATAAGAGATCCGTTGAACTAGGTCACATTTACGATGCACTTACCTTGGTGTAAAATGTGAATTAACGATCTTCGAGCGTATAAAACTCTTGGGGAGAACACGCCATATGTTGCAAGTGGCAGGCAATGGCACCAAACTAAGACCGGCTGATGAAGGGCAAAACATCTCTAAAACCCTTAATTTGACGATTTGCCCTGGGATTTCAAGATACTAGACCTACCTACTAGATACTACCGCGTATTTAGTAGGTAGAGAAGATATTATATTCCAAAAATTCGATACGAAATTTCATCATCTTTTGAGGACCCCTGAATACAAAAACGCATTCATAGAAAAAAAAATCCGTGCGTGTGTCTGAACAGCATAACTAAAAACATCTGATGTGTTACACTCACATGACTTTCTCTACTCTTGTACAAACTATTTTTACAAACGCTTATTCTCCATATGCTTCATGTTAATAGAGATGTTAATCTTATTGCTAATTTTCTTGTAGGTGCAAGGGGAATTGGTAGGCTTTAAGCGATAGTCAAATCTTTTAAGAGCTGGTTGATATGTGACGAATTCCATTCTCTTTGCATGTCCAGTACGTAAAAACAATGAATAACGAATTTCCATTTGAGAAAAAGTATAAGTATTGGAAAATTTAAGGGAATAACAAGCAATATCTCGAAAATGGTTTACTCAACAATAAAACTGTATATGACATAAATTATGTATTTTAACGCGATCTACATTTTTTGTGCAGTAAATTTTTGTCTATCTCTTATAGTTTACCAGTTATGCAAACGCCGTTCACAATGAAGAATACTTTTGGAGACATTCCCAGAAAATTCAAGATATACATTTTATTTGTCACGAAAATATCTTAAACATATGATATTTTAATCAAAATCATTAGAGCCATTTTTGAGAAAATTAAAATTTTCGAGAAATCTTCCATGTAAAGGGTAATCTGGGTTGGGGGGATGTTCTTGTAAACCTTCGTGTATCTCTGGAAGATACTGAACCTAAATACCAAGATTGGTGTTTATCCGACTGTTCGTTTCTGAGTTATGCTGTTCACAGTCACACACACACACACACACACACACACACACACGGACATGTTTCCAAAAATGCTTTTTTTTTTATTTAGGGGGTCTCAAAACATATATTTCCGGTGAAATCACGGTATCGAATTTTTGGGTGGAATACAATACTTCCCCTACTTAATATACGTAGTAGAGAAAATAAAACGAAATCTCAAACAAATACCAAATTTCGTATTTACGTTCAGTGCCTTCCAAATATGAACCACGAAAGTTCATAGGAAAATCCCCCCTCTCAAAGCTACCATTTAACTGGAACGTTTTTCGAAAATGTTGATTTTATAAAATATAGCTGTAACAATTATTATTAAAATGCCATATATAAAGATATTTGGATAATAAATAAAATGTATATCTTGAATTCTCTGGGAATAGCCTATGGGGTCCTCTTCATACGGAGGGAATTTTGTATATCTTGTATAACTGGTAAACGTCAAGGTATAGACGAAAACGTACTACACAAAAAAATGTGCATTTATTTAAAATACAGTTTACGAGGAGTATTTTTAAAGTACGTACCATAATCTGTTAAAAAATAACAGAACGTTATTTTCCAAAACTTCATTATCATTCATTACCTTGCACCTTACGATACTCCTCCACATAGTCAGCGCCGTTATTCGGCATTTGTAACGGGAAGCCAGTTTTGTATGTCTTCGTCAAATAATGATGCCGCGTGTGATGAAAGTCTGCACTCCTTGTTTCATAACATCATCGACGTTGAAATCTTTCCCACCAAGGAATTTCTTCAGATGAAGAAACAGATGAAAATCGCTTGGTGCCAAATCCGGAATGCAGGGAGGGTGGTTGAATTGTTCCGAACTAAATAATGCAACCATATCTTAAGTTTGACTTATGTGGTCGGCAATGAACAATCACTCATTATTGTTTCCCCATAAACCTCACACAATTGGCGATGAATGTTTGCTGTCGTAAATTTCTCGCATTCAAAAACCGAATCACTAATCTGATGTCGCAGTCTGTGGTCGTTTGTTTGTTTTGAACATTTTAAACGCTCTAATAACAGGAAAACACAACGTGACGAAGGAAGTGATCGCTTGTGCTCAAAATGGCGACTGCAGCGCCAAAATATAAAAACGATAGTTGCTTTTAAAACACGCCTCGTATTTCAAAAACGCAATTGAGTTTTATTTATGGATGCTCTTTAGCTACTATGGTTTTTAGTGTCCCATTCTAGTGAAAGACCGGAAACTTTGCACAGACGCCCCTTTATAAGGCTTGAGGTTCTTTTACATGCCGTTAAATCTACGACACGGGACCACCGGCTTTATTTTCCTTCCGAAGGAAGCCATGCTAAAGACTTTTACGCCCGAAAATATCCATCGCCCTCCACGGGTTTGAATTCACGACCTTGGTAACTAGAAGGTAGCATGGTACCCTTAGACCAGAGAACGACAACCTCACATTTCAAATATTTGTGGCATAAACCATTTCCTAGATATCCGTTATTAATGGTTCGACTTGTTCAATTCTTTGTCATTTCTTTAAGCCCTGTTAATTTTCAGTTGCCTCTCGTGATTGTATAGTTCGGAATTTTAAGGCTAGCATGTTCTTACACGTTTGACTATGGCTATTCCCTCTGTATCTATAACAAATGTAGCTATTTCTGCAAAGGTTTATCTCGATTAAAATTAAGTAGATTAAAAAGCTTTCAAAAGAATAATTTGTATAGCCACTAATAAACGATAGAAGATAGAGAAAGTCATGAGAATGTAACATATATGCTTTTGCCCTTAATCGATTACTTTTTCTTTATCACCGATTTGGTTTCAAATTAATGCACACAGTATGTCAGCATATGTTAGTAAATGATATATAAATATGCTGTTTACCTATCATTGTAAATATTTAAAAATGAGTGAACAATTTAGCTGCTTCTAAGTTTGTTGCACACATTGTGAGATAAAGTTGATATACTATTTCAAAGAATGTATGCGCTTTTAGGCGCTCTGTAATGCTGTACGAGTAATAAAGCAGGAACGTTATGTTTTTATGTCCAGTCAAAGTTATTAAACATGACTTGGGCAGTGAGAATTATTGATATGCGAGGTCGAGAACCTAATTTAGAGAAAATATGACTTACAACACCCGGAAATGTTTTCAAAACAATAATTTATTTTAGAATGCAAGCTCTTTCTTCCACTGTAAGACAGGTTAACTTTAAGGAAAACGTGTAGGAGCGGATATATTTTGGCAATATTTGAAAGTTTAAAATAAAATCGAAAATATAATATGAGTGCTAAATTGGCTTTAACGGCCAGGCTTCCCTATCTAGGAGATGTAAAATCAGGGTAGTATGTCTCTGCAAAATATATATTGCTGCAGAAGATATTAAAAAAAGGACTGTTAGTAGTAATTCATTTTTTTTAGAAAATTATCAAATATACTATACACTGACTGTAAATTAAAACAAACAATGCAGCAAAATCTCATTCGTTTATGAACTGCCTATATGAAAACTGATATCGTCATTTCCAGCAGCTTAAAATTGCATTCTTCATCATTATTAGCAGCCGTAGACCTCGTGGAGCGCGAAAGGGGCATTTCTGATGAGTGGTCCCTACTTCAAAATTACCAGTATAGATTGCTGTTACATCTCTATATGGTTCTGGGATATCTTATATATGGCGAAAAATCTTTCAATATCGTTCAACAGCAACTATAAACCAGGACAAAATACAGCATATTTTGGAATAACTAGTAGAGCCCGCCTCTGTGTTGTGGGGCTAGCTTGTCCACCTCACATCCAAGCGGTTCCAAGTTCGAATCTCGGTTAGTGTAAGTTACCCGGATAAGGTCCTTTCCGGGGTTTTCCCTTATCCTTGCATATATTTCATTTGTAATGAAACTGTCTTAAACATGTGGTATTTTAATAAAAATTGTAGAGCCATTTTTGAGAAAATAAAATATTTCCATGTGAAGGGTATATTTTTAAATATCTTAGTGTCGCTTCCTTGGAAGATTTTGAAATTTTTGTTTTTGAGTTATACTGTTCAGACACACACACATCCCTTTTTAAATTTGATTTTTTTTGGATTCGGGGGCCTAAAAACATATATTAGCGATGGAAACTCGAGACCGAACTTTTGGGTGGAATACATAATTCCTCTTCTTACTATATCTAGTAGAGAATTTATATTCACATGACTTTCTCTACCCTCTATCGTTTATTAGTAGCTGTAGAAATTATTCTCATGAAAGCTTATTTTTCCATATATTTCATTTTAATCGAGATGAACCTTTGCAGAAATAGCTACATACACATATCGTTATAGATACAAAGGGAATAGCGATAGTTAAATGTTTAAGTACTGGACGTTATACGCCGGCCTTAAAACTGCATACTGTTTCCATGACACATTTTTTCAGTATCAGCATAAGTTTTGCCATATTTGAGAATAATGCCAATAGATGGCAGCTGAAGTACGAAAAAACCGTGTGATTATGCAGTATGATTGAAATGAAATAGGGCATGCAAAAATGCTGTAAATATACATAAAATGTTATGTAAATAACTTAAAATGTTATGTAAATGGTAATTATTATTTACTTTAGTAGTCAGATACTTATTTTTTAAACAATGCTTGATATGCACCAAATAATACCCTAATGATGTTTTGAACTGGCGCTTTTGGACTAAAATCTTAGTTTTGGAAATTTTAAAAAGTTAAAACTGTTATGCCAACCCCACTTGCTTCTTGCACCTCATTACATCTTCATTCTCAGTTCTCCCATTCCCTTCCTCCTACCCCTAACCCTTTACACCACATTCTCATCCTAGTATTTACAGTTTCTTTTATCTTCCTAAAACCACTTTGGTATCATTTGGAGGGATATGGTCATCATCGTTGATTCCATCACGTACGTTTCAAAGCTTCTAAATTGGTTTTTTATATTCACCTTTCGGTTTAAGTGCGTCTATCAATATTTATTTCTTTGTGTGGGTAAGGCGTAGGTATAAATTTTTAAGGAAATCACAAAACAGTGTATTTATGTAATTTTATAATAGACCGAAGATGCGCACGCAAATTATTAATAAACAAAAGAATGTCGACAATAATTTTGATTTCACGCAGATCATTTCAAGTGAATTGGTCGTGTGAAATACATTTCTTTTATGATCTAGCATTAAAACTTTTTTTTTATTGCTCTCACCTAACGACGTTTCTTTAACAGTGACAAAGCTCATGCTGAAAAGGAAAAACTACTTCCATGACATTGCAGAGAAAGAACTGAAAATCGACATGACTTTAAAAGAATGACAAAGTAGTTGGAATAAATTGTGTTTTAAAGAGATCTACATTTTTTCTAGTACATTTTGGTCTATCGCTTAACGTATACCAAGATTATACAAAATTCCTTCTGAATGATGTGAACTTCACAAGGTATTTCCAGAAAATTCAATACATGTATTTTATTTTTCATGAAAATGTATTTAATATGTGATATTTTGATGACATCCTTTAGAGCCATTTCGAAAAATTTTCCATGTAGGTTTGGGGTGGGGGATTTTGTTTAAAACCTTCGTGTCGCATCTTTGAAACATACTGAATTTAAATACCACGTTTTGTATTTATCCGACTTTTCTTTTTGAGTTATTCTATTACAGGCACAGGCACACACACACACACACACACACACACACACACACGGACCTTTATATAAAAATGCTTCTTTGTAATTTAGGGTGCCTCAAAACATATATTTCCGGTGAAATTTTGGGTGGAATGCAATACATTTTCTACCTACTGTGTACGAGGTAGAGAAAGTAAAAATTACCTAATCTATTTTATGTATTAAAATTACTGTAACGAAAGTTAAGCATTTATTTGTGCATGGGTATAGCTGCTATGTAAGTAGATAAGTAAATATAACAATAATAATAATGTGATAATTTAGAAAATTAATTACAAGTACATTTGTTCCATTTGTTTGAAGACGCTTAAAAGAAAAGTATTAAAATTGTTTTTGAAGCAGGTCTTACAACACTAACATCAACCCTTTTGAGCTCTCAGAGTATACACGACACAAGGAAATGGACAATAGAAACCAGACTGCATTTATTAACATGAAAAAAGAGAAATTACCTGTATCAACACATTTGGGAACATGAATCCTTAACTGTAATGATAACTCTCCCCTGACAATAACCACTCTTCAACCCACAAGCAACCCTTTACAGATTAACCATTAAATATAAATGAGATTTTTTTTCAAGAATGCGAGTAGAGCCTGTAAGTTACTCTTATTTCAGTTGAATAATAGAATGTATATGTTTGAAAATTTATTTTTATGTAAAATGTAGATAATTTAAAAATCAATGTAAATGTAAGAAAATTACTAAATAAATACCAAAGTGAAAGTAAATGACAAAATAAGTACGTAAAATCGAAAAACATGCTTTAAAACAGAAAATGACATAGTATGATCAAAACTGACGTGGTAAAATGTATACATTTTCATAATCTGGGATCCATGATAAGGATTTATAGCACGTTAGCAATGCCTATGATGTAACAATTAAATCAGAATCCGGGACCTGGTTATAAGTCAAGTCGCTGCCTCCTATATATGCTAATTGTCACGACCTTTAGAATGATACAGTTTTCTGTCAATTTACTTTTTCAACCGAGTTTCATTTAGATGTTTCCATTAACAGGAGTATTTAAATTATATATATATATATATAATATTATACTATATTCGCAAATGTCAGGGATTTATCCTGAATGGTAGACTGCTGTCATCTCGTAACAGGTATCAGATGAACCGCGCTCTGCGGTAGCCTAACTCACGTACCTACGGAGGGTAATGGCATGGGTTACAGTGAAAATAAATATAACGTTATATGGACTTTTTTGTTGATTGTGTTTAGTCGTCATTATGTGTACCACAGAGCAACGTGTGTTTATTGTGTTAAGGTTTGCTCGACTAGTGTCACATGTGGACTGCAAGTTTCAGTTTATATAGAAATTACCCGCTGTCACCATCCTAACAAATCCACAACTAATAGTTTGTTGGACAAATGTAAACAGACTGAGCCCGTCTCAGATAAAAGGGAAAATAGACGAAATAGGCTGTCAAGAAAATAAGTATAAGAAAAATGTCATATTATAGCGTGAATTTTATGTCAGAATAATTGAATAATATTCTCTCTGTCCAGTAGTAAAGTCATGTGAGTATATGTGGAGAAAGCTTAAAAATAGTTTGCGCAACAAATCCCTTAAGATAGTATCCATTATGCGCTTTCCAATATTTCGTCTAAAAACTTCCTCAGATGTTCAATAATTGTGTTCAGCAGTTGCCAGGCTGGTACAGACGCAGAAGGCCATTATTTCGAACACCTTTACGTAGAGTAAGTAAGGGAAGTATTGTATTCCACCCAAAAATTCGATACCGAGATTTCACCGGAAATACATGTTTTGAGGCCCCCTGAATCCAAAAAGAAGCATTTTTGGAAACATGCCCGTGTGTATGTCTGTGTGTGTCTGTGAACAGCATAACTCAGAAACGAACAGTCGCATAAAAACCAAACTTGGTATTTAGGTTCAGTATCTTCCAGAGATGCGACACGAAGGTTTTCAAGAAAATCCTCCACCCCAGATTACCCTTTACATGGAACATTTTTCGAAAATGTTAATTTTCTCAAAAATGGCTCTAACGATTTTGATTGAAATATCATATGTTTAAGATAATTTCATGACTAATGAAATGTATATCTCGAATTTTCTGGGAATGTCTCCAAAAGAATTCTTCATTGTGACGACTTTTGCATAACTGGTAAAACATAAGAGATAGACAAAATTTTACTACACAAAAAATGTAGATCGTGTTAAAATACACAATTTATACATTTTATTTGTTGGGTGAACCATTTTCGAGATATTGCTTGTTATTCCCTTAAATTTTCCAATACGTATACATTTTCTCAAATTTGTTATTCAATTTTTTTATGTCCTGGACATGCAACCTCCACATAGCAACCAGCTCTTAAAATATTTGACTATCGCTTATAACCTACCATATTCCCCTTGCATCTACAAGAAAATTAGCAATAAGATTAACATCTCGATTAACATGAAGCATATGGAGAATAAGCGTTTGTAAAAATAGTTTGTACAAGAGTATAGAAAGTCATGTGTGTAACACATCAGATGTTTTAATAAGCGTGGACGTAACATATTTATATTGTTCCATTCTACAGTATGTTGAGTAATATTTGTCTTCAACGTTTCTTTTTGAATTATATGTTTCGAAAAGATCGAAATCATTTCCCCCGCTGCAATAAGTTTACGGATAAGAAAACAAGGTCAACTGCATTACGGTACACAGAGTGCGGTAGAAGAATTGTAGAGTACGAAGCAAGTGAGATTAGAGGCACAGGTCACAGAGGCAGTTAAATATCTCAAAGAACATAATGTAAATGGAAACATCTTTATCTGCCAGTCAAAATGTAGTGTAACTCACACGACAAAAGTGTGAGTACTGTCTCAATGAGTACTGGTACACAATGTGAAGCTAACCATTACTGTTTGTACTGAGTACTGAACAAGACACACCTAGTGACTGTAGCTAGTACTGTACAAGATAGTGCCGCAGTAATGCGTGCGACTCGCATTCCAGAGGTCCCGCCCGCTCTTATTCCTGTTTAAATCTGTTACCTGGTCTCATAGCTCAATCGGTAAGGCACCTGTTTGCTGAGCGAGGGGTTCCGGATTCGATTCCAGGCTGGGTGATGGGAATTTTTCTGTAGCCACAATTATTCCCTATCCACCCCAGAGTCTGGAAATGTGAATAAGAGTGTAAATGTGTATGTGATCTGATGCATAAAACCCAAAGTTTACCAGAAATCCAATGACAATCGAATGTTAACACCATTGACGATAGGCAATATGTTCCAACGGTACATAAAGCTGTTGATATGACTGTTGCAATTAAAGGCGAGGCATACACGGAATAAAAAAAATTGTTTGTGACCCTTTGTTTGTGAACAGATGATGATATTTGGAAATAAATATTAGTGGTTTTTTTTGGTATTCCATCCGAAATGGGAAACAATGCAATAGCAATCACAACACCCAAGTCCAGATGTGTTAGATACACATTGCACCAACAGTTCAGTCAGTTACGTGCAGATCAAATAAAAAAAGTCTGATGTGTTACACTCATATGTCTTTCTCTGCTCTTGTACAACCTATTTTTACAAACGCTTATTCTCCATATGCTTCATGTTAATCGAGATGTTAAACTTATTGCTAATTTTCTTGTACATGCAAGGGAATTGCTAGACTTTAAGCGTTTAAGAGCTGGTTGTTATGTGGAGTATTCCATTCTCTTTGTATTACCAGGACAAAAAAAAATTAATAACGAATTTGAGAAAAAGTATAAGTATTGGAAAATTTAAGGCAATAACAAGCAATATCTCGAAAATGGTTCACTCAACAACAAAAATGTATATGACATAAATTGTGTATTTTAGCGCCATCTACATTTTTTGTGTAGTAAAATTTTGTCTATCTCTTATGTTTTACCAGTTATGCAAAAGTCGTTCACAATGAAGAACACTTTTGGAGACATTCCCAGAAACTTCATGATATACATTTCATTTGTCATGAAAATATGTTAAACATATGATATTTTAATCAAAATCGTGAGAGCCATTTTTGAGAAAATAAAAATTTTGGAAAAATGTTCCATGTAAAGGGTAGTTTGGGGTGGGGGGATTTTCTTGAAAACCTTTGTGTCGCGTCTCTGGAAGATACTGAACCTAAATACCAAGTTTGGTGTTTATCCGACTGTTCGTTTCTGAGTTATGCTGTTCACAGGCAGACACACACGGACATGTTTCCAAAAATGCTTTTTTTTGGATTCAGGGGATCTCAAAACATATATTTCCGGTGAAATCTCGGTATTTAATTTTTGGGTGGAATTCAACACTTGCCCTACTTACTATACGTAGTAGAGAAAGTAAAAACAGTTCTATATTTTGGAAGATGAGATCTGTAACACGGATCGAGGACATACATTCTAGTGCATGTGTATGGTACGTGTATGATTAAAATTATAAATAGAGCTAGGCATATGCCTATTTTACTTTGCTTAAAATTGTAGGCTATATATATATATATATATCTTTCATACTTACTGGAGTAAAATATACTACTTTTACAATGCATATAATGCCTATTTTCATAGCGCATGCGTCTTGTGGCTTAAACGCCTATTGTGACTCTTGTTGTTTTTTTTTAATGAGAACTTTTCCTATATACCGGGTGCGGCGTAAGTCATTTAACGTCGTCCTGTGTGGTGTAGTGGTTACCATACTACCCTCTAGTTCCCGAGTGCGGGTTCAAACCCGGCGGGATTTTTCGGGCGTAAAAGTCCTTAGCATGGTTCCTTCGGAAGGGAAGTAAAGTAGATTTACGGCACGTAAAAGAACCTCAAGCCTGATAAGGAGGCCTCTGAGCAAAATTACCGGTCTTTCACGCCCAATATAGAATGAAACACTAAGAACCATAGTAGTTAAAGAGCGTCCATAAATAAAACTCAATTTCATTTAAGTCAGTTAACCGCTGCGCATTTTCTGTCCGTGGTCAAATTTTAGCTAATGAAGTAACATCCTCCGCATTAAAAAATCGCGAAATCTATGCGCAGTGAAATTTGTTCAAAGAGTTATGGCAAAACTGATTTGTTTATAACAAGTGACAACCTGAGCCTTAGCGTCATTTGTGCATTCATTGCAAGCGTGAAAAGTGTACATTATGAATAGAAAATTGTCTACAGAACAGCGCGTGTTTGCTTTACAGATTTGGTTGAGATTTGATCGAAATTAAAAGGATGTAAGACGATCTTTCGTTGAAATGTTCCTGAAAACACAGCCACAGTTATGTACAAATTAAATCAAAGGTTCGAGGTGATAGGTTCTGTAGCTCACGGTCAATCACTCCTGTACTTGAAGATGTACGAAACAACCCCATTTGTCAGCAAGACGGTGCTCTACGGCACTACGGATTACACACCCTCGCATACAATTTTCAAGAGTGGATAGAAAGGCGGGGTAAAATGGATTGGCCTCCAAGATCACCGGAGCTCACACCGTGTGATTTTTCAGTGTGGGGGATTATTGAAAGACAATGTTTTCACTACAACTCCTGAAGAAACTCCACAGCTCCTAGCATAGGCTTGGTTCAATCACTCAAGAAATCTGCTAGAAGAGCATCTAAGGAACTACAATTTTCTAACAGAAGTTTAATAAGAATGTTAAAAAGAGTACATCTGAAGCCTTATAAGCCTACATTACTTCACGCCCTAAACGAAAGACTGAATTCTGTAAGTGGTATGTGATCCACGGACTTCTCCAAAAGTTAAATGGAAGAGTTAAAAACACAATTGCATGTATTGGTCTTCAAGAAATCCAACATTTGTTATTGAGGAGGAATTTAATGTTCCTGGACTTACAACTTGGGGTGCTATATGCAGCAATGGAGTGATAGGTCCTTATTTTTTCGATGGAACCGTGACTGCGGAAAGGTATCTTGAAATGGTAAGAAAAGTTATTATGGAATTAAGTCAATCTCTCCTGTACTTGAAGATGTACGAAACAACTTCATTTGTCAGCAAGACAGTGCTCCACGGCACTACGGATTACACACTTCGCATACAATTTTCAAGAGTGGATAGGAAGGCGGGGTAAAATGGATTGGCCTCCAAGATCACCGGAGCTCACACCGTGTGGTTTTTCAGTGTGGGGGATATTGAAAGACAATGTTTTCACTACAAAATTATTAAACCTACAGTATTTAAGGGACTCTATTGAACAAGTATTTTAAAACTGTTTTGGTAATAATGGGGGCCGTGTGAGGTATGTAAATCAGTGCTTAAACGATGTATTAAATGTATAGATAACAATGGAGGACAAATTATAGTTTCAGTAGGACAAATTACTTTGTACAAACCATTAAAGCTATAAAACAATGTACTGCATTTTCGGTTAAGTGACTTATGCCGCAGCCTGTAGTTTGTTATTTCTGTTGCTGGCGGTTATTTATTAATATCATTTATTAATGTCACGTTGACCTTAATTAATATCTCGTTCTCCGAACCAAAGAGCCATTGTTGATAACACGCCTGAGGAAGTTTGATATACCGGTTTACTTTCCTAACGTCAGCAGTTGCATTGTTTGTGTACATACCATGGGCCAGAGCACCGCACGCAGGCCAGTCGGTCCTTATGTGACCTCTGGGAGGGAAGGATGAGGGGAGAGACCCGAAGGGCTACCAGATCCGCAAGCCTGTACGGGGTCCCTAACGTATCCAGATAGAACGTATCCGACGCCGCAGGCCCCTACCCACAAGCCACCAACATCCAGGATCACCCGGAGCGGAGCCCCACGCTGAGGAGAGACCGAACTAAACGGTACCGTAGCGGCGACAGGGAAGAAACCTTTACAGAGGGCAAGCCACCGCCCAGCCGCAACCCGGCGATCACTGTCGCCTGGTCCTACAACCCTGAAACACATGACAAGGAAGATGACGGGTGCAGGAAATGAGAGGTAGGAGTGTCGTGGTAGAAGATGAACCACCGTCACCTGGTCCTAAAACCCTGAAACACATGACAAGGAAGATGATGGGTACAGGAAATGAGAGGAAGGAGAGTCTTAGTAGAAGATGAACCACCGTCACCTGGTCCTACAACCCTGAAACACATGACAAGGAAGATGACGGGTGCAGGAAATGAGAGGAAGGAGAGTCTTAGTAGAAGATGAACCACCGTCACCTGGTCCTACAACCCTGAAACACATGACAAGGAAGATGACGGGTGCAGGAAATGAGAGGAAGGAGAGTCTTGGTAGAAGATGAACCACCGTCACCTGGTCCTAAAACCCTGAAACACATGACAAGGAAGATGATGGGTACAGGAAATGAGAGGAAGGAGAGTCTTAGTAGAAGATGAACCACCGTCACCTGGTCCTACAACCCTGAAACACATGACAAGGAAGATGACGGGTGCAGGAAATGAGAGGAAGGAGAGTCTTAGTAGAAGATGAACCACCGTCACCTGGTCCTACAACCCTGAAACACATGACAAGGAAGATGACGCGTGCAGGAAATGAGAGGAAGGAGAGTCGTGGTAGAAGATGAACCACCGTCACCTGGTCCTACAACCCTGAAACACATGACAAGGAAGATGATGGGTACAGGAAATGAGAGGAAGGAGAGTCGTGGTAGAAGATGGACCACCGTCACCTGGTCCTACAACCCTGAAACACATGACAAGGAAGATGATGGGTACAGGAAATGAGAGGAAGGAGAGTCGTGGTAGAAGATGAACCACCGTCACCTGGTCCTACAACCCTGAAACACATGACAAGGAAGATGATGGGTACAGGAAATGAGAGGAAGGAGAGTCGTAGTAGAAGATGAACCACCGTCACCTGGTCCTACAACCCTGAAACACATGACAAGGAAGATGATGGGTACAGGAAATGAGAGGAAGGAGAGTCGTGGTAGAAGATGAACCACCGTCACCTGGTCCTACAACCCTGAAACACATGACAAGGAAGATGATGGGTACAGGAAATGAGAGGAAGGAGAGTCGTGGTAGAAGATGAACCACCGTCACCTGGTTCTACAACCCTGAAACACATGACAAGGAAGATGATGGGTACAGGAAATGAGAGGTAGGAGTGTCGTGGTAGAAGATGAACCACCGTCACCTGGTCCTACAACCCTGAAACACATGACAAGGAAGATGATGGGTGCAGGAAATGAGAGGAAGGAGAGTCTTAGTAGAAGATGAACCACCGTCACCTGGTCCTACAACCCTGAAACACATGACAAGAAAGATGATGGGTACAGGAAATGAGAGGAAGGAGAGTCTTAGTAGAAGATGAACCACCGTCACCTGGTCCTACAACCCTGAAACACATGACAAGGAAGATGACGGGTGCAGGAAATGAGAGGAAGGAGAGTCTTAGTAGAAGATGAACCACCGTCACCTGGTCCTACAACCCTGAAACACATGACAAGGAAGATGATGGGTACAGGAAATGAGAGGAAGGAGAGTCGTGGTAGAAGATGAACCACCGTCACCTGGTCCTACAACCCTGAAACACATGACAAGGAAGATAATGGGTACAGGAAATGAGAGGCAGGAGAGTCGTGGTAGAAGATGAACCACCGTCACCTGGTCCTACAACCCTGAAACACATGACAAGGAAGATGACGGGTGCAGGAAATGAGAGGTAGGAGAGTCTTAGTAGAAGATGAACCACCGTCACCTGGTCCTACAACCCTGAAACATATGACAAGGAAGATGATGGGTACAGGAAATGAGAGGAAGGAGAGTCGTGGTAGAAGATGAACCACCGTCACCTGGTCCTACAACCCTGAAACACATGACAAGGAAGATGATGGGTACAGGAAATGAGAGGAAGGAGAGTCGTGGTAGAAGATGAACCACCGTCACCTGGTCCTACAACCCTGAAACACATGACAAGGAAGATGATTGGTACAGGAAATGAGAGGAAGGAGAGTCGTGGTAGAAGATGAACCACCGTCACCTGGTCCTACAACCCTGAAACACATGACAAGGAAGATGACGGGTGCAGGAAATGAGAGGTAGGAGAGTCTTAGTAGAAGATGAACCACCGTCGCCTGGTCTTACAACCCTGAAACACATGACAAGAAAGATGACGGTGCAGGAAATGAGAGGTACGAGAGTCTTAGTAGAAGATGAACCACCCCAGCATTCTTTGTCGACCCGGGGAGACACGAAAAGCCCATGGACCAGAGTGGACGGTCGCCGGGTATCGATTCTGGGACCTCCCTGATGCGAGCCGCAGATGTAACCTCCTGAACCATCCCGCTCCGTCGTTGTTTTGTGTAAATAAAATGTGGCTACTTAGCACAATAAATCGTCAACTACAAAAACCTATTGGCTTACAACGGGGAATCCATCACTTGGTACTAACTCATCGTTCTATTCATTAATACGGCGGCTTTGTTGTTTTCTACTTCCTGTTGGGCGGAAACACGAGACTATAATTACTTCATTACAAACGCAGCAACAGCTTGTTTAACAATAATACGTAATAATCCCGTGGCGCTACCTTTGAGGGCCTAGGCCTACCAACCCGACTACCGGTCTCATGCCCACGCACGCACTGCAGAGGTGAACAATCATCAACCGATACGGGAAGGTGATGTGGTCAGCTTCACGTATCCCCTAGCTGCAATGTTGGCTTCCGTGGTCGGGATCGGAGCCTATCGTAGCTCCTCAACTTCTTCAAAATACTGAGCGGGCACAGCATTCGTCACAAACTCTCTAAGAGAACAATACTTTTCGACGCACCACAATCGTGAGAGTGCTCGCTTTTATAGCAGTTGGTTAGAGTTCCAGAACGTTCTAGAAGGGGAAACCTGCAGGAGATTCTGGTTATCTGACGATAGCGCTTCCGATATTTACAATGGATGAGCGCGCGACTTAAAATCCCTCTGGCTGGGATCGAACCCGGGCACGTTCCGTGGCCGCGAACCTTCTAGCGCACAGCGCCATAGTGCAGGATAACGATAATACATAGCACACTCAATAATAATTACAAACCATAGTGAAGATATAAAACTTATTCAAGAGAGAAATTATTTAATAGTTGATAAAAGCGTTTGCCATAAGAATGCATAGTAGGATGTAGGATGCAAATAACGGAGGGGGACATCTCGCCACTGCGACCAACTGGATCTATTGTGGCTACGTCCTCCGGGAGGTAGGGATGAAGTGAAGGAGCCGCAGGAGGTCGCAGGTCCGTAGGCAGACAGGATCCCAAAGACGCACGGAGGTCCCTAGCATTTCCAGTACGAAACACCCGCTCTCGCGAGTAGACGCGGAGTCCCGCGAGAGAGCGTCGAAGCAGCCCTTGCAAGCAGGCCAATGCGCGCTGTCGTTGGCGGGAGAAATCTTTTCTAAAGCGCAGCGCCATGCCATCTGGCCATCACTAGACGCACTATGGAACCCGGAGACACTGCCTGAAACATGAAAGGGAGAAAGATGAAATGACAGAGAAAGCAGAAATGGTGGTAGAATATACCACTCTAGCATTCGCCTAGGCGATCAGAGGAAAACCACAAAAATTCCCATCAGAGTGAGCGATCACCGGGAATCGAACCCGGGACCTCTCGAATGCTGCCACAGACGTTACTACCTGAGTCATCCCGCTCGGTAGAATGCATAGTAGCTGAAGAGTGTAAACTTAAAGAAATAATGTTTACAATTTTCAGTTCATTATTATTCGTTATTACTGATAATACCTATATTACTGGCTGTTTTGAACGTCTTGTAGTACCTACCTATTTGCCTGCCTATTTTAAGTTCTTTTTAGCGCCTGTTGCGCCAAGCTCTGATTATAAGAGTAGGACAAAGAAACTCGATAGAATCGAAAACCTGCCAAGAAAGTTTAAGTTAGCATAATGGGCATGGAGAAGAAAATTCAAGCATTAAACGTACAATTTCGTTGTGAACAAAACAAATTAAAGGATTCTCAACGCAATGTTTTTCTCCAAAAAGCACATTGGTTTGGATATGGAAATCTATTGTTTTTACTCCATTGCTATGAGTATAAATAAATTTGTTTATTGTATGATAAATATGTTGTTGAAAACAGTAATGTGAACTCGTATTTTCAACATCGCTCATCGGCAAGAACAGAGCAGTTTTGGGAGCTATCGTTTGAATCAGTACTTAAAATCAATTAGTGTCACTCTGAACAAAATTTTAAACCCTAGCCATCAGTTAATTTAAAATTTTACAATATTTTCAGTACATTCTGCACCACGTTGGAAAAGTTTACCGCCCAACAACGTGTCTTACTTGTCTTTCTCTTGAAGGAGAAATATATATAAACAGCGCTAATGTCCTCAGCTTTACATAGACATGTTTGCGACTGGGTGTGGATAAAGGCAAAGGTACTGACGAACGGAGGGGCATCCCGAAACGGGGGCAGAACACCGCATGCAGGCCATTCGACCTTTGTGCTTCTACCGTGACTCGTTGGAGGAAGGGATAAGGGGTGAGACGCAAAGGCGAGCAGATCCGAATGATGACGGTCTCAAGCGTAGACGGGGTCACTAATGTTTCCAGATGAATGCATCTGATGCCGCTCGGTTCTACCCATAAGTCCCTAACCTCCGAGGGTCCCCTGGAGGAGAGACTGTCTTAGAGGCGAGTCCTAACTGAGGTGTCCCTGGAACTTCCACAGAGCGCACAGTCGCAACCCGCCGAAGATCGTCGCCTGGTCCTACAACTCTGAAACAGATGGCAAGGAGGATTATGGGTACAGGAAATGAGGGACAGGAAAGTCGTGGTAGAAGATGAATCACTCTAGCATTCGTCTGTCGATCCGGGGAAACCACAATAAACCCATGGGTCAGAGTGGGCAGTCGCCGGGTATCGAACCCGGAACCTCCCGAATGCGAGATGCACACGTTACCGCGGCGCCACCTCGTTCGGTAGTAGGTGTGGATACACTATGACATTCATGCAAATGTAGTAAGATTCCACAAATTGTTCCAAACATTTAGTGCATTTGTTTGAAAACAGCGGTATTTTTATTTTCGGCAATTCAGGTTGGGGCGGCGCCGTGCCCGAGTTAGACCGCTCGCCTCTCACCGAGGCGGCCCGGGTTCAATCCCAGGGACCCGCATGTGGGATTTGTGCTGGACAAAGAGGCGTCTAGGCGGGTTTTCTCCGGGTTCATCGGTTTCCCCCGCCATTCATTCCACCAACTGCTCCATCATCACCTTACCTTTCATCCATTTCGCTGTCATTTCCTTCATCCCATACCAGGCATGGGGCTGATCACCCATCCTGGCTCTTCTGTCTGCTCCATGAGTGTGTCTGCTCCTCGACGGGCCTCTGACCCCAGGCACCCGCCTGTAAGTCCTGGGGGGGGGGTGTAAGTCCTACATAAGATGAGGTTAAACAGCATTCAGGTGTGGTCCGTGGACTGGGCCTAAAGCGTTGAACTTTGTTGAACTTTAGCAGCACATTTGCTTGTGCTATGCTGTCATTTGCAATGGCAGTTAATCCCCTTCCCTGCTCCTTTTGTAGCTCTGAATGCAATGCTTTTTGTGGTGGTAAATACGAGTTAATAGAGTTATTTCTATATGAATGCTTTACCATATGCATGTAGAGGGTATGAACCAATAAAATATGGAAAGCAATTTATTAACAAATGAAATGCTAAGGAAAATAATCAGATAAACACCAACAAAGCTACAAAAGGTTCACTGAACCTTTAACGACAACAATTCCCGCAGATCAAAGCGCATGTTAATGCGAAATACAAATAAAAGCATTCAAATGGTAATGATTGTCGCGGCAGTGTTTTTGAACCCGCAGGGGTCGTAAACTGGTCATGACATCACATCACGGAAATGCATTACGAGTTTCACACAGAGCAACGAACGGGGATCCGCATTTAACAGAGTTTATATGCGTACTGTCTAGACTGCAGTACATGCCCTCTTCTCTTTATGCGCAAACATGGATGCTAGTTTCACGTAATCTGGTGTTATATTCACATAACTTTCTCTACTATTGTTCATTTTATATAGCTTCCCCAAACTACTCTTACAAGAGCTTATTTATTACTTTCTCTGCCACCTACAGTAGATGAGAGCAAGTATTCTATTGCACCCAAAATATCTGATCGAGATATCACCGGAAGTGAATGTTTTGAGACCCCCTTAATAAAAAAATTGTAGAAAAGGGTAAAAGGTAACAGTAAAACTCAAAAACGAACAGTCGGGTTAATACCTATAGTGAGTGAACTTGTGAAATTTGGAGAATCCACATTATATAAGATATCTTGTTGAAATTTGTACCAGTTATTTCACAAAATTAATGATTTTGCCCGTTTTAAAATTCTAGCTTGCATGACTATTTAAATATTAATTTTTATTGTGTAAGCTCACTGTTTAATAAAAAAACTCTGTAAGATACATTTTTAAAAATATTCCTTAAAAAATCAGGTTTTACAGTAAATGAGAACAAAAAGATCTATCATATCAGACTTTTATACTAATCCATAATTCTTATAGAAAAAAAGCTTTACTTTTTGTATTCTCCAAAACTCTTGATTTATAAAGTTAATGGTTTATTTCTCAAATTTGGAGCATTATTTTAAAAAGGTGTATAGTCATTTTCTGTAATGTACTTTTGAGAAACTATACGAAAATGTTGAAACAAATTAGTGACAAATTGCATCGTTTGGAGCATTTTGAGTGTGAAAAAAACCCGGAAAAGGTTTGCTAGAAAACAAGGCTTAAATTTGGGTGTGTGCATTATTAAACATGTGCCTCTCCATTTATAGCTTGAGTTAATTGGTATTTTAAGTGTGCGAAGTGGAAAAAATACACGTTTTCTTAGAGTTTAGAATTCCTACTATTTTATCATGAAAAAACTTAAATTTTAAATTGTATCACAATTTTAGGTGACATTTGAGATGCATTACCTCAGTTCAGAATCTTCCAAGATTCCGCATGAAGATTTTCAACAAAATCCCCCTCATCTCAAACTGTCCTTTATATATACGATGTCGAAATGTTGGTCTGATTAACATAGCATATGATTAAGAAATTTACATGATAAATAAAATGTGTATCTTCAATTTACGATCTTCTTCTGTGTAGTAGTGCAGAAGTCGCAGTACATAATGCAAAATGCACTACTATTTTTAAAATATAAGTATTGTGCCTACAATTATAATATAAAGAGGATAATCTGGTCAATAGAACTGTTTAAACAAACTAAAAATATAATTTTCGCCATTAGTCTCCCCTTAAAAAGCCTCACACCGCGCAGCGGCGGGCAAGCCTTTCCTGGGCAAGGTCTTCATAAAACAAGAATGATCATAGGAGGCATTTGCATAGAATGTGCACATAATAACAATAAATAACCAATTAAATACGCAGTTCCGCAGGAAACGTTGCCTATTGTGAGACAAAGTGGATATTCACAGAGTAACCAATCAACATGACACTTTTCGAGAAGCATGACTTCCCTTTGAGGTCTATGTTTCTGCCGCAGCAGCCTTGTTACAGAAACTCGACCTCCAGCGTTGCTCAACTGTCCTGAATTGCGCAACGTAAGCACGCTTGGATTAGCAAGAGTAACTGGATTTCATTAACATTTGATTTAATGACTCGAACACTTTCCTATTTTCTGAGCTTAAATTATAAATACAGGATGCGTCAGAATAACACCGAATAATTTTAAGGCGCGATTCAGAGGTTCTATTTGAGTATTTTCCTTTGGGAATGTATGACTGTAAACGTCTTGCTATCGAGCTAGAGGGCATTAACGTAGTTGAAACACCGTGTAGGGTTAAATGAAATTCCTCCGAACAGGTCGCTCCGCCTCTTTGCTGCAAGGCATTGTGACAGATTTGAAATAATAGTAGCAGAAATCTTTAGTTTTAAACAACGCAAAACTCTGATTTAGTAACTCGTGAATATTTATTTAATTATATGGCACTAAATCCAGTGTTCCGAAGTAGCTCAAAACCTTCTTTAACCGATCTGCAGCTGCAAATACAGGTTATTGTCAATAACATATGCAAATAGTACTATTGTTGGTCAATTTTCTGCACTTGTACAAATTACTTGAGAAGAGTTAAAACAATGTTAAAGGAACAAGCATATGTTTTTAAAAGGCTTCAAACATAGTTAAATTAAGAACAAAACAAAAAGTCAACAAGTTTATAAATATGTTGAAAATGCCGACCTTTGACTTCGGATCATAGTTTATAGTGTCGATGTAATGATTGCCGAGTTCTTTAAAAAAAATACCTGGCATATCACGAATAACATCAAAGTCTACAAAGAACCTGGTCATCTCCTCTTCTCTATTAACCGGTGTCTCGTACGCAAGAGTCTAACACGCCCCCAGAGGAAATAATCCAAAGGGGTAGATTTAGTGAACGTGTTGGCCATGGTTTCAGTGCTCCTCTACCAATCCAGTGATCAGGATACGTTACACTTAGGAAATCCCTTACGTCACCGGAATAATGCGCAGGTGGCCCATCGCCTTGGAACCACATGAACTGGCGTATTCCTAAAGGAACTTCTTCTAGAGGTTCTGGCAGAGTATGTTGTAAAACCGTAAGTAAATGTGGCCCTCAAACGTGAAGTTAGTAAATAGGGTCCCATGAGCGTCATTCATAATGCCAGCCTAAATGTTCACTGCAAACCGGTGTTGGTAATTTGTAACTAATAGCATTAGGGTTTTTCTGTGCCCAGAAGTGACTCTTTTAATATGCCCTGTCGTTTACGCACAAAATGATTTTAGGAGATCTTGGTTAATGAACAAACTACCTACTGGAAAAACTGTGGTCGGGTTAGAAAGTCATCTGGCCCCAGTGTTTGAACTCGGGTGAGGTGTAACGGATGTAATTGCCGTTTCCGGCAGAATTCCAGTAACCGAAGACTAGCTTGTGCACTATTGCTCTTGTGCTTGGGATGGAGAATTGTGGTCACAGTCCAGAACCTCCTCTTCTAGAGCCACTGTTCTTGCATTTCTTTGGACTCCCGAACGATGCGTTTGTGTTTGGAAAGTTCCTGTTTTCACAGTCGTTCATGTACGGCAGTAAAGGTGCTGTGATGAAGCAAATGTCTCCTTGGGTAAGTCTCAGCATAAAAATCTCATGCTCTTTTCGTATTTTCCCAAGCAGCACCATAAATGTAATGGATGTTTGCTAGTTCTTAGTACGTAAAGTGCAACATTTTTATAATAGGCTGTAAAATTGAAAGTTTTTGCAGTAAAGGAGCAGTTTAGCATAATCTGAAAGCTGAGATTGCCTAGCAAGCACAGTCATAAAGTGCTGTATAATATGTGGCAGAACTCCTTACCACTTAAAAAGCAAAAGCAGGATTTAGGTTAATGTTGATATAAGCAATGTTAAAAGAAAATAAGCGATATTCCAATGCCGTGGGAGGAACAGGAATCTGTTAAGACAGAATTTTCTGTAACCTGACGCGGTGTTTGAAAAACGTTAATATCCTTAGCTCGATAACAAGACGTTTACGGGCATACATTACCTATAAGAAAATACTCAGATAGAACCCCTGAATCACGCCTTAAAATTATTTGGTGTTATTCTGATTCGTCCTGTAGGTATAAACACTATAATAATACACACGGTTTGGGTTTCAACTTCGTGTCAGGTTTGCGGTGTCGCCATTATGTTCCATCCAGTGTGGAAAGACATTTATCTCCCTTAGACCTGCACCGCTGACACCGCCAAACAAACACGACAGAGAATATATGTTACGTTAACAGAACAGCGTCTCCCTCTAGGCATATCTCCCGCTCTCTTCGTTCCATCTATCTGCATAGTTCCACAAAATCAAATAAAATAATATACCAGAAGTGTCACTCATTCTATTTTTATTTTCTCTACCTCGTACATAGCAGGTAACGTACATTCCAACCAAATTTCGATATCGAGATTTCACGGAAAATACGTCTTGAGTTCCTCTGAATCCGAAAAAGCATTTTTAGAAAAAGATTCATTTGTGTGTGTGTGTGTGTGTGTGTGTGTGTGTGTGTGTGTATAACTCAAAAACGAAATGTTTGATAAATACCAAAGTTGATATTTAGGTTCAGCATTTTCCAAAGATGGAACACAAGGATTTTAAAGAAAATCCATGTGACACCAAACTACCCTTTACGCAGAATATATATATATATATATATATATATATATTAAATGTTCGATTTTCTCCAAAATGGCTCTAAGAATTCTGATTAAAATACCATATACTAAAATTAATTAAAAATTAAATTAAATTGAGTTTTATTTATGGACACTCTTTAACTGCTGTGATCCTTTGCTCAGAAGTTACTTTATCAGGCTTTAATTCCCTTCCACTGAAGCCATGCTAAGGATTTTTACGCCCGAAAAAATTCATTGCACTTCGGCGGATTTGAACCCGCGAGCAGCTCGGTAACTAGAGGTTAGCATGGTAACCACTACACCACGGAGGACATTTGCGTAAGAAAGTGTATATCTTGAATTTTCTGGGAATAGCCTCTGAAGCCCTCTTCATTCGGAAGGAATTTTGTATAACTTTGTTTAACTGGTAAACCATAAGAGATACACAAACACTACGTACACAAAAGGTATAAATCTGCTTAAAGCACACATTTTATTTCAAATAAACTGTTCATATGGCATCAGTCGTTTTGATCTACCCATGGCACGTGGCTGTTGGTTTGAATTTTCAATGATTTGTCATCTTTTTAAAGTATTCTAGCTGTTCAATTGTTCTTAGCGATGTCATGAAAAGATTATGGAATTTCTAGGCTAGCATACAGGGACCCGATTTTAAACATCTGAGTTTCGATTACGTTTCCTCTATCTGTCTTATTTTAACGAAATAAGGAAATGTGTAATGAAATCATTACTGCAAAGGTTTATCTTCATTAACTGAATAAATTTTTCTGGAAGATACACCACAATGAGTTGGACCGTATTACTTTGTTTGCCTGCAGTATGGTAACGCCTCTTTGTATGTAGGAAAATGTAATATAGCGGTTATTTTGGAACGCTTTCGGGAATTCAACAAACCCAAAAACCATAGAACTAGTTATACAGTTCCAAACTAACAATATTCCAAATTAGCACTAACGTGGTTATTCACTGTTACTTTCTCTACCAAATGTATAGGAGGTAGAGAAGGTATTGCATTCCACCCAAAACTTCATACCCCGATTTCATCAGAAATACATGATTTGAGGCCCTCCGAATCCAAAAAGCATTTTTAGAAGAGGCTCCTTAAGTGTATGTGTCAGTCTGTCTGTGTGCCAGTGCGTCTGTGAACAGCATAACTCAGAAAAGAAAAGTCGGATAAATACCAAACTTGGTATTTAAGTTCAGTATCTTCCAGAGATACGACTTATTTTCAAGAAAATCCCCCGTCCCAACTATTCTTTACATGGAACATTTTTCGAATATTTTAATTTTCTAAAAAATGGTTCAAACGATTTTGATTAAATATTAAAGATATTTAAATGAAGAATAAAATGTATATCTTTAATCTTCTGGGAATAGCATTTAAAGTCCTCTTCATTTAGAAGTAATTTTGTATAATCTTATGTAACTGGTAAACATTAACCGATAGACGAAAATGTTCTACACATTCTACAAGAATGTAGATCTCTTTACAGCATATAATTTATTTCAAATAAATTGTTTTTTCTTTTTTGTGGCATAAGCCATTTCTGAGACATGCTTTATTAATGGTTCGAATTGCTCATTTCTTGGTCATTCTTTAAGGTCCTGCCAACATTCAGTTGTTTCTGGCGATGTCAGCGCATAGCGTCCAGGTCTTAAACATTTGACTGTCGCTGTTCTCTTTGTATCTATAACGAAGTGTGTAAGCTAGCTATTTCTGCAAAGGCTATTTGCTTTGTTAGCAGATATAAGCGTAAGCTTTAGGAAGATTAGCTTGTGTACTCAATAATATAAGATAGAGGAGAAGAGAAAGTCATTGGAATGTACCAGATCAGATTTTTTTATAATCTTTTCCAAAAGTAACGCTGAGTAGAGTACGCATTTACAAAACATTAAAAAAATCTGTTGTTACGTTCACATGACTCTGTATCAAGTATTATTTATTTTTATATAGCTACTACTAATTTATCTTAAATAGGGATGGGACCTCGATACTCTCGATACCCGGTACTATCGAAGTATGGCTAATACTATGAGATAAATCTTAGATACTCAAACCGGCAGCGCGGTACTTTTCCTGTCCGCGTCCTCGGCGCTCGTTGTCGTCTGCCACTATCATAGAAAAGGGCGGATGAAACCATACAACATTTTTAAAATCACTTTTTAAGATTTTACTTACCAACTTTATGGAAGTGTGTATGAGGACAGAATTATTTGTAGAGATTTGTAGCTCCCTCGGTCCCCCAACCTAACCCCTTGCGATTTGTATCTCTGGGGTAACTTAAAACAAAGTGTACAAGACAAACCCACACATCCTGGAAGAATTAAAACAAGATATCCGCCAGGAAATTGCCAGCATTTTTCAACGTGAACTACGGTGAGTGAGGGACAGTTTCCTAAACAGGTGCCAAAAATGTACGGACAACGACGGTGGCCAGTTTCAGATCTCCTTTCATAAAGTTAATAAGTAAAGCCTCTAAAAGTAGTTTTAAAAATGGTTTATGGTTTCATCCGGGCCTTTCTATGATAGCGGCAGACGGCAACGAGAGCCGAGGACCCGGACAGGAAAAACACTGCGCAGCCGGTTCGTAGTCTTTTGGCTCTCTTTGTATATTATGATATGAATGAAAGGAGTCGGGACTTCATGTTATTGCCTCGCAAGTGTCACCCAAAGAGTTGCTGGACTATATTCTGATAGACTTGACTGCGATGAATTCAACATTCTATATACTCTTGTGTGTAAATGAAAACATGCAAAACAATGGGGGAGAAGTAGAGGCACTCGTGTAACATGCAGCGTTAACTGAGTTGTGAATGAAGCTGATTTAACTGACGCACTAAATCACATTTCTGCAGTAGTCTGACTTGGTGATTCACTCTCAGCCGTTACAGTTACCTGCTCCGGTGATCAAAATGTATGAATCCAACAGAAACAAATCAGAACTTAAGACGTGAGATAACAAAGCGCATGGATATATTTGTTCTCTCAAGAATGCTCGTATTATTAAACAAACTTCTTTATATGTCTGCATTTCATACATGTCTTCGTCTATTTTTTTTTCAAAAATTTAATTATGTCTAATGTGCCTTTGCATTAAGCATGAATATGCAAATGTGTGTTGGTAGATAGAGGAGAGGCTTAATCTACAAACTTGCTATGTTTCCGAGTGTTATATTGGCTATTACTTAATACCGGATGAAAAAATACATATGTTATGTGGTAATTGTGAATAGTATAACACACTTATTTTTAGTTGATTGAGTTTCATGTAAAATATATATAGTTTATATTTCTAAGATTGCAGAATAAAGAAGGGTTGCTAGTATTTGTTTTTCTATGGATAGAATATCCTTTAGAAGAAAGTTTTCATTCCATGTATAGTTACCTAAACAGGGAAGCAAATAAAATATTGGTGGTGGTGGTGGTGGTGGTGGTGGTGGTGGTGGTGGTGGTGGTGGTGGTGGTGGTGGTGGTGGTGGTGGTGGTGGTGGTGGTGGATATATAACCTGTGGCATTATCAAGATAAAATTGTTTTTTGCCAATTGGAGGATGTGAAACAGGAACAATTCGGAATTAGCATGTAATATAAAATTGGTAATGTGCGTTTATACTCAGGAAACTTCTAATAACATAATTCTTTGAACAAACTAACGGCTTTATAGTTTTTTTATAAAGCGAGTATCGAGTATCGGTGCTCAAAAATCAATATTGGTATCGAGAAATAGTGGTATCGTGCCATCACTAATCTTAAACAAGCTTATTTTTCTATCTGCTTCATCCTGAGCGAAACAAACATTTGCAGATATAGTTACATTAAACATTTAGTTGTAGGTACAAGAGGGATAGAGGAATCGAGCGGCACGCTATGGCTTTAAAATTCCAATCTATTTCCACTACATCACGAGAAACAAGAGAATAGTTACAGAACTTTAAAGTATTCAAAAGGTATTGAAAACTGATACCAAAATTTACGGATATCTCGATAATGCCACAACAAAAAGTTATTTGAAATAGTGTGTTTTAAAGAGCTCTTCATTTTTTTGTGAGGTACGTTTTTGTCTCTTAAGGTTTACCAGTTACACAAAATTATACAAAATTCCTTCCGAATGTAAAGGACTTCACAGACTATTTAATTTCTATAAAATTATGGTTATACACTTATTTGTCATGTAAATACCTTATAGGTACTTATAGGTTAAGCAACGGAGGGAGGCGCCTCGTACACTAAGACCCTATATAGATCTATTGTGACTACCACCCCAGGGGAAAGGGATGAGTGAAAGAACCACAGGAGGCTACAGGCCGTAGGTAGACAGACCACAGAGACGCGCGGAAGTCGCTAACAGTTCCAGGCTTGAAGACCCGTTCCACTACTGGAGCTGCCTAGGAGGGCGATGAACGACCCGTCGACCCGTCTAATATCCAATGTCCGCGGGAATACTCTTTCATTTGAGCAAGCATCCTCTCCATCTGTCCGGCAACGCCTCACGCCACAAAACACCTGAAAGATGAGAAGGGAATGGAACGAAAGAAAAAATTTTGGAAGGATATCGTGGTAGATGACAAACCACCCCAGAATTCGCCTACCGACCGGGGAAAACCACGAAAACCCAAGGTCAGAGTGGGCGGTCGACGGAAATCGAACCCGGAACCTCCCGAATGCGAGCCTCACAGTTACCGCGGAGTCATCTTGCTCGGTAAAATATCTTAAATATGTGGTATTTTAATCAAAATCGTTAGAGCCATTTTGAGAAAAATATTGAAAAGACGTTCCACCTAAATGGTAGTTTGGGGTTGGGAAAATATTTATGTTGCATCTTTGGAAGATACTGAACTTAAATTCTAAGCATGATATTTATCCGAATTTTCGTTTATGAGTTATACTGTTCTGACACACAGACGCGCGCGCGTGTGAATTTTGAGGTTCAGGGAGTCTCTAAACATGTATTTCTGGTGAAATCTCAGTATCGAATTTTTGCGTGCAATACATTACTTGCACTAAGCATTAATATTCTCTGACACATATGAACAGATTTTCCATCAATCGCGGTTGTTCTGTTATGTGACTGCTTGTTTCAACTGAGCTTGAAGCAGGCTGAGACAAGTGCCGATACAACACAAACGAATTCTTTGCCCAGTTTTAGCGTAGGTGCATTTTCTATTGTGCCTAGGCTTGTCACTTCACTGAGGTTTTGCAAGTGTTTTTAGGGATATATTAGTAATATTTTACATTATGTTAGTCTGCTTCACTAAATTTACAACCAAGAATATCCATGTACCACAAGGAAAACGTTTTATTAATACTTACTGATCGGTGAAACTGCAGGGTCGGTTGACTTACGTGAAACAGTACGATTTTTTCATTCTGGCCCTTTCTTAGCTGGATGCGCAGTAGCTGGACGAAGCCTATAGGTTTGTTCCCACACGATTCAGAATCGATTCCGAATTATCTGAGTGTGCGCAGGAGCTAAGTGGCGTTCCAACACGACAGAGAATCAGTTCAGAACCAATTCTGAATTTCCAGTTTGCTGTTCCAACGTATTTGGGAACTAGTTCGGAACGAGTGAAATCGGTTCCTGATTTAGAATAGGAACTGAAAATTCTAGACATGCGCAGATTGTATGGTCTACAGCGCATACTCAGTTAATTCATAATCGATTCTAATCGCTTGGAACAAACCCGACAGAGAGTATTGAAAAAGCGACATACTCTCTGTATTCAGCAGAAAATAAATTTGAATATGTAATTTATTCCTCCATTCGTGTTTATTTCTCAATACGGAATAGCAAAGGTGTTTGGTAAGCAGTTGCTCGCTGTTGAGTAGTATGGCGACATACTTGAGGAAAAGAACAAACGTCTAACAAAGCCAGGGAGCAAAACAGCGTTCAAAGATAACAGTAATGAGTTATTTAGAAGGTGACAGTGATCTTTTTAATGATGCATCGACTTCCGAAGAAGAGGATTATTTCCATTTAAACATTATTCCGTTATTTTGGGACCTTTACCCCTTTCTGGCACATTTATACCATTTTCCCCCAACCATGCCCATAATCCCCTTTTTTCTTTTAAGTTTCATTCCAATTTATTCTTTAACTTTCTCCTCAGCTTGCTGTGTACGTGCGAATAGTAAGTCTACCTCTTTCAGTAAACGCCGCGCGGGAATTGAAAGCACACCCGCAACAATGGAAAATAATTGTGTGTTCGACGAAAACCTCTTTCTCTCACTTTACTGCTATAAAGTAGCCCGCAATAATGCAATTGACAATGAGTGATTCTATCCCACCAGAATCAGTAGCCTGCTGTTCGTGAATGTGAGTTTGTTGCTGTGAGAGACGTCATCTGTTTGCGTGGAGACGAAGCCTGGGTAGGCAGAGACGACAATAACCTCAACCGCGTAGTTCCGCGAATTATTAAGACTGGGCTATAATTCACAAAACAATTATATATAAAGAAATAAAAATTTCAGCCCAATTGAATGGATAGTTTAGAAAATAGCAATTTCAGTTGTGCATCCCCTTAAATAAACCAGCACCTTATTGTGCCTTTTTTCACCTTATTTGAGCACCTTTTCCCCTTCCTTTTTTCATCTGAAATTTGCAACTAAAAATCCTAACCCTCATCATAAGCATACATTGGTACCATGTAGTTTTGTATTAATTGCATTACATTCGGAATAGAATTTATGTGGGGTGTCATTGTCTCAGAGTATTGGAGTTTTAAATTAAACATTGTGTTTAGAAGTTTCTGTAGCAGGAAACCTAATGTTAAATTGGAATTGTGTTAATATAATATCTATATATTACAATTGTTATTCGCAATAACTCAGTATCAATGGCTTTAAGCCGATAAACGAACGCGATTTATTTTTGCTCGAATATTAGGACTGGAATCAGTATGAAAGAAACGCTTACGAGTTTGATTTCATTCATCAACGCTGTAAACTAGATATTTGATCGTCTTCTGATTGAGCGTGCAACGAAGAAGGCCGTGAAAGAACGCGAACGGTTCAAGTAGTGTTCCAACCACACAAAATTCCGAATTAGTTCTGTGAGCGTACCGGACTGGCGCATGTGCATTAGCGTGTGTTGGAATTAGTTCGGAACCCGTTCAGAACCGTATGTTGGAACAAACCTATTATCTCCCGGGAGAGGCTTTGGGTTAGTTGTTAGAGAGCTGCCGATATGTACCTTAGACATTCCTGTTGCACCGCGTTAGGAGAATAATGCCGGTCTTTTCTCTCCTCTCCTCTCCAACATCTCGTTTGTGTTTATGCAGGGTCAGCTCGAAAAATTTTACTGTACGTGTACGTTCCTATTTTCACTCCGAACCTGCTTCTGGCAACACCTTTCCTTTGGGAGATTCCAGAATATGGACTTAGCAGGGTTATCTGCAGTTCTGCTTAGCAATAAATGTGCCATCGGAAAGAATGTGAGAAATGTTGTTCACCTCAGTGTCCACAGTATAACACCATGGTGTCATCATTTCCCATTAGTCATTCAGAGTACGCCTGCATGACGTATTCTCCAAAGAAATAAAATTCGAACATATATGTAGGGTCCAGATTCATAGGTTTTAACCTATGTCGTCTCCTCAGTCCGGTGGTAGCGCTGCTGTTTACCAAGTGGGAGACCCTGGTTCGATTACCGGCATCGGCTATTGGGATTTTCTTTCGCTTGGAGACCTGACCCGGGTGCACTCAGCCTCGTTAGGTCCCTGAGGTAACAATTGATTGAAAAATAGAGGCTCCAGGTAAAGGAGGCCGCGTATCCGGCGGAAAGGGATCCAGTGCGCTGACCATGTCCCGTTATTCAGCACTGCACCCCAGTCATGACGCTGTTGTAGGCAGAGGTGGAGGACGCAGCGGCCGGGCGGCAGGCCTTGGCCCTACAACGGGCCGTTGCGCAACAGTTTCGTTGTTTTGTTATATTTAATAAAGCATTTTCAGGATATTAATACACGAATTTCATAGAATCTAAACATACGTAAATGAAGGATTGCGACTTAAAATACCTTAAATCGCTGTTTTCGGTTCTTCAGAATATAAATAAGTATTTACACAAGACTACCACTGTTGTATCACTACATTAAAAATATATACCAGAAGCTATTCTCTACTTGAAAAGACGATCCTGCCACTCAAAGAGGCTTTGGCAACGTTACCAGAAAATAAGTACTTGAACCAGTGAGATTTGCATGTTCTTCGAAGCTGCAGAGAGTTATTAAACGCAATCCTGGATTTAAAGACAGATTCTTCAAGAATTCTTCAATTAAACACAAGTCCTTGTTCAGTACTACAGGGAGAAATAGGTATATACAGGGAAAGTAACCCTGGAACCTATGACATTAGTATCTATGAGTTATATTTTAATAGCATTCTGTTCTGTGATGAAAACCTTTTATATATACAAGAATGTGCTACGTGATAATAGGAAATCGTTCATGCCTGAAGATTTGGGCATATATGCAACGACCTCTCCCCCTCCAAAAAGAGACAGAAATATATTATATGTGTGTTTTCTTGTAAGTAGTTTTTGTGGGAAAACTCTTGCAAATTTGTACCTTTAAATACATATTAATAAAATAAAAGACCTGAAGTGATACATGACTTTCTCTACCCTCTATCTTTATTAGTGGGTAATACAAATTATTCTTACTAAAGCTTATTACTTTCTCTACTACATATAATAGGTGGTGGAAGTATTGCATTCCAACCAAAAATTCGATAGCAAAATTTCACCGGAAATACATATTTTGAGGTGCCCCGAAACAAAATAAAACATTTTTGGAAACATGTCCGCGTGTGTGTCTATCTGTGTGTAGCATAACTCAAAAATCTGATGTAGTACACTCACATGACTTTCTCTACTCTTGTACAAACCATAGAAACGCTTATTCTCCATATGCTTCATGTTAATCGAGATAAACATTTGCAGACTCTATCTTATTGCTAATTTTCTTGTAGATGTAAGAGGAATATATATTTACAAGGGCAATATACAAATACAGTAGCCTTTAAGCGCATACATATCTCTTATTAGCTGGATGCTAGGTGCAGCACCATTCCCTTTCCCACAGATTAATATCCTTTGCATATCGAAGACAAAAAAACGAATAACGAATTCCCATTTGAGAAAAGTATTGAAAAATTTAAGGGAATAACAAGCAATATCTCGAAAATGGTTCACTCAACAAAAAAAATGTATATGATATAAATTGTGTATTTTAACGCGTACTACATTTTTTGTGTAGTAAAATTTTGTCTATCTCTTATGGTTTACCAGTTGTGCAAAAGTCGTTCACAATGAAGAATACTTTTGGAGACATTCCCAGGAAATTCAAGTTATACATTTTATTTGTCATAAAAACATCTTAAACATATGATATTTTAATCAAAATCGTTAGAGCCATTTTTGAGAAAATTAAAATTTTCGAAAAATCTTCCATGTAAAGGGTAATCTGTGTGGAGGGATTTTCTTGAATACCTTCGTGTCGCATCCTTGGAAGATACTGAACCCAAATACCAAGTTTGGTGTATATCCAACTGTTCGTTTCTGAGTTATGCTGTTCACAGACACACACACAGACAGACACACAGACACACACACACGGACATGTTTCCAAAAATGCTTTTTTTGGATTCAGGGGTCTCAAAACATGTATTTCCGGTGAAATGTCGGTATCGAATTTTTGGGTGGAATACAATACTTCCCCTACTTACTATACGTAGTAGAGAAAGTAAAAACGAAAAGTCAGATAAATACCCAACTGGGCATTTGAGTTTAGTATCATCCAAGGATGCGACACGAATATTTTCAAGAAAATACCCCCAACACCATACTATCCTTTATACGGAACATTTTCCAAACTTTTTTATTTCATCAAAAATGCCTCTAACGATTTTGATTAAAGTATATGTTTAAGATGTTTTCATACCAAATGAAATGTATATCTTGAATTTTCTGGGAATGTCCCCAAAAGTCCTTTTCATTTTAAATGACTTTCCCATAACTGGTACACCGTAAGGGATGGACAAACGTTTACTACACAAAAATGTTGACATTAAAACACGCAATTTATATCATATACATTTTTTTCGAGTGAAACATTT
Source organism: Deroplatys truncata (assembly GCA_030765065.1). Taxonomy (NCBI): domain Eukaryota; kingdom Metazoa; phylum Arthropoda; class Insecta; order Mantodea; family Mantidae; genus Deroplatys; species Deroplatys truncata. The sequence continues at coordinate 33,427,080 of CM060988.1, read as the reverse complement.
CCGAGTTATTCCTTGCTATTTGTTTGAATTTTCCAATACTTACACTTGTTCTCAAATGGGAATTCGTCATTCATTTCTTTTTATGTACTGGAGATGCAAAGAGAATAGAATGCGCCACATAGCAACCAGCGCTTAAAACATTTGACTTTAGCTTAAAGCCTACCATATTCCCCTTGTACCTACAAGAGAATTAGCAATAAGTTATTTATTAGCATTAGATTAGCAATGAGTTTCTGAAATGTTAATCTGATTAACATGAAGTAGATGGAGAATAAGCGTTTGTAAAAATAGTTTGTACAAGAGTAGAGAAAGGCATGTGAGTGCAACACATCAGATTGTTTAGGAATGTTTAACGCCCGTTCTTACCACAGACGGTGATCGCTGATTATGCGTGAAATATGATAATTGGGAAGGGAAATTTGGGAAGGAAGCGCTACAGGCCTAACTTTAGGATACCTCCTCGGCATTTGCCATTTATGTAGACTGAGGAAAACCTGAAAAGTACCTCAATCAGAGAGGACAGTTCATGTGGGATTACAGTAGTGCTCCCATTCACGAGTCCATGCCTTAATGATTTCGGCTATCCATGTCGATACTGCATCGCAAGTAACATCATAAATGTTTACTTTTCACCGATCCAATATCACCTGTCGTCCTCCGTGGTGTAGTGGTTACAATGCTAGCTTCCGAGGTCGTGGGTTCAAACCCGGCGGAGGGCAATGGATTTTTTTGGGCATAAAAATCCTTAGCATGGCTTCCTTCGGAAGGGAAGTAAAGCTGGTGGTCCCGTGTCATAAATTTACGGCACGCAAAAGAACCTCAAGCCTGATAAAGAGACCTCTGAGCAAAATTACCGTTCTTTCACGCCCAATATAGGATGGGACACTAAGGATCATAGTAGTTAAAGAGCGTCCATAAATAAAACTCAATTTCAATTTCCAACATCACCGAGTGCAACACATCAGCCTTTTTTACTTTCTCTACCACGTGTAGTAAGTAAGGGAAGTATTGCATTCCACCAAAAAATTCGATAGCGAAAAGCATTTTTGGAAACATGTCCATGTGTGTGTCTGTGTGCCTGTGAACAGCATAATTCAGAATCGAACACTTGGATAAAGACCAAACTTGGTATTTAGGTTCAGTATCTTCCAGAGATACGACACGAAGGTTTTCAAGAAAATCCCCCCACCCTAGATTACCCTTTACATGCAACATTTTTCGAAAATTTTAATTTTCTCAAAAATTTTGATTAAAATATCATATGTTTAAGATATTTTCATGACAAATGAAATGTATATCTCGAATTTTCTGGGAATGTCTCCAAACGTATTCTTCATTGTGAACGACTTTTGCATAACTGGTAAACCATAAGAGATAGACAAAATTTTACTGCGCACAAAATGTAGATCGCGTTAAAATACACAATTTATGTCATATACATTTTTTTTGTTGGGTGAACCATTTTCGAGATATTGCTTGTTTTTTTTTGTTTGTTCTGTTAATGCAAAGAGAATGGAATACTCCACATAGCAACCACCTCTTAAAATATTTGACTACCGCTTAATGCCTACCAATTCTCCTTGCATCTACAAGAAAACTAGCAATAAGATTAACATATCAATATCTCGATTAACATGAACCATATGGAGAATAAGCGTCTGTAAAAATAGTTTGTACAAGAGTAGAGAAAGTCATGTGAGTGTAACACATCAGATTTTTTCTTCTATCTACTACATTTTTATCCAATAAACTTTTGCAAATATAGCTACATTACAGGTTATAGATACAAAGAGAACAAGATAGTCAAATGTTTAAGAACTGGGCGCTATATGTTAGCCTTAAATCCACGTTTCCATGCAATCAAGAAAAAGAACTGAACATCGATGAGACTGTAAAAGAATGAAAAGTGTTGAACAATTCGAACCTTTAATAACGGATATCTCAGAAACTGCTTATGCCAAAGAAAAACTTATTTTAAGTAATTTGTGTATTTTAAAGGGATCCGCATTTTTTGTATCGTAGTTTCGCTTAACATCTACGTTATACAAGATTATTTAGAATTCCCACCGAATGAAGAGGACTTCACAGGCTATTCCCAGAACATTCAAGATATACATTTTATTTTTCAGGTAAATATATTTAATATAGGATATTTTAATCATAATCATTAGAGCCATGTTTTTAAAAACTGAAAAGTTCTAAAGAATGCTCCATGTAAAGGGTAGTTTGGGTGGGGGAATTTCTTGAAAATCTTTGTGACACCTTTGGAAGGTACCGAACCTAAATACCCAGCGTGGTATTTATTCGATATTTTGAGTTATGCTGTTCACAAACACACACACACACACACACACGGTCGTTTTTCTAAAAATGTGTTTTTGGATTCAGGGGGCCTCAAAACATGTATTTCTGGTGAAATCTCGGTATCGAATTTTTGGGTGGAATGCAATACCTTTTCTAGTTACTACGTACATGGAATATTTTTTGAAATTCTTTAATTTTCTAAAAATTAGTTCTAACGATTTTGATTACAATACTACATATTAAAGACATTTACAATGCAAATGAAATGTACATCTTGATTTTCTAAGAATAGCCTGTGAAGTCTACTTCATTCGGAAAGAATTTTATATAATCTTGTATAACTGGCAAACGTCAAGCGATAGATGAAAACTTACTACACAAAAAATGCAGATTTCTTTAAAACACATAATTTATTTCAAATCACCATTTTTGGCATCAGCCTTTTTCGAGATATTCGCTATTAATGGTTCGAATTGTTCAAAACTTCTTTATTTTAAAGTACTTTCGATATTCAGTTGTTTATCGCGACTGGAGGCAGAGAATGGAATTTTAAGGCCAGCGTATAGCGTCCAGTTCTTAAACATTTGACTGTCGCTATTCCCTTTGTATCAAGAACGAAATGTGTGATGCGGCTGTTTCCGGAAAGGTTTATCTCAATTAAAATGAAAATAAACTTTAGATTGAAGAGTTTGTATACCCACTAATAAACGATAGAGGGCAGTGAAGATCATTTGAATGCGTCACATCACATTTTCACTTTCTCTACTACGTATAATAAGTAGGGAAAGTATTGTATTCCACCCAAAAATTCAATACCGAGATTTCAACGGAAATATATGTTTTGAGACTTCCTGAATCCAAAAAATCATTTTTGGAAACATGTCCGTGTGTGTGTGTGTGTGTGTGTGTGTGTCTGTGAACAGCATAACTCAGAAACGAACAGTCGGAAGTCGGATAAACACCAAACTTGGTATTTAGGTTCAGTATCTTCCAGAGATGCGACACGAAGGTTTTCAAGAAAATCCCCCCACTCAAATTACCCTTTACATGGAACATCCTTCGAAAATTTTAATTTTCTCAAAAATGACTAACGATTTTGATTAAAATATCATATGTTTAAGATATATTTGCACGACAAATAAAATGTATATCTTGAATTTTCTGGGAATGTCTCCAAAAGTATTCCTGATTGTGAACGACTTTTGTATAACTGATAAACCATAAGAGACAGACAAAATTTTACTACAAAAAAAAACGTAGATCGCATTAAAATACACAATTTATGTCATATACATTTTTTTTGTTGAGTGAGCCATTTTCGAGATATTGCTTGTTATTTCCTTAAATCATTCAATACTTTTTTCAAATGGGAATTTGTTATTCATTTTTTTATGTCCTGGACATACAAAGAGAATGGAATGCGCCACATTTCAACCAGCTCTTAAAAGATTTGACTATCGCTTAAACCCTACCATATTCCCCTTGCACCTACAAGAAAATTAGCAATAAGATTAACATCTCGATTAACATTAAGTGGATGGAGAATAAGCGTTTGTACAAGAGTAGAGAAAGTCATGTGAGTGCAACACATCAGATTTTTTTAAATATTTGTTTATTCAGGGAGCGTCCAAACGTGTAATTTCGCTGAAACATTAGTATTGAGCGTTTGGTTGGAATGTTATACTTTCTCTACTTGCTATAGGTAGAGAAATTATTCTGGGGGAATGTTTCTGTTTTGTTAATGAGAATTATTATGAGGAGTGGTTGCTTATACAGCTGAGATTAATGAAACCGTGAAATTAAAAGCAACCGAATGTAGGAATCCTGTGCGGATACCCCCATCGCCCATAGACGTTTGGGAAGGTATGGGGAGGATTACTTTATATTTCCGTCTCTTCTTAGGAGGGCACTCCCCTTCGTTCCTCACAATGTTACTTTTTACTTTCTCTACTACGTATAGTAAGTAGGGGAAGTATTGCATTCCACCCAAAAATTCGATACCGAGATTTCACCGGAAATACATGTTTTGAGACCTCCTGAATCCAAAAAAAGAATTTTTGGAAACATGTCCGTGTGTGTGTCTGTGTGTCTGTGTGTGTGTGTCTGTGTGTGTGTCTGTGTGTGTGTGAACAGCATAACTCAAAAACGAACAGTCGGATAAGCACCAAACTTGGTATTTAGGTTCAGTATCTTCCAGAGATGCGACACGAAGGTTTTCAAGAAAATCCCCCCACCCCAAACTACCCTTTACATGGAAGATTTTTCGAAAATTTTAATTTTCTCAAAAATGGCTCTAACGATTTTGATGAAAATATCATATGTTTAAGATAATGTCATGGGAAATGAAATGTATATCTCGAATTTTCTGGGAATGTCTCCAAAAGTATTCTTTATTGTGAACAACTTTTGCATAACTGGTAAACCATAAGAGATACACAAAATGTTACTACACAAAAAGTGTAGATCGCGTTAAAATACACAACTTATGTCATATACATTTCTTTTGTTGAGTGAACCGTTTTGGAGATATTGCTTGTTATTTCCTTAAATTTTCCAATACTTATACTTTTTCTCAAATTCGTTATTCATTTTTTTTATGTCCTGGACATGCAAAGAGAATGGAATGCACCACATAGCAACCAGCGTTAAAATATTTGACTATCGCTTAAAAGCTACCATATTCCCCTTGCATCTACAAGAAAATTACCAATAAGATTGACATATCGATATCTCGATTAACATGAAGCATATGGAGAATAGGCGTTTTTTAAAAATAGTGTGTACAAGAGTAGAGAAAGTCATGTGAGTGTAACACATCAGATTTTTTCAGTATCTAAGGAATGTTTTCATGTGCGACGGACTGTAAGTTTTTCATACTCGCTAATGGACTACTGGGGGTGGTGTTAAGAGTCGATGTGCTATTGTTCTGTTATCGATAATCGATTCACAGCGAGACTGTGCTCATTTCACGGTATGCCTAGCTGCCGCGCATGGCTCATGTGGTACACCTGTCAATGTGCACTTGTAATCCCTGATGCACTCCCGGGAAACAGAGATGCATGTCATGCACCAGTGAGTGCAGCATGCGGCAGCTCCTACACCAACTGCTGGTTCTGTCAACAGCAGAAACATGCATGATATAACAACAACAATCCTATTTTTACTTTCTCTACCACGCACATACAGGTAGAGAAGGCATTGCATTCCACCCAAAAATTCAATACCGAGATTTCAGCGGATATACAGGTTTTGAGGTCCCAGGAATCAACAAAGAAGCACCTTTAGAAAAAGGTCCATGTGTGTGTGTGTGTGTGTGTGTGTGCGCGCGTGTAAACAGCATGAATCACACACGAAATGTCGAATAAATACTAAACTTGGCACTTAGATCCAGTACCTTCCAAAGATGCAACATGAATATTTCCAAGAAAATCCCTCACTTCAAACTAGTAGCCCGTCAAAACACACATAATGAAAAAATTATGGAAATTAAATTGAGTTTTCTTTATGGATACTGTTTAACTGCTGTGGTTCTTAGCGTCCCATACTATATTGGGCGTGAAAGATTGGTAGTTTTGCTCAGAGGCCTCTTTATCAGGCTTGAGGGTATTTTACGTGCCGTAAATCTACAACACGGGACCACCGGCTTTACTTCCCTTCCGAATGAAGCCATGCTAAGGATTTTTACGCCCGAAAAATCCACCGCCCTCCGTCGGAATGGACCCACGACCTTGGGAACTAGAGGCTAGCACGGTACCACTAGTCCACGGAGGACGACAAAATCTGATGTTACACTCACATGACTTTCTCTACTCTTGTACAATCTATTTTTACAAACGCTTATTCTCCATATGCTTCATGTTAATCGAGGTGTTAATCTTATTGCTAATTTTCTTGTAGGTGCAAGGGGAATTGGTAGACTTTAAGCGATAGTCAAATATTTTAAGTGCTGGTTGCTATGTGGCGTATTCCATTCTCTTTGCGTTACCAGGACAATAAAAATGAATAACGAATTCCCATATGAGAGAAAAGTAAAAGTATTGGAAAATTTAAGGGGATAACAAGCAATATCTCGAAAATGGTTCACTCAACAACAAAAATGTATATGAAATGAATTGTGTATTTTAACGCGATCTACATTTTTTTTTGTGTAGTAAAATTTTGTCTATCGCCTATGGTTTACCAGTTATGGAAAAGTCGTTCACAATGAAGTATGAATTTTCCCAGAAAATTCGATATATAAAATTCATTTGCCATAAAAATGTCTTAAGCTTATGGTATTTTATTCACAATCGTTAGAGCCATTTTTAAGAAAATTAAAATTTTCGAAAAATGTTCCATGTAAATGGTAATCTGGGGTGGGGGGATTTTCTTTAACACCTTCGTGTCATATCTCTGGAAGATACCTAAATACCAAGTTTAATGTTTATCCGACTGTTCATTTCTGAGTTCTGCTGTTCACAGACAGACAGACAGACAGACTGACAGACACACACACACGGACATGTTTCCAAAAATGCTTTATATGCATTCATTGTACCTCAAAACATGTATTTCCTGTGAAATCTCGGTATCGAAGTTTTGCGTGGAATGCAATACTTCCCATAGTTACTATACATAGTAGGGAAAGTATAAACGAGGTGAGATCATTAAATTCCGGGAATGGTCTCGTAAATGGAAATGAAATTACCTGATTTAAATTTGGCTGCCAACCACTTCAAAGTAGTCCCCTTGGGCAGTTAAGCTCCGATTATAAGACCTCTACCATTTTTGGAATGCACCCTGGAAGCCTCGTTCTTGAAGCGTGTTAAGCATTTGCTGCGATTTGCGTTGGATTTCCTCCACCATGCATAAACGGCGACCCTTAAGCTTCAATTTCATCTTGAAAAACAAAAAGAAGTCGCAGGGGTCCAAATATGGGAATACGGGGTGTGAAGAAGGTCGACCATGTTGTTACGAGCACAATACTGGCGCGTTGCGAGAGCTCTGTGAGCTGGTGCTCGTCGTATTGGAGCATCCGATATTTCTCTGCCCACAGTTGTGGTCATTTCCGACGAATGTCCTCCCTGAGACGTCTCAAAAAGTCGCAGTAAAAGACAGCAGTCACTGTTTGATCCGCAGGAACAAATTCGCGGGGCACAATCCCGTGAATGTCGAAAGAAAATGATCATGCTCTTGGTTGTCCTCCAGCGATGTTCTGCATTTGTGAAATGTGAATGCCACTCAAAGCATCTCGTTCGACTCATTGCTTCATTCCCGTAAGCTTGTTTTAACATTCCATGGGTTTCTGCTGCCGTTTTCCCGAGTTTCACAACAGAATTGGATGTTTGATCTCTTCCAATTTCGAGTCCATCGTGATTTCGTCAAGGTGAGCGTGCACGCGCTAGTACAAACTTGTGTAACACAGGTATCAAGTGCACTATCGCTTTGAGACTTTGTGTAGCTTATCTTCAAGGTTACTGAAGTCTGTGCTGCGTGCGCATATCAATCACGTGATCAATTCGGTCACAGCAGACACCTCTTATATAGGGAGCCATTCCTTAAACAATTTGTATCAATTGAAACGACAAACATGAATTAACCCGGAGTTGAAATATTTAAATAAATAGATTTTATATTCACAGATTAACGTGCAGCAATTAGAATTAAAATTATAATACGATGTTTTGCGCATTCTAAGAGGAAAGTGTGTTGTGACATGGAATTAATGATCACTGTGAAGTATTTCTTATTACTGCTGCAGGCCATTTTATTTCACTACAAACTAGAGCTTCTGTTACGTTCTAAGTTGTAAGATATTGCACTAATTTGGAAGCCACTCAAATTTAGAACCCGAACGAAAACATGTACCCGATATCTTAACATGGTTTTACCAACGCCATCTAAAGTACAGTTTCTTTTGCCTCACCTTTGGCGATATTGTTGAAGATACAGCGCTACCAGTGATACGATTAGTTATTTTAAAATTTTTTAGCAAGGGGTTACAACTCCCAAAAATTCCTCCCCTCTCCAAACTACCTTTACAAGGAACATTTTTCGAAACGTTTTGTTTTCTCAAAAATGGCTTTAACGATTCTGATTAAACTATCACATATTAATGAAATTTACATGACAAAAAAGCTATATCTTGAATCTCCTGGGAATAACCTGTGAAGTCCTTCATTCGGAAGGAATTTTGTATAATCTTGTGTAACTGGTAAACGTTAAGAAATAAGCGAAAATATACTGCATAAAAATGTATATCTCTCTAAAGCACACAACTTATTTCAAATACTTCCTTTCTGGCATTAGTCGTAAGAATAATTTGTATATTCACTAATAAATATAGAGGGTTGAGAAAGTCATGTGAATGTAACATATCGATTTATTACCTTCTCTACCGCTTACCTATGGTACAAGGAATACTGAATTTCACACTAAAAAGCATTATTTACATTTCACAGCTCTTTCACACTGGCCATGTGCAGGCTGTTTCCGAGTATGTACATGATAGCTCGGTGGTAGAGTACACGCATGGAAAGCGAAGATCTGTGGTTCTACTCCGGCCTTGGCTTTCAATTTTCCTAACCTCTTTATACAGAATATTTAAAAAGGGATGATCCAAAATAGGAATCAGAAGTAAAATCTGTTGTATTATATTCACAGAACTTTCTCTACTCTCTATCGCTTATTAGTATTTTATCCTTACAAAATTTATTTTCCTATCTACTAATTTTAGTTCAGATAAATATTTCCGAAAATAGCTACATTACACATTTCGTTACCGATACAAAGAGAATAGCGACAGTCAAATGTTTTAAAACTGGACGCTGTACCTGGCCTTAAAATTCCATACTCTTTCCATTACGTAGCAATAAACAACTGAAAACCGACAGCACTTCAAAGGAATGGCTAAGTATTGAACAATACAAACCATTAATAACGGATATATCGGAAATGGCTGATGCCAGAAAAAGAATTATTTGAAATAAATTGTGTGTTTTAAAGAGATTTATGTGTAGTACGTTTTCGTCAAGATATCCTTAACGTTCATGAGTTATGCAATGTTTTATAAAATTTCTTCCGAATATGTTTTATTTTACATATAAATGTCTTAAATATGTGGCATTTTAATAAAAAACCAATAGAGCATTTTTTTAGACATTAAAAACCTTCAAAAATTTTCCAAGGTAGTTTGGGGTGGGGAGATTTTCTTTAAAATCGTGTCGCATCTTTGGAAGATACTGAACCTAAATACTAAGTTGGGTATTTGCCCTACTTTTCGTTTTTGAATTGTGCTGTTCATAGACACTACGTGATCAAAAATATCGGACACCTGGCTGAAAATGACGTACAAGTTCGTGGCGCCCTCCATCGGTAATGCTGGAAGTCAATATGGTAGTGGTAGTGGTGGTATTTATTAAGTATTTAGTATTACATTAATTGCATAACACAGTCGCATGGGTCATAAGACCGTACATGCTCTCTAGAAAAATACCTGGTCTGTATACGTGACTTGCAGTATCAACCAGAAAACAACTATTTTTTTACAATCACCGCACTATATACATACATACATATAAAATTGAAAAAAAAACCACACACTGAATCACACACTCAAACACACACACACACACACACACACAGTCGCGCACAAGTACTCAAGCACCACATATGTTTAAAGAAAAATTACATAAACACCTTATCTTTTAGTACACGTACTTCCATTAAGTATGTGCCCAAGCTTGGCCAGTTTTGGCTGTTTAGAATCATGTCCCAGCATGCTGTCCTCCGTCTGTTGGAAGCCAAAAATACTTCCGGTAATAGTTTTTTCCTAATACCCTCCGTCTGCCCGCATGCTGCCAAAATATGCGTCCAGCCTTCTTGTTCCCCGCATAATGGGCACATCCTCCTGCCATCGTCATCAACAATCTTGCGAGCTTTCCACCCTCCCAACCTAAGCCATGCTATTCCAGTCCTCTGTTTTATACTCAATTCCAAAATATATGTTTCCTTACCCCACCTAGTTTTTATTTCATTTTGTAGCTCCAATGTTGATCTTTGTCTACATTCAGATTCGATTTTCTGCCTGTTTATATCGCATAGTCGTCTTTTGACCTTTCTTACAGCACTGTGTGTATTTTCATTACCCCTTTGCCAGATATCATTTAAGCCAATTTTTGATAATTCGCGTTGCAACCCCGTGGCCCACCATTTTGGATGCCCTATGTTGTTTATTTGATGACGATAACATATTGCTCTCAGAGTTGTTTGATCGCCTTTAATTATTCGCAGCCAGTACCTAACTACGTTTAGTTTAGCAAATACAGCATCTTCCCAGCATCCTACCTCCCGAAGAACTCCGTAGTTTGAAGTACCCCTCCCCAACCCTAGAATGCGCTTCCAGAAATTGCATTGTATTTTATTTACATTATCCACCCTCTCCCATCCCCACACTTCACTGCCGTATAGTAATGAGGACCTAACCATTGCTTCATACATGGTCTGTAATGTTTTTACTGGCATATCTGGTACCCGTGTCAATATCCTTAAAACTTCAGAAAGTTGTCCAATCCCTTTGTGTTTTATAAACTCCATGTTCTTGTTCCATTTTCCGCCCATATCAAACCTTACTCCTAAGTAATCGAAGTGTTTAACATTTTGAATTTCTTCCTCCCCATAGGTCCACTTTTCATGTTGGCCGTACACATATCCATTTTTAAAGGTGACTGTTTTAGTTTTAAGAATATTTACCTCCATACCCCATTGCCTACAGTATTGTCGAAGAGCGTTTAAACCAGACTGCAAACCTTTTATCGTTTTAGAAAGAACTACAATGTCATCCGCGTACAAAAGAATTGGTATTTTTTGGTCTGCGATTGTCGGTGCATCTATGTCTTCCTCCGTCATCACGCTAACATCATCATCAATAAACAAATTAAAAAGTAACGGAGATAGTATACAACCCTGTTTAACCCCCCTCTGCGCTATGTTACATTCTGATGTATTGTGCTGATCGGTCTTGATAACAAACTTAACTTCTTTATACATTGCCCTAAGTGCTCTAATCATTTTCCCCGAAAGTCCTTTACGTGTTAATTTCTCCCAGAGAGCACTGCGTTCTACAGTATCAAATGCCATTTTAAAATCTACAAATACAGTATATACCTTACCACCTTTATTTCTCAAATTGTCATCAATTATTGTTTTCAGAACAAAGACATTGTCAATAGTCGAGAAACCTTCCCTAAATCCTGCCTGAAATTTAGAAATCCTATGATGTGACTTGGCCCAACACTTGATTCTTTCATATAAGATTCTACTGTAAATTTTTCCAAATATAGAGAGCAGCGAGATACCCCTGTAATTTCCTGGAATGCTGTAACTCCCTTTGCCCTTGTAAAGAGGTTGGATAATGGCGGTTTTCCATGCTTCCGGATATTCTCCGCCTTCAAATATTTTATTGAAGCTTTTTCTATAGAAATCTACCATTTTATTAACTTCTAGCGAGATCTTGAAAAACTCAGCTGACAAGCCCTCTATACCAGCTGCCTTCCCGTTTTTTAAACATTTTATTGCACGAACAACCTCTGCTGTGCTAATTTCATAATCAAGCATTTGCACAATTGGAGCCCCAGTCATCCCTTCAGCGGCCAAAGTATTTAATTGTATTCTAAACTCCCCTCCTTCATAGACTGTTTTAAAGTGCTTTATCCATTCTCCAGCAGGGATAGTTGCCTGAATGGACATTCGCCTTCGAATCTGTCTAATAACTTTCCACATGTCACCAATTTCCCCATTTTCGACTACTTGACGTACCTCTTCTGCCTTTGCGTCCTGCCAAGCTGTTTTGCTCTGCTTTAGGACTTCCCTATATGACTTTCTTAGATTTGCAAAAGAAATTCTACGTTCTTCACCCCCCTCTCTTCTGTATTTGATAAGTGCAGATTCCGCTGCTTTCTTCGCTGTTTTACACTGATCGTTATACCAACTATTTGATGTTAAGCTGTTTGATGCATTACCCCTTCCTGTTAGCATGTGCGCACTTGCTTTCTGTATAATATTAGTTATGTTCTGTATAATTTCATTTCCTTTGTGTTGATCTACGTCAAAAGATATAATTTCGTTTTCTAAAGTGTTAATAAAAATGTCCTTTCCTGCCTCCCTCCATCTATATTTAAACAATGGCGTCAATGTTTCGCATGCGCTTTCATCCCTTGTATAAGATACTAGCCGAGATACTTTTAAAGTCATTATCAGTGGAAAATGATGAGAGTCAATGCTGTTTTCAACTTTAAAATTTTGAACTAACGGCAATGTAGTCAATGACACTACTCCCATTTGTATGCACAAATGTTACTTCCCCTGACAGGTCCGAACCGTATTTTCCGTTCATTATTTCTAACTCGTAGGCGTCACAAAAGAACAATAACTCTTTTCCTCTTGCATTCAGGATTGAGTCCTTGCTGTTTCTGCCGGGTTTTCTGTTATCTAAGTCCCCTTTTTTAATTGTAATATTTTCTTGCCCTATCCTAGCATTCAGATCACCCATTATTATTAGCTTTACATCCTGATATTCGTCCCTGATTTCTACAATTGTTTCCCCTAAATCTGTAAAGAATTCTGGCTCAGCATACTGGGACGTAACCGGCTGGCGATATACAGTTATAACAACAATATTAATATCAGCTATATTACAATATATACAGGTTGCTCCCCTGAGATGACTCTGTATTTCCTTAATAGACTGTACATAACTACTCTTAAAGAAAGTAGCAACGCCCCCAGGATATCTCCCCCTTCTACCTCTCACTTCTGAACCACTAAAGACACCTTGGAATTCACTTATGTCCACAGTTTCATTGTTTTTTAGCCAAGTCTCTGCTAACCCAATTATGTCCAAGTTATTTACAAAGTTCAAAAATTGACCACTAGCCAGTTTTCCCCTCAAACCTTCCACATTCCAAAACCCCACTGACAGCTGGGCATCTTCATCCTATCTGTTTGTTGTTTTCTTACCTCCTACTCCTAGTGTGCTGGTTCTCCCTATCCTTTGTGACCTGCGGGCTGGTTGCACTGACACCCTCCCCCCTGCTGACGTTGCCATTGTTTTTGTCATCTGGCCGTCTTGGACCCTGCTACCTGCTGTCCCTTCCGGTAGAGGTGTAACCATACTGCCTTCTGGGGCTCCATGCTCTGCAGAAATGCCAACCTCCTCTCCTTGAATTTCTGCTATCTTCTTGTCGATTTCTTCCAGCTCTGCTTTGGTTCTTATTCGCCCGTTTATTAAAAGTTTGTCAAATTTGATTACTGCATGACAACCCTGTGATTTTGCATTTATCATATGGCGATGAAGAAATTCTCGTTCTCGCCGGATCTTTTCACTGAAATCCTCTCTTATAAATACACCTGTACCTTTAAGATACTTACTATCTCGGAGAATGGCGGATTTGCACTTATATGACAGGAGCTTACATACAATTGGCCGCCTGTTGCCTGCTTTACCGACACGGTGCGCTCTTTCAATGTCGTCAGGCCTGAGATGAACTCCAATCTGGGCCACAACGTCTAGCACCTTGTTCTCCGTGATGTCCCAGCTTTCATTCTCTTCTTCCGTTAATCCATATATAACAATATTATTTCTTCTTGACTGGTTTTCTAAGTAGTCCACCTTGCCCTCCAACCACTCACATCTTGCCTCCAACTCTTTCACCCGTGTCTCAGACTTCTCCAGGGATTCCATCATGGAGTTAATAATTCCTAATAGCTCGCTGTGACGAACTTTACTTTCCGCGAAACCACTTTTCACTTCACTCCTCAACTTGTCCAACAGGCCTTCAATATTCGCCATATTTGCACAACGCTTCTTGAGATTACTGCTACTCACAGAGCGGACCGGAAACGCGTCTACACCCGACCGCTGCTCGAACAAGACTCAATATGGTGTTGGCCCACCCTTAGCCTTGATGACAGCGTTCACTCTCGCACGCATACTTTCAATCAGGTGCTGGAAGGTTTCTTGGGGAATGGCAGCCCTTCTTCTCGGAGTGCGGAACTGAGGAGAGGTATCGATGTAGATCGGTGAGGCCTGGCAGGAAGTCGGCGTTCCAAAACATCCTAAAGGTGTTCTATAGGATTCAAGTCAGGACTCTGTGCAGGCCAGTTCATTACAGGGATGTTATTGTCGTGTAACCACTCCGCCACAGCCCGTGCATTATGAACAGATGCTCGATCCTGTTGAAAGATGCAATCGCCATCCCCGAATTGCTCTTCAACAGTGGGAAGCATGAAGGTGCTTAAAATATCAATGTAGGTCTGCGCTGTGATCGTGCCACGCAAAACAACAAGGGGTGCGAACCCCCTCCAGGAAAAACTCGACCACACCATAACACCACCACCTCCGAATTTCACTGCGGCACTACACACGCTGACAGATGAGGTTTACTGGGCATTCGCCATACCCACACCCTGCCATCGGATCGCCACATTATGTACCGTGATTCGTCACTCCACACAACGTTTTGCCTCTGTTCAATCGTGTAATGTTTACGCTCCTTTCACCAGGCCAGGCGTCGTTTGGCGTTTTCCTGCGTAATGTGTGGCTTATGAGCAGCCGCTCGACCATGGAATCTAAGGTTTCTCACCTCACGCCTGATAGTACTTGGAGTGGATCCTGATGCAGTTTGGAATTCCTGTGTGCTGGTCTGAGTAGACGTCTGCCTATTACTCTTTACGACCCTCTTTAAATGTCGGCAGTCTCTGCCTGTCAACAGACGAGGTCGGCCTGTACGCTATTGTGCTGTACTTGTCCCTTCACGTTTCCACTTCACTATCACATCAGAAACAGTGGACCTAGGTATGTTTAGGAATGTGGAAATCTCGCGTACAGACTTCTGACACAAGTGACACCCAATCACCTGACCACGTTCGAAGTCCGTGAGTTCCACGGAGCGTCCCATTCTGGTGTTTCTCGATGTCTAATGACTACCGAGTACCAGGCAGTAGGTGGCAGCACAATGGACCTAAGATGAAAAACGTATGTTTGTGGGGATGTCCGGATACTTTTGATCACATAGTGTATATAAAAAGACAGACACGCGGATCTATTCCTAAAGATGCTTTTTGGGGGGGTTTTCAGGAAGTCTCAGAATATATATTTCCGGTGAAATCTTGACATCGAATTTTCGGGTGGAATACAATATTTCCCCTAGTTACTGTACGCAGTAGGGAAATTTAAAATGAAGAGAAACAAAAATGTTTCAGTAAACACGGATCTAGAAATTAACGGTTATGAAATAATGTCATTTTGTTGCTGGTTGCGGCTCGCTGAATAATAAGTGCTAATTCCAACAAAATAGCGACAGTTTTATTTATTTTATCAATCACGAGACACTAAAGTGCAAACAGAAACAACTGATAAACATTGGTCCGCAAATTCATTATTAGTTAATGTTTCCATATTACTGTACCTTGTTTGTCTATAAACTTCACTGCTATTTGAACAAAGCCGTGTGTACTTCAAGCGCGACGCAAAAGCTTCAACCGACAGTGGTTCACAAGTTGACCGTCGTCGAGTTAATGTACAGTTTCAAATAGTAGATATGTAGACATCTCTACTTCAGTTCTGCCAACTAGAGAGGCTGTTCATTCATCCATTACAAACCTTTCTCTACCAACTTTTCTACCAACTATTCTTACAAAAGCTTATTGTTCTAGCTGCTTCATGTTAGTCCAGAGATAAGTCTGTAGAAATGGTTTTATTACATATTTCATTTTAGGTACAATGGGGATAGGCTTAATTGGGCTTAATAGGCTTAAGTGATAGTCGAATCTTTTAAGAGATCTCTTTTCGTGATCACGATGGGAGAAGAAGATTATCGATTAAGCAACTGAAGAAATCTGTGAAGTATTTGACAACTCAAATTAATTATAAAGAATTTCTCGGAAATAGTTAGTACCACGTTAAGTGTATTGATATAAATTGTGTGTTTTAACGAGATCTACAATTTTTGTGTAGTAAGTTTTTGTCGATCTCTTACTGCTTATAAATTATAAGTTAGACAACATTCATTCAGAATGAAGAGGACTTCACGGGGTATTCCAGAAGATTTAAAATATTGCAACGAATGAGAACACCAGTTACTGTGAAACACACGTTATGCATTGACTAGACACTCAATGTAGCACAAATATTACACTTGAGTAACTTTTGGCGCGCACTCGGAACAAAACAAAACTGATCCATCGATTCACAACTAAGCTTTTAAGTCACAACTCACAGCTGCACTGGCACTATCCTCTTTCAGTGTCCACGTGTTCTAGTAAGGGGGCCTACTAGAACACGCCTAAAGGAATGTTCTGGAACAGAGAAGCGACACATATTGGGCTATTGTTCCGCACTGGTTATTGTTCCGACGGTGGATCGAACGCCCCATGTAAGTTTCGCGCCGGGAGGCGTTTACCGGCGGCCCACAGGTAGCTTTGCGCGCGCATTCACAGTATAAATTTTATTGGTCACGCAAATATCCTAACCATGGATATTTTAATAAAAATTGTTAAGTCATTTTTGAGTAAATAAAAAATAACGAACACTTATTCCATGTAAAGGGTAGTTTGGGGTGGAGAAATATGCTTGAAAATCTTCGGTGCCGCATCCTTGGTAGATACTAAACTGAAATACTAAGTTATGTATTTATCCGAGATTTCGTTTTTGAGTTATGTTATTCACGAACAGAGAGACACAGACACAAGCACGGAGGTTTATCTAAAATCTATTTTTCGATAATATCATCTTACAGTGTGCCCCAGAGCGCTCCGTCATACGCTTGCTCTAACGTAATGCTGTCAACATATGAGTAATGCCACCGAAGCCGGTAAGATACTCAGCCTCAAGGCGTAGCCGAGAGATTGAGGGCCCTCAGCCTCAAAGCGTAGCCGAGGGATGTTTTTTAGAAGGAGAGGAGTGTAGCAAGTTGCGGCCAATAGGCCGCAACTGCGAAGCGACGACAGGGCGTAGCCGAGGGATCTGCGTGTCTAAAACTCGAATCATTCACGTTCGCGTTCTAAACTCACTCCTACGGTAATTTATTCGCTTTCCTTTTGATTTTATAAGCATTTTCTACGGGTACACTATAAGACAACATTAGCCCTATTTTTATACAGGTGCCTCAAAAGATGCATTTCCAGTGAAATTTGGATATCGCATGTTTTGATGAAATACAATACCTCGTCTACTTAGTATACGTAAGCAGTAGGGAAAATAATAACAGTCTGCTCGCGATTTTGAAACACACTTTCAACCCCTTATGTAGGGAATGCAACCGTGCAACGCCAGGTAAGGCAACTAGTAGTGATTAAATTATAAATCTCGGAATTTGAAAGCATTACAAATCTTTAGAATATGATAGCTAAGATTATATAGACCTCCTTGAGAGTTTGCCGGGATACATGAATCAGATGAGATAGTTTAATGCACATCAGGGCTTCTCGCCATCGTGCCTGAAAAGGAGAGTATTACACGGAAAACTGGATATTCATAGGATACCTGCCGTGACAATTGATTTTTTCATGTCTGATTAAACTCGCCAATTATACAGAGCATTTAATGAGCTAACCTACAACTTTTCGCCTATTTTGTAAGCTCAACCGTTACATGCATAATTCTTATATGACTTTCAAACAGTATATTATGCAACAAGGCTGTAATGGTGGTATTTAAGACGAGAGTATGTTTATGAAACGAGAGGTAGCATTATAGTCAAGTTGCGTGTTAGTGTTTTTCGTCGACTACACAATAATTTCAAAACTTTGAGCTTTTACAAACGGAGTTTACATTGTTAATTATGTGTAATTAAATTTACGCAGGACTTGGCTATCTGTTGCAGCACTGGCGTGCTGCGAGTAGTGCAACAGGTGGCAGTACTATTTAGTCCATGGCATGTTTATTGATTTTTTGCAGGTAACGTGGATACAAGATATGTTAAAGCAAAGGAAATTAACTCAATTTATTAGAATATTAAATTATAATGATTAGAATTTATTTTATTTTAAATACACATACGTCATTGTTTATCTAGGGAATGGATTCCAGTGGACTGCTGCTTTGGTGTTACGAGGGGCGCTATTTCTATTTTGAGCCTTGGCAACCCTGAATGTAGTAAGTAGGTGCCATCTGACGTTTCCAATGGAAAGTTTCACATTTTTACTTTCTCTATTACGTATAGTAAGTAGGGGAAGTATTGTATTCCACCCAAAAATTCGATACCGAGATTTCACCGGAAATACATGTTTTGAGACCCCTGTATCCAAAATAAGCATTTTTGGAAACATGTCCGTGTGTGTGTCTGTGTGTCTGTCTGTGTGTGTGTCTGTTTGTGAACAGCATAACTCAGTAACGAACAGTCGGATAAACACCAAACTTGGTATTTAGGTTCAGTATCTTCCAGAGATGCGACACAAAGGTTTTCAAGAAAATTCCTCCAGCCCAGATTACCCTTTACATGGAACATTTTTCGAAAATTTTAATTTTCTCAAAAACGGCTCTAACGATTTTGATTAAAATGTCATATGTTTAAGATATTTTCATGACAAATGAAATGTATATCTCGAATTTTCTGGGAATGTCTCCAAAAGTATTCCTCATTGTGAACGACTTTTACATAATTGGTAAACCATAAGAGATAGTCAATATTTTCCTACACAAACAATGTAGATCGCGTTAAAATACACAATTTATGTCATATGCATTTTTTTTGTTCAGTGAACCATTTTCGAGATATTGCTTGTTATTCCCTTAAATTTTCCAATACTTATACTATTTCTCAAATGGGAATTGTTTATTCATTTTTGTCCTGGTAATGCAAAGAGTATGGAATACTCCACATAGCAACCAGCTCTTAAAGTATTTGACTATAGCTTAAAACCTACCAATTCCCCTTGCATCTACAAAGAAATTAGTAATAAGATTAACATCTCGATTAACATGAAGCATATGGAGAATAAGCGTTTGTAAAAATAGATTGTACAAGAGTAGAGAAAGCCATGTGAGTGTAACACATCAGATTTTTTTATGCCCTGGACATACAAAGAGAATGGAATGCGCCACATAGCAACCAGCTCTTAAAATATTTGACTATAACTTAAAGCCTACCATATTCCCCTTGCATCTACAAGAAAATTAACAATAAGATTAACATCTCGATTAGCATGAAGCATATGGAGAATAAGCGTTTGTAAAAATAGTTTGTACAAGAGTAGAGAAAGTTATGTGAGTGCAACACATCAGATTTTTTACCATAATCTACTTCAAACATTTTGTCAATAGAGCATCGTTTGTTTTGTTTACACTACCTCGAAAATTGTGCGTCAACAAAAACATGGAATTAACTCGTGAAAATGTTCTTGCAATGATTTATTACGACTTTCGACGTAGATTATCAAGACAAGAGTGCATCGATCAACTAACTTCCACATTTGGCGACGAAGCTCCGTCATTTGTCACTGTGAAACGCTGATATAACGAATTTAATCGTGGCCGCCGTTCGCTCAATGATGACGTTCGTGATGGTCGTCCAAAAGCAGTTGCTGTGCCAGAAAACATTGATTCTGTGCAAAAATTAATAACGAAAGCTCGTCATGCGACATATTGTGAGGCAACTCTAGGCATTAGTTCCACCAGCATATATAAAATATTGCATGATTATCTAGCCGTGAAAAGGGTTTGCTCTCCTTGGATCCCACATAATTTGACGCAGTCTCAAAAAGATGCTCGTGTCGATTGGTGTACAAAAATGCTCAAGAAATACAATGGCGGTACCTCAAAAGACGTATATAAGATTGTAACATGTGATGAATCATGGATCTATGCATATGAGCCGGAACGTAAACAGCAGTCGACTGTGTGGGTGTTTCAAGATGAAGCAAATCCAACAAAGTTGTTCGCACTCAAAGCGAATGGTCGCCTGCTTTTTCAGCAAAACTGGCCGTGTGGCAACAGTGCCTTTAGAACAACGTAAAACGGTCAATTCCGAATGATACACAACCATTTGTTTGCTGAAAGTCTTCGGTGAAGTAAGGAAAACGAACAAGAACCGTAGAATCGTTCTTCATCAAGACAATGTGAGCGTATACACATCTCGTCTAACAAAGAGTATTTGAAGGCTCAAAAAATCGAATTGATGGTACATCCGCCATACAGTCCTAATTTGGCACCCAAAGACTTCTTTTTGTTCCCGAACATCAAGAATAAACTGCGTGGACAACGATTTTCATTGGCAGAAGAAGCCGTTGATGCCTTCAAAAACCATGTTTTGGAGGTGTCTCAAGAAGACTGGAATATATGCTTTGACAAATGGTTCAAACGGATGCAAAAGTGTATTGATCATAAAAGAGAATATTTTGAAAAAATTTGATGTGTTACACTCACATGACTTTCTCTACTCTTGTACAGACTATTTTTACAAACGCTTATTCTCTATATACTTCATGTTAATCGAGATAAACATTTGCAGACTCTATCTTATTGCTAATTTTCTTCTAGATGTAAGGGGAACATATATTTACAAGGGTAATATAGAAAAACAGTAGCCTTTAAGCACATACGTATCTCTTAATAGCTGGTTGCTAGGTGCAGCACCATTCCCTTTGCCACAGATTATAACACTTTGCATATCCAAGACAAAAAAATGAATAACGAATTCCCATTTTAGAAAATAAGTTTTGAAAAATTTAAGGGAATAACAAGCAATATATCGAAAATGGTTCACTCAACCCAAAAAATGTATATGACATAAATTGTGTATTTTAACGCGATCTATATTTTTTGTGTAGTAAAAGTTTGTCTATCTCTTATGGTTTACCAGTTATGCAAAAGTCGTTCACAGTGGAGAATACTTTTGGAGACATTCCCAGAAAATTCAAGATATACATTTTATTTGTCATGAAAATATCTTAAATCTATGATATTTGAATCAAAATCGTTAGAGCCATTTTTGAGAAAATTAAACTTTTCGAAAAATGTTCCATGTAAAGGGTAATCTGGGAGGGGATTTTCTTGAAAACCTTCGTGTCGCATGTCTGGAAGATACTGAACCTAAATACCAAGTTTGGTGTTTATCCGACTGTTCGTTTCTGAGTTATGCTGTTCACAGACAGACACACACAGACACACAGACACACACACACGGACATGTTTCCAAAAATGCTTTTTTTGGATTCAGGGTGTCTCAAAACATGTATTTCCGCTAAAATTTCGGTATCGAATTTTTAGGTGGAATACAATACTTCCCCTACTTACTATAGGTAGTAGAGAAAGTAAAAATAAAGCAGTTTTCAATCAGAAATTACTTTGTTTTAATTATTACGCTCAAAATATAAATAGTGCCCCTCGTAAAAGGTATGCGAGTGGTGAGCGCGCAGCTCAGTAAGATCATAATGAGTCGTTGCAGCATAATGGATGCTATTCTAGTTCAGATACGTCACATCTAATCCGTGTATTATTATATAGTCGACCAAAATGTTTATAAATGCTATGTGACATAAAGGCTTCTGAGAAACATCTAATGTGTTACTTTTTCTTCTCTTCCACAGACTATTTTTTTAATCGAGATAAACTTTCGTTACACATTTACCCATTAGTTGCAGGAATAAGGATGATACAGTACCCTAAAGCAACAGTCATATTTTTAAAAAGCATGTCTCTATGCGAGGGCTTCGAAATCCCATAGTGTTTGCATGGCCACGAAAAAAAAGCGAATAGCACTTACCACTAAAAAAGTTGATTTAAAAAATTCAAACCAACAACAAGGCAATTTCCAAAATGGTTGACGCCGTAGACTATTGTATTTTACATAAAATAATTGTGTGCTTTAACGAGATCTACTGTTTTGTGTAATAAGATTTTGTCAATCTCTTACGGTTTATCGCCCCAGACCGACGGTTTTTAAGTGCTTAAATCAGTCAGTAGATTTACTAGCATGTAAAAGAACTTCTGCGGGACGAAATTCTGGCATATCGGCGGTGCTGATATGATCCTGGTAATTGAAAGCGTCGTTAACAAACAAAATATTTATTTATTTCTTACGGTTTACCAATTATACAAAAGTAATTCTGAATGAAGAGGACATCATAGGTTATCCGCAGAGAATTCAAGATATACGTTTCATTTTTCACGCAGATATCTTAAGCATGTGATATTCTAATCAAGATCGCTAGAAGCATTTTTGAGAAAATAAAAAATGACTTAGTAAAGAGTAGTTTGGGGTGTCGTGTCCTTAGAAGACGCTCATCCTAAATACCAAGTTCGGTATTTAATCCGCTTTTCCTTTTATAGACATTCTCTTCAAACATAAAATGCTTTTTTACTTTCTCTACTACGTATAGTAAGTAAGGGAAGTATTGTATTCCACCAAAAATTCGATACCGAGATTTCGCCGGAAATATATGTTTTGAGATCCCTGAATCCAAAAAAAGCATTTTTGGAAACATGTCCGTGTGTGTGTGTCGGTGTGTGTGTGTGTGTGTATGTCTGTGAACAGCATAACTCAGAAACGAACAGTCGGATAAATACCAAACCTGGTATTTAGGTTCAGTATCTTCCAGAGATGCGATACGAAGGTTTTCAAGAAAATATCCCCACCCCAGATTACCCTTTACATGGAACATTTTTTGAAAATTGCAATTTTCTCAAAAATGGCTCTAACGATTTTGATTAAAATATATGTTTAAGATATTTTCATGACAAAAAAATGTATATCTTGAATTTTCTGGGTAGGTCTCCAAAAGTCTTCTTCATTGTGAACGACTTTTGGTAAACTGGTGAACCATAAGAGATAGACAAAATTTTACTACACAAAAAATATAGATCGCGTTAAAATACACAATTTATGTCATATACATTTTTTGTTGAGTGAACAATTTTCGAGATATTGCTTGTTATTCCCTTAAATTTTTCAATACTTATGTTCTCAAATGGGAATTCATTATTCTTTTTTTTTTGTCTTGGATATGCAAAGAGTATTAATCTGTGGCAAAGAGAATGGTGCTTCGCATAGCAACCAGCTATTAAGAGATATCTATATGCTTAAAGACTACTGTATTTCTATATTGCTGTTGCAAATACAAAACAAGGGGAACATAGTACGTCTTAAGCGATAGTTAAATATTTTTAGAACTGGTCGCTATGTGTAAAATGTAATTCTCTTTGCGCGTCAAAATATCGTTTCTGCAAATGTTTATCTCGATTAATATGAAATAGATGGGGAATAAGAGTTTGTAAAAATAGTTTGTACAAGAGTAGAGAAAGTCATGTGAGTGGAACACATCAGACGTTTTTGGTTTTTAAGTTGGTGGTTTGATAGGAGTAGCTTCTATATGTTTATAGTCTCCTCAACGGTTGCCGTTTCAGGAGCTGCATCCATCTGCTGCCCCGCTGGTGTCTTTTGTTCCAAATGGATTAAATGCTTTGAATTTTGAATGACCACTCCCATGGGAAGGGGGGAGTACTTACTGTCAGCGTTATGCTGTTGGCTGATTTAGGACCTTCGTTACCGGGGGTGCCCACACCGGTTATGTCTGTAGCGACGTTCTGTGGGTAAGTAGTCCCCCAGGGATCTGACAAGGGCGTTCTCACGATGAGTCAATCTGAGCCCGGCGCCTAATCACATCCTCCACGTATGCGAGGGCCGAGGTTTCGGCAGTAGCCTCACTGGAAACGATGCAGTAAGAATAGATGAACCTAAGTCCCCTATTCTACATCCGCTGTAACCAGAGAATGCTGTCATGCCCCGCACCTCACAGGTATAGAGCATCAGAGGTAATATAAGCGTTTATAAAGGCGTAGCTTTAGATAGACCGGCATGTGGAAGCCAGAACCGGGTATAAGACGGCTACCGCCCCCTTAGATGTTCACGAAAAGTTAGGCCTTTTTCTAGAGTAACGCGTAGATAGCGGATAGATGTTCCCCACTCTATCCTCTGGCCCTAATAGGAGAATGTTGGTTAATTTGCTGCCTGGTAAACAGGACAGCATGGATTTGCCCGGATTCATGGACATCCACCACTGCCTGCACCAGTGTTGGACGAGGCGGAGGCTCCGAGTATGTGTCGATTTGTTGTGTACAGCAGGACGTCGTCAGCAAACTGGACCATATTGACGCCCTGCACCACTGGAAAGTCTACCATGAACAGATTAAACAGTGTGGGAGAGAGTACAGGGCCTTCGGGAACTCCACCTCGTATGGGAGAAAGTAAACATTCTAGACACATATCTAATAAATATTTCTTTTCTTTTTTTTTTAGAAATTCTACGCCTGCGTAAAATATTTAAACACATTTTAATATACTGTAACTAATAAACACCTTAGTTTGTGCACATCAACAACACATTCTAAAATTTATCTTCCAATTTTATTCAAACTTTACCTTCATGTAAACCTTATTCAAATCAAAATCAACATAAGTAGAACATCTGCGCCATCTGTTGTTCTCTGGTTGGAAATATGTAGTTATAAGTTGTGGCTGTTTTGAGTGATGAGTGAATTACAAACAGAAACCCTAAAATGAGTTGCAGAAACTATCTTATAAATACGTAACATGATGCATTTCAAGGTAAAAAAATCTTATGCATTACATTCGCATGACTTTCTCTACCATCTATTGCTTATTAGTAGGTATGCAAACTATTCTTACGAAAGCTCATTTTTATATTTCATTATAATTGAGATAAACTTTTGGACAAATGGCTACATTACACATTTTTTATAGATACAAAGGGAACAGCGATAGTCAAATGTTTAAGAACTGGACGCTATACGCTAAAAAGAACTAAAAATCGACAGGAGTTTAAAAGCATGACTAAGTATTCAACAATTCAAACTAATAATAACGGATATCTCAGAAATGGCTGATCCCACAAAAAGTTATTTGAAGCAAATTGTGTGTTTAAAAGAGATATCGTCTTTCGCTTAACCTTTAATAGTTATACAAGATTATACAAAATTCCTTCCGAATGAAGAAGACTTCAAAGGCTATTCACAGAAAATTCAAAACAGACACTTTATTGGTCATGTACATATCTTTAATATATGGTATTTTAATCAAAGTCGTTAGAGCCATTTTTGAGAAAACCATAAATTTCTAAAATTCTTCCATGTAAAGAGTAGTTTGGGGTGGGGGATTTTCTTAAAAATCTTTGTGTCGCATATTTGAAAGATACGAACTTAATAACAACTTTGGTATTTATCTGACTTTTCATTTTTGAGTTATGCTGTTCACACACACATGTACAGTTTTCTAAAAATGCTCTTTTTTATTCAGGGACCCTCAAAACATGGTTTATTAATGAAATCTCGGTACTCAACTTTAGGTTGATAAAGGAAGTAAATATAAGTGTGACTAAAGGAGTGCGCAGTTCTAACTGAAGTAAAGTAAAATAAAACAGCAAATGTGGTCTGTGTTGACACAACTTGAACATGTTCCCCAATTTGTATCATTTGCTACCTTTCGTAACTATGGTGCGCGACCCATATCGACTTTTGTTGGCACAGATGTTATGTAAAGCAATCTACATTAAAAACCGCAGGCCAGCAACGAAACTAACTCATAGTACGGTCTTATTCCAGCATGGCGGCGGTGACCTTACCTTAAGAATGATATTACAGTAGCGAAACAAAACAACATTCAAAGTGTTACGTAAACACTTTTACTATGTCAACGATCCTATGCTTCGTAACTAAACCTTTTGCTGATCCACAATGTGTGATGAGTAGGAACAGGAATTTTATGCTCAAATAATCCCTTTTATGCACTAAAATGTATATAATATGCACATAAATACGCCCATATAAAAGTATTAGGACATATCGATATAAAACAAAAATTTTAGGTAATTTAACGTAATCTCTCCCTGAATAAAACTATGTTAGAGAACATGATTTATTTAATTCATGAAATTTTATCCTTAATTTTAGAGTTGGGATACCCCCAGTAGCTTAGCTTTGTTGCTAACCTTTAACGTTGACATTATTATGCGAAAAAAGACCTTTATATACAAGCATACTCCACTGAATTAATAAGTAATGAACGATTGAGAACCTACAAAAAAATTTTCGGAATTCAATTTCTAAAACTATTAACAGTTGAACATTTTGAAATGGTTTCCTTTGTGCAAATTAGTGGTTTACATTTGTATAAACCTTAAGGAGGTTCTAAACAATACAATTTAAACTAAATTTAATATTACCTGTAAGTAAGCCACCTTCATACCGTGAGGAAACGGTTACGACTGGGATTCGCCGATGTGACGTCACTATTATTGCGTTGCGTGTGAGCTATCACCATGTTGCCAAGTTTCAAGACTGACTCAATGGTACATATTATTCGGAAATATCTATTTTAACATAAAATATAAAGATAATCTATGTATATACATATAAAACGATCAAATATGCAGTATAATGAGCAAACTGATACTATTACGTTTATTAACAAATCAGGAAATATAATTATGCATTATATGCAACATAAAATATTGTTTAAATCGTCGCAAATTTAGTAATTAACTCATATACCAGGTCATCATACTTTCTGACAACAGAGCAGACTCCGTAATGTTGAGTAAATTAAATTCAGTTTTATTTATGGACGCTCTTTAACTGCTATGGTTCTTAGCGTCCCATTCTATATTGGGCGTGAAAGACAGCAAATTTTGCTCAGAGGTCTCTTTAACAGGCTTGAGGCTCTTTTACGTGGCGTAAATCTACGACACGGGACCACCAGCTTTACTTCCCTTCCGAAGGAAGCCATGCTAAGGATTTTTACGCCCGAAAACAATCCATCGCCCTGCGCCGGGTTTGAACCCGCGACCGCGGTAACTAAAGGCTAACATGATACCCCTAGATCACGGAGTACGATCCTTAATGTTGAGGTAATGTTACCTGGAGCAACGGGGAGAAATGCTACGCTGAACCTACTTGAAAACTTTTTATGTACGAGTATGTGTACTAGTCAAGCTTAAGTTCGCAGCAGTGTGATGTTAATGTTCAGTGTACTGCATATCCATTTGTCTTCATGTGACAGAAGTAGATATAAATGATGAAACATATGCGTAAAAGGAAGCTGACTTCCTTTGTTTAAGCTATAAAACGATTGAATACTATACTATACCTAAAACGGGTCTAAGTGCCAATATTTAAACTCAAGATAAAAACGGAAAAATCATTCTATTGCATTACATTTCAATTTAATAACAACTAGTGACATACAATGGGAACGCTTTTGAGATGCACAGTGAACAAACTCTAGTCCTTACAGCATGGAAAGATGCTCAATGAACAACTTCAGTCTTTACGGTAGAAAAAGAAGGCAGCAACTGACAGTTAATATTCACAGACAATCACTCCAGTTGTGTTGAGTGAATCGTTCGTGGTAGTGAGTTACCTGAAGCATAGTGCAAGCGAACTACACATATACGCGATCTATAGCTCGTCTATAAATAGAACGCATGGTACATTCAAGTATCTTAAATTGAATGGCAATATAGAGTTGGCGTTAAATAATTTATGGAATTCCAGTCTCAAGAGATCTAGCAAGCACCGCCGGTGTCAGAGATGGAACCCGAGAGGAGCTAGGGGGCTAAAGCCACCCTCCTAGTTACATTTAAGTTTACAAAGATTTTTTTGCTTACTGAAATTAAACCCCAGTTTTATTTGTGTCTTAAACACGCAGCCACCAAAGTGGTCGCCAGGGATGAGCATACACTCCTTGAATAGCAACTATTGGGCTCATCCTAGCATTAGCCAGAGAATTAGAAACAATAGGCTGCATGTGGGCATGGACTTCAGCGAAGTGCAGTGCTTCACAAGAAGTTGCGACGAGCTTGCGGAATGCGGTATATTAACATTCACAGTGAATGTGTTTCAATTTTCAAAAGTTGTTTTATTTCACAAGCAATACTTGAAGTATTACCTGAAAGTTTATTGTTTTCTATGCAGTGAGTAACAACTGTAAATTTTCTAGCGTTTTCAATTTCATCATTTAAAAAAAAATTAGGCAGAACATCAAAATTCTGAAGATAAGACTTCTAGTGGAATTGACATGATTACTACTGAAAAGAAAAAAGGTCTACAAATGATGAAAAAAGGGATAAGGGCTACAGACTAGTCCTTCACTAGAAATAACTCTTATTTCCACTATGTCAAATGACGTTAATATTATGGCAGGTAAGGCCTAATAAAACAAGAACTATGTTATTAGTAGTGAAATAAATAAAATATATTACAATTTGACTAGCCTTTACTGTACTATCGCAGTTTCCTTAAAATAAACTTGTAAAACTTCATCACTACAGAAGTAAAATGTTCCAATTACTCGGTTTTGGTTTGTGATAAAGGTATAATATATATTTTTACTTGCTCTACTACGTATAGTAAGTAGGGGAAGTATTGCATTCCACCCAAAAATTCGATACCGAGGTTTCGCCGGAAATACATGTTTTGAGACCTTCTGAATCCAAAAAAAGCATTTTTGGAAACATGTTCGTGTGTGTGTGTGTGCCTATGAACAACATAACTCAGAAACGAACAGTCGGATAAACATCAAACTTGGTATTTAGGTTCAGTATCTTCCAGAGATGCGACACGAAGGTTTTCAAGAAAATCCCCCACCACAGAGTACCCTTTACATGGAACATTTTTCGAAAATGTTAATTTTCTCAAAAATGGCTCTAACGATTTTGATTAAAATATCACATGTTTAAGATATTTTCATGACAAATAAAATGTATATCTTGAATTTTCTGGGAATGTCTCCAAAAGTATTCTTCATTGTGAACGACTGTTGCGTAACTGGTAAACCATAAGAGATAGACAAAATTTTACTACACAAAAAATGTAGATCGCGTTAAAATACACAATTTATGTCATATACATATTTTTTGTTGAGTTAACCATTTTCGAGATATTGCTTGTTATTACCTTAAATTTTCCAATATTTATACTCTCAATCAAATGGGAATTCCTTATTCATTGTTTTTATGTACTGGACATGCAAAGAGAATGGAATTCTCCACATAGCAACCAGCTCTTAAAATATTTGAATCCCGTAAGGCCTACCAATTCCCCTTGCACCTACAAGAAAATTAACAATAAGATTAACATCTCAATTAACATGAAGCATATGGCGAATAAGCGTTTGTAAAAATAGTTTGTACAAGAGTCGAGAAAGTCATGTGAGTGTAACACATCAGATTTTTCAAGTTAGCCCTACCTCCTGAATTCTGAACCCGCCTTTGGCCGGTGTTATTACTGCGGACTATTACCGAAACAATTGAAATTGTTACTCTGGGGTTTGATCACACCGTGTTCTGATATCTACTATTAGCGAAACTCCCTAGCCCGTGTTACTTTGCATTAAATCGCCCGTTATGCAAGTGTAGCAGGGTTCTTGACATATTAATTTTTGTTGTAATTAATGTCAGAGGAGAAAGGAAATAAGGATACGTTACCGAACATGAAAATGAATGGGTTACTTTGCTGTGCATGTGTATGGTGTGAAGCGAACTCATCGGTGCAGAAAGTCACGTGACCGATACACCCTAGTATCAACTAACGGTAAGATCTGGCGTTTGGGTTCGACGATGTGAAACTTGTTGAGTATGTCAACAGGAAACTTGAAGATAGACCGTGAATTTGATGTAAATAGCGCTGGCTCTCGGGAAATAAAATATCTGACAGTCAACAGAACAGCAGCTGACGCACCGTGGGACCGGAAGTAATTCTTGCGTGCGAACTCCCTCTCTGCGATCAAGCAGTTCCGGTGTCTCCTGATGATCCTGATTCTGCCGTACAGGTGCATATTCAACCCTTTATTGCTAGCGTTTTCACTGCAGCCATCGACCATATGCTGTTGAGTCTTGACACGCCGACATGCACGCTGCACGCTTATATTAACTAGTACTGTTCAACTTTGCTGATAAACTCTGCTGAATGCGAGCATGACTCTTACTCAGTTCCTGTGAACGCAGCGCGATACAAATACGACGTGCACCGCGCAGTGAATGGATTAATAAATCCACTAAGTATACCTTTTTCACTATAAGCTGAAAGGAGAGTAAACAAAACTTAATTGTATCACTCCGCCGAGCACATGGCAGCACCACGTGGAGGATGACGGGAACTAAGACCCGTGAGAGGAAATTGCTTCAGACAGAATGGGAATACAGTATATTGCACAGCTTGCGGATCATTAGCTTTAAAACATTATATGTCTTATTCCTATATTTTGCCTTGCATCCTAAACTTATAACACACAATGCTAAGAGTAGACAAATAAAAGTTGTACCTGAGCAGTTCGGTTCAGTTCTTAACTTCAGGCTTTAGAAATCATTCATTTAATGACTAATATCAGTATACCACCTTTGCTTTAACCTTTTATTAGTCAACAAGTTAAATAATTAGTATTATAGGTTAAAACACAACAGAAAACAAACGCGACCCAAGCTATCCAAGCAACAATTCTGCATCACTAACAAACAAGCTTAATTATTGCTAAACAATGGCAACCATATTCCTTGTCGATTAAAGGTGGATACTTTTCACAGCATTTGTTAAAAGCATTTAACACAAATGTCTTATTTCAATTTTCTAAGTTTATGTTTTCTGCAGTGTTAGAAGATTCTCAGCCGGAAACCGGAAACGAACTGCAGCGCCTGCGCATATCCGCTTAAACCCTCTGATATAACGGTTCATTTAGTCAGTGGTGAATCGTAACAAACACATTTAGTTTCATAAATTTAACTGTTACAATAATGAGTTTTTTAATTTTCTCTGCACGAAAATAACCACAAAATGTTACGTTATGAACCGAAGTGCTTTTTGTAGAGTAAGGGACGACATGCTAAGCTGGAAAGGTTGTAGTTTGTCCACCAGCCAATGAGGTGCTGTCTTGTCACGTGGTTTTGTTTACTTCTCCTTTCAGCTTATAGTGAAAAAGGTATAGAAATATTCCTTTAGAGTTATTGAAAAAAGCTCAGGAAGCTAAAGGGCTGTTAACCCCATGAATCTACACATTTATGAGAAAGAGATTATGAAAACCTTTGTGAGTGTAAAGGAGCAACCGTAACTAATGGGACCATGGTGCTGGCTTAAGTGTCAGAGCTTGTAATATGCCAAATAATTGTGTAATGCAGATGTTTAATATTATTTATTTATTCAGTCCCGGGTTTTATGCTGAAAACTCTGATGCGACACATTCAAAAGAGTTTCTATATGCTTTGCATCCCATAATCCCTTATTGATTATACAATCTATATATGCATAGAAAGAGATACTTCTGTTCACGCTACGTTAATCAGGATGAATTTTTGTACGATAATCTCAAACTTAATATGTACTCTTTACTTGGTTGCATGCATGACAAGGAAAATAAAACACCACAATTTTTACTTTCTGTATTATTTACACGGTTGTTGTCGTTGTTTCATCTTCTGACAACAAATATATGTATTTAAAGCATTACAACGCACGAAAATTATGCTTTGATAACCCCATGAATTTTTATAAGCGTCTAAACAATGGAGGTTAGGGAAATTGCTCATATTTAGAGTTTATTTTCATTAGTTGAAAGAGAACCTTTATTTATGTATGTCAGCCGATCAATAACTTCGCTAACATTAAAGTATAAGTTAAAATGCAAATCATAACCTTATAAGCATATCTGAATGTCTTATTTTGATGTGTCTTGTGTATGTTTCCTGTCACCATATCCAATCGTCATTAAAATCTCAATTCTCTCACTTTCGCTTAAAAACAATATTATTTTGCGTGGTACATCAATAACACTACAAAATGTAACTATTTATTTGGTTAACTATAGCAACGTTTGTTGTATAAAACAATCGATAGTTTGTACGATATACAGTTTGTACACAATAATATCTTTAAGGCGGTATATAAAAATATCTGATGTGTTAAATTCGCAACTGTATGCTTTATTAATGGGTATAAAAAATTATCTTACGAAAGCTTATTTACCTATCTGCTTCATTTTAATCGACATAAACCGTTTCAGAAATAGCTACATTACACATTTCGTTATAAATGCAAAGGAAATAGCGATAGTCAAATGTTTAAGCCTGGACGCCATATGCTGGCTTAAAATTCCATACTCTTTCCATGACATAGTTTTTCCTTGTCAGCACGAGTTTTTCCACTCTTTATTAAAAGCGTCGCTAGGTGGCAGGCAAATACTAACCGATGGCAGTGATTCAAATCAGTAACGTCACACCGCTTTGTATTCTTGTTCGACTCCTTAGCTGTTAACAAAATAAAAGACATGCCGACCCTCGTAGCCGTGGTCGCTGGAGTGTATAGCTCGGGCGCTCCGCCAAGCTGAGGGTCGCGGGTTCGAGTCCCGCCATGGGCATGGGTGCTTGTGTGTGTATGTATGTGTGTTGTGTAATTGCAGTTATAAGCGGTAATGAAAACAGTAAAATCATAGCATATTAAACTTGGTAAAACAAGGGAAAAAAAGCAAGATGCACAAAGCAACAATGGAATTGAAAAATTGTTACAGCAGCTATGCATAACTTTGGAGAAATCGCCCAAAAAAGAAAAATGCAATAAATATTCCTGTGCAGCTATCTTTAGTGAGCAGACGGCAGTGTCAAATAAGCATTAGGATATGTAAAACAAAAAGGAAGATCTCCAAAGAGCTCATTTATACCAGAACATTAGTATGCTTCTAGAAAAAAATCTTATGTGATACATTCACATGACTTTCTTTACCCTCTATCTTTATTAGTGGGCATACAAACATTCTTACTAAAGCTTATTTTTCTATCTACTGCATTTAATCCAAATAAATTTTTGCAAAAATAGCTATACTACACATTTCATTTTAATTGCAAAGAGAACAGCGAATTTCAGATGTTTAAGAACTGGACCCTATATGCTGGCCTTAAAATTTAATGCTCTTTACATGCAATCGCGAGAAACAACTGAAAATCATAGGAACTTAAAAAGAATGACAAGTATTGAACAATTCGAACCTTTGCAACTGCCTGCTGTGCGAGGGGTCCCGGGTTCGATTCCCGACTGGGGGTGGGAATTTTTCTCTAGCCAAGATCAATCCCAGAGTCTGGAAGTGTGAATGTGTGTGTGATATAAAGATTAAAAACCAAAGTGCAAGAAACCCAACAACAAGAGAATACGAGTTAACAACATTGCCAATAGGCAATAAGTTCCAAAGGAAAGGCCGCCGATAAGACCAATGTAGTTAAAGGCAGGGTATAAATGGAACTAAAAAAAAACCATTGAACCTTTAACAACGGATATATCAGAAACGGCTTATGCTACAGAGCACTTATTTTAGTAAATTGTGTGTTTTAAAGAGATCTACATGTTTTGTATGGTACCTTTTCGTCTGTCGCTTAACGTTTACCAGTTATACAAGTTTATACAAAACTCTTTTCGAATGAAGAGGACTTCAAACGCTGTTCCCAGAAATTTCAAGTTAAACAATTTTGTCATGCGAATGCCTTTCATATATGGTATTTTAATCAAATTTGTTAGTCATTTTTTAGAAAATAAAAATTTTCGAAAAGTCTTTCATGTAAAAGGTAGCCTACCGTGGAGGGATTTTCTTGAAAATCTTCGCGTCACATCTTTAGAAGATATGGAACTTAAATATCAAGTTTGGTACTTATCCGACTTTTCGTTTTTGGTCATGCTGTTCACACACAGACACAATACACAGAGATATGTTTCAAAAATGCATTTTTTGGACTCAGAGGGCCTCAAAACTTGTATTTCCGATAAAATCTCTGCATCAAATGCAACTATACGTATTAGAGAAAGTAAAAATTAAAGTATAAAGTTTCTCCATCCAATATCTGAACATATTTTAAGAAATATATCTCTTGGTAAACAGTATTTGTGGATTTTTCTTTTCCCCCGTTTCCTTTCATTATCCATAAAAGGCAGGGCTAGGAACTTTTAATAATATTTTGGTGTGATAGGTACTAGTTGCAGAAGTGGTGTTATTAGTTTGTGTGGCCTGTGTTAGTCAAGCCATATACATTGTAAAGAGCTTAGTGCAAACAAACAAATGCTATAATTTGTGTGGCACAGGAACTAAGTGTAATGGAGTAGAGAACACTTCTGAATTAACAATGAGGTTAACTTGATTTCAGGAGAATATTTTATATTTCAAGAATTGGCATTTTTTAAATCTGTGCTAATAAGTTTAATCTGAAACCTGCAATGTTTCGTTGGTTACACTGCAAACATTTATTCTGAAAATACAGACGCAATGACCCTTTATGTACATTTACAGCATTTTAATTGCCCATTCTCAAGTAAATCATACTGCACAATCGACAGGGCTATTTCGTTATTTCATAACTTTAGAAATACCATGTCTGTATTACGTTAATACTTCTCTACATTTCTATTTTTACTTTTCCTACTGCGTATAGTAAGTAGGGGAAGTATTGCATTCCACCCAAAAATTCGATATCGAGATTTCACAAGGAGTACGTGTTTTGAGGCCCCTGAATCCAAATAAAACGTTTTTGGAAGCATGTCCGTGATGTGTTCTGTCTGTCCGTCTATTGTAAGTCTATGAGGAGCATAACCCAAAAACGAAAAGTCGGGTATGGTATTTAGGTTCAGTCTCTTCCAAGCAAATCCCCCACCCCAGACTAACCTTAACCTGGAACATTTTTCGAAAATTTTCATTTTTTTAAAATTGTCTAACGATTTTTATTAAAACATCATATGTTTAAGATATGCTCATGACAAATGAAATGTATATCTCCAATTTTGTGGGAATGTCCCCAAAAGTCCTCTTCATTCTGAATGCCTTTTGCAAAACTTAAACCATAAGAAATAGACAAACTTTTATTATACAAAAAACGTAGATCTCGTTAAAACACAATTTATGTCATAATTTTTTTGGGGGGTCGATTGAACCATTTCCGAGATGTTATGTCCTGGACATGTAAAGAGAATGGAATGCGCCACATAGCAACTAGCTCTTAAAAAATTTGACTATCGCTTAAACCCCACCACAAGAAAATTGGCAGTAAGTTCATGCACATGTTTATCTCGATTAACATGAAGTAGATGGAGAATAAGCGTTTATAAAAATGGTTTGTACAAGAGTAGAGAAAGTCATGTGAGTGCAATACATGAGATGTTTTCTGTTGTTCGCCATCGCCACAGAAAACAAGCTGTGTTACATTGCTTCGCTATGATTTGCCACGCACCATAAAATTGATAGTCAGCTGTTTAACAATCTCAACTGCCATCTACCGGAATTTTTTTCAAATAGGGCAAAACTCGTGCTGAATCTGAAAAACTGTCTCCATGACATCGACGGAAACAGCTGAAAATCCACAGGACTTTAAAAAAGTTGAACAGTTCGAACCATTAATAACGAATATCCCGGAAATGGCCGAAGCCATAAAAAAGTTATTAGAAATAAATTCTGTATTTTAAAGAGATCTACATTTCTTGTGTAGTACGTTTTCGCCTATCGCTTAATGTTTACCAGTTGTACAAGATTATACAACATTTCTTCCAAATGAAGAGGACTTCACAGGCTATTCCCAGAAAATTCAAGGTATACATTTTATTTGTCATGCAAATGCCTTTAATATATGGTATTTTAATCAAACTGGTAGATTGAGGCATGGCAGGTGGCCCAGTGTAACTAACTGATGCTGGCATGTTTATACTCGATGGCATGCCTGTTACCATCAAGCCAGCAAAATCCCAAAATCTGCAGCATTTTCGAGCTTGTAGCAATACTTGTTAGCCATCCAGGTTCATTTTACTTTCACAAATACGTATAGTACGTAGGGGAAGTATTGTATTCCACCCAAAAATTCGATATCGAGACTTCAGCGGAAATATAATTTTTGAGGCCCCCTATACACAAAAAAAGCCTTTTTAGAAAAACGTCCGTAAGTGTATGTGTCTGAATAGCATAGCTCAAAAACGAAAATCGGATGTATACCAAATCTGGTATCCACCAAAGATGTGAAGTAGAATATTAGTAGGTAGTTGGAAGATGCTTCATGTTTATCTGCACAACGTTTGGAAGCCAATTTGTCGCGGTAACTTCGTGTTATCTTATTTCTGGGCGCCTGTTATTGTTTTACTACTTTGAATGTTGGGTTCATTGTCCTCCGGCTAGCTATTATTTCTCGGTCGAGCAAATCTCTTGAACAGGGTGTGTAAACGGAAAGGAGTTTTTACTAAAAGATAACACTGATAAAAGAATGTTTTTTTTTACACTTTTATTGCCGTCACACTTCTTTAATTTCACATATTAACTCTTGATACACGCCCGACTGAAACTGTTATGTTTTCTGTTACTATAATCACTTATTTGCCGCACTTTATTAATTCGCGTATTTCACATTTATAACTAACTTTACGACGCGAGAGATTTTGTAGAACTGTGCGACGTGTACTTGATGTATGCTTCCGTTGAACTACGCGACGTGTAACCCGCGAACGATTCTGATGAACTGAGCGACGTGTAATGCACAAATGTTTCTGTTGGACTGGGCGACGTTTAACTTCTGAATGATTCTGTTGCACTCAGCGACGTGTAACGCGTGGATGATTTTGTTGAACTGGACAATACTTGCCTTTGGCTTTAGCTTTTTATACTCCCACACCCTAATATGCCTAAACATTATAACAGAGCTACTATTGGTTAATAAAACGCGCCAACATTAGCGTCTATTTTTATATCCAATCAAAATTACGAAAACATATGCTCTAGTGAAGAAATTTCCGCCATTTCTAAGTAAAGCGCGCCAATCTGACGTCATTTGCTTGTCTCTAATAATTGATAAACAACTCACCCCCTCGCTCATTGTTACCCGCTCTTATTGTCAGTTTCAGTGAGGCCGTGTAAACTTATTTCCTAACAATGCTTATAATTAACAAACATCTCAAATCAATGTCATACAATAATGCTTATTTACACTACAATCACTCTGGCATTTACATTATTGTGATACAAATTACTGCTACAGATGCAACACGAGGATTTTAAAGAAAATTCCCTCATCTTCAACTATCCTTTACATGGAACATTTTTCAAAACCTTTTGATTTTCCAAAAACTGACTAACGTTTGATTCAAATACAATATATTAAAAGTATTTACATAAACAAATGAAATTATGTCTTGAAGCTTTGGGCAGTAACCAGTGAAATCCTCTTTATTCCGAATTTTGTGTAATCCTGTATAGCTGGTACACGTTAAGCAATAGACGAAAACATACAACCCAAAAAATGTAGATCTCTTTCAAAAACACACACTTTATTTCAAACAACTTTTTTGTGGCATCAGTCCTTTACGAGATAGCCGTTATTAATCGTTTGAATTGTTGCACACAACCATTCTTTTAAAGTTCTGTCGAGTTTTAGTTGTTGCTCGCGATGTCAGGGAAAGAATATTTTTAAGGCCAGCGTATGGTGTGGCAGTATTTTATATCACAACAATGTGAATGTCAGAGTGATTGTACTGTAAATTTGCATTATTGTGTGACAATGATTTGAGATGTTTGTTAATTATAAGCATTGTTAGGAAATAAGTTTACACGGCCTCACTGAAACTGACAATAGGAGGGATAACAATGAAACGAGGAGGTGAGTTGTTTATCAATTAGAAGAGACAAACAAATGACGTCAGATTAGCGCGTTTTTCTTAGAAATGGAGGGAATTTCTTCCCTAGAGCATATGTGTTCGTAATTTTGATTGGATATAAGTATAGACGCTTATGTTGGCGCGTTTTATTAACCAATAGCAGCTCGGTTATAATCTTTAGGCATATCGGGTGAGGGAGTATAAATTCCGTGCCAGAGACGGGTAACGCGCAGTTTGACAGAATAATTCACAAGGCAAACGTCGTTCAGTCCAACAGAAGGATTCGCGGGTAATACGTCGTTCAGTCCAACAGAATCATACAAAGGTTATACGTCGCACAGTTTAAGAGAATCGTTCACGCGTTATACATCGCGCAATTCTACAGAATCTCTCGCGTTGTAAAATGTGAAATAAATGTGAAATACGCGAATTAATAATGTGCAGCAAATAAGTGATTATAGTGATATTAGAAAATATAACAGTTTCAGTCGGGCGTGTATCAAGAGTCAATATGTGAAATTAATTAATTGTGACGGCAATAAAAGTGTAAAAACAAATTCTTTTATAAGTGTTATCTTTCAGTAACAAATCCTTTCCGTTTACACACCCTGTTCAAGAGATATGCTCGACTGAGTAGTAATAATAGCTAGCCGGAGGACAAAGAACCCAACATTCAAAGTAGTAAAACAATAACAGGCGCCCAGCAATAGATAACACGAAGTGACCGCGACAAATTGGCTCCCATACGTGGGGCAGATAAACATGAAGCATCTTCCAACTACAAAAAAATATTCTACTTCAATGGCGTCCAGTTCTTAAACATTTGACTATCGCTGTTCTCTTTGCATCCGTAACGAAGCATTTAATGCAGCTATTTCCGGAAAGGTTTATCTCGATTAAAATAAAATAGGAGAATAAACTGTCGTAAAAATAATTTGTATACCCTATAATAAACGAAAGGGGGCAGAGAAGGTCATGTGGATGTCACACATCAGATTTGTTTATGTTATGTTGATTTGCATCCTCATAAAATGCTTCTTTTTGTTGCAGATCGCTGCCGCAGTGCGAAGGGGGGCAGGAGGAGGGCGGGGAGATGAGCGGTGAACTGGGGGGGCCCGCGCCCGCCGCTGCCGCGAGCTCCCCCGTCACCACGCCCCCATCTGGTGAACCCCTCACGCACTTCTTCCATCAAAGTCCCGAACATTGCGTCGCCTCCTTCGCCGCCATCAATAAGATGCGCCAAAACACGCAGGTGAGTCTACCAAGACTACTCTTCAACTTATTCTCCTAGTCATTATTAGCTCCTGCGTACATGTTTTCCTGGAGCAGTGAGGTCCGCTTGATGTGGTATAGACAGAGTTGCGACGGCAAACTGTGAGACGCGGATGGGTTTTAAGAAATGACATCTGTCGTGCACAAACAGTGTGTTGGGAGCTGAGGTTAACGCTTCGTAAGAAAACATAGCTCATCGTTACTTCCATGAACTCATGATATAAGAGTACCACCGAGAAGAACACAGCGGTAAAGTTATATGGAATGAGTGTCAAACGGCTTTTCTTCTCTTCCTACCTTGTTGCTGTTGACTACAGTAACAGAGGCGACAAAGAATTGCATACATTATTGGTCGACTGCGTCACACAACATTCGCTTCTTGCTGTACTAGTCGGCCAGGATATGACTGCACTTGGAGGAGAGAGCCACTGCTTTTCTTTCATGCCAAACGTCATCAAGTCTAGGGATCAGAGGTGAATTAGGGGCAAGGCGATAGAAGAATGCACAGTTGCACAAAGAAAACAGTACTACATTTGCAGCCATTAGCTTCACTAGTAGATGCAACTCGGAATTTCGGATGTTTTCTTTACCTAACTGTCCTTCCGATGGCGCGCCTACTTGTTCCATAACTATTTAGTTCCTCTTCCCACCGTGCGAATTCATATCGTGGTCGACTAGTACCCATATTCGCAAATACTATATATCAGATGGTTTCTGTTGAATAATCGTGTTTTTATTAAATTGTGATAGGTAGTCACACTGCACCAAGTGGCGTGGAGGTTACTTGTAACTCCAGTTGCTCTAAGGGTACACATAGGTGAAATTTCTAAACTCTTCATTTATGAAAACATGATTCTGAAATTTATACCACAATTAGTACAGTAAATCGTTAGCATGTACAAAAGTTTTAATCTTAATATGTACAGTAGTTTTCAAGATACTAATTGTTTAATTAATTGTTTTAATAGTAAACAAAAATGGTGTAAACAATGAAAAAATTAAAATTTTACTAATATAAATATCTGTTTTGCCTCCTAACGAATGTATAAGAAAAATGTTAAAAAAATTTGTTATAGATGTTTAAGTCTGAGAAAAGAATTAAACAAATACGAGAATAAATATTTTTCACTAATTATAGTATACTAATTAGATATTCTAATTAATTACTTCCAGTGATAGCAGATAAAAATAATTCACAATATTTTTATATTTATAATGTTGGGTGTTTCTCTTCAAAATGTGAAGCAAATGGTATGAAAATTGGATCGCTTAGCACATTTTGAAGCTTAGAAATGTAGCAGAAAGCGAGAAAAACAGTTTTGAAAATCTAAAGGGATATCTGGCTCTGTGCACAGAACATTGAAAAACTCGTGTACAATTATTTCTATTCATCAGTAATAGACTCTAAATATAGATTATGAAACTAAATGAGTTTTTGTTAGTAATACACCTATAAACATAAATGGACATATTGAAGGATTTCCCTCAGTTTGCATCTAAGTATACCCTCAGCATTTCGCTGGCTCAGAATAACAAGCAATTATTATAAGAGCACCTTATATTTTTCACACAATCTTATAGTATTCATTTAGTTTCTAATTTCCACATGTAGACTCCACAACTGGGAGGAAATTCTAAAACCTAAACATACATTCCAAATCATGCGATCCTCCGATTTCATCCCCTTTTAAACAAGAAACTGAATATCTGTTTCAGACTCTCCCCTTTTACCAAATGAAGCTTCGTTCGTTACAAAACTGTCCAGTGAGTTAAAATTATAAACTAAGGTTTCCTGAATGGATTCTCTAAAGCACAGGGTGGATTGAAAATGACAAAGTTTTCATGAAGCATTAAAACTAAAGACTTTTAAGTAGAAGGGGGACCGTAAATAAAAGAATTGTCTAAAGAAGGTACAAGTCATAAATGTATCTAAACCAACTAAATTTCGGTAGCCCCAAGGGAAAAAAAAGTATTTTCTAAAATACAATATTTACTCTACTTACTATAAGTAAGTAGTAGAGAAGGTAAACATATTCGGCAATGGAAACGGAGTTTTGGCGAGGTTCTGATCGAATTTCACATAAAGAAGAAAACTTGGAAAATACATGCCACAAAGTATATAATATAACTTTTCAACCAGACAACTTTTTTTTTCCTCTTTTTTTTTTACTTTTTTTTCACCCTCAGCTCCGAGATGGCGAGGAAGAAGGGTCGCTCTGTCGCCGCTCCTGCTAAGGCAGGAACCTTTTCATCTCCTCCGGCATCCACCGAGAAGATTTCGCCGCAGCCGCCGCAGCCTAGGGCAACCTACGCAGCGACCGCCGCTTCGCCACGTGCTAGCGCAGCTTCGCCGGGACTGCCGCCGCAGTTGCCGCCAGCTTCACCGCAG
Organism: Deroplatys truncata; assembly: GCA_030765065.1. NCBI lineage: Eukaryota > Metazoa > Arthropoda > Insecta > Mantodea > Mantidae > Deroplatys > Deroplatys truncata. The sequence goes on along the minus strand of CM060988.1, from coordinate 33,385,477 downwards.
CCAACGCCGCCGATCCTAGGTACTGTCCAGCCAGCGCAGATACAGCCTGTGCCTCATGGGAGGTACAGTGCTGTGATCCGAGGGACCTGCCAGTCAGGTTCCTCATCAGCGCAGCACACCAACAGTGGCCTTCAGCCATGAAGGCAGCTCGGATCCACGGAGCACAGGGACCCACATCGCTCGTAAGGATCGAGTTTGCAGACCCTGGTGACCAGGAAACGGCCTTGAGGGCGGGCCTGCCCTTGTTAGGGCGGTGCTTACGCATCGAGGCCAGCCGAATGGAACGCCAGGTTCCCTGCCGACGCTGCTGTGCCTACGGGCACATCGAAAGCTCCTGCACTGCGTATCCTAGGTGCCCTGTGGCGCTGCCAGCACCACGTCCACGTGCACGCAGCACGACCTTCGCCGCCGACGCCGCTACTGTGCGACCTGTGGAGGGACAACGCACTACACCGGCCAAGCGCTCTGCCCCCTGCATCCTCGCAGGAAGGCACCGCCAAAGCCACCAGCACCAACATCCCAGTCATCAGCACCTCCAGAGACACCGACACCAGAACCATCACCAGCGCCGACACCAACATCTTCAACAACACCGATCATCGAGGAAGTCCAGGGCCTACGCGACGCTGTTCAGGATCTCCACGCGGAGTTCCTGAACATGACGACGAAGCTGACAGCTCTGGAGGAACTCATCAGGGACCTTCAAGACACCTCAGCTGCTCAGCAAGTTTTTCTAGCTGGGCAATTCGAGACCATCACTACTAGACTCAGCACCATCGACAACTCCATCCAGACCTCAGCTTCAGCAACAGACACCATCACACAACATCTGGATTCCATCGACATCACCATCAGATCCCTGGAAGAGCAGCAGCACCAACTTCGGGCCTACATCCAGCAGACAGCCAAACCGGAGGCCCCAAGCAACCGCCGAAGGCCTCCGCCCAGCGCAATGTACTCAGAAGAGTATATCAGCAGGATGCAACTTCACAAGAAGTAAGTTCTACGCCAACCTACACCTTCCACACAATCACCTTTCCAACTCTTACCTAAACCCACGCCATTTTTCACTAGTGTTGCAGTCAGGTTTCATGGCTGCAACCTAGTAACCACCTAACCCGCTCCAGCCCATAGGGCGGAGACATCCATCTTTCACATACTAACGCGGGTGCTATGCGGGACCGCACAAAGCCACGCCATTCCACTTTTACCTTCTTCCTTTTTCCACCGGTGGAGGAGTTTTTAGTGGGTATGCCGACTATTGGCGAGTCCCACACTCTCAGTCCCGACTCCCATCGGGGCTGGGGTCAGTGATTAAATCATTTTCTCCTCCACTCGAAAAAAAACCAGACAACTAATGTTGGTATGGACATTTGATGTGAATGAATGAAGAAATCTAACCAAAAATTGTATTCGAATGATTCTAACAAGAACAAGAAAACAAACAACATGGAAGATGGGAATTATGGAAGCTATGAATAAAAGATGTTTACAAGGACCGAATGGTATTTGACACTTCGGTGTGTAATTACATTTTACGTTCAAATTATATATGCACGAATGTATTTCTGTTTCTCTATCAGAAGACTTATAGATTATAAAACTGATTGAATAAAAATAATTTTGGTTAAAGACCTATCTGAGTTATCCAAAAGTAACAGACGAAGGTAATTTAATATAACCACCAATCTAGCTTCTAATTTAGACAATGGGTTCGTATAGAAACTAGATTTCCATTGGGAGACATTTCGAACTTCTAACTTTCGGCCCTTCATCTGTTATACAATTACCAACCGTTCGCAACATTCGTAAACGTCTGATCTGAATAGGGTCTTCCATTATCCACCATTATTGAGATTAGTCTTGCTCCGTAGCGTACGGAAAAGTTTAAATTCAGTCCCTGATTGGGTAACTTGTCTTTACGACGTTTTCATTATCCTGTGAAGATGAAGAGCACGCAATCTAGGTGCCTAGCATATTTGGTTTATTTGCATCCTTGCTTCATTAATTCCATTCAAACTGTCAAAGTGTTGTTGAATTTGGAAACATGAGTGTGATTTGAAAATAGGTTATATACATACACTACTGGAAAACCTGTTTCGATCCCGTGCTGTATATAGTATTTTTCCCGTGTCCGGAGCTCAATTGTCGCATTTTATTTATTACTTTCTCTACTACGTAGTAAGTAGGAGAGGTATTGCATTCCACCCAAAAATTCGATACCGAGATTTCACCGTAAGTGCATGTTTTGAGACCCCCTGAATCCAAAAACATCATTTTTGGAAACATGTCCGTGTGTGTCTGTGAACAGCATGACTCAGAAACGAACAGTCGGATAAACACTAACCTTGGTATTTATGTTCAGTATCTTCCAGAGACGCGACACGAAGGTTTTCCAGAAAATCCCCCACCCCAGATTACCCTTTACATGGAACATTTTTCGAAAATTTTATATTTTCGAATATTTTCATGACAAATGAAATGTATATCTCGAATTTTCTGGGAATGTCTCCAAAAGAATTCTTCATTGTGAACGACTTTTGCATAACTGGTAAACCATAAGAGATAGACAAAATTTTACTACACAAAAAATACACAGTTTATGTCATACATTTTTTGTTTAGTGAACCATTTTCGAGATTAGCTTGTTATTCCACTAAATTTTCCAATACTTACACTTTTTCTCAAATTCGTTATTCATTTTTTTATGTCCTGGACATGCAAAGAAAATGGAATACTCCACATAGCAACGAGCGCTTAAAAGATTTGACTATCGCTTAAATACTACCATATTCCCCTTGCATCTACAAGAACATTAGCAATAAGATTGACATCTCGATATCTCGATTAACATGAAGCATATGGATAATAACCGTTTGTAAAAATAGTTTGTACAAGAGTAGAGAAAGCCATGTGAGTGTAACACATCAGATTTGTTTATTGAATTTCGCTGTAACTATTTTATTGGGGTGCTTTTTCGAATTATTGACAAGGTCTAAGGGGGTTTGGAATGATTGATAGCATATGCACAGCAATATTGTTGTTTATATCGATTGCATTGTTTGTATTGAGGAATTTGAATGGAAAATGGATAATTTTGATAAACCAAAAGTTACCATGTGGCCAACAGCGCCGTATTTCACGTGTATAGATATCCGTTCGTGCGTTAAAAGAGTTGTAGAACTAAACGGGGCAATTCCAAGTAAACGCAGGCCAGTGGGGTACTGGCGCAATAGCATGAGCGACCTTCACTCTCTTCTTAATCAAAAGATCAAAGCGCGAGTGATATACATTACGTGTTCTCATGTTTGCATGGCTTTTGTTACGGCATTTTAATGTTTTGATTTACTCTACATTGCATATAGTGCGTAATAATAATAATAATAATAATAATAATAATAATAATAATAATAATAAAGTAATAGGTGAGCAATTACTGCTCTCTTTTGCATGGTTTTCGTTACGGGGCTTTAATGTTTTGCTTTAACTCTACAATGCGTTTAGTCTGTAATGTTAGACAAGAACAGTGTAAACCCAATTTACAAAATAGCTATGGGCAGATAGATCAAATAAATACATTTTAGTTATTTGTCAATCTAAAAATTGAATTTATACCCTCGAAAATAAAGTCTCTGTAGCTGAAGTGGATAACATTTAAGGCCTTTTCAGTCTATTCATACCGTTCTTGTCTGTCATCACTGATTGTGCACTCTAGTGCAAGCCTGGGAACTGTCCCTCAATGAGCGCGATCCGCTATTCTGTTCACTGATAAGCAAGAGTAGAGCGAAGGCAGGTCATGCTATTGCGCCAGTTCTCCACTGACCTCGTTTATTTGGAATTGCCTCGATGAATACTGTAACTTTTAACGCACGAGGGGACATCTGTTGGGCCACTAGCATAGCATTCTTTTAATTAGGTAGTTAGTGGTTTTTTTTTTACCAAAAAAATCTAGAAGAGTATACCAAGAAGCATGCACTAGTTTTGAAAAAAAATGGTATTTACTGAAAAATGTACAAATTTATTCATAAAGCGTGTTGTTGGTTTAATTCATGGAAATGGGAGAGAATACAAATCTTGTATGATATGAGCACAATATTCTATGTTAAGATCTTGTTTAATGGTAAATGTTATTAATATTAACTAATATTGAAAACTTCTTGCATTATTAAAGAGGAATTCAGTTGGATATCATTTAAATGTCTAGAGGTTCATTGTTAGTTAATACCTACTGCTCTCCTTTATTATATTATCTCCCTTGGAGAAAATGTAATATTTCTCTCCCGTTTTTGATAACCTGGAAATCAACATTTAGCTTTGATCGTGGAAAAATAGTTCTACATCGCTTCAAAGGTAATATCGCCCTAATAAACAGAAGATCTGTATTTCAAATCCTCCCCATGGCACCAGGTTTTCAAGTCCAATTCAACTCTATAGCCTTAATTTTATAGGACCAATGTGAAAGGACGATCATTAGGTATACCCAAGAGAGCCCAAGAGACCGTTTTAAAAAGTAATTCATTAGAAGCGAGCGTATAAAAGGCATTTTCAATCGCAATAAATTCAGTCAGTGATCCCAAAAATACAGCTGTAGAGCAGCTGGAAAAGAGAGGCGGTTGTAGACCATGGTAACAGTGCCTATAAGTTAGAAGGAACATTACACATAAACCAGTGTTGTAAATACTCTAAAAGTTGGGTGTTACGAAAACAGGGATAATTTCAAGCGATTGCAGCTCAGTCTAGTCCGATTCCAACGAAGTAAATGTTATTTTATAGGTCAACAGTGACAATATTGTGAAACAGACCTTTCGTAAACCTTAATAATTGTAGATGTCACATCATCACAAATTTATAATACCAAAAACCTTAGTCTGAAACTTTGAAGCGATGTAAGCTAGAAGTTGAAAACGGAGAAACTGGGAGTATTTCAAATGTCTGAATACGTTATTACAATTACAAAATGTTTGAAAAACATTGGTCTAAAGTTATCTAACAATGAGAGATTTTATATCCTAGGAGAGGCCCATGACACTACTCGTTAGAAGTAGTCAGACATAGCAGCCTGAGCACAACACCGTACCTAGGTCATACTGGGCCCTTTGTGCTTTCAACGTGAGCCTTGGGGGGAAGGGCGACCAGGTCCGGAAGACGATGTATGCTAGCGAGGACGGGGTTCCTAACCATTCCAACATGGCATCAATCCTGATGTCGGCTAATCCTATCTTGGTCCCCCACAACCTGGGGATCCTGGGTGTAGAAGAGACACTACCAGTCCCACCAAGTGCCAGGGAGAAATACTTTTATAACGCAAATTCCCCATCCAGCCACAACACACCAACCGCCGACGTCTCGTCCTACAACTCTGAAACAGATGAGGTGAAACAGATGAAAGGAAATGATGGGAACAGGAAGTGAACAGTAAATTCGTGGTAAAAGGGAAATCACCCCAAGGTTCACCTACCGACCCGCGGAAACCAATAAAGACCCATGGCCAGAGTGGTTCGATTCCCGACGCAATCACCCAACACCTCCAAAATTCGAGCCTCTCACGTCATTTCGCTTAGTTATAATGCTACCAGTACTTTTGAGTAAAAGATGTTCAGTTTGGATACCAAATATTTAGGAATTAAAATTCTATTATAGGACTGAGAATGTTGTTTCGATAGCTGTGTACAGATTGTTGGAAAAAAGAATTTTCTTCTAATATTTGGGTCATAAAATGGATTTGAGCCATGGATATCGGCCTTCTGGTCGATGCTCTAGGATTTGAGGTGCTGTGTAACTGTCCCTGATTCTTTAATTGCAACCTTGACAGTCACAACAGCCAAAATCACAGCTATGATCAATTTGGAAAACAATAAATTCTTGTGTGTATTCTCCAAGATATTCTGTAAGTCTATAAGGACCTGCTTCAGGATGTAATATATTTTGTTCTACGCATAACCAGGGACTCACAGCAAGGATTCATGATTCATTGCTACTGCTATATGCTGCTGGCATATTTAGGACTGCACCGCCAGAAGTGCCCTGCAGACGCTGCTGTGTCTACGGGCACGACGAGACATCCTGCAAGGTGGAACCAAGGTGGCGCTTCCAGCACCACTGCTACGTGCAAGCAGCACGACCTACGCCGCCGCCGCTACTGCACAACCTGTGGAGGGTCGAATCACTTCACCGGCCAAGCGCTCTGTCCCTTGCATCCTCACAGGAAGGCACCGCTGAAGCCACCAGCACCAACCACACAACCAACGACCACTCCACATCCGCCGACACTAGCACCATCTCCAGCGCCGATTATCACCGAGGAAGTCTAGGGTCTACGTGACGCCGTTCAGGATCTCCACGCGGAGTTCCTGAACATTTCGGCGAAGCTGACAGCGCTGGAAGAATTAATCAGGGAACTTCAAGCCATGTCAGCTGCTCAGCAAGTTTTTCTAGCTGGGCAGTTTCACACCATCTCATCTAGAATCAACACCATTGACGACTCCATCAAGAACTCAGTCTCGACATAGACCTGACTCTCAGATCTCTGACAGTACACCTGCATCAACTTAGAGCTCACTTCCAGCAGCCATCTGCAAAAGCAGAGATCTCCAGTAATCACAGAAGGTTTCCAGCCAGATCCAATGTCGTCGTAGAGTACCTGAATCGGAAATTCAGTGACAACATTCAAACGACAAGTAAGTTCAACATCCCTCTCATACACATCTACCACATAAATTCCCTTCCAAATCCCTGCAATTCCCACTAGTGTTGCAGTCAGGTTTCATGGCTACACCCTAGTTACTACCTGTACCTGCTCCCGCCCATGGGGCGGCAGCCAATAACTTTCACGTACTAACGCGGGTGCTATGCGGGACCGCACAACCATCACCATAAAAAAAATGTTCGGAAAGAATAGGATTAAAAGCGGAGGGGGACTTAGCACCTAGAATGCGCAGATCTTTTACGCCTAGGCCTCTGAAGCGGAGCCCCGGAAAGGAGGGATAAGGTGAGAGGAGAATGAGGCGGCCGAACCTGTTGCAGCCAGCTCACCCCCCCCCCGTGGGCTTATACATCCCCTGGGGAACCCGGAGACTGCTCGCAGTCCGGGAGACGAAGGTTTCCTCAAGCATCCTTTTCCCTTACCATACACACGCCGAGACCTCCTTGCAACCCTTAAAAGAAACAAATAAAATGAAAGATGAAGTGAAATTAGAATGGCGATGAAATGGAGGGACAGGAAATTCGGTAGATGAAATGATCCTTCCCAGCATTCACCTGACGACCCGGGGAAACCCCGAAAAAAATCATGGTTAAGAAGGTCGGCCACAGGTATCGAACTCACGACCTGCCGAATGCGGGGCACAGACGTTACCGCTCGGTCACCAGAAGTGATGCTTGGCTTGTTTGTAAAAGAGGCTGTGTTTCGAGGAATGAGAACATGTCTCGTATCAAGATTCCTTAAGTGTTTCTTTCCTCTTTATATCGCGAACAATCAGTTTCGTGACGGATCACGCAAGCGAGTAGTGGACATGCATCATCGTGCCGTTCCTGGCCACTGAACATGCAACTGCGGCACGATCCCTTCGTGAGGTCAAACACCAGCAGCATCTCATTCAACTCTACATAATTACCAAGAGCTGATATTCAGAAGAATTGTAGTTCATTATTAGATAAAGGGAACTAGCCTCCATATCGATGTTTCTCACAAGTCAGTGTGATATTCCACATGATCCCAACAATACCTTTTTACTTTCTCTACTACGTATAGTAAGTAGGGGAAGTATTGTATTCCACCCAAAAATTCGATACCGAGATTTCACCGGAAATACATGTTTTCAGATCCCCTGAATCCAAAAAAAGCATTTTTGAAAATATGTCCGTGTCTGTGTGTGTGTCTGTGTGTGTTTCTGTGTCCGTCTGTGTGTGTGTCTGTGAACAGCATAATTCAGAAACGAACAGTCGGATAAACACCAAACTTGGTATTTAGGTTCAGTATCTTCCAGAGATGCGACACGAAGGTGTTCAAGAAAATCTCCCCATCCAAGATTACCCTTTACATGGAACATTTTTCGAAAATTTTATTTTTTTCAAAAATGGCTCTAACGACTTTGATTAAAATATCATATGTTTAAGATATTTTCATGACAAATAAAATGTATATCTTGAATTTTCTGGGAATGTCTCCAAAACTATTCTTCATTGTGAACGACTTTTGCATAACTGGTAAACCATAAGCGACAGACAACAGTTTACTACACAAAAAATGTAGATCGCGTTAAAATACACAATTTATGTCATATGCATTTATTTTGTTCACCGAACCATTTTCGTGATATTGCTTGTTATTCTCTTAAATTTCCAATACTTATTACTTTTTCTCAAATGGGAATTCGTTGTTCATTTTTTTTTGTCTTGGATATGCAAAGAGTATTAATCTGTGGCAAAGGGAATGGTGCTGCACATAGCAACCAGCTATTAAGAGATATGTATGTGCTTATATTGCCCTTGCAAATACAAAACAAGGGGAACATATTAGGCCTTAAGCGATAGTCAAATATTTTTAGAACCGGTCGCTATGTGTAAAATGTAATTCTCTTTGCATGTCAAAAGATCGTTTCTGCAAATGTTTATCTCGATTAATATTAAATAGATGGAGAATAAGCGTTTGTAAAAATAGTTTGTACAAGAGTAGAGAAAGTCATGTGAGTGTAACACATCAGATATTTTCTGTTTTAATGCAAGCATATAACAAGAACACTTAATTATTCTAGCATATAAAGATTTCAAAACAACTGTGATATCCATGTGATATGAAAATGCGTTGAAATCGAATTATATCCTTGTTGTCGGTTTTTCCGAACGCTTAGTCAACAAATATATATGGTAATGCTGAATTAGACGAACTTGAAAAGCATCATTTGGTGAATTGAGTTTAATGCGCATGCCATTGCAACCGCGTTCGAACAGCTACCCTTGTGTGTGTGCGCGTTTGTTCGTTTGTTTGTTTGTTTGTTTTTACTTTCTCTACCAGGTACATATTAGGAAGAGAAAGTATTGTATTCCACCAAAAAATTCGATATCGAGATTTCAACGGAAATACATGTTTTGAGGCCTGCTGAATCCAAAAAGGGCATTTTTAGGAAAAGGTCCGTGTGAGTGTCTTGAACAGCGTATCTCAAAACCAAAAGTCGGATAAATATCAAACTTGATATTTAGTTTCAATCTTACAAAACTGCGACACAAAGATTTTCAAGAAAATTCCTTCCCCCAAACTACCCTTTACATGGAACATTCTTGAAATTTTTTATTTTCTAAAACATGGCTTTAACAATTTTGATTAAAATACCATATGTTAAAGATATTTACATGACAAATAAATTTATATCTTAAATTTTTTGGGAATAGCCTGTGAAGTCCTCTTCATTCGGAAGTAATGTTGTATAATCTTGTATAATTGGTAAACGTTAAGCGATAGGCGAAAACGTACTACACAAGGAATGTAGATCTCTTTAAAACGCAATTTATTTTCAGTAAGTTTTTTTGTAGTATAAGCCATTTTTAGATATTCGTAATTAAAGTTTCGAATTCTTCATTTCTTGGTCATTCTCTTATGTCCTGTCAACATTCAGTTGCTTCTCGCGATTGCATGGAAGCAGTATGGAATTTTAAAGCCAGCAGATAGCGTCCAGTTCTTAAATATTTGACTATCACCGTTATCTTTGTATCTATAACGAAATGTGTAATGTAGCTATTTCTACAAAGCTTTATTTGGATAAAAATTTATTAGATAGAAAAATAGCTTTAGTAAGAGTAGCTTGTATACACAGTAATAACCAATAGAGCGTAGAGAAAGTCATGGGAATACATCACAACAGATTTTTCATTTTAATTGAGAGCTTTCCGGAATTAATTACACATATCGTTACAGATACGAAGGGAATAGCGATATGCAAATGTTTTAGAACTGGCCACTGTACGTTGGCCTTAAATGTCCATACCCTTTCCATGACATCGCGGAAACAGCTGAAAATTGACAGAACTTTAAAAAAATCTGATGTGTTACATTCACATGACTTTCTCTACTCTTGTACAAACTATTTTTACAAACGCTTATTCTCCATTTGCTTCATGTTAATCGAGATATCAATCTTATTGCTAATTTTCTTGTAGATGCAAGGGGAATATGGTGGGTTTTCAGCGATAGTTAAATATTTTAACGCTGGTTGATATGTGGTGCATTCCATTCTCTTTGCATGTCCAGAACATAAAAGAAATGAATAACGAATTTGAGAAAAAGTATAAGTATTGGAAAATGTAAGGGAATAACAAGCAGTATCTCGAAAACGGTTCACTCAGCAAAAGAAATGTATATGACATAAATTGTGTATTTTAACGCGATCTACAGTTTTTGTCTAGTAAAATTTTGCTATCTCTTATGGTTAACGAGTTATGCAAAAGTCGTTCTCAATGAAGAATACGTTTGGAGACATTCCCAGAAAATTCTAGATATACATTTCATTTGTCATAAAAATATCTTAAACATATGATACTTTAATCAAAATCGTTAGAGCCATTTTTGAGAAAATTAAAATTTTCGAAAAATGTTCCATGTAAAGGGTAATCTGGGGTGGGCGATTTTCTTGAAAACCTTCGTGTCGCATCTCTGGAAGATGCGACACCTAAATACCAAGTTTGGTGTTTATCCGACTGTTCGTTTCTGAGTTATGCTGTTCACAGACACACAGATACACAGACACACACACACACAGACAGACAGACAGACTGACACACAGACACTCACACGGACATGTTTCCAAAAATGCTTTTTTTGGATTCAGGGGGTCTCAAAACATATATTTCCGGTGAAATCTCGGTATCGAATTTTTGGGTGGAATACAATACTTCCCCTAATTACTATACGTAGTAGAGAAGGTAAAAAGATTGTGTGAATATAACATAGGTATCAGATTTTTAGCCAATTTTTGTCTGTTTTCAACTTCATTTCCTTAGACAACATTTTAATTGCTCTTTCCCAATTCGAACAGACAACAATGATTATACAGGTATACATATGTAACTGTCTAAAAATATGAATGAAAGAAGAAGCATTTTATTCATAAAGTGTTTCGCACTGTATATTTAACATCACCAGAATTGTGTATTTTTTAAGCAAAAACTCTTAACTCTATTTCAAAGAATACCATTTGGGTGTTACATGACAAATTACGTGCATCAATCTCTTACTGGAATATGTATGTATTACTGTAAATCAGGAGTTCATAAACAACAGCATTTAAGGAAAACACACACATACCCTTTTCGCTATGGCGGATGTAAGATATTGATGCCTAATGTCAAGAATTAGGTATTTAATTATTTAAATATATAATTAAAAGTATAATTGTTAACGATATTAATTAATTTGTATCATATTTTTACTTTATCTACTACGTATAGTAAGTAGGGGAAGTATTGTATTCCACCCAAGAATTCGATACCGAGATTTCACCGGGAATATATGCTTGAGACCCTCTGAATCCAAAGAAAGCATTTTTGGAAACATGTCCGTGTGTGTGTCTGTGTGTGTGTGTGTCTATGTGTGTGTCTGTGAACAGCATAACTCAGAAACGAACAGTCGGATAAACACTAAAGTTGGTGTTTAGGTTCAGTATCTTTCAGAGATGCGACACGAAGGTTTTCAAGAAAATCCCCCTACCCCAGACTACCCTTCACATGGAACATTTTTCGAAAATTTTAATTTTCTCAAAAATGGCTCTAACGGTTTTGATTAAAATATCGTATGTTTAAGATACTTTCATGGCAAATAAAATGTATATATTGAATTTTCTGGGAATGTCTCCAAAAGTATTCTTCATTGTGAACGACTTTTGCATAACTGGTAAACCATAAGAGATAGACCAAATTTTCCCAGACAAAAAATGTAGATCGCGTTAAAATACGCAATTTATGTCATATACATTTCTTTTGTTGAGTGAACCGTTTTCGAGATATTGCTTGTTATTCCCTTAAATTTTTCGATACTTATTTTCTAAATGGGAATTCGTTATTCATTTTTTGTCTTGGATATGCAAAGAGTATTAATCTGTGGCAAAGGGAATGGTGCTGCACATAGCAACCAGCTATTAAGAGATATGTCTATGCTTAAAGGCTACTGTATTTCTATATTGCCCTAACAAATACAAAACAAGGGGAACATAGTACGTCTTAAGCGATAGTCAAATATTTTTAGAACTGGTCCCTATGAGTAAAATGTAATTCTCTTTGCATGTCAAAAGATCGTTTCTACAAATGTTTATCTGGATTAATATGAAATAGATGGAGAATAAGAGTTTGTAAAAATAGTTTGTACAAGAGTAGAGAAAGTCATGTGAGTGTAACACATCAGATTTTTACTTCTGCTTTCCAGTTATTAGGTGCTTTTTAGGATATTTTAGGCCTTTTTATAGGTCTTCAACTTTCGAGTTCTATCATTCGCCATGAAATGGATAGAGAAAGCAATGTGAACGTGACACATCAGATATTTTGTTAGAAACCTCTAAATACCATCCTGACGCTTAGCAACCTTAGATATACAGGATCACGCCTGCAAGGACCACAACCCCTACTGAAACATGATTCCCGGCTAATCCAATCCAATTACAACGTTAAGCCTTTAATAGTGCTTAGCAGGCTGGGCACATTACACAGTTGTTATGCTTAACACTGTCATCACAGCGATACCAAGCGTCGGTCACTTCCAACGTCGAGTTTTTCATGAAACACATATTTTGAGGTCCTATTTTTAGAGTAAACTCTGATATGATACATTCACATGACCTTCTCTACCCTCTATCTTTATTGGTGGGTCTACAAACTATTCTTACTAAAGCTTATTTTCCTATCTACTACATTTTAATGCCAATAAACGGTTGGAGAAATAGTTATATTACACATTTCGTTATAGATACAAAGGGAACAGCGATAGTCAAATGTTTAAGAACTAGATACTGGCTTAAAATTCCACACTGAATTACAAGAAAAAACTGAATGTTGAAAAGACTTTAAAGAATGATCAAGAAATAAACAATTAGAGCCATTAATAACGGATATCTCAGGAGTGGTTTATGCTACAAAAAAACTTATTTGAAATAAATTGTGTGTTTTAAAGAGATCTACATTTCTGGTGTAGTACGTTTTCGTCTATCTCTTAACGTTTACCAGTTATACAAGATTATGCAGAATTCCTTCCGAATGAAGAGGACTTCAGAATCTATTCCCAGAAAATTCAAAGCATACACTTTATTTGTCATAAAAATATCTGTAATATACGGCATTTTAAACAAAATCGTTTGAGCCAGTTTTTAGAAAATCAAAAGTTTCTAAAAATGTTCCATGTAAGGGGTAGTTGGGGTTGGGGGATTTTCTTGATAAACTTCGTGTCGTATCTTTGGAAGATACTGAACTTAAATACCAAGTTTGGTACGTATCCGACTTTTAGTTTTTGAGTTATGCTGTTCACATCACACACACACACACACACACACACACACACACACACAAGGATATTTCCCTATAAATGCCTTTTCTGGATTCAGGGTGCCTTGAAATCCCGACATCGAATTTTTGGGTGGAACACAACACTTGCCCTACTTACTATACGTAGTAGAGAAAGTAAAAATCTGATGTGTTACACTCACATGACTTTCTCTACTCTTATACAAACTATTTTTACAAACGCTTATTCTCCATATGCTTCATGTTAATCAAGATATCTAGATGTTAATCTTATTGCTATTTTTTTGTAGATGCAAGGGGAATTGGTAGGCTTTAAGCGATAGTCAAATCTTTTAAGAGCTGGTTGCTATGTGGAGTATTCCATTCTCTTTACATTAGTAGAACAATAAAATGAATAATGCGTTTGAGAAAAAGTATAAGTATTGGAAAATTTAAGGAAATAAGCATTATCTCGAAAATTGTTCACACAACAAAAAAAATGCATGACATAAATTGTGTACTTTAACGCGATCTACATTTTTTGCGTAGTAAAATTTTGTCTATCTTTTATGGTTTACCAGTTATGCAAAAGTCGTTCACAATGAAGAATGCTTTTGGAGACATTCCCAGAAAATTGGAGATATAGATTTTATTTGTAATAAAAATATCTTAAACATGTGATATTTTATCAAAATCGTTAGAGCCATTTCTGAGAAAATTAAAATTTTTGAAAAATGTTACTTGTAAAGGGTAATCTGGGGAGGGGGGATTTTCTTGAAAACCTTCGTGTCGAATTTCTGGAAGATACTGAACCTAAATACCAAGTTTGGTGTTTATCCGAATGTTCGTTTCTGAGTTATGCTGTTCACAGACAGGCAGACACACACACGGACATGTTCCCAAAAATGCTTTTCTTGGAATCAGGGGGTCTCAAAACATATATTTCCGGTGAAATCTCGGTATCGAATTTTTGGATGGAATACAATACTTCCCCTATTTACTATAGGTAGTAGAGAAAGTAAAAAATGCGTGTAATGCTATAATCTCAGAAACCACTACACAGATTTTGATAACTCTTTCACCAATTAATAGCCCTTTTCTTCCAGACGGGCATAGACTATGACATCTTCCAATTTGAATTCCTAAATGACTAAAATATTAAAACGGATTTGCAATGGATGTGTATTGGAATACGAACAAGTTAGAGCCATAAAATAACAAACGTGCAAAGAATACTGTCTTTTCGTTGAGAATGTCATGGAACAGCAAATAGTTGTGGTATTACTCCACAGGAAAAAGTGCAAACATTGGACTAAGGTTACGGATAGTTGTGTGCGATATTTCTTTAATTGACGTGTTAATCAAATACTGCAGATGTGTGCAGGGCTTAGCCTTAAACACGCGGTTAAATGTTGTGATAATTCTATTTATTTGGTAGTGAGTTTTCTGGATGCTAAAACTTTTCCCCTTGTGTAAGGAAGTTTTGCTATATTTCCTCTAATTGTTGCAAACAAGGTCATTCTCAGCGTCTACTAAATAATTATATAAAGAGAGAAAATTGTGATCAATGAAAGATGAGAAACTGCACAACCGATATCTATAACTAAGAGCTGAGAAGTTTATTTTTAGAGGGCCTTGACTTCAGCAAACGTTCGGCGCGTAAATTCTTTACTCGCGTGATTTTGAAAGAAATGCGCTGTTCCAAGCAGAGATTGTAACACTATAATTATTTCCAAGGAAGCTACAAGCTTCGCCATCTGCCAGTAAAGATACTACTAATTTCTGTACCAATTAGAATATTTCATTAAATCATAACACCCTAACAGTTAACCTCAAATTGCCGATGAAACATCCATCGCCTCCTCTGTTGTTAGAGTTGGCAACTAAATCCAGCGATCGATAACAGTAATGCCAATAGACAAGGCCTAAGTAAACAAATGACAAACGAATACATAGAATAATGACATAACCTATGGAAAACTAGCAATGGTAAAAGAGTTTTTATCCAAGTTTATCATACTCTGCAGTTCTGCATCAAACCCCTTCAAAGAACAAGGCTTAATCATTGCATCCTACGATGGCATAAACATAAACTACGTGTTAGCACTTGGAAAACTAATCTTCCCTAATCACATTCGATATGTTCCACGTATATCAAACAGGAGAATGTGTTTCTTCCTCTCAAGTAAGAAATATGTCGAAGATCTAACTAGCAAACACTCAAAGATATAATATGTAAACCAGCTATCTTTGGAGATGCGGCCCCTCCTCACAAAAAGTAAAATAAATTATTATCTAAATTTTGTCCAGTAATTCCTACCGATGTCATTAAACATCAAATAAAAAATCTAGGTATCAAACCTATGTCCAAATTATCTTCTACGAGAGCAGCATTCTCGCATATCCTGATTTTCCAAAGGCAAATCTACATTTTTCATGAGGTTATTAGCAAAGTTCCAGATACTTTACAATTAAATAAGAAGGGAAAATATATTGGGTACATGTGACTTCAGATTCGTCTACATGCCTTTTATGCAAATCTGAACGATATCTTGCAAAACGGTGCAAAACACTAATTCCGATCTCTCTTCGTTCCTTAAACTCAACAGTGGAAAAAGAAAACTAGAAACTTGGTCCCTGTAAGCATCAATTCTTCTTTGTTTTCAGCACTAGAAGCCCTTCCTACTAACACCGTGTTAGATAAAGGCCCTAAACCAACACAAGACAAACCTAGTGTCACAATATCTCGAGTTGCCATCAGAAAATCCCACGGATTGTACATCCTCTGACCGTAAGCTACCCAATCAGACACCAAAGGACCTGAAGCCACAAGGACTCAAAATACCATTATCGTCTACTAGCAACAGCTCCGTAAATGCTGAAGATAGCGAAGATTACTGTCCAAATCCTGAACGTTCCACTCGTAAAAAGACTAAGTGACAAAGCTAACCATCCAATCAAGAAACCAAAAACAGGAAAACGCTGTAGGTGTTAGTGACATAACAACAATTACTCTCAGCTAGTTAATGACCCACAAGGTTTAGCACATGCACTGCGAACACTACAGCCACACTACACAGATAAAGCAATCAAAATCAGAAGTACCGGTATCATTAAGAAACTACTGAATGCCACTTGCTCAAAACAAAGAAATTAAAAAGGAATACTCTACGTCCGATAACTCAAAAAATTGTATGTGTTACATTCACATGACTTTCTCTAACCTCTATCGTTTAATTGTGGCTATATAAACTATTCTTACGTAAGCTATTACTTTCTCTACTACGTATAGTAAGTAGGGGAAGTATTGTATTTCACCCAAAAATTCGATACCGAGATTTCACCGGAAATACATGTTTTGAGACCCCCTGAATCCAAAAAAAGCAGTTTTGGAAACATGTCCGTGTGTGTGTGTGTCTGTGTGTGTGTGTCTGTCTGTGAACAGCATAACTCAGAAACGAACAGTCGGATAAACAACAAACTTGGTATTTAGGTTCAATATCTTCCAAGGATGCGACACGAGGGTTTTCAAGAAAATCCCCCCACCCCAGAGTACCCCTTTACATGGAAGATTTTTCGAAAATTTTAATTTTCTCAAAAATGGCTGTAACGATTTTGATGAAAATATCATATGTTTAAGATATTTTTATGACAAATAAAATGTATATCTTTAATTTTCTGGGAATGTCTCCAAAAGTATTCTTCATTGTGAACGACGTTTGCATAACTAATAAACCATAAGAGATAGACAAAATTTTACTTCACAAAAAATATAGATCGCGTTAAAATACACAATTTATGTCATATACATTTTTATTGTTGAGTGAACCATTTTCCAGATATTGTTTGTTATTCTCTTAAATTTTTCAATACTTGTTTTCTCAAATGGGAATTCTTTATTCATTTTTTTGTCTTGGATATGCAAAGAGTTATAATCTTTGGCAAAGGGAATGGTGCTGCACCTAGCAACCAGCTATTAAGAGATATGTGTGTGCTTAAAGGCTACTGTATTTCTATATTGCCCTTGTAAATATATATTCCCTTACATCTACAAGAAAATTAGCAGAAAGATAGAGTCTGCAAATGTTTATCTCGATTAACATGAAGTAAATGGAGAATAAGCGTTTGTATAAACAGTTTGTACAAGAGTAGAAGAAGTCATGCGAGTGTAACACATCAGATTTTTTTTGTTTACTTCATTTTAATTCAGAAATAGCTACATTACACACTTCGTTATAGATTCAAAGGAAGCAGTGACAGTCAAATGTTTAAGCATTTCATGCCACACGTTGGCCTTAAAATTCCATACTGTTTGCATGCAGTTGCGAAAAACAACTGAATGCCGACAGCATTTAAAAGGAATGACGAAAGTGTTGATCAATTTGTACCATTAATAAGGGATAACTGAGAAATGGCTTATACAACAAAAAGATTATTAGGAATAAATTGTGTGTTTTAAAGAGATCTGTATTTTTTGTGTGATACGTCTTCCTCTATCGCTCAACGTTTACCAGTCATACAACATTACATAAAATTCCTTTCTAATGAAGGTAGAGGTAGGTAGAGAAGGTCTTGCATTCCACTCAAAACCCCAATATCGAGATTTCACTGGAAATACATGTTTTGTGGGCCCCTGAATAAAAAATCATTTTTAGAAAAAAGGTCCGCTTGTGTGTGTCTGTGAACAGCTTAACTCAAAAAGGAAAAGTCGAATAAATATTAAACTTCGGATTTAAGTTTAGCATCTTCTAAAGATGTAACACGGAGGTTTGCAAGAAAATCCCCCCACACCAGATTACCCTTTACATGGAACATTTTTCGAAAATTTTAATTTTCTCAAAAATGGCTCTAACGATTTTTGATTAAAATATCATATGTTTAAAATATTTTCATGAAAAATGAAATGTATATCTCGAATTCTCTGGGAATGTCTCCAAACGTATTCTTCATTGTGAACGACTTTTTCATAACTGCTAAACCATAAGAGACAGACAAAAGTTTACTACACAAAAAATGTAGATCGTGTTACAATACACAATTTATGTTATATACATTTTTTTGTTGAGTGAACCATTTTCGAGTTATTGCTTGTTATTCCCTTAAATTTTCCAATACTTATACTTTTTCTCAAATGGGAATTCGTTATTCATTTTTTTTGTCCTGGTAATGCAAAGAGAATGGAATACTCCACATAGCAACCAGCGCTTAAAATATTTGACTATCGCTTAAAGCCTACCAATTCCCCTTGCATCTACAAGAAAATTAGCAATAAGATTAACATCTCGATATCTCGATTAACATGAAGCATATGGAGAATAAGCGTTTATAATAATACTTTGTACAAGAGTAGAGAAAGTCATGTGAGTGTAACACATCAGATTTTTCTATGCAGTTACACAAGCTGCGTCGTACATCCTGTAAACCGGTTCTTCAAAGTCACTGTTGATTTTTTCAGACTCCATAAGTTCACTGCTTGTAATTCACAATTTAGCATACTACAATATAATCCAGCTGTATCTTCACAATGTTAACAAATAGGCTAAGTATGTAACCTTGATGTGGGTACTTTCACATTGCGGAATTGCGGGTATAGGTATAGATCATACAACAGAGGAGGACACCTCGCGCACTGCGACCTATACACATTCCGGCTACCACCCCTTAGGAGGAAGCGATGAAGTGAAGGGACCACAGGAGGCTACATGCCGCAGATAAACCAAACAGACGCGCGGAAGTCCCTAATAGTTCCATGCTCGAAGACTTGTTCCACTGCTGGAATTGCCTAGAGGGGGCGATAAACGACCCGTGAATCAAGCACCCCTCTAGTGTCCACGGGGACTATTCTGTGCTTTGAGCAAGCATTCACACCATCTGTTCGGCACCGCCGTACGCCACGAAACCTAGAAGTACGCCTCAAGGATGAGAAGGAAACGGGATGAAAAGGAAATGATGGAAAGGAAATCGTGGTACATGAGAAACCACCCCAGCATTCGCCTACAGACCAAGGAAAACAAAAAAC
The DNA here is from genome assembly GCA_030765065.1 of Deroplatys truncata. Lineage (NCBI taxonomy): Eukaryota > Metazoa > Arthropoda > Insecta > Mantodea > Mantidae > Deroplatys > Deroplatys truncata. Next base: position 33,365,982 of record CM060988.1, on the reverse strand, counting down.
TCAAGGTCAGAATGGACATTCGAGGGGAATCGTACCTGGGACCTCCCGCCAGGCAGCAAAAGAGGCTATAAAACTCCCCTTAAGCGACCCCACAAAAACACTTCAAAAGCGGAATGCCTTACACTCGCTATGCAAACTACGAAATATAATGTCGGGTACTGTAACCCAGCTACCGATGAAAAGTCTAAAGTCCATTTAGACAGGATCGTTTTAATATCCCAACTAAGAATAGCTCACTCCGAGATTGCGCTACATTTTAAAACAGGACCAACTCCGATCTAACAACAGTAGGTATAACGTACAGACGGCTCCAAATATATTCCGTTGCACCGGCAACGGGGCATGCGGGGTGCTTATCGAGAGGTTATGCCAGGTATCTTAGCTCATAACTGCTCCACAAGGAAGTTTAAGGGATGTAACAGGCTAAAGTAAATATAATTCCAACACATCCTCCTTAGACTTGGCTGTAAGAATGTAATAACTGAAAAGAAAACAGCAATAACACTATAACACAGCGACATAAGCAGTATACAAACTAATTTTTAGGAAATAGAGGCATATCATTGTATAACAAGCAAGTGTTAAAACAAAACGTTTTGGTTTTCAATATTTACTGTTATCTCTACCCATTATCAACTAACATATGTTCTTTATTTTCATAATGTCCTTATGAAGTATGGTTTTTCCGTGCATCGTGACAACAATTTAGGCCAGAAATTATTTAAAGTTATTTTCCCAATTTGGTTACATGCAAGATGCCGTAACGACAACCAGCCGCTTATCTATTCAACAACTCATCTTTTTACTATTTCTACTATTTACCTATAATAAGTAGGGAAAGTGGTGTGTTCCACCCAAAAATTAAAAAACGAGATTCACCGGAAATACACCTTTTGAGACCCACTGAATCCAAAGAAAGCATTTTTACTTTTCCTAATACGCACTTACAGTAAGCAGAGGAAGTATTGTATTCCACCCAAAAATTCAATAACAAGATTCACCGGAAATACACGTTTTGAGTCCCGTTGAAACAAAAGAAAGCATTTTTACTTTGTCTACTACGCACTTACAGCAAGCAGAGGAATTATTGTATTCCACCCAAAAATTTAATAACGGAATTTACCGGAAATGCACGCTTTGAGACTCCCTGAATCCAAAGAAAGTATTGTATTTCATCCAAACATTCAATAAAGAGATTCACCAGAAATACACGCTTTGAGACACCCAGAATCCAAAGAAAGCATTATTACCTTCTCTACAACATAGCCACAGGAGGTAGAGAAAGCATTGTATTCCACCCAAAAATTCAATAAAGAGATTCACCGGAAAAACTCGTTTTGAGACTCTCTGAATCCAAAGAAACCATTTTTACTTTCTCTACTACTAGTTACAGTAAGTAGATCATGTATTGTATTCCACCCAAAATTGAATAACGAGATTAATACTCGGAACGAAAAGACTCGTTTTCAGACTCCCTGAAACCAAACAAAGCGTTTTTACTTTCTCTACTACTAGTTACAGTAAGTAGAGCACGTATTGTATTCCACCCAAAATTTGTATAACGAGAGTGATACTCGGAACGGAAATACTCGTTTTCAGACTCCCTGAAACCAAACAAAGCGTTTTTAGTTTCTCTACTACTAGTTACAGTAAGTAGAGCACGTATTGTATTCCACCCAAAATTTGAATAACGAGAGTGATACTCGGAACGGAAATACTCGTTTTCAGACTCCCTGAAACCAAACAAAGCGTTTTTAGTTTCTCTACTACTAGTTACAGTAAGTAGAGCACGTATTGTATTCCACCCAAAATTTGAATAACGAGAGTAATACTCGGAACGGAAATACTCGTTTCAGACTTCCTGAAACCAAACAAAGCGTTTTTACTTTCTCAACTACGTAGTTACAGCAAGTAGAGCAAGTATTGTATTCCACCCAAAATTGAATGAGATTCACCGGATATACACGTTTTGAGACCCCCTGAATCCAAGTAAAGCATTTTTACTTTCTCTACTACGTAGTACAAGAGGTAGAGAAAGTGTTGTTATCCACCTAAAAACTGAATAACGAGATTCACCGGATATACACGTTTTGAGATTCTCTGAATCCAAGCAAAGCATTTTTACTTTCTCTACTACGTAGCTACAATAAGTAGAGAAAGTATTGTGTTCCATCTGAAAATTCAATGTCGTAATTTCACCAGAAATCACGTTTGTGAGCCCTGAATCCAATGAATTTATTTTTAGAAAATGGTCCAGGTGTGAGTGTGTGTGTGTATCCACGAATAGCATACTCCAAAGCAAAAGGTTGGTTAAAAACCGAACTTGGTGTTTAAGTTCAACTTCTTCCAAGAATGCGACACTGAGATTTTAAAGAAAATCCTTCACTCCAAACTAGGCTTTACATTGGACATTTTTCGAAATTTTTTATTCTTTCAAAAATGACTAAGGATTTTGATTAAAATACATATGTATAAACTACTTTTATGATAAATAGAATGTATATCTTTTATTTTCTAGGAATAGTCTGTAAATTAGTCATTACTGTCAATGCCTTTTGATAATTAGTAAATCGTAAGAGAGAGAGAGAGACAAAATCTTACCACACGACAACTGTAGATCTTGTTAAAACAAAATTTATATCAAATAACATTTTTATTTTATGTCAAAGAACTTTTATGTTTTACCTATTCTGAAAGTTTCTTTGTTATTAGTTTGAATTTTCAAATACTTTATATTTCTCTCAACTGCAAATATTTGTTTTTCCTCCCTCCCTCCCTCCCCCTCCCCCTCTCCCTCTCTCTCTCTTTCTCTCTTTTTCTTTCTCGTGTTCATACAAACAGAACAGAATTTCAAAGCTATCACGTCTGTGTCTCACATTCGGGAGGTCGTGGTTTGGATTCCTCTGGCCGACCTTCCTGACTCCTATGTTTTTTCGGGGGGTTTTCCCGGGTCGCCAGGCGAGTGCTGGGAAGGACCTCCGGACCTCCATTTCATTTCCATTCTAATTTCCCTTCATCTTTCATTCGTTGGTCGCTTTCAGGTTTGGAAGTGTCGGCGATGGTGTTTCGGTACAGTGTGGCAGGGGAAAAGGATGCTTTTTGTGACTTTCTCCGTCCTTTAGCTTTCGGCTGGCTGTCGGGAGTATCCCGACTTCCTTGAGGGGCGTTGGACACCCCCTGTGCTGGGTGGAGTCCCCGGTCTGCCTGTCCGTCTGACAGGGAGTCTCTATCTGAAAACTTAGGGACCCTGCCATTCCTGTGCCGTTTTTCCTGGTTCCGGACGCCCGGTGTCTTGTCCCGCATCATCCTGCCTCCCGGAGACGCCCCCTATGCGGATCAATGCCGAGTCCCCTCCGTAGCCAACCAATCCAAAGCTATCACATAGCGATCAGCTTTGAGGGATTTGACTATCGCTTTAGCTTAATATGTTCTGGTTATTCGTACAACGAATTGTGAAAATAAGTGATGGAGGTGTATCGGTATTAACATGACATAGATGCAAAATAAGCTTTGTAAGAAGAGTGAGTAGAGAAAGTCATGCGAATGCAATACATCACATTTTAGGGCAAAAACTCCATATGCCTGCGTCTCTGTGAGCAACATAAATCCAAACTTGATATTTAGGTTCAGCATCTTTCAAAGATGTGACAAGGATTTTCAAGTAAATCTCCCCATCCTGAACAACCCTTTACATGGAAATATTTTCGAAATTTATTTTCTTAAAAATGGTTCTAATGATTTTGATTAAAATACTCACCGTTTAAAATATTTTCATGACAAACGAAATATATATTTTGAACTGCTGAGAAGAGCCTCTAAAGCCTTCTTCATTCTGAATAACTTTTGTATAATTGGTAAACTCTAAAAGATTGGACAAAATTTTGCTACACAAGAAATGCAGACCCCGTTAAAGCACGCAGCTTGTTATACATATATTTTATGACATGAAATAATTCCCAGATATTTTTTGTTATTGGTTTGAATACTTTTTGTAACTGAGAAGTCTGTATTAGTTTTGTTTCTGTCGCGGTCATACAACAGCATGGAATTTCAAAGCATCACGTAGTGACATGCGTTTTGAAAATGTGACTATCGCTTTATCTACATATACTACAACGAAACGTGTAAATGAGAACGTTTTCTTTTGGTATTCAATTAAAGTCCTTTAACCGGGTAGGCCATTACGGACGGTGAATGAACGAAATGGTTAAAATGATGCTCAAATGGGCCCGAGGTCCCTAGAAATTAGAATTTAACATTCATCTTCTCAGGATAAGAGGAAACCCTGCAAAAACTTTACCCAGGTATTTCACTTTAACCGAGATTCTAACTCGGGACCTCTTGAATGTGAGGCAGACCCCCACACCACATAGATGAGCTAAATGTGATTTGCAAGTCTATCTGGATTATAAGAAATAGAAAGAAAAATGAGATTTATAAAAAAGAATTTGTAGAATGGTGAGAAGAGAAAGTTGTGTGAATGCAAACGTTAGTTTATTCAATTTAAAATTATAATTTAATCTATATTTAAATATAATTGTTCCTATCATAGTAGGATATATAGGAGAGAGCTGGCGCAGTTTTTTGCGTTTATATGGGAAAGGATAGGGAAAACGAGGCTAGATGCGACGGTTCAAGGAGGAAAATGCGTTTATATGGGGGAGATAGGGAATACGAGGACTGACGCTAGGCTAGACAGTGGTAGGAGGGGGGAGTGCGCTTTATATGAGACAGATAGGGAATACGTGGAGAGGTGCTAGGCTAGACAGAGGCTGAGTAATGTATGGTTTATATGAGCGGTATAGGAAAACGATGAGAGGTGTTGGACTAGACAGGGCTTGAAACGTAGTGCATGGTTTATATGAGAGATATAGGAAAACGAGGAAAGGTGTTAGGTTAGGAGAATTGAGTTTGTGTTTATAAGGGGAGACGAGAAAACGGAGAGAGATCCTATGCTAGGATAGACAGGTGTTAACGTTAGGTTAGATAGGAAACCAAGGAGTGATACTCAGCTAGAGGGGGGGCAGGAGGGAATGACTTTTGAGAGGTAGGGGATACGGGGAGTGGCGTTAGTCTAGACAGGGCTTGAAACGTAGGGCATGGTTTATATGTATGAGAAGTATAGGAACAGGAAGAGGAGTGCTAGGCTAGACAGAGGTTGAGGAGTAGAGTATAGTTTATATGAGAGGTATAGGAAAACGAGGAGAGGAGTTAGACTAGACAGAGGTCGAGGAGCAGAGTATGGTTTATGTGAGAGTCATAGGTAAACGAGAGAGGCGTTAGGCTAGACAGAGCTAGAGGAGTAGAGTATGGTTTATATGAGAGGTATAGGAACAGGAGGAGAGGTGTTCGGCTAGACAGGTAGTGTAGCAGTAGGAATATGGACTTATATACAGGAGAGATAGGGAATAGGAGGTGCTAGACTTGCAAGCGACTTTAGACGTGAACTTAGTGGAAAACTGTTTCATGTCAATGTTCTAGACATGCCCATCACGTAACCTATTCAGGGAAAAGGTGACTCGTTCAGGGGAAAAGGTGACTGCTCAGGGAAAAAGGAGGCCCACAAAGGGAAAAAGTTGACTAGCAAAGGGAAAAACGTGACCAGCAAAGGGAAAAAGGCGACCAGCAAAGGGAAAAATGTGACCAGCAAAGGGAAAAATGTGACCAGCAAAGGGAAAAAGGTGACCAGCAAAGGGAAAAAGGCGACATGCAACGGGAAAAAGGTGACCAGTAAAGGGAAAAATGTGGCCAGCAAAGGGAAAAAGGTGACCACCAAAGGGAAAAAGGTGAGCCATAAAGGGAAAAAGGTGACCTGCAACGCGAAAAGCTAACCCACTCACACTAACAGGTAAGTAATTCAGCTAGTATTGCAAGAGGTTGACTGCATCATAGCAGTGTATGATTTCACAGGTAATTCAGCTAGTATCGTATGTATTTAGGCTAATTCATCTAGTAACACAGAATAGATTCCAGAGGCTAACTGCATCATGGCTCTGCATAATTTCACAGGTAATTCAGCTAGCATCGTAGATATTTAGGCTAATTCAGCTAGTATCACAAGAGGATAGATTCTAGGGTTGGGTATAGCTTAGTGTCGTATTTCACAGGTAATTCAGAGAGTATCGTAGGTATTTAGGTTAATTCAAGTATCACAGACGTTTAGAGTAATTCAGCTAGCATTACAGGAGGGCAGGTTCCAGGGGTTGGTTATAGCCTAGTTTCGTATTTTACAGATAGTTCAGGTAATATCGTAAGTATTTGGGTAATCAGCATAGTTTCACAGATGCTCGTGATAATTTCGATCAGAGATTTGTATCACAGCTATTTAAGGTAAATGCAGGTGATTCAGGTTGTATCAATGGTATTTGTGTCATTTTAACAGGTAATTCAGATAGTGTCTAGGTATTTGGGCGATTCAAGCATCATAGGTGTTTAGAGTAACTCAGCTAGTATCACAGGAGGCTAGATTCAATGATCAGGGTTTCGTATCAGAGCTATTTAATGTAATTTCACACGATTCGGGTAGTATCACAGGTATTTAAGTCATTTTAACGGGCAATTCAACTAGTATCACAGGTACTCATGGTAATATAGAGAGTAATTAAATTATAAAACATTTCTCATCCAACGTTACAACAATTTATATACTTTTTTCTAAATCTTACAAACTTATTATATGTTAAACAGTTATTGTACGATGCGGAGAGGGATAAACTGCATATTGGTTCACAAATTGAAAAGCTTTACGTCAACATACCTTTATTTTAGTTCGTTGTAGATGTCTCTCCCCTTTTATCTAGGCTTGAGACTAGCACTAGGATTGCTCCTAATGGCAGGGTAACCACCTTCCCTTCCATCTTCTTTCTTCATCAGGCGTCAGCTATCAGCATATACAGCACACAGATAACTTTCTTTTTTAAGATTGTAGACTCACGAGAAAATCTTTATCTTTAACTTACATTCTTTTAAGCACTGTTTGTAATATTGTAATGTCCATACGCATATGTCGTTATCCCGTCCTCAGCAATAATTCTTTTATCATCAAACGGAGTCAATGCAATTTTATTCACTTGCACTGTAGCAAGAGCATGCTTTCGTGATAGGATCAGATTCATAGGTGTTCTGATGATTTCACTGGTTTTAAGACAGTCTGTATAGCTGTCAAACGAAATGTACTGCTTAATAGCGCTACGTTTTATACCTTTAATCTTTTTTATCATTGACCCTTGAATATCTAAGGCATACATCTTAGGACGTAGTCCAACAAAGCGTAGGATGATTTTGCTATTAGCCTCATCTTTAAATTTTCCCAATACCTTCTTGTTCTGAGTAGAGTAACATATATGGTTGACAGGGTAATCAGCTGTATCGAGATGCTCAAGAAAACGTAGCTTATCCTGGTACACATCTTCAGTTGTTACACGATGAATGAACGAATCAGTGTCCATATACATAAGCTTCAGGTTTTCAGCTCCATAATAAGGCAACAAAACGTCGTAATGATAGTTATACATTAATGTCTTGGAGATGCCCAACACACTCATACCAATGTATATAGGCTTGTTGAATACAATCTGACGAGAGGCCATATGTACAGCAGCTAGATTATCAGCATATATCGTCCTGTCGATAAACGTAGGCTTGGCGATCAGCTTCTCTAGAGTTTTTTCATTGGTCACCAGTCGTATATCCATACGGTTACGCAGGTTCTCCATAGTTTTTCCAAACATAGCGTTGTTAAAGGGCTTGTAGAGATCCTTCTCGAAATCATTTGCAGCTTGTTGTCGTAGCCTGTTGTTAAATTCCACATAAGGTTTCAACCACTGAGACTGTCGGAATTGTAGCACACGATGGATTTTTGCTAGTCGTAGTGCATGACTAAGAGCTTGCTTCAAAGCCATGTAATGCACTACATACTTCTTTCGAGGTCCAAGATGAGGTATCAGTTTCTTTGTAGATGATTCCAATGGTTTCATACACTCTGGCAGGAAAGGTAGATCGTTGTGTAGATCGTGAAGATCAGCAGGATACTCGATGTCGACTTCTAATATGTACCCATGAGGATCATCTTCTTGTAGTGTTTCTAAGTTGATTTCTTCAGGTGACACCCACTGAAATCCACCAAAAGGAAGGGCGTGACACATTGCCCACCCATATTGGTTATTAGCGTCCTCGTATGTGATAAATTGGGTTGGTCTCGACGGATCAAACTTATCCATATAAGTGTTATTAGCCTCAGCATACCGATGGGAAACTTGGCATAAACCTCCTCTTATACCTGATTCCACCATGGGTAGTTGATCATAATCTTGTAACAGCTCCAGCTTAATTCCAGTATACATAACATGGCGTCCCGTGTAAGACCTGGAGAGGTAAAATAATGGGCAGGATCAACTTTGTGTGTTTTAAGGGTTTGCTCTCTGAACGTCTCAAAGACATCAGCTAGGAGAAGTACATCCGAAGTTAAGTAGAGATCGCTGTACTCTCCCAGGTTTCTCACATTAAACAGCTCCCATACATTTCTAGCATGATCGTAGTCAGTATCAGTAATTTCTTCTTCATTTAATCTATTGTAGAAGTAGTCCTTAGGAGGCAAGCAGGTCTCGTTCAGGACATCCCATGACGTAACAAAATCATAGGGAAATACACCCTTACGGGTCATCAACTTCAATTTGTCTTCTCCAAAGTACTTAAGCGTTTCAGGATACGAGGTTAGATTTTTTACTAACTTATCCAAGCTTGTACTGAGGAATCGGAAGATATCCACAAATCGAAGCTTTATATCTCCTACATACTTGGTGAATGAGGTATAGCTTTCTTCAGAGTTAGGAATTACCTCCACACGTTCACTTGTACAACCCAGCTCCTTAACAATGAAATGAGAGTCATATCCGCTAAGGTTATGCATGAAGACTGGTATATATTTAGGTGTTTTACAGGCTAAATTACATTCATTATGAAAACTTCCACGATATTCACCGCTGATGTGATCATGGTCGCGCACTTTGTAGTTTTCTCCTGTAAAGCCTTTTCCACACAAGTAGCATACCGTAGAAGACTCAAAATCCTTTTGCTGTTGTTCCGTAAGTTTCAGAGGCTTAGTAGATTTGTATATGTCATCAATCATTTTTGCAAGAGATGTCAGGTACAGCATAAACTTCTGAGCAGCATCAGCACCACGATACACATAGGGTTGATTAGGAAGACCAGTTTCGAGATGTTCAACACTGGATGTAGGCTTCACGTAAACACAGAAGCTCATTGGTGTGTGCTCTTGATAATGGGTTGTATAGGAAGTTTCAGGATTGGGTATACACGTATGGCATGGAGTGAGAATACTCTCAAAATCAGCATAGATGACATAAGGTACTTTCAGCATCCTCTCAACATTTTTAACTGAACAATTGATTTCTCCTTGGTAGGCATAACTACCCTCGCAACACCATGTTGAATACAGACGGCTACATGTTCTTGCAGTTTTTCCTGTCCACTTAGTCCATATCGATCATCAAAATGTGTAAAGCAGCGCTTACAAGTACAAACCCGTCCATTATGGCTAGTTTTCTGGCGTCGAACGAGTTTCTCAAAATTCTTTATATATACGTAGTGATGTTTTCCACTACTATCATTCCATAGTAGCAGGTCGCGATGTTCAGGTAGTTCAATATCAATAACCTTTATCGGATACACTTCATGCTTCTCATCCAGCCCGAAAACGTTAATAGATATCTTGTTAAACTTCTCAAATTTTGGTATTTGAGAAAGTGGAGTAGGATAGGAAACACAGTTGAAGTCGTACTTATCTTGAAGTTGTTTGTATTTGTTCACACGCTGTGCATCCTTCCCTATGAATTTAGCTAATATAGAGTACATGAAACATTTCTCGTCGGTAAAGTTCTGAATGTTTATACATGCTTTCCTTGCTTCAACAGCTGACGGTAGTGGTATGTAGCTACTTTCTCGCAACGGATTGTACTTGTTGATACGAAGTCGAACTCCTTCCACAGCAAGCAAAGCCCAGCTGCTACCCTTAAGCTGAGACTCCTCCATTTCAGTCACCAATTTCTTGAATTTCACTTCCATCGCTGACTCCAGATCAGTTTCCAGGAAAACAGCTTGATTCCGTGTTTTAAATGTTTTGTCACAGGTTTCACCAATACTGTTAACAAATCGACACTCAGCCAGCAGATTAATTTTAACACTCTTATGAATGCTAAGCTCTTTATGCACAGCCTGGATTATCCGTTGTTTTGCCTCTTGCAGATACATATTCAGGTCCTTAGGTGACTCGCATCGTATAAAATACGATTTCAATCGTCCTTCGAATAAAGTTTCGTATTCTTTCATATCACAGTCCTCCATTGTTGACAGCAACTGATTTTTAGTTGGCTCCAATCTTCTTTTCTTCTGAGGGCTGCTTATTTCACATATATCTTCGTGACGCTGCCCCTTATAACCATCTTTGAAGGTTACATTACAATGTTTACATTTGAAGAGCTTCTTGCAGCTCATCTCGTGTCTTCTCTTGTCATAACCTCGGAGGAACTTCTTCCCACATTTTCCGCATGCATATCCAGTAGCGCTTGGAATAATATCCTTATAACCTGAGTTATTCATCTTCATTCTTGATGTAATAACGTATTAATCACTGATCAATGAAATGTAGACCTCTTCACCTTGATACCACTTTAGAAAGCTGATTATTCTTGGAGAGAACACGATGTTAACACCTCAAGACTAATTAGCACAATGAAGTCCAATGCCCTAGATCACCATATTTATAGAGGGAGCACGAACCTTTTAGATCAATCATAAACTCGTTTCATAACCAGATGTATATGATCGCTCAACGTGTATTAACCCCCCAGCCATATAATCTCACGCCCAGAAGCAGGATGTTTATGACGTCACACCTAGAGACATGATGTCTGACAGCATCAAACACGTTTAAACTCGTCTCATAACTACCTGCTTATGCTGTCACACCAGCAAGAGAAGCATTCCCCCACGCTCATTCAGACATATATTTCAAATTCAAAGCCTACCACCACCATCACCACCAATTGTACCAAGGTTAATTCCAGCTGTATTATCTCCCTCTATAAATATGGTGATCTAGGGCATTGGACTTCATTGTGCTAGTCTTGAGGTGTAAACATCGTGTTCTCTCCAAGAATAATCAGCTTTCTAAAGTGGTATCAAGATGAAGAGGTCTACATTTCATTGATCAGTGATTAATACGTTATTACATCAAGAATAAAGATGAATAACTCAGGTTATAAGGATATTATTCCAAGCGCTACTGGATATGCATGCGGAAAATGTGGGAAGAAGTTCCTCCGAGGTTATGACAAGAGAAGACACGAGATGAGCTGCAAGAAGCTCTTCAAATGTAAACATTGTAATGTAACCTTCAAAGATGGTTATAAGGGGCAGCGTCACGAAGATATATGTGAAATAAGCAGCCCTCAGAAGAAAAGAAGATTGGAGCCAACTAAAAATCAGTTGCTGTCAACAATGGAGGACTGTGATATGAAAGAATACGAAACTTTATTCGAAGGACGATTGAAATCGTATTTTATACGATGCGAGTCACCTAAGGACCTGAATATGTATGTGCAAGAGGCAAAACAACGGATAATCCAGGCTGTGCATAAAGAGCTTAGCATTCATAAGAGTGTTAAAATTAATCTGCTGGCTGAGTGTCGATTTGTTAACAGTATTAGTGAAACCTGTGACAAAACATTTAAAACACGGAATCAAGCTGTTTTCCTGGAAACTGATCTGGAGTCAGCGATGGAAGTGAAATTCAAGAAATTGGTGACTGAAATGGAGGAGTCTCAGCTTAAAGGTAGCAGCTGGGCTTTGCTTGCTGTGGAAGGAGTTCGACTTCGTATCAACAAGTACAATCCGTTGCGAGAAAGTAGTTACATACCACTACCGTCAGCTGTTGAAGCAAGGAAAGCATGTATAAACATTCAGAACTTTACCGACGAGAAATGTTTCATGTACTCTATATTAGCTAAATTCATAGGGAAGGATGCACAGCGTGTGAACAAATACAAACAACTTCAAGATAAGTACGACTTCAGCTGTGTTTCCTATCCTACTCCACTTTCTCAAATACCAAAATTTGAGAAGTTTAACAAGATATCTATTAACGTTTTCGGGCTGGATGAGAAGCATGAAGTGTATCCGATAAAGGTTATTGATATTGAACTACCTGAACATCGCGACCTGCTACTATGGAATGATAGTAGTGGAAAACATCACTACGTATATATAAAGAATTTTGAGAAACTCGTTCGACGCCAGAAAACTAGCCATAATGGACGGGTTTGTACTTGTAAGCGCTGCTTTACACATTTTGATGATCGATATGGACTAAGTGGACAGGAAAAACTGCAAGAACATGTAGCCGTCTGTATTCAACGTGGTGTTGCGAGGGTAGTTATGCCTACCAAGGAGAAATCAATTGTTCAGTTAAAAATGTTGAGAGGATGCTGAAAGTACCTTATGTCATCTATGCTGATTTTGAGAGTATTCTCACTCCATGCCATACGTGTATACCCAATCCTGAAACTTCCTATACAACCCCTTATCAAGAGCACACACCAATGAGCTTCTGTGTTTACGTGAAGCCTACATCCAGTGTTGAACATCTCGAAACTGGTCTTCCTAAGCAACCCTATGTGTATCGTGGTGCTGATGCTGCTCAGAAGTTTATGCTGTACCTGACATCTCTTGCAAAAATGATTGATAACATATACAAATCTACTAAGCCTCTGAAACTTACGGAACAACAGCAAAAGGATTTTGAGTCTTCTACGGCATGCTACTTGTGTGGAAAAGGCTTTACAGGAGAAAACTACAAAGTGCGCGACCATGATCACATCAGCGGTGAATATCGTGGAAGTCTTCACAATGAATGTAATTTAGCCTGTAAAACACCTAAACATATACCAGTCTTCATGCATAACCTTAGCGGATATGACTCTCATTTCATTGTTAAGGAGCTGGGTTGTACAAGTGAACGTGTGGAGGTAATTCCTAACTCTGAAGAAAGCTATATCTCATTCACCAAGTATGTAGGAGATATAAAGCTTCGATTTGTGGATATCTTCCGATTCCTCAGTACAAGCTTGGATAAGTTAGTAAAAAATCTGACCTCGTATCCTGAAACGCTTAAGTACTTTGGAGAAGACAAATTGAAGTTGATGACCCGTAAGGGTGTATTTCCCTATGATTTTGTTACGTCATGGGATGTCCTGAACGAGACCTGCTTGCCTCCTAAGGACTACTTCTACAATAGATTAAATGAAGAAGAAATTACTGATACTGACTACGATCATGCTAGAAATGTATGGGAGCTGTTTAATGTGAGAAACCTGGGAGAGTACAGCGATCTCTACTTAACTTCGGATGTACTTCTCCTAGCTGATGTCTTTGAGACGTTCAGAGAGCAAACCCTTAAAACACACAAAGTTGATCCTGCCCATTATTTTACCTCTCCAGGTCTTACATGGGACGCCATGTTATGTATACTGGAATTAAGCTGGAGCTGTTACAAGATTATAATCAACTACCCATGGTGGAATCAGGTATAAGAGGAGGTTTATGCCAAGTTTCCCATCGGTATGCTGAGGCTAATAACACTTATATGGATAAGTTTGATCCGTCGAGACCAACCCAATTTATCACATACGAGGACGCTAATAACCAATATGGGTGGGCAATGTGTCACGCCCTTCCTTTTGGTGGATTTCAGTGGGTGTCACCTGAAGAAATCAACTTAGAAACACTACAAGAAGATGATCCTCATGGGTACATATTAGAAGTCGACATCGAGTATCCTGCTGATCTTCACGATCTACACAACGATCTACCTTTCCTGCCAGAGTGTATGAAACCATTGGAATCATCTACAAAGAAACTGATACCTCATCTTGGACCTCGAAAGAAGTATGTAGTGCATTACATGGCTTTGAAGCAAGCTCTTAGTCATGCACTACGACTAGCAAAAATCCATCGTGTGCTACAATTCCGACAGTCTCAGTGGTTGAAACCTTATGTGGAATTTAACAACAGGCTACGACAACAAGCTGCAAATGATTTCGAGAAGGATCTCTACAAGCCCTTTAACAACGCTATGTTTGGAAAAACTATGGAGAACCTGCGTAACCGTATGGATATACGACTGGTGACCAATGAAAAAACTCTAGAGAAGCTGATCGCCAAGCCTACGTTTATCGACAGGACGATATATGCTGATAATCTAGCTGCTGTACATATGGCCTCTCGTCAGATTGTATTCAACAAGCCTATATACATTGGTATGAGTGTGTTGGACATCTCCAAGACATTAATGTATAACTATCATTACGACGTTTTGTTGCCTTATTATGGAGCTGAAAACCTGAAGCTTATGTATATGGACACTGATTCGTTCATTCATCGTGTAACAACTGAAGATGTGTACCAGGATAAGCTACGTTTTCTTGAGCATCTCGATACAGCTGATTACCCTGTCAACCATATATGTTACTCTACTCAGAACAAGAAGGTATTGGGAAAATTTAAAGATGAGGCTAATAGCAAAATCATCCTACGCTTTGTTGGACTACGTCCTAAGATGTATGCCTTAGATATTCAAGGGTCAATGATAAAAAAGATTAAAGGTATAAAACGTAGCGCTATTAAGCAGTACATTTCGTTTGACAGCTATACAGACTGTCTTAAAACCAGTGAAATCATCAGAACACCTATGAATCTGATCCTATCACGAAAGCATGCTCTTGCTACAGTGCAAGTGAATAAAATTGCATTGACTCCGTTTGATGATAAAAGAATTATTGCTGAGGACGGGATAACGACATATGCGTATGGACATTACAATATTACAAACAGTGCTTAAAAGAATGTAAGTTAAAGATAAAGATTTTCTCGTGAGTCTACAATCTTAAAAAAGAAAGTTATCTGTGTGCTGTATATGCTGATAGCTGACGCCTGATGAAGAAAGAAGATGGAAGGGAAGGTGGTTACCCTGCCATTAGGAGCAATCCTAGTGCTAGTCTCAAGCCTAGATAAAAGGGGAGAGACATCTACAACGAACTAAAATAAAGGTATGTTGACGTAAAGCTTTTCAATTTGTGAACCAATATGCAGTTTATCCCTCTCCGCATCGTACAATAACTGTTTAACATATAATAAGTTTGTAAGATTTAGAAAAAAGTATATAAATTGTTGTAACGTTGGATGAGAAATGTTTTATAATTTAATTACTCTCTATATTACCATGAGTACCTGTGATACTAGTTGAATTGCCCGTTAAAATGACTTAAATACCTGTGATACTACCCGAATCGTGTGAAATTACATTAAATAGCTCTGATACGAAACCCTGATCATTGAATCTAGCCTCCTGTGATACTAGCTGAGTTACTCTAAACACCTATGATGCTTGAATCGCCCAAATACCTAGACACTATCTGAATTACCTGTTAAAATGACACAAATACCATTGATACAACCTGAATCACCTGCATTTACCTTAAATAGCTGTGATACAAATCTCTGATCGAAATTATCACGAGCATCTGTGAAACTATGCTGATTACCCAAATACTTACGATATTACCTGAACTATCTGTAAAATACGAAACTAGGCTATAACCAACCCCTGGAACCTACCCTCCTGTAATGCTTGCTTAATTACTCTAAACACCTATGTTACTTGAATTATCCTAAATACCTACGACACCCTCTGAATTACCTGTGAAATATGAAACTATGCTATACCCAACCCTGGAATCTAACCTCCTGTGATACTAGCTGAATTAGCCTAAATACCTACGATACTAGCTGAATTAGCTGTGAAATACGAAACTATGCTATACCCAACCCTGGAATCTAGCTCCTGTGATACTAGCTGAATTAGCCTAAATACCTACGATACTAGCTGAATTACCTGTGAAATCATGCATAGCTATGATGCATATAGCCTCTGGAATCTAGTCTCCTGTGATAGTAGATGAATTAGCCTAAATACCTACGATACTAGCTGAATTGCCTGTGAAAATGACTTAAATACCTGTGATACTACCCGAATCATGTGAAATTACCTTAACTAGCTCTGATACGAATTCCTGCTCTAAATTAGCGCGAGCACCTGTGATACTATATGGTTTGCTTTAGATACCAATGATACTAGATGAATTACCTGTTAAAATGACTCAAATACCATTGATACAACCTGAATCACCTGCATTTACCTTAAATAGCTGTGATACAAATCTCTGATCTTGCTGGTCACGTTTTTCCCTTTGCTAGTCAACTTTTTCCCTTTGTGGGCCTCCTTTTTCCCTGAGCAGTCACCTTTTCCCCTGAACGAGTCACCTTTTCACTGAATAGGTTACGTGATGGGCATGTCTAAAACATTGACATGAAACAGTTTTCCACTAAGTTCACGTCTAAAGTCGCTTTCAAGTCTAGCACCTCCTAATCCCTATCTCTCCTGTATATAAGTCCATATTCCTACTGCTACACTACCTGTCTAGCCGAACACCTCTCCTCCTGTTCCTATACCTCTCATATAAACCATACTCTACTCCTCTAGCTCTGTCTAGCCTAACGCCTCTCTCGTTTACCTATGACTCTCACATAAACCATACTCTGCTCCTCGACCTCTGTCTAGTCTAACTCCTCTCCTCGTTTTCCTATACCTCTCATATAAACTATACTCTACTCCTCAACCTCTGTCTAGCCTAGCACTCCTCTTCCTGTTCCTATACTTCTCATACATATAAACCATGCCCTACGTTTCAAGCCCTGTCTAGACTAACGCCACTCCCCGTATCCCCTACCTCTCAAAAGCTCATTCCCTCCTGCCCCCTCTCTAGCTGAGATCACTCCTTGGTTTCCTATCTAACCTAACGTTAACACCTGTCTATCCTAGCATAGGATCTCTCTCCGTTTTCTCGTCTCTCCTTATAAACACAAACTCAATTCTCCTAACCTAATACCTCTCCTCGTTTTCCTATACTTCTCATATAAACCATACTCTACTCCTCGACTTCTGTCTAGCCTAACACCTTTCCTCGTTTTCCTATATCTCTCATATAAACCATGCACTACGTTTCAAGCCCTGTCTAGTCTAACACCTCTCATCGTTTTCCTATACCGCTCATATAAACCATACATTACTCAGCCTCTGTCTAGCCTAGCACCTCTCCACGTATTCCCTATCTGTCTCATATAAAGCGCACTCCCCCCTCCTACCACTGTCTAGCCTAGCGTCAGTCCTCGTATTCCCTATCTCCCCCATATAAACGCATTTTCCTCCTTGAACCGTCGCATCTAGCCTCGTTTTCCCTATCCTTTCCCATATAAACGCAAAAAACTACGCCAGCTCTCTCCTATATATCCTACTTATCATAATTCTCGTGGTAATGTAAAGAGCGTGGAGTTTCAAAGACACCACATAAAATTCTGGCTATCGTTTGAGCTACTGCATTCTTCTTATACTTACAACGAAGTTTGTAATGGCGTTCATCTCAATTAACAAGAAGGCTCTTTCACTCAAGCCGTGTGTAGGACAAGGTTGGAAAGATAGAATCAGATTGAAAAATCCAATGTCATAACCGAGATTTGAACTACGGATCTTCCAGTTTACGTCCAGGTGGCGCCGCGGTAACGGGTGCGACTCGCATTCCAGGGATCCCTAGTTCGCTTCCCGGCTACCGCCCAATCTGACCCACGGGTTTTTCTTCGAGAGTTTTCCCGGATCGTCAGGCGAATGCTGATATGATTTCCCTCAGCCCCCAAATATCGTTCCATTCCTCATTTCATTCATCCTTAACCCCGTTATGTCTGTTTCAGGGTTTGAAGTGTCGGCGATGGTATTCCGGTGCGGCGTGGCACAGAAAAAGTATTCTCTCTGTGGAACCTTATCCGTCTCTCGGTCTTCGGCTGGTTGCCAGGGTATAAGGACCGCTTCTTGGGGGGCGTTGGACCCTCTGTGTGGGGTAAGGTCCCCGGTTTGCCTGCCCAACTGTCAGGGCGTCTCAGTCTGGAAAGTTTAGGAACTTTATCATTGCTGTGCCGTCACTCCTGGTTCCGGCCGCTCGGTTCTCTCACCTCGTCCCTCCCTCCCGGGAGCGCTCCCTCGATGGGCACAAGCACAAAATCCTCATTCACTGGATCGGGATCGAGTCCCCTCCGTTACACATTCCATTCCATTCTAGACCAGAGAAGAGAAGCATTTTAAGAATTCAGAACGTGAATGGTAATACAAAGTCTTTTGTTTTTTTTTGGGGGGGGCATCTTCAGATTTGTAACTTGAAAGCAATTTAATTTTCAGAATAGAGAGCTTTCAAATGAACCAATTGCTACAAAAGCGCATGAACCTATCTGCATTAACACTTCGGGTCACTATTTTGAAGATTTAGCTGATATGTTATCCTAACCGGATAAAACAGCTATATAGAAACTGCATATTTTGCGCTGAACGTTGTTTTCTCGTATCTATTAACATTTTGCATACAAGACCTAAATAGGTGTTTTTACTCTACGTCCACTATACGACTGGCACGGTTTTTCGTCTTTTCTCTTGTGAGTGTGCATGTAAGGGGAATTATGTTTCAAATAAAACAATCTTTATTTGTTATTCAGTAATAAACGCAAAATATATCTCCTTTTGAAGAAAATTTAATGTTGTACTTAATAGTTCGCAAACTGCTTCAATAGTTTAACATTAATATTACTTTTGCTGCCATGTTTTTAAAACATTACTTGAATATTATCAGAACTGAATGTGCCAACTGTATGGAACTACACACTTAGCGCTAAACGTTGTGATCAATATCTATGACAATTAAAAAACAAAACGAAATTTATATTCAAGGTAATAAATACTCTCGGAGTACGCGTAGAACGTTCTATTGGTGATAATTATGAAACTATTATTATTAATATTATTATTTATTACTAGCAACAAACATTAAAAACAAGATACACATTATGCGAAACGTGTTTCTCAAGAAAATTACTGAATCTTAAACTTGTACTCTTTATGCGGGTGCTACACAAGAGATTTTTAAACAACATATTATGCAAAGAATATGTTAATTTATTTCGCTTGAATAGTTCTAGTAAAGCGAAAAGTATTTGGTTTCGTCTTCTTCCTTCTTAGAGTCAGGTCGCTGAACAGAAGTAAATGTGACCTTTGAGACGACCGGCATTTACTGTTGGCTGTAGCCAGGCATGACTAGTCGATAAGAAAATTTTCCCCCTCTTCCTCTACACCCCTTGGCCAATCGGAATACATTAGGAGCCCACTGTACAACTGATTCTCAAGTACATCATTACCTTGTGCCAGCTTTACAAACGATTGCGACAGCCTACCAAATATCCAGTGAACTTCAATTAGTGCTTCTACTAATTACCTCAGGTTAACTCAGTTCTTCAAAGGCACTTATATAAAGATCTATAAAGATATATCGTGTTTTATTCTAATTCCAATTACCTCTGCACAAATAATTGCAAATAGCGATATGGCTTTAGGTTAAAGCGACCGTAAAAAAGATTTAGAAAAAATGATTATTTTTGCTCGATAGTTGTAGTTGTGCGCCATTTCCAAATTGTTTAAGTTGCTAACCTGGGGGTGGGCAATCTTCATATTAACCACTTTCGTTCCTGTTTCTTTGAATATTGATGGCGGGTTTCTGTGTTATGTAAAATTTGTGGAATCTTTGAATTATTTAATAACCCCGGACATAAAAGCACAAAACTCTGTGATCCATCTAAATTATTCCACCATTCAAATATTCCCACAGAGCAAGAGATACCTATAGGCGATACAATATTTTCAGAATTTCAAACTCTGTCGGTGATAGATTCTACAAAAATATAGGTATAAGGAGTCAAAATCCTTATAAAGCAGTGTGCAATAACTTCATTAATAACATGGGGGGAAATGGAATTGATTAAATCGTTATTTGAGGCTTACAAAGCTATTCGTGCAACACCGTGTAAGCCAGCTCACATGTAGGCGAACATATAGAAAGGGAGAGAAAAGAATAAAGAGAAGGAGAAAAGAACGCAGGAAACCATTATTTTCAAGATCCTTTAACACAACTAACATGTACTCTGCAGTATTATTTTATGTTCGTATTATGAATATGTGAACACGTAAAAGTATTTATACACGTAAACCACAGATTGTTTGGGTTTAATGCAATACTTCCGGTACCTTAGCAAAGTGTAAGAAACGAAAGGTGCTATCGTTATGAAATATAGATATTTTATATTTTAGCTCTTTTAGATAAATAGTTACTTCTCTATGGAAAATGTATAATGTACAAATCTGTAACTTATATACTTCTATATTATGAGTACAATATTTTGAACCTTATACAGAAGTATTGTGACTTTGCACACTTCACTGAGTTCTCACCAACACGTCACTAGTGTGATCTGGTGATCTAGTTCAAATTTCACTGTGACTTCACTTAGTTCTAAGTGTCACTTCACTAATGTGATTCAGCTCAGTTTTCACTGTGACTTCAGTTAGTTCTAAGTGTCACTTCACTAATGTGATTCAGCTCAGTTTTCACTGTGACTTCACTTAGTTCTAAGAATCACTTCACTAATGTGATTCAGCTCAGTTTTCACTGTGACTTCACTTAGTTCTAAGAGTCACTTCACTAATGTGATTCAGCTCAGTTTTCACTGTGACTTCACTTAGTTCTAAGTGTCGCTTCACTAATGTGATTCAGCTCAGTTTTCACTGTGACTTCAGTTAGTTCTAAGTGTCGCTTCACTAATGTGATTCAGCTCAGTTTTCACTGTGACTTCACTTAGTTCTAAGTGTCGCTTCACTAATGTGATTCAGCTCAGTTTTCACTGTGACTTCACTTAGTTCTAAGTGTCGATTCACTAATGTGA
This sequence comes from Deroplatys truncata, assembly GCA_030765065.1. Classification (NCBI taxonomy): domain Eukaryota; kingdom Metazoa; phylum Arthropoda; class Insecta; order Mantodea; family Mantidae; genus Deroplatys; species Deroplatys truncata. The sequence goes on along the minus strand of CM060988.1, from coordinate 33,345,039 downwards.
TTCAGCCCAGTTTTCACTGTGACTTCACTTAGTTCTAAGAAACACTTCACTAATGTGATTCAGCTCAGTTTTCACTGTGACTTCACTTAGTTCTAAGTGTCACTTCACTAATGTGATTCAGCTCAGTTTTCACTGTGACTTCAGTTAGTTCTAAGTGTGGCTTCACTAATGTGATTCAGCTCAGTTTTCACTGTGACTTCACTTAGTTCTAAGTGTCACTTCACTAATGTGATTCAGCTCAGTTTTCACTGTGACTTCAGTTAGTTCTAAGTGTGGCTTCACTAATGTGATTCAGCTCAGTTTTCACTGTGACTTCACTTAAGTTCTAAGAGTCACTTCACTAATGTGATTCAGCTCAGTTTTCACTGTGACTTCACTTAGTTCTAAGTGTCGCTTCACTAATGTGATTCAGCTCAGTTTTCACTGTGACTTCACTTAGTTCTAAGTGTCACTTCACTAATGTGATTTAGCTCAGTTTTCACTGTGACTTCACTTAGTTCTAAGAGTCACTTCACTAATGTGATTCAGCTCAGTTTTCACTGTGACTTCACTTAGTTCTAAGTGTCGCTTCACTAATGTGATTCAGCTCAGTTTTCACTGTGACTTCAGTTAGTTCTAAGTGTCGCTTCACTAATGTGATTCAGCTCAGTAATCACTGTGACTTCACTTAGTTCTAAGTGTCGCTTCACTAATGTGATTCAGTTTTCACTGTGACTTCACTTAGTTCTAAGTGTCACTTCACTAATGTGATCTAGTTCAATTTTCACTGTGACTTCACTTAGTTCTAAGTGTCACTTCATTAATGTGATCTAGTTCAAATTTCACTGTGATTTCATTTAATTTTCAATGTCACTTCATTAATGTGATCTAGTTCAAATTTCACTGTGATTTCACTTAGTTCTCAATGTCACTTTACTAATGTGATCTAGTTCAAATTTCACTGTGACTTCACTTAGTTCTAACTGTCACTTCACTAATGTGATCTAGTTCAATTTTCAATGTGACTTCACTTAGTTCTAAGTGTCACTTTATTAATGTCATCTAGTTCAAATTTCACTGTGATTTCATTTAGTTTTCAATGTCACTTTACTAATGTGATCTAGTTCAAATTTCACAGTGATTTCACTTAGTTCTCAATGTCACTTTAATGTGATCTAGTTCAAATTTCACTGTGATTTCATTTAGTTTTCAATGTCACTTTACTAATGTGATCTAGTTCAAATTTCACAGTGATTTCACTTAGTTCTGTCACTTCATTAATGTGATCTAGTTCAATTTTCACTGTGACTTCACTTAGTTCTCAGTATCACTTCATTAATCTGGTCTAGTTCAATTTTCACTGTGACTTCACTTAGTTCTCAGTATCACTTCATTAATCTGGTCTAGTTCAATTTTCACTGTGGTTTAGCTTTATTCTCAGTGACAATTCACTAATGCGATATAGCTCAATTTTCACTATGACTTTCCTTAGTTCTCAGTATCACTTCACTAATGCATCCAGTTCAATTTTCAGTCTGACTTCAATTAGTTCTAGAGTCAGCTCACTGATGTGACCTAGTTCAAATTTCACCGTGACTTCACTTAGTTCTAGAGTCAGCTCACTGATGTGACCTAGTTCAAATTTCACTGTGACTTCACTTAGTTCTGACTGTACTTTACTAATGTGATTCAGCTCAGTAATCACTGTGACTTCACTTAGTTTTCAGTGTCGCTTCACTAATGTGATCAATTCAGTTTTCCCTTTCGTTTCATTCTTCTTCACGACGTAGCCGCTGCAACTCTCTTAGGCTGCAACTTTTTAAAATTCTGATGTATTACATTCACATGCATTTCTCTATCTTATTTTCCTTTTTACTTCATATTAATTTAGACAAATCTTTGCAGAAATAGCTTCATTACACATTTCATTGTAGGTACAAAGGGAATACATGCTATCCAAGCAATAGTTAAATGTTGAAAAGCGGGTCGTTATACTTCCTTGAAATTCGATACTTTCCATGACACTGCGGCAACCAACTGAGTAGACAGCACTTTAGAAACATTACTAAATACTGAAAAATGCAGAAGTTTAAGGAATCACGAAAATAGCTGATGCCACAAAGGAGTTAGGTGTTTCAAATAAACTGTGTTTTAAAGATATATTTTTTTTAAGTAGTAAGCTTTTATCTATCTCTTATAGTTTACCAGTCAAACAAACTTATACAATTTTTTTCCGAGCGCGATGGCTCCGTGTTAACGTGTGAGGTTCGCATTTGGGAAGTTCGCGGTTCAAATTCCGCCAGGACCGCTCTTTTTGATAACGCTTTTTCCAAGGTGTGCTCTGTCATCATACAAGATAAATATCGGGGAGGTGCCCTAAACGTAGGTTTAGAGCGTTTCGTTCCCAAATTTTCTTTCCCAATTACCATTTCATTGCATGTGACATCACTGTCCACCGCCGGTGGTGCCTTATGGAGGCTATTCTCAGAAAATTAGAGACATCCACATTTTAGTTTTCATGTAAATGTCTTAAATAAATAGTATGTTAAAATCATCAAAGTCATTTTTGAGAAAATAAAAGATATCTTAAATTTCTCCGTATAAAGGGCAGCTTGGATGAGGGATTTGCTCAAAAAATCTTCATATCGCATGTTCGGAAGATACTAAGTTTATAAAATACCGTTTGAAATTTATCTGACCTTTCGTTTTTGAGTTATGCTGTCCACACACGCTCAAATACACACACGCACACGCATTTTTTTTCTAAAAAAATCTGATGTGTTACACTCACATGACTTTCTCTATTCATGTAAAAACTATTTTTACAAACGCTTATTCTCCATATGCTTCATAGTAATCGAGATGTCAAACTTATTGCTAATTTTCTTGTAGATGCAAGGGGAATATGGTAGGTTTTAAGCGATAGTCAAATATTTTAAGGGCTGGTTGCTATGTGGCGCATTCCATTCTCTTTGCAAGTCCAGTACATAAAAAATGAATAACGAATTCCCATTTGAGAAAAAAGTATAAGTAATGGAAAATTTAAGGGAATAACAAGCAAATGGTTCACTCAAAAAAAAATGTATATGACATAAATTGTGTATTTTAACGCGATCTACATTATTTGTGTAGTAAAAGTTTGTCTATCTCTTATGGTTTACCAGTTATGCAAAAGCCGTTCACAATGAATAATACCTTTGGAGAGATTCCCAGAAAATTCAAGATATACACTTTATTTGTCATGAAAGTATCTTAAATATATGATATTTTAATCAAAATCGTTCGAACCGTTTTTGAGAAAATTAAAATCTTCAAAAAATGTTCCGTGTAAAGGGTAACCTGGGGTGGGAGGTTTTACTTGAATACCTTCTTGTCGCATCTCTGGAAGATACTGAATCTAAATACCAAGTTTGGTGTTTATCCGACTGTTCGTTTCTGGGTTATGCTGTTCACAGACACACACACGGACATGTTTCCAAAAATGCTGTTTTGGATTCAGGGGGTCTCAAAACATGTATTTCCGGTGAAATCTCGGTATCGAATTTTTGGGAACAATACAATACTTCCCCTACCTACTATTAGTAGTAGAGTATGTAAATACTTCTTTTATTCAGGGGGCCTCAAAACATGTATTTCCGTTAAAATTTGGAATGAAAGTTTTGGGTGGAATGTAATACTTCACCTACCTACTTGGAAGAAATCGATTGTGTTGTGATTGATTACGTATTGACACGGAATGTGCATTAAAGCAAGAGTTTGATCTATGATGAACTACAAAGAAAGTTTATGTATATACATCTGGAGTCCATTGCCCTTTCTTAAAAGCAGCTGGTTTAGTGGCGTCTATTCATACACAATTTTCGCACGTCGTTTTTCATCATCCTGTGTGTAGGAAACGGGAACAATAGAAGCGCTGGTGGGTCGAGGTATGTACCTTCCACAAACTTCATTTTAATAATTTATACACGTAACACAGACATCATTTGTACGCAGAAAGTGAGGTGGAATACCTCGAATTTAAAGTGCATCACGGCAAGTTTTAAAGACTTTACCGAGGGAAAGACCTGAAATATTTATGTTTGTGACTTTCATTCGGGAGGACGTAGATTCACATCTAGTGTACCGGCCGATCTGTTTGGCTCTCTCACGATTCACCTGTAGATACCATGATTAAAAGATGCACCTATAGATAGATAAAAAACTGATGTGTAAAATCATATGACTTTCTCTACCCTCTATCGCTTATTAGCGGGTATACAAATTATTCTTACGAAATTTTGTTCTCCTATCTACTTCATTTTAATCGAGATAAACCTTTCCGGAAATAGCTACATTACACATTTCGTTATAGATACGAAGCTACATAAAAAGTATCAGATGTTGAAGTAGATGATTTATTAGCCCCACGTTTAGGAGCCAATTTGAAGTGGATTATTTGTTAGTAGTTGAAAGATGCTTCATGTTTATCTGTACAACGTTTGGAAGCCAATTTGTTGCGGTAACTTCGTGTTATCTATTGCTGGGCGCCTGTTATTGAATTACTACTTTGAATGTTGGGTTCATCTTCCTCCGGCTAGCTATTATTATTATTATTATTATTATTATTATTATTATTATTATTATTATTATTATTATTATTCAGTCGAGAAAATCTCTTAAACAGGGTGTGTAAACGGAAAGGATTTGTTACTCAAAGATAACACTGATAAAACAATTTGTTTTTACACTTTTATTACCGTCACAATTAATTAAGTTCACATATTGACTCGTGATACACGCCAAACTGAAACTGTTATATTTTCTAATATCACTATAATCACTTATTTGTTGCACCTTATTAATTCGCGTGTTTCACATTTATAACTAGCTTTAAGACGCGAGAGATTCTGTAGAATTGCGTAACGTGTACTTTATGTATGCTTCCGTTGAACTACGCGACGTATAACTCACGAATACTTATGTTGAACTGATCGAGGTATTACACGCGAATGCTTCTGTTGTACTGACGAAATCTTCCTCTAACTTTAGCTTTTTATACTCCCACACCCCGATATGCCTAAAGATTATAACCGAGCTGCTATTGGTTAATAAAACGTGCCAACATTAGCGTCTATTTTTATATCCAATCAAAATCACGAACACAAATGCTCTAGGGAAAATATTCCCGCTATTTCTAAGAAAAGCGCGCCAATCTGACGTCATTTGTTTGTCTCTTCTAATTAATATTCAACTCAACCCCTCGCACATTGTTATCCACTCTTATTGTCAGTTTCAGTGAGGCCGTGCAAACTTATTTCCTAACAATGCTTATAATTAACAAACATCTCAAATCAATGTCATACAATAATGCTTATTTACACTACAATCATTCTGGCATTTACATTATTGTGATACAAATTACTGCCACAATGTGATGCATTCAGATGAATTTTTCCACCTTTTATCTTTATTACTGGGTACGCAAACTATTTTTATTAAAGCTTATTTTCTATCTACTACATTCAATCCAAATAAACCTTTGCAAAAATAGCTGCATTACACATTTCGTTATAAATACAAAGAGAACGGCGATAGTCAAAAGTTTAAGAACTGGATGTATATGCTAGTCTTACAACTCCATACTATTTCCTGAAATCGCGAGAAACAACAGAAAATCGACGAGACTTTAAAAGAATAGGTATTGAGCAATTCCAGCCTTTAATAAGGATATTTCAGAAGCGGCTTATGCCACAAAAAACTTAAGTGTATTTTAAGAAAATTATATGTTTTAAAGAGGTCTACATTTTTTGTGTGGTAGGTTTTCGTCTATCATTTAACAGTTATAAAAAGATTATACAAAATTCCTTCCGAATGAAGAGGGCTTCTTAGGCTATTCCCAGAAAATTCAAGGTACACGTTTTATTTTTCATATATGATGTTTTAATCAAAATAGAGTACGTTTTAGAACATCAACATTTTCGACAAATTTTCCATGTAAAGGGTAGTTGGGGTGAAGGGATTTTCTTTAAAATCTTCGGGTCGCATCACTGAAAGATACTTAACTCAAATACCAAGTTTGGTATTTATCCGAGTTTTCGTTTTTGAGTTATGCTGTTCACAGACAAGCATGCACACGCACGCACGCGCGGATATGCTTTTGAAATGCTTTATTTGATTGCGGGCGCCTCAAAACATGTATATCCGATGAAATATGGGTACCCAATTTATGTACTACTTACTATACCTAGTGGAGAAAGTAACAAACGATAATGGGTAGGGAAAGTCGTGTGAATGTAACACATAAGAATTTTTAGAAACAGGATTCGATATTTGTAGGCATGAGTGCTAGAAAATCGGACTATAATGCAGCACAAACACTGTACCCCCTAGCTTAGCAGTGGCGTGTGCCTCATCCAACATGGAACCTATAAGATTTGTTGTGGGATGAACTCAAATTTCTGGGTACCAATTAGGAAGCTATTTGATTAAGAACGGTGCTCTATGGTCTTGGGAACGGTGCATAAGTGGTCGCGATCTCGGTCTTCCTACCTAAGAGTCTATGTGGCATAGTCATTTATGCGTACAACTGTAGTGTTCTAGAAGCAACGGAGATGTGTATATTTTTATTACTTTCTCTATTACGTATAGTAAGTAGGGGAAGTATTATTCCACCCAAAAATTCGATACCGAAATTTCACCGGAAATATATGTTTTGAGGCCCCCTGAATCCAAAAAAAGCATTTTTGAAACATGTCCGTGTGTGTCTGTGAACAGTATAACTCAGAAACGAACAGTCGGATAAACACCAAACTTGGTATTTAGGTTCAATATATTCCAGAGATGCGACACGAAAGTTTTCAAGAAAATCCCTCCACCCTAGATTACCCTTTACATGGAACATTTTTCGAACATTTTCATTTTTCAAAAATAGCTCCAACGATTTTGATTAAAATATCATATGTTTAAGATATTTTCATGACAAATGAAACGTATATCTCAAATTTTCTGGGAATGTCTCCAAAAGTATTCTTCATTGTGAACGACGTTTGCATAACTGGTAAACCATAAGAGATAGACAAAATTTTACTGCACAAAAAATGTAGATCGCGTTAAAATACACAATTTATGTCATATACATTTTTTTTGTTGAGTGAACCATTTTCGAGATATTGCTTGTTATTCCCTTAAAATTTCCAATACTTATATACTTTTTCTCAAATGGAAATTCGTTTTTCCTTTTTTTGTGTTCTGGTAATGCAAAGAGAATGCAATACTCCACATAGCAACCAGCTCTTAAAATATTTGACTATCGCTTAAAGCCTACCATATTCCCGTTGCACCTACAAGAAAATTAGCAATAAGATTAACATCTGGATATCTCGATTAACATGAAGCATATGGCGAATCAGCGTTTGTAAAAATAATTTGTACAAGAGTAGAGAAAGTCATCTGAGTGTAACACTTCGGATTTTTTCAAAAATGGCTCTTATCGATTTTGATAAAAATATCACTTAATAATTTACATAAAATGTAAGGTATATATTGAATTTTCTGGGAACATCTTGTGGAGCCCTTCATTCAGATGGATTTTGTGTAATTTTGTATAACGTGTACACCACAACAGCTTAGGTACTGCGCAACAAATCTAGATCTCTTTAAAACACACAATTTATTTCCAATAATCTTTTTTGTAGAATCAGACATTCCCAAAGTATTTATAAGAAAATAGAAAATAACGAAAAATTGTCTATTTAACGGACAATAGAGTGGGGGATTTTCTTGAAAATCGTTACGCATCTTTAAACACCGAGCTTAATACCAAGTTTGATATTTAGCTTACTTTTCATTTTGAGTTATGTTGTTCACACACACACACACACACGTGCGGACCTTTTGCTGAAATGCTTGTTTTCTTTCTTTCTTTCTTTCTTTCTTTGGGGGGGGGGATTCCGGCAGCATAAAAACCGTATATCTGGTGAAATCTCGGTATAGAATTTTTGAGTGAAATAAATACAATGCTTCCCCTACTTACAAGTAGAGGAAGCAATAAGATTACGCATGAAGTATTTTGAGAAGAGCTGCATACTTAAACTTGAGGCAGTATTTATAAGACTTAAATGATTTCAGTCAAATTATATAATATACAAATTCATTAACAGCACGCCTTAAAGTGATACGTGTATTTAAAAATATATAAAAATACATGTAACAGTCATTATATATGTTTATATTATTGTATACATGTAATAATGTTATGTGAATGTATTACGTAATTTAATAATGTAGGAGCTGTGAGAATAATAGGTTAAAAGTTGCTAACAATGGGGTAAACTTGAGGCAATAATGAGTAAGAAAATTTAATAATGCTACTAGTCATTATTGGAACAACAATGATGTAAATTTTTAGACAGTTTATAAATAGCCAATCAACAACCAGAAAAAACCTTAAGTAAATGAAATTATATTATTGGAGTAGGATTAGCCAATCAGAAGCTGAAATAGGGCAAATTGTACAAATTCAGAAGTCAGTTGCTTGTAGACAGTGTTCCTAACCGGACGTGAGATGCGTCCTCGAGAAGTTTAATTCGTATTTTGTGTGAGACAAAAATAGTTTACGTGTTAAAAGAGTGCAAGTAATTAACAAAAATATCTCACAGCTCTCTCTCTCTCTCTATATCAGTGAAGTGTTATTTAAATCGTGTCAAGCAATAATAAATGGAGTGAAGAAAAACATAAAATCTGTGTAAGCCAAATTCTTCAGTCGCACCACTTCCTGCTAAGACATTCATTTCTCTAAAAAAAAATATAAATACTGACGCAGCCGAGGCAAACATAAATACATAATATTTAAAGAAACAGTCAAAAATTACAAAGTTAATATTTTTAAACGTTTGGGGCAAAGGCCACCTGAGAGTACATTTGGGGCGAAGGCTACCGGAAACTTTTTACCATACGTAGCAGCAACAAACCTTCTTCAAATTAAAGCAATGAACATTTTCTATCCTCTAGGTCTACTCTAGTATGTCTGGATTTCAGAATATGTATCTGGAATGAAATAGACAGTAGAATACATACATAGACCTAGTCTAAGAACAATGTACACGGAGTATGTATTAACGTCACTTAGACTTGGAGTTCATATTAATTCCGAAAGCCTTCAGAAGCAAGGATATCCAGACTGACATCTTTGGATATATTACAAGGCACGCTTGACCTTTCCTCAATTGGATGTTCCCTAGAGATCTGAGAGGTTAATGAGGCGCTCCCTGGAAAATGTCATCACATAGGCTTCCCTGTGGAATTCGATGAAGGTCCCTACCACCGACCTTTGTGTTGTGAACGGTATTGGGTCCTTTGGAGGATTCGCATATAAAATTGTGACATTTACAGGATAACATTTCTATGATCAAATAAAATGTCAATATGCAAGGATCTTCAAGGCTTCCTGTAACCAAAAAGTAAAACGATAAACACTCAGGACTTCGGATAGTGTAAAATTCCTAGCAGTAAAGCGTCAATAACGCTAAAGAGACTACTTTGTATGGTTTTATTAATGATATTATTCATAATGGCTAACATGCTTGCAGTTATTTAAAATAACAACTTCATTTGAACAGTAATCTTATAAAACAAGTCTACTTACATGTTTAAGATTCACCAAGTGAATAGCTATCCTACAGTTATTTTATTTCTCTTCTTTCTGACAATGAGACTATAATGGTGGGGTTTTCAGCATCTTTAGTATCATATCATTCATAATTATAAATTTATTTATAAAGAAATTATAAAGAAATGAATGTTTTGTATGTGTATGTAGAGTGTCTCAAAAACCACTCAACTGAATTTGGTAATTTGTTCACTATTAAAAAGCCCTATTCTTTCTGACGGACATGGTGTATAAAAACCTTCTAATTTCATTTCATATATTACTAAAAGGCTAAAAAAGATTTACAAAGCACTTCTAGTTAAAAGAGAACATGCTTGCGAAGAAGGATTTTTCTTTTAGTTGAGAATGTCATGGGGTAAAAAACAGTCGTTACTCCACAGGGACGTCCAGTATATTCCATTCCTCCTGGCAACTTTCCAGAGACTATACAAACTTCGCGGTCGTCTGCTTCCAAGGGCTCTTTTCAGTAACCCAAATGCACAAAACACCTCAGTGATGCATCCGATGACTTAGCACGGATGTCGCTGAAACGTGTGGAATATATTCCCATTTCTCTCTCTATGTTCTCCAAATATTTGTAGATTGAAGCAGACGTATGGCTTGATGCAACCAGACTTTATTTACATCTGCACCATAGCAGGGATTTCTGTATGGAAAATTGGTATAAGGACGTTGGTCTGATTATATGCCGAGTTGATTTTCACAGTTTTAGTGCACAACGAATGGTTAATTTACCATTGTAGCTGTACCTTGCTATTATCGTCAAACCATTGTGGAAATTTTCGTTAGTTTCCTTATTCAATTTTTTTCTCCCCTTGATCGCTAATACATAGCCCAGGGTTTGTTTCAATCACTTAGATAAACATATGCCTCATTTAAAAATCTGATGTGTTACACTCACATGACTTTCTCTACTCTTGTACAAACTTTTTTAGAAACGCTTATTCTCCAAATGCTTCATGTTAATCGAGATGCTAATCTTATTGCTAATTTTCTTGTAGATACAAGGGGAATATGGTAGTATTTAAGCAACAGTCAAATCTTTTAAGAGCTGGTTGCTATGTGGAGTATTCTTTCTATTTGTATGTCCAGGGCATAAAAAATGAATAACCAATTCGAGAAAAAGTATAAGTATTGGAAAATTTAAGGGAATAACAAGTAATATCTCGAAAATGGTTCACTCAACAAAAAAAATGTATATGACATAAATTGTGTAGTTTAACGCGATCTACATTTTTTGTGTAGTAAACTTTTGTCTATGTCTAATGGTTTACCTGTTATGCAAAAGTCGTTCACAATGAAGAATACTTTTGGAGACATTCCCAGAAAATTCGAGATATGCATTTCATTTGTCATGACAATATCTTAAACATATGATATTTTAATCAAAATCGTTAGAGCCATTTTTGAGAAAATTAAAATTTTCAAAAAATGTTCCATGTAAAGGGTAATCTGGAGTGCGGGGATTTTCTTGAAAACCTTCGTGTCGCATCTCTGGAAGATACTGAACCTCAATACCAAGTTTGGTGTTTATCCGACTGTTCGTTTCTGAGTTATGCTGTTCACAGACACACACACACGGACATGCTTCCAAATTTTTTTTGGGGGGGGGATTCAGGAGGTCTCAAAACATATTTCCGGTGAAATCTCGGTATCGAATTTTTGGGTGGAATACAATACTTCCCCTACTTACTATACGTAGTAGAGAAAGTAAAAAGACACAAACGTCCACTTTTCATCAGCTAGGTAGCGTTTATACAGTGGCATGTTCTACAATGTGTTGAGGCAACAGTTATATCCCCGGCTCTTATGGCACATTTCTAGATTTAAAACCTGGTTGATTATGGTGTTCACAGTAGTAACAGAGATCCCTAATTACAGTGCAATGGCCCTCTGAGTTGCAGGATTTGGTCTAAATGCATGGGCCTTCCCTTCCAAATTATCTCCGGGGTGCGACTGGTGGCCGGTCGTACATGTCGCTTTTCTTGCCCTTTGGAAGAAGTCCTGATGCAGCCTTACCTTTTTTGTTGAGTGTACATGACATCACTTTCTCATATAAGGTAATACCACGCCTCCTGCGCTGCCTTAATGATCTTAGAATACAAGTAATTTGCATCGGAAAGGGCAATAATGTATCCTTATCAGAATGGTTCTATTTTTGACGTCATTTGATGCAGCAAGAACAAGAGTACAGAACACAGTGATACACTCATACTGCTGAACTTTCATTCGGTCCCACATGTTTCAGCGCGGAACTAATGTGCTCGTCTGATATTGTTACCATAGATCGTGAACAACGCTCCGTATACAGGTACTTCAAACATTAACGTAGGGGTGATGAACAGACATAGAAATTAAGATAATGTTGAAATCTGCCATTGAGCAAATGACTATACCTCTTTAAGTTGGATAACGTGTGAAGCGTTGTACAAAATTCTTAATAGCACAGTAAACACAAGCTATTTTTCGTAATCTGAGATCTTCTGATAAATACTTAATTATTAAAATTTCAGAAGCTTATTTACCGTTTTATTAAAATAAAGTATTTTTGCAAAGCTTCCTGTATATAAGTTCAATAGAATAATAAACAAAAACTGTGAAATAGAGTTTGTCAGATTCGTTTGTGGAATTAAAACGAAAACGTATTTAAAATGTTGCATTATTTAATTCCTTCCTTCAGTTTATGGACACCTTGTCATTTAAACAATGGTAATTAAACCGTTTCATCTCCATTCACTTCACCCTTCATCCGTTTGGTCTCCTTCAGGGTTGCAGGTGTCGGCGGGAGGTCTCGGCGTGTGCATGGCAGAGGAAAAGGATGCTCTGTGGAAATCTTTGCCCCCGGATGGGGGAGGTCTCCGTGTTCTGGGTCCCCCAAGGGATGTGTAAGCCCACATCCACAAGAGAGGGGAGCCAACTGCACCAGCACCCATCCGGGAGCTTAAATCTGTAAATGGTAGGGACCCTGGTCTCTGCCTATCGTGCCTCATGGTCCGGCCACCCTCTGTCTCCTCTCACCTCATCCCTCCCGTCTGGGGCATACGCACAAAACATCTATGCAGGTCGAAGTCCCTCTCCGATCCGGATCCTACCCTAAGTTAATTAATTGCTCTTTAACACAAGCCGTGTGACTTATCTTACCAAGCCTAGCAAGCTGCACAAACCTATACGTTTAAAAGTTTTACAGTTAAAGTTGTGTTTTACTGTTTTAATTGTGTGCCCCTTCTAACTTCGGTGCCCATATCGAGGCTTTAACTTGAGAAACAACCAACGTTGTTTGTGATTCTATGAATGTAGATTCTTAACGTAGATTTTATGCACTTTTGCTGTGAAATGAAGTCTAATTCACTCCTTTATTTATTACTCCGGAAGAATCTATGTGAACACTCACACATCTTTCGCTGCTCATGGCAAGTTCACAATATATGTTTAATTATCTTATTGTATTCATATAAAGAATGATTCTTCAATCCAATTTGCTTCATTCGCGATATATTTTTACCTAGGAATGATTTCAGATTAAGCAATAAGTGGTCGGTTAACTTACCACGTAAAGAGCTCTTGGGATAAAAGAAAGAGAAAGAAAGACAAGAAAGATAAAAAAATAAACTAAAGATGCAAAATAAAGATAAAAAGAAAGAAAGACTTAAAGAGAAAGAAACAAAACGACAAAGAAAGTAAAAGAAAAAATGAAAGAGAAAAATAACTAAAATTTCTATCGGGAATGTCCGGAGGTGACGTACTAGAAAATTATAAATCTGTAACAAAGAATATTTCAAAAACGGCTAATGCTCTGAAAAATTCTGATGTGTTACATTCACATGTCTTTCTCTACCCTCTATTGCTTATTAGTTGGTATACAAATTATTCTTACGAAAGTTTATTTTCCTATAGAACTCATTTTAATCCTTTCAAGAAATTCTGCATTACACATTTCGTCATACATATAAAAGGAATAGCGATAGTCAAATCTTTTAGGACTGGACCCTATATCTGGCATTAAAATTCCATATTTCCATGACTTCATGAGAAACAATTGAAAATTGACAGACTTTAAAGGAATGGCTAGGTATTGAACAATTCGAGCCATTAATAACGTATGTATCGGAATTGGCTGTTGCCACAATAAAAGGTACTTGAAATAAATTGTGCTTCCTCTACTACGTACAGTAAGGGAAGTATTGTGTTTCACCCAAAAATTGGATGTCAAGATTATACAGGAAAAATATGTTTTGAGGCCCCGAACCCCAAAAATGCATTTTTAGAAAAAGTTCTGTGTATGTGAACAGATTTATTCAGAAACGAAAACTCGTATAAATACTAAACTTGGTATTTAAGTTCACTATCTTCCAAAGGTACGACACTAAGATTTTCAAGAAAATGCCCCCATCCCAAAGTATCTTTGCATGAAACAGTTTTTCGATGTTCTTTTATTTTCTAAAAATGGCTAAAATGGCTCAAACGGTTTGATTAAATTACTATAAGTTAAACATATCTACATGACAAATAAAATATATACCTTGAACTTTCTAGGATTAGCCTATTAAGTCCTCCTAATTAGGAAAGAACTTTGTACAATATTGTGCAACTGGTAAATATTAAGCGATTGACAAAAACGCACTGCACAAAAAATGTAGATCTCTTTAGAATGCACAATTTATTCTCAATAACCTCTTTTGCGGCATAAGCCATTTCTGAGACACGCATTATTAATGGTTCGAATTGTCAGTCTTTTCAAGTCTTGTCAACATTCAGTTATCGTCCTCCGTGGTCTAGGAGTACCATGCTGGCGTAAAAATCCTTAGATGGCTTCCATCGGAAGGAAATAAAGCCGGTGGTCCCGTGTTGTAGATTTACGGCGCGTAATAGAACCTTAAACTTGATTAAGAGACCTCTGAACAAAATTCCGGTCTTTCACGCCCAATATAGAATGGGACGCTAAGAACCATAGTAGTTAAAGAGCGTACATAAGTAAAAAACCAGAGTATGAACCTTTAAGGCCAGCACATAGCGTCCAGTTCTTATATATTTCACTATCCCTGTCCCCATTGTATCTATAACGAAATGTGTAATGCAGTTATTTCTGGAATGATTTATTTGGATTAAAATGAAGTAGATAGAAAAAAATCTGATGTGTTACACTCACATGACTTTCTCTACTCTTGTACAAACTATTTTTACAAACGCTTATTCTCCATCTACTTCATGTTAATCGAGATAAACATTGCAGACTCTATCTTATTGCTAATTTTCTTGTAGATGTAAGGGGAATATATATTTTCAAGGGCAATTTGGAAATACAGTAACCTTTAAGCACATACATATCTCTTAATAGCTGGTTGCTAGGTGCAGCACCATTCCCTTTGCCACAGATTAATACTCTTTGCATATGCAAGACCAAAAAATGAATAACGAATTCCCATTTGAGAACATTATTGAAAAATTTAAGGGAATAACATGTAATATCTCGAAAATGGTTCACTCAACAACAAAAAAATGCATATGTGTATTTTAATGCGATCTACATTTTTTGTGTAGTAAACGTTTGTCTATCTCTTATGGTTTACCAGTTATGCAAAAGTCGTTCACAATGAAGAATACTTTTGGAGACATTCCCAGGAAATTCAAGATATACATTTTATTTGTCATAAAAATATCTTAAACATACGATATTTTAATCAAAATCGTTAGAGCCATTTTTGAGAAAATTAAAATTTGCGAAAAATCTTCCATGTAAAGGGTAATCTGGGGTGGGGGGATTTTCTTGAAAACCTTCGTGTCGCATCTCTGGAAGATACTGAACCTAAATACCAAGTTTGGTGTTTATCCGACTGTTAGTTTTTGAGTTATGGTATTCACAGACACACAGACACACACACGGACATGTTTCCAAAAATGCTTTTTTTGGATTCAGGGGGTCTCAAAACATGTATTTCCGGTGAAATCTCGGTATCAAATTTTTGGGTGGAATACAATACTTCCCCTACCTGCTATACGTAGTAGAGAAAGTAGTAATTTTAGTAAGAATAACTTGTATATTAACTAATAAATGATACAGGATAGAGAATGTCATATGAATGTATCACATCAGAGGTTTTGTGTAGTAAGTATGTTTTGTCTATCGCTTAAAGTTTACCATTTATACAAGATTATACAAACTGCCTTCTGAATGAAGAGAACTTCACAGGCTATTCCCAGAAAATGCAAGATATACGAGTACATTATATTTGTCATGTAAATATTTTAACGTATGGTATTTTAATAAAAAAAACGTCCCATGTAAAGAGCAGTTGGACTTGGGGGATTTTTTTGAAAATCTTCGTATCGTATCTTTGGAAGGCAGTGAATTTAAATACTAAGTTTGGTATTTATCGATTTTTCAGTTTTGAGTTACGCTATTCACAGTCACATACGCGATAGACACACGCACGCAAGGAGTTTTTTCTAAAAATGCTTTTGTTTAATCCAGGGACCTCAAAACATGTATTTCCGGTGAAATCTCGGTATCGAATTTTTGGTGGAATACATCATTTCCCCTACATACGTAGTAGAGATAGTAAAAATAAAACAATGAAATGTAATAACAAATCAGTATTCTTCTAAAAACAAGCGTTATAATTTAGGGTTGGCATTTCAAATTTCAAAGTGGGGCAGGCTGGTGGTGGAGGTTTGAAACCTAAATTGCAATCAAACCTGGTTTTAAACCACCTTGCCAATGTCTAAATTGGCTTGTTTAGTTTAAATTAAATTTAAGTTGACTGCCCTTGTGGTCTGGTGGTTAGCATGGTAACCTCCAAATCCAACGGCTGCAGGTTCGATTCCCGGATGGAAAGTGGGAACTTTTATTTAGCCAAGATTATTCCCCATCTCTCCTAGAGCCTGGAAGTGTGAATGTGTGTGTGAATTTAATATAATAACCCAAATCTATATCTCCCCCATTGACTAACACCACTGTAAGAGTGAACATCATTGCTGATGACTAAGGTGCGGATCAGAGTGACCGCTTTTATGAGATTAACTTTATGTTGAAGGAGAGAGGGCGAGTCCAGATGTAAACAACGGGTCCTTCCTGCAGTGCTCGTACGGGTTGTATCAACATGTACATGCATGTACTATGCATGAGACTGTCAATGTTTTTATTCTGTTATAGAACACTACATTTTGCATATATGTAAAGTGAATACTACATAGTGTGTGCATTACAGTAGACAATAATGTGCATGCGAAGATTGTAGAAAGTGAACGTTCTCCGTCTCTCCCTTAAACAAAAACTATACCTATCGTGAGAAGCTCCTTTCGATATCGCAAGAGGTAATAGGTGCATACGAATAATGCACTTACACTACATGATCAAAAGTATCCGGACACCTGGCTGAAAATGACGTACAAGTTCGTGGCGCCCTCCATCGGTAATGCTGGAAGTCAATATGGTGTTGGCCCACCCTTAGCCTTGATGACAGCGTTCAGTCTCGCAGGCATACTTTCAATCAGGTGCTGGAAGGTTTCTTGGGGAATGGCAGCGCATTCTTCACGGAGTGCGGAACTGAGGAGAGGTATTATAGGTCGGTGAGGCCTGGCACGAAGTCGGTGTTCCAAAACGTCCCAAAGGTATTCTATAGGATTCAAGTCAAAACTCTCTGCAGGCCAGTCCATTACAGGGATTTTATTGTCGTGTAACCACTTCGCCACAGCCCGCGCAGTATGAACAGGTGCTCGATCCTGTTGAAAGATGCAATCGCCATCCCCGAATTGCTCTTCAACAGTGCGAAGCAAGAAGGTGCTTAAAATATCAATGTAGGTCTGCGCCGTGATCATGCCACGCAAAACAACAAGGGATGCAAGCCCCCTTCAGGAAAAACATGACCACATCATAACACCACCACCTCCGAATTTCACTGTTGGCACTACACACGCTGGCAGATGACGTTCACCGGGCATTCGCCATACGCACACCCTGCCATCGCATCGCCACATTGTGTACCGTGATTCGTCACTCCACACAACGTTTTGCCACTGTTCAATCGTGTAATGTTGACGCTCCTTACACCAAGCGATGCGTCGTTTGGCATTTTCCTGCGTGATGTGTGGCTTATGAGCAGCCGCTCGACCATGGAATCCAAGGTTTCTCACCTCACGCCTAACTGTCATAGTACTTGGAGTGGATCCTGATGCAGTTTGGAATTCCTGTATGAAGGTCTGGATAGTGCCTATTACTCTTTACGGCCCTCTTCAAATGTCGACGTTCTCTGTCAGTCAACAGACGAGGTCGGCCTGTACGCTTTTGTGCTGTACATGTCGCTTCACGTTTCCACTTCACTATCACATCAGAAACAGTGTACCTAGGGATGTTTAGGAGTGTGGAAATCTCGCGTACAGACTTCTGACACAAGTGACACCCAATCACCTGACCACGTTCGAAGTCCGTGAGTTCCACGGAGCGTCCCATTCTGCTGTTGCA
Source organism: Deroplatys truncata (assembly GCA_030765065.1). NCBI lineage: Eukaryota > Metazoa > Arthropoda > Insecta > Mantodea > Mantidae > Deroplatys > Deroplatys truncata. Next base: position 33,326,956 of record CM060988.1, on the reverse strand, counting down.
CGATGTCTAATGACTACTGAGGTCGCGGATAATGAGTACCAGGCAGTAGGTGGCAGCACAATGCACCTAAGATGAAAAACGTATGTTTGTGGGGGTTTCCGGATACTTTTGATCACATAGTGTATATTGCGGTCTGATATATTTCTTGTTCTGTTTGCGAAGCGGAACGTCATGCTTACTACGGTATAATCCGTACCCACCATCTGTAGCCCGGGGACACGTGCCAAGTCATTATGTTCTTTGCATCCGTCACTTGAAATCACGGACCAGGTCACTCTAATCCGTCCTCTACTGATGAGCAATTGTTACAAAGATAAAAGGCCGCCCATATGACCTTAGGTGTTAAAAGCGTCATAAAAAAGGAACATTAAAAAAATTATATCTTTATATTGAGAAGTAGTAAAATGAAAGCCCTGTATAAGCTCTGGCATAATAACTTTGAACTAAGATATATGCAAAAACTTCATACTTACGATCTATCATATAGTTATTACTTTTTCACTAATGAATTTTATGGAGTATTTTTACGTTTCCGCTCAAATGTAGTCTTTAACAGCTAGCATCAAGTTATTTACGTTGGAGCTATAAAACATAAAGAGATAAACAAGAGCATAAGTATAGGCCTTATTGGTGGATAAATAAGACAAGTGTATTCAGGGTGTAATGTCAGAGGGGAGAGAGATGAGGTTGTCATTTGCGATGTCATTATTTGGTCCAGTACCAACACATCTCCCTTCTGTTTTTGTTATTTTCTTTCTTTCCTTTTTTCATAATCTGGTTTTCCATGATGAAGAACCAACTTATGTACAGTTTTTGGAAGTTACGTTCACGAGCACAAACATGCGATATTTTCGTAACTTAATATGCCTCATTGTAAGAATGGTTTGTAACTCCTCCAGCAATCTGGTTCACAGAACTGAAAATACTGGCAAAGCTCACCTGCTAGACTTCCTTATATGGACTCATTTGTGATCTAAGGGTTGGTCCTCCCCTAAAGAAGTAAAAGCTTACTCTTAGAACTCGACAGCGATTGTAGTTGTGTTTGCATTCATTTGTCCACTACTGTGCATTTTCCAAAGTTGTGGATGAAAACTGTGTACCTAGTGCAGTCAATGGAGAAGGCGATAAAATCCAAGATATGAATAAGTGAATATGAATACGAATAAGTGTTATGCATGTCTTAGCGTTTACACTGAATGGAACTCATTTGTTTCAACTAAATGTGGATTGGAAGGCATGTTAGGGCATAAATGTTAAATTATTTAGGATATAGGCAACTACACTCTTGTACATTTTTCCCGATTAATGAGTTAACATCCTCTCCCTAAAGTGTATGGTTTATGGCAGTTGACGTCCTTTAACCGGTAAGGTAATATAGGAGTGTTACTGAACAAAATGGTTGAAATGGTGCTCAATTGTGCCCCGGGTCTCTAGAGCTTAAGAGTTATCCAACATTTGTATTCTCAAGATAAGGGGAAAACCCAGAGAAAACCTTCCTCAGGTAACTCACCATAACCGAGATTCAACTCGGGACCTCTTCAGCGTGAGGCAGATAGACATGCTACCACCACACCACAAAAGTGAGCTCCTGTAGCTCGTGTAGCTCACTATTTAGGAATTTAAATAATAATATGAGTGTTTTTTTAAATCAGTCATGTTTTAAACTATAATAGATTAACCAGAAAAAGCGCATTTTAAAACGCCATGGCATTGTGCGTTTCCTTTTTTAACTTTTTTGATTTGTTTATTTGCCTGTTTAGATTGAACATTAAAATGAGAAACTGGAAAAGAAATTTTTTTCTCCACATTTTTTACACTTCGAGACACCATAAAGTTTCAAAATGAAACAAAAGAAAATAAATAGGAGCTGTTTTACACTATCCAAAACATTAAACGCATTTTTATGATTGTGATTTTGAAAACTAGCTCCTTTCAACGTCATATTTATTGAAATTGTAAAGCTGAACAATTGTTTTCCTGTTAATTTTGAAAGTAGAATCTCCCATGGACGGTTCTAATATTATGCGTTGGCTACAAACGACAGTCTGTCATTTAAGAGGTACACCTGTAGCTGAACGTAGCGACATGAAAATCTGAGCGGATAATCTGAAACAAAGACTCAAATGAAGAAAGGAATTGCTACCAAGCCTACACACAAAAGGCGGTTGGAAAAACGAATAGAGTAGTAGTGTACAGAGTGGATTGTTGTAAACCGTAATAGAACCTGGATTAGTATGAAAATGACTATTTGTAGATGATAGATCCTCAGTTATGACAACCGGTTTTACCGTAATCAGTTATTTGTAACTTCAAAAGTTAAAAGTAGGATTATATTTTGAGAGTATGTGTCGGGAAATCCTTCCTTCTTAAATTCTGTAATTGATATTCACATTTTTTCTTTTAGATTGTAAAAAAAAGTGCTTTTGTTACTTTCTCTACTACGTATAGTTAAGTAGGGGAAGTATTGTATTCCACCCAAAAATTCCATAACGAGATTTCACGGAAACATATGTTTTCAGACCCCCTGAATCCAATAAAAGCATTTTTGGAAACATGTCCATGTGTGTGTGTGTCTGTGAACAGCATAACTCAGAAACGAACAGTCGGATAAACACCAAACTTGGTATTTAGGTTCAGTATCTTCCAGAGATGCGACACGAAGGTTTTCAAGAAAATCCCCCCACCCCAGATTATCCTTTACATGGAACATTTTTAGAAAATTTTAATTTTCTCAAAAATAGCTCTAACGATTTTGATTAAAATATATATTTTAAGATATTTTCATGACAAGGAAAATGTATATCTTGAATTTTTCGGGAATGTCTCCAAAAGTATTCTTCATTGTGAACGACTTTTGCATAACTGGTAAACCATAAGAGATAGACAAAATTTTACTACACAAAATGTACATCGCGTTAAAATACACAATTTGTGTCATATACATTTTCTTTGTTGAGTGAACCATTTTCGAGATATTGCTTGTTATTCCCTTAAATTTTCCAATACTTATACTTTTTCTCAAATTCGTTATTCATTCTTTTTGTCCTGGTAATGCAAAGATAATGGAATACTCCACATAGCAACCAGCTCTTAAACACTTAAAGCCATTTCCCCTTCTATCTACAAGAAAATTAGCAATAAGATTAATATCTCGATATCTCGATTAACATGAAGCATATGGAGAATGAGCGTTTGTAAAAATAGTTTGTACAAGAGTAGAGAAAGTCATGTGAGTGTAACATATAAGATTTTTTGTTGTTAGTGGTGAGTTTTGGAATAAAGAAGAAAGCAATGAGGTGGTGTATTTTATTTCTGCTATCTCACGACAGTAAGAGATAGGGCCCTTAGGGGAGCATAGCAATCTTATGAGCAAAATAAAATCACTTTTAACATGCATGGCATACTCTATTTTTAGACAGCCTTGGAATATGTAAACAAACAATAAAATAATATAGTGCTTTTCCTTCACACTGTGGCCACTTCACGGCTGTTCGCGCACCGGCAGCTACAGTTCGGACTCCCGTCGAAACAGTTATAATATACCTGCACTGCAACCACCTCATGTCCTCACAATTACAATTACAATGATAATAACCACATATCTTATAAAATATGTTAAAGATTCCTTCTTTATCCGCATATTTCTGACATCTCAGGGGGTTTTCATTCACACTGGAGAGTTCGTTATCCGAAAATATGTGCATTTCTCGCCCGATGTTTTCTTTTAGTTCCTACTATGTATGGGGTTTGTTGCAAACACCTTATGTGGTCATAGAATCGGGTAAATTTCTTTAATGGGATTTTATAAAATGACAGAGTAATTGGCCCATGCTTAATGTTCTTCTCTGACGAGACATGACTCCATTTATATCGCTACCTTCCGTCGCAAAATAACAGATATTGAAGTACAGAAAAACCCTATTTTACACGCGAGGTTCCCTTACATGATCGGAAAACTGATGTGCAGTAAATGCATACAGAATAATAGGAACTGTATTTTTTGAACAAACAATACATTATAGAGAGGTATAGGAATGGTTTACACCGGTTTTGAACGGCTGACCGACGTTGAATGTCATTCTGGATTTATCTAAGAAGATTTCTTTACCGCCGCATACAGCTGATGAGCCATTAAAATTATTTCAGGAAATTTTTGTAGATAAGATAATTAGTCAAGAGAATGTCCTCATGAACCCATAATTTAAATGTATGTGATTTGTATCAATTGGGAAACTTGAAACATTAGGTGTGTGCAACAAACTCCATGCGTACATTGTAAGAGATAAAAGAAAACTTCATGTGAGAAATCCACTCCATCTCGGAAAGATTAATTATGGTTCTTAGCGTCCCATTCTATATTGGGTGTGAAAGACCGGTAATGTTGCTCAACGGCCTCTTTATCAGGCTTGAGGTTCTTTTACAAGGCGTAAAAGAACCTCAAAACATATTGCACTCTCTGTAAATGAAAATTTTCTCAGAAGATACCAGAAATATGCGAATAGAGAAGAACAACATTTCCAACATCTCTTATGATAAGGAAGTGCTTATTATCGTTGTAACTATGAGAGCGTGAGGAGGTTTCGGGGATATTACAACTGTTTCGGCGGGAGTCCAAGCTGTGGTGGCCGGCGCGCGAGCTGTCATGCAGCGGCCACAGTGTGAAGAAAACGCACTTTACTATAATGATTCCAGACCTATATGCAACTAAAAAAAATGGCACCTGGTGCAAGATCAACAGACATATACAGCGAGAATGTAGATGTTTTGATGTTCTGTTGATTTGCTAGCAGTGCTTACCTTGCACCAATCAATGAAGCGATTATGTACTATATCTTACTCTTCTGGATTTTTGTAGCAATTTCACTATGGATCCCGGGTTCGATTCCCGCTGGGGGTGGCAATTTATCTCTAGCCAGGATCATTCCCTGTCCTCCCTAGAGTCTGGAAGTATGAATGAGCGTGTCAATGTGTCTGTGTGATCTAATGAGTAACACCCAAAGAAAAATCAGAAATGCAATGACAATTTTGTACGGGTTATCAGCATTGCCGATAGGCCGTCGATATCCACTGCAGTTAAAGACGGGGTATAAATGGAACAATGAAACAAAAATCCAATGTTATCCTTTTGGCAACTACCAGAATTGAGCTTCAGGCTCCTGGAATTCAATTTCATTCTGCCGCCATTTTATCGATTATTGGATAAATGATTAACGATTCAGATAAAAGAAAGTGCAAGGCTTCCGATACATGGAACAGGTTAGCTGGACAATGCATTGCGATAAATTGAAGTATGACGATTTGAATTGTGAACAGATAATGCGACCACCATGAGAAATTAATCATGTAATAAGACATAATCAAATGTAAAAGTAATCAAACCAAGTCGATTCATTAAACATGTGCAAATGCAAAGGGTAATTCCAGCTGTCTTCGGTTTTAGTTTCAGCTGTCTAAAAATATTGATTTAGCATTCCATATTGAACCCAGGTGGCACAGTCAATCGAAACTACAATTAGACTTAATCAATGTTCAGTGGTCGTGAAGTCACCGTAAGATGCGAAATATCTGGAAGTTAAACTATGTAGACATGTAAAAAACATAAAAATAAACTGGAGGGCCCGTCACACATCGGCCGTCCACTTGCCTGATCCTTCGCCCCTGAAACACAAGGAAATGGGAAGCATGAAAATTAGTGGCATTATATAATAGAGGCCCCTATTTCCGGTTCAGTAATTTTAGCTGGAGTTTTATTAAAACTAGGAGGCTACGGCTTGTTAGGGAGGAACGTTTTTGAAAAAAATGTACCTATATTTGTGTAATTGATTTTGTTTTGTTTAAAAAGATTATGTTGATACAATGATTAATTTATTTTTAAAAACATCCACAATCGACTAGGGAAAACCACGAAAACACCGAACGTCAGAATGGCCAGAACAATGGGAATCGAACCCGAAACCTCACAAATGTGAACCTCACACGTTACCAGAGGCGGGTTCTAAGTAAGCAGTCACGCAACGACGCCAGGGAAGAAACCTCTACAAGGCGCATATCCACCGCCCAGCCGCAACGTGCCGAACGCCGCTGGATGGTCCTACAAATCGGAAACAGATGACGATAAAGAAGATGATGGGTACAGGAAATGAGGGGCAGGAAAGTGTGGTAGAAGAGGAACCACCTCAGCATTCGCCTACCGACCTGGGTGAACCACGAAAAACCCATGGGTCAGAGATGGCGGTCGCCGGCCACCGAACCCGGGACCCCGAATGCGAGTTACCGCGGCGCCACCTTGCGTGGTCCCAAGGCGGTACTCGAAAGCAAGAAACACAAAAATTAAACGCTTTAATGAGAGTAATCACGCAGTAAGGTGTTGCGTAAGATTCGAACGCTTGCTGTTTAACGATTGACAATGGTATCAATCAGCTACTTTGAATCACAATTCCACACTTTACGACAGTCCTAAGCATAAGAACCTACCAAAAGAAAATATGTTCTATTCTTATCCGTATCTAATATCTAACAGTTGCTGTTTTATTCACAGCTATCTACAACAGACGAAGTTAAAGGGAGTAGAGAGGGGAATGACACCAAGTGATACGGAGTCTTGTTGTAGTAAAGTGCTGCTTTCACATTTTCATAGTTAACCACACTCACATTTCTCACGTCATTCTGCAGTTGCACTACTGGCATCTGGTAACACGCTTCTGCGAGATTTATCGTCCTGCTGCATGAAAGTAATCACAGCATACATGGAGAGAGCGAGGGAAGAGAGTTTCTTTGTTCAACTAATGTATGCAATAGAGAGAGACAAGTTCTGGATTCGATCACCAAACAGAGGAAATGACAGGCCGAGGTTAGGACTTTTTCCGCCTACTCGACCCTGAAGAAGCTAATGCTAAGCGACTTCTGGCGCCACAGTTTTTATACCTTAATTACACCATCATTAATTCATTTCACTCGTCATCCCGAAGACCACAAACGTGAAATATTAAAGACTTCAAAAATTGTAATGAATTATTGTGTCATCAACAAAGAAAGACTTAATGAAAATGTTTGACAGCCTATTAATCTCCGCATATTTTTCTATCATAGAGGATTCCTTTCTTCTACAATAATATATCCACATGCTTTGCCTAGAAGCATTTTTTGCCTTTTCAATAATCACATGAAGAGCTTATTTTTCAGGTTATTAATGAGGTGTTTATCCTTTTCGTTTTTGAATAATATACAATATTGATATTACAACTTTGGAAAGGCAAACATTGTTCATATTGTAAGTGGTCAAATTATTAAACCATACTGGTGAATTACATCTTCCATTAATTAGTGCATTTTGAAATGTAATATACTTATTGTTGCTGCACTTAGGTGCTTAAACCCAGCAGGGTGGCTCAGGCGGTAACGTCTGTGGCCCGCACACGGGAGGTTTGGGTTCGATTTCCACGGGTTTTTTCGGGGTTTCCCCTGGTTGCCAGGCGAATGCCGTGAAGGATTATTGCATCCCCGAATTATTTCCTGTCCTTCCATTTCGTCTCCATTTACATTTCCCTTTACCTTTCACCTGCTTGGTTTCTTTCAGGGTTTAAAGTGTCGGCGGGAGGTCTCGGCTCGTGCATGGCAGGGAAAACCTTCGTTCCTCGGACTGCGAGCGGTCTCCGGCCCCCGGCCTCCAAGGGGATGTGTAAGCCCACAGCGGGAGGGGGCCGGCTGCACCAGCCAGCACTTGGAGAGTTCAGATCTGTAAATGGTGGGGATGCCTGTCGTGCCTCCTGGTCCGGCCGCCTTCTGTCTCCTCACATCATTCCTCCTCCCGGGGGCGCCCCGTCAGGGACCTAGGCACAAAAGATTTGTGTAGATCGAGATCTTAAGTCCCCCTCCGCTTTTAATCCTATCCTATCCTACCCTATTTTATCCTAGATGCTTAGTATTCAATCTTTGATCTCTTTGAATAAGATGAGGGTAGTAGAAATAATAAAAATAGCTGGGTATTGAACGCTATAATTTATATGGGCACGATTCTTTTATCACAAGCTTAATGGTTAGGCAACCATTTGTATACTAATGTAACTAGGTTATTATGTCAAGAAATTCCCAAAAATTGACATCTTCGCTAAACACTGTCATCACAGAAACACCAGTAAACCTAAAGCAAATATACAGAGAAGTTTAGTAACCTAGGACAATATTTATCCAAAATATATCAAATATTAAAAACAGTCATTATTTTCTGGTATTTAATAATGTTTTAACTCTAATTACTATGGATTTATGTTACAAGAACATATTTTCAACAATTAGGGAAATAAGAATGTTTAGCCTTGCAGTGATATTAATGTTTGTGTTCGAAAGATGCTACTGATTATCTGCCGCACGTATGGAATACAATTTGTCGCGGTCACTTCGTGTTATCTTGTGCTGAGCGCCTGTTACTGTATTTAATTTTGGGTTCACTGTCCTCCGGCTAGCTATGATTTCTCGGTCAAGCACTTCTCTTGTACAGGGTGTGTAAACGGAAAGGAGTTTTTTTATCCAAAGGTAACACTGATGAAAGAATTTGTTTTACACTTTTATTGTCGTAACACATTATTCACTTTCACCTATTAATCTTGACACTCGCCAAACTGAAACTGTTATAATAACTTCTTTACTGCCCATTATTAATTCGCGTACTTCAACTTTTTGTGTAATTAACTTTACGACACGAGAGATTTTTCATAAATTTGCTACGCGTAACCTGCAAATCGATAAACTGTGCGATGTATTCACCATGACTGCTTCTGTTGAACTCATCGATGTCTTATACGCGAATGCTTCTGTTGGACTCCGTAAAACTTGACTCTGACACGAATTTATACTCCTTCGCCCGATATGCCTAAAGATTTATAATCGAGCTACTATTGGTTAATAAAACGCGCCAACATTAGCGTCTATATTTATATCCAATGAAAATTACGAAAACATATGCTCTAGGGAAAATGTTCCCGCAAATTCTAAGAAAAACACGCCACTCTGACGTCATTTGCTCGTCTCTAATAATGATAAACAGCTCACCCCCTCGCTATATTGTTACACGCTATTATTGTCAGTTTCAGTATGGCCGTATAAACCCACTTCTCAACAATGATTACAATCAACAAACATCTCAAATCAATGTCACACAACAATGCATATTCATACTACAATCACTCTGACATTTACATTTTTGTGATACAAATTACTGCGTCATATGCCCCACTAGAAACATAATTATAAATATTTACAACTTGTTTGGAAATTTTATAATTGGGTTTTTAGTCTTCTAAATCTTGGAACACACATTATTTATCACTTTCACTTAACACTTCACACGCATTTAACAAACGACATATGTTTTGCCTTTATCTCGCCACTATTTAATGGCTTTGGTCTAATGTGTTTATATACATACATCTGACATTACAAATTTTTTATAGCAAATACTGTACCCTGAATTATTTAGTTAGTGTTACAAATTTGTTTACTGTCTTAGGTTGTTGACAAAAATTTATACATTTAAGAATTTTTAATCTGGTTCATTTTGTAATTATTGAACACATTTACCAAAATATTTATCCTCTACACAAATATATTTACAACACTTAATTCCAGACACAATTTCACATATCTGTGTGCTACATAAGTATTTGTTTTAATTATCTTTACCTTTTTTATTATTTTTTGTATTTTATATTCAAAATACTATTTGAATTATATCTACATACTTTTACTTTAATATGACATTAAGTCTTTCATTATTACATGTTTCATTTCAAATGCTGTAACAGTTTACTGATTTTTTTTAAACATTTACTTTTGTCCTGAATTTATTTCTCCTTTCTCATGACATACATACATAGTTAACCATGTTACATTCCAATACATTGCTCTACAGTTCAGCTTTAACTATTCTGGATTTGCTTACTTTTTTTAAGCGGTCATTGTTATTCCCCCTCCTGGATCAAATTGTCCATGGCTAAGCATTACTTGTAGCTGTATCGTAACCTTCCAAAACATGTTCATGAATGGCCTCTTAAAAGATTCATATGAAATTTCACCCCCTGATACCATTTGAAACCAATCTAAAGTTTTCTGAACAACACATCTTTTAACAACTGTCATTTTCAATTCTTCTGCTATCTTTTTAATTTGAGAGTACTCTGACAAATCTGCAATAAATTGTACTGGATTGGAGTTTTCATTTTGAACAGCTTGGTGTTTGTTAATTTCAGAAGTTAGCTTCTGATTATTTATAGACAAAACTAACTTCTTCGGACAATTTATTTCTTTGTGTTTCTGACTCCTTCTGTATTTCAGATACCTCCCCTCTGAAATTAACTTGCACCTGAATTAAATCTGCATTCGTAGCCTCCATCATCTCTCTTAACTCACTTGAAATGCTACTCATTCGACTTCCTAACTCTGTACATTCTACATCAACATGTTATATTTTATTATTAACCTCACTTTTTTGGTTAGATATTTCCCTGCTCATGTCTAACATTTTCTTTGAAACTTCCCCTATCTCATTTGCTATCATTTCCTGATTTTTATTTCTCATTCTCATCATACTACTATCTAGCTCCATGAATTTCTTTTCAATTTCTTCCCTGTTTTGTTCTAAGCTCTTACCAATATCTTCCCTCAATTCCCTATTATTCTTTTGCATATCTTCCCTTAATTGATCTGTAATACTCTTACTAATATCTTCCCTCAATTCCCTATTATTCTTTTGCATATCTTCCCTTAATTGATCTGTAATACTCTTATTAATATCTTCCCTCAATTCCCTATTATTCTTTTGCATATCTTCCCTTAATTTCTCATTACTCTTAACAATATCTTTCATCATTTCCATCATCATACTAGCATTAAAATTAACATCTCCTGCTGTTCTATTCTGACTTTCTTCGCTAACATTTCCTCCCTCAAATCCTACATTGTTTGAGCTATTTTCTGTAACCTGTATTGAATTACAGCTAACTGTTACATTATCCCCTTCCATAATTGTTTCTTTAGTATTATTAGTAGACATTTTTTCTTAATCCTGCCACTCCTCAAGTACATTTAAATTTTCACAATTTTGTTTTTTTAGGATAAAAAAAATTACTATACTCTGACCTTTGTGATGCTGTCTGTTGATGTTGCTTTGATGTCCAGCTTCCTGCCCTCTCTCCTAGATGTATATGTTGCTTCTGCGTCGTATTATGATGAATCTACATCGTCTCGATGTTTTTGTGTCCTGTAGTTGAATTCCCCTGTTGCCTTTTAATCTCGGAATTACGATGTCCACTCATCCGCGTCGTCTGTCGTTCCTGTAGTTGTTTCTGGAATCTGCGTCTTGTAGTTCAGTTCACTGCTCCATTCGCTCCACGTCCTGGTTCCTTCGCCCCTTCCTGGTTATTTCGCTCCTTCCTGGTTATTTCGCCCCACGTTCTGGGTGCCAATTTGAAGTGGTGTATTTATTTGTTAGCCCCACGTTTGGGAGCCAATTTGCGGCGGTATTAATGTTTGTTAGTAGTTGTAGGATGATTCAAATTTATATACACCACGTATGGGAGCCAATTTGCAGTGGTATTAATGTTTGTGTTCGAAAGATGCTACTGTTTATCTGCCGCACGTATGGAATACAATTTGTCGCGGTCACTTCGTGGTATCTTTTACTGAGCGCCTGTTACTGTATTTAATTTTGGGTTCACTGTCCTCCGGCTAGCTATGATTTCTCGGTCAAGCACTTCTCTTGTACAGGATGTGTAAACGGAAAGGAGTTTTTTTATCCAAAGATAACACTGATGAAAGAATTTGTTTTACACTTTTATTGTCGTAACACATTATTCACTTTCACCTATTAATCTTGACACTCGCCAAACTGAAACTGTTATAATAACTTCTTTACTGACCATTATTAATTCGCGTACTTCAACTTTTTGTGTAATTAACTTTACGACACGAGAGATTTTTCATAAATTTGCTACGCGTAACCTGCAAATCGATAAACTGTGCGATGTATTCACCATGACTGCTTCTGTTGAACGCATCGATGTCTTATACGCGAATGCTTCTGTTGGACTCCGTGAAACTTGACTCTGACACGAATTTATACTCCTTCGCCCGATATGCCTAAAGATTTATAATCGAGCTACTATTGGTTAATAAAACGCGCCAACATTAGCGTCTATATTTATATCCAATGAAAATTACGAAAACATATGCTCTAGGGAAAATGTTCCCGCAAATTCTAAGAAAAACACGCCACTCTGACGTCATTTGCTCGTCTCTAATAATGATAAACAGCTCACCCCCTCGCTACATTGTTACACGCTATTATTGTCAGTTTCAGTAAGGCCGTATAAACCCACTTCTCAACAATGATTACAATCAACAAACATCTCAAATCAATGTCACACAACAATGCATATTCATACTACAATCACTCTGACATTTACATTTTTGTGATACAAATTACTGCGTCATATGCCCCACTAGAAACATAATTATAAATATTTACAACTTGTTTGGAAATTTTATAATTGGGTTTTTAGTCTTCTAAATCTTGGAACACACATTATTTATCACTTTCACTTAACACTTCACACGCATTTAACAAACGACATATGTTTTGCCTTTATCTCGCCACTATTTAATGGCTCTGGTCTAATGTGTTTATATACATACATCTGACATTACAAATTTTTTATAGCAAATACTGTACCCTGAATTATTTAGTTAGTGTTACAAATTTGTTTACTGTCTTAGGTTGTTGACAAAAATTTATACATTTAAGAATTTTTAATCTGGTTCATTTTGTAATTATTGAACACATTTACCAAAATATTTATCCTCTACACAAATATATTTACAACACTTAATTCCAGACACAATTTCACATATCTGTGTGCTACATAAGTATTTGTTTTAATTATCTTTACCTTTTTTATTATTTTTTGTATTTTATATTCAAAATACTATTTGAATTATATCTACATACTTTTACTTTAATATGACATTAAGTCTTTCATTATTACATGTTTCATTTCAAATGCTGTAACAGTTTACTGATTTTTTTTAAACATTTACTTTTGTCCTGAATTTATTTCTCCTTTCTCATGACATACATACATAGTTAACCATGTTACATTCCAATACATTGCTCTACAGTTCAGCTTTAACTATTCTGGATTTGCTTACTTTTTTTAAGCGGTCATTGTTATTCCCCCTCCTGGATCAAATTGTCCATGGCTAAGCATTACTTGTAGCTGTATCGTAACCTTCCAAAACATGTTCATGAATGGCCTCTTAAAAGATTCATATGAAATTTCACCCCCTGATACCATTTGAAACCAATCTAAAGTTTTCTGAACAACACATCTTTTAACAACTGTCATTTTCAATTCTTCTGCTATCTTTTTAATTTGAGAGTACTCTGACAAATCTGCAATAAATTGTACTGGATTGGAGTTTTCATTTTGAACAGCTTGGTGTTTGTTAATTTCAGAAGTTAGCTTCTGATTATTTATAGACAAAACTAACTTCTTCGGACAATTTATTTCTTTGTGTTTCTGACTCCTTCTGTATTTCAGATACCTCCCCTCTGAAATTAACTTGCACCTGAATTAAATCTGCATTCGTAGCCTCCATCATCTCTCTTAACTCACTTGAAATGCTACTCATTCGACTTCCTAACTCTGTACATTCTACATCAACATGTTATATTTTATTATTAACCTCACTTTTTTGGTTAGATATTTCCCTGCTCATGTCTAACATTTTCTTTGAAACTTCCCCTATCTCATTTGCTATCATTTCCTGATTTTTATTTCTCATTCTCATCATACTACTATCTAGCTCCATGAATTTCTTTTCAATTTCTTCCCTGTTTTGTTCTAAGCTCTTACCAATATCTTCCCTCAATTCCCTATTATTCTTTTGCATATCTTCCCTTAATTGATCTGTAATACTCTTACTAATATCTTCCCTCAATTCCCTATTATTCTTTTGCATATCTTCCCTTAATTGATCTGTAATACTCTTATTAATATCTTCCCTCAATTCCCTATTATTCTTTTGCATATCTTCCCTTAATTTCTCATTACTCTTAACAATATCTTTCATCATTTCCATCATCATACTAGCATTAAAATTAACATCTCCTGCTGTTCTATTCTGACTTTCTTCGCTAACATTTCCTCCCTCAAATCCTACATTGTTTGAGCTATTTTCTGTAACCTGTATTGAATTACAGCTAACTGTTACATTATCCCCTTCCATAATTGTTTCTTTAGTATTATTAGTAGACATTTTTTCTTAATCCTGCCACTCCTCAAGTACATTTAAATTTTCACAATTTTGTTTTTTTAGGATAAAAAAAATTACTATACTCTGACCTTTGTGATGCTGTCTGTTGATGTTGCTTTGATGTCCAGCTTCCTGCCCTCTCTCCTAGATGTATATGTTGCTTCTGCGTCGTATTATGATGAATCTACATCGTCTCGATGTTTTTGTGTCCTGTAGTTGAATTCCCCTGTTGCCTTTTAATCTCGGAATTACGATGTCCACTCATCCGCGTCGTCTGTCGTTCCTGTAGTTGTTTCTGGAATCTGCGTCTTGTAGTTCAGTTCACTGCTCCATTCGCTCCACGTCCTGGTTCCTTCGCCCCTTCCTGGTTATTTCGCTCCTTCCTGGTTATTTCGCCCCACGTTCTGGGTGCCAATTTGAAGTGGTGTATTTATTTGTTAGCCCCACGTTTGGGAGCCAATTTGCGGCGGTATTAATGTTTGTTAGTAGTTGTAGGATGATTCAAATTTATATACACCACGTATGGGAGCCAATTTGCAGTGGTATTAATGTTTGTGTTCGAAAGATGCTACTGTTTATCTGCCGCACGTATGGAATACAATTTGTCGCGGTCACTTCGTGGTATCTTTTACTGAGCGCCTGTTACTGTATTTAATTTTGGGTTCACTGTCCTCCGGCTAGCTATGATTTCTCGGTCAAGCACTTCTCTTGTACAGGGTGTGTAAACGGAAAGGAGTTTTTTTATCCAAAGATAACACTGATGAAAGAATTTGTTTTACACTTTTATTGTCGTAACACATTATTCACTTTCACCTATTAATCTTGACACTCGCCAAACTGAAACTGTTATAATAACTTCTTTACTGACCATTATTAATTCGCGTACTTCAACTTTTTGTGTAATTAACTTTACGACACGAGAGATTTTTCATAAATTTGCTACGCGTAACCTGCAAATCGATAAACTGTGCGATGTATTCACCATGACTGCTTCTGTTGAACGCATCGATGTCTTATACGCGAATGCTTCTGTTGGACTCCGTGAAACTTGACTCTGACACGAATTTATACTCCTTCGCCCGATATGCCTAAAGATTTATAATCGAGCTACTATTGGTTAATAAAACGCGCCAACATTAGCGTCTATATTTATATCCAATGAAAATTACGAAAACATATGCTCTAGGGAAAATGTTCCCGCAAATTCTAAGAAAAACACGCCACTCTGACGTCATTTGCTCGTCTCTAATAATGATAAACAGCTCACCCCCTCGCTACATTGTTACACGCTATTATTGTCAGTTTCAGTAAGGCCGTATAAACCCACTTCTCAACAATGATTACAATCAACAGACATCTCAAATCAATGTCACACAACAATGCATATTCATACTACAATCACTCTGACATTTACATTTTTGTGATACAAATTACCTGCGTCAGTCTTAATAATTTGGTCACGTCTGTATAATGAAATAATCAATATTGGGATGAGAATATTTAATGGTCCAGGTTTATGCAGTTCTTTTTAGCATTTTATGCAGTGCTTGGAAAAAGTCATGTTACCATGTCATCCAATAGAGGACTAGGAAATGTAAGATTATCGAATTTCACATTTGTCAAACTTTATGGAAATAAATCTCCTAAATGAAATTAAATTAAGTTTTATTTATGGGTGCCCTTTAACTACTATGGACCTCAGCGTTCTATTCTATATTGGGCGTGAAAGATCGTAAATTTTGCTCAGAGGCCTCTTTATCTGACTTGAGGTTGTTTTAGTGCCATAAATCTACAATACGGGACCACCGGCTTTACTTCCCTTCCGAAGGGAGCCATGCTGGAAGAAATTCATCGCCCTCCGCCGGGTTTGAACCCCCAACCTTGGGAATTAGAATGATACCTGGTATTCCTAGTCCAGGATGATGTCAATAATTGTCCCGATTCTCCACATTCAGCATATGTAGGGTGTTACAGAACTCAACCAACAAACTTTCAGGGTTCACAGGTGGATGGTATAGGTACACCTTGATATAAGACACCTATGACCTCTAACGACAAACTTTGTAGTTACGTAATGTGTTTTCATTTCTATATTTCTACTGATAAATGTAAATAAATAAAGATTTAATATGAATGGACACTGGTTCTTATTCTAAAATAGCTAACGTTTCTTCCAGAAGGGCGACAATAGCAACCTTGCGGTATTTTCAAATTTATGAGCTTTGCGATTATTGGGAAAATGCTCCGTCAGTGAGGGTCAATGCAGCACTAATACCTCCACTTTTACATGGAAAAATCATACGTTTGAGAGAGATAAACAACGTTTAAGTGCCTGTTACAATGGTATTCACATGGAATGGGCACAATTATCTGCAGGTAGCAGCAACTCAGGAAGTTCTATCAGCGGCATACTAGCTCGTTATTGACTTTGATCTATTGCAAACAACCATCAACTCAAACACCATAAGTGTCCTACATCAAAGTGATCACCTAATACTCTTTGGAACCCTAAAAGTTTGTGGTTTAAATTCTCTATCATCCTGTAGATGATTTATTGGGTGACAAAAGAATACAAATAAATGGAATTTATGGCTCTAAAATTGGCTGGCTGGGCTGGCAATACATACCTAAGAAATATTTTATAAGTATCAGCGCGCAGTCGAGAAGGAAGAAGGTATGGTCCAATGATATGGTCAGAAACAATGCCAATCCATATGTACTCATAAACGACTGTTGCTAGCTCTTCTGTACAGTAGCAAGGGGATTTTCGTATGCCCATATATGACTGTTCTTGAAGTTTACAATCCGAACATCCCTGGAACCGTGGCCTCATCTGTGAAAAAACAGTAATGAAAACAATTGCGGTGCTGCCTTAAGGCCCATTCTAAAACTGTAGGCCTAAATTAAAATCCCTCGAAGTTAGGCCTTGCATTTTTAATTTCTCTACTACGTATAGTAAGTAGGGGAAGTATTGTATTCCACCCAAAAATTCGATATATAAGTTTTGATACCCGTTGTTCCAAAAAAAAAAACATTTTTGGAAACATGTCCGTGTGTGTGTGTGTATGTGTGTGTGTGTGTGTGTGTGTGTGTGTGTGTGTCTGTGTCTGTGAACAGTATATCTCAGAAACGAACAGTCGGATAAACACCAAACTTGGTATTTAGGTTCAGTATCTTCCAGAGATGCGACACGAAGGTTTTTAAGAAAATCCCCCCACCCCAGATTACCCTTTACATGGAACATTTTTCGAAAATTTTAATTTTCTCAAAAATGGACATAACGATTTTGATTAAAATATCATAGGTTTAAGATATTTTGATGACAAACGAAATGTATATCTCGACTTTTCTGGGAATGTCTCCAAAAATATTCTTCATTGTGAACGTCTTTTGCATAACTGGTAAACCATAAGAGATAGACAAAATTTTACTATACAAAAATGTAGATCGCGTTAAAATACACAATTTATGTCATATACATTTTTTTCTTGTTGAGTGAACCATTTTCGAAATATTGCTTGTTATTCCCTTAAATTTTCCAATACTTATACTTTTTCTCAAATAGGAATTCGTTATTCATTTTTTTCATGTCCTAGACATACAAAGAGAGTGGAATGCGTCACATAGCAACCAGCTCTTAAAAGATTTGACTATCGCTTAAAATCTACCATATTCCCCTTGCATCTACCAGAAAATTAGCAATAAGATTAACATCTCGATTAACATGAACCATATGGAGAATAAGCGTTTGTAAAAATAGTTTGTACAAGAGTAGAGAAAGTCATGTGAGTGTAACACATCAGACTTTTTGCAATTGGAAGGAACTCTTCCTCGTGCAAGAGTTGCCATGCATTTGTGCGGTTGGTGCGCACAACACGTTCAAAGCACGAGTGCTAGTTGATGTTCCTCTTGCAGTGTATGCAGTTTGTTTTCTTCGTACTCCGGAGTGCGACGAGTACGTCTTGCATAGCAATCTGCTTTATTCGGCACCAAAGAACCACTTTCTCGCAAACGTCAATCTATAGACACGAAAGTAGTCCAATGGGGATGCCGTCTATTGGGGTACCAGATATCCAAGCATTACTTCTTGCTTCGCAGTGCAAGTGCATATCAGCGATTTCAGCAAAAGAGTTTTAGCTCCATGTTCTACGAGTGTTAGCTACTTCAATGTAGTGTTTCTATTAGCTGAAGGCAGATGGAAAATGAGACGTGAGTGGCGTTACTGCATTGGAGAATACAGTAGCTACCTATGGCTTAAGTAAAACAAAAATTAAATTAAGTTTTATTTATGTATGCTCCTTAATTACTATGGTTCTTAGTGTCCCATTCTATATTGGGCATAAAAGACCGGAAATTTTGCTCAGAGGCCTCTTTATCAGGCTTGAGGTTCTTTTATGTGCCGTAAATCTACGACACGGGACCACCGGTTTTACTTCCCTTCCGAAGGAAGCCATGCTAAGGATTTTTACACCTGAAAAATATCCATCGCCCTTCACCTGGTTTGAACCCGCGACCTCGGGAACTAGAGGCTAAGATGGTGGACGACATGACTTGAGTATGATACAGCTATGGTGGTGTCCCTATTGATGGCAGTACTATATATACCACGTGCTACCACATTATCACTGCCTCCTTTTGGGAGTCATAGTACTTTCTGCTAGTACTTGGTTCAAAAATGAGTGGACTTGTTCCACCTGATTAACTGTTAGATTAAAATTGCCCTTATTGAACCGGGGCAAAGCTCCGCAAGTAGGGCGTAATAGCTGCCAGATCTGAAAACCGACGGTCGCAAGCATGGACGGGGTTCCTAACGTTTCCAGATAGAATGCATCCGACGCCACGTCCACAAACCACTAACCTCCAGGGTCCCCGGAGCGGCGCCCCACGCTGAGGAGAGATCTAACTGAGCGGTACCGCAACGATGCCAGGGAAGAAACCTTTACAGAGCGCAAACCACCGCCCAGCCGCAACCGTCCGACCACCGTCGCCTGGTCCTACAACCCTGAAGCAGATAAGTAAGATGATAGGCACAGGAAATAAGAGGAAGAGAATCGTGGTAGTAGATGAACCACCTTAGCATTCACCTGGCGACCCGAGGAAACCACGAAAAGCCCATGGGCCAGAGTGCACGATCGCCGGGGATCGATCCCGGGACCTCCTGAATGTGGGCCAAAGACGTAACCGCCTGAGTCATTCCGCTCGGTCATGACGATGGTACCCTACCTGTTTAAGGGATGAGTATAACTGTTTCCCAGGAAGGGAAAAGAAAGGAAAGGGGGAAAAAGGGTTCTCCTATTCCAGTTTCGAACTTGAGTTTACACTTCTTCTTTCTCTGTTTACCCTCCTTGTATGTTGCCCTCTCTGTTTACCCCCAGGACTTACAAGCGGGTGACTGGGGTCAGAGGCCTGTCGAGGAGCAGACACTTTGAATCAGATAGAATATCCAGGATGGGTGATCAGCCCGATGCCTGGTATGCGAGCGTAGAAGTAGACGATATGAAATAGATAAAAGGAAAGGTGATGATGGAGCACTTGTAATGAATAGCGGGGGAACCCGGAGAAAACCCACCCAGACGCCACTTTGTTCACCACAAATCCCACATGCGGGTCTCTGGGATCGAACTCGTGACGCCTAGGTGAGAAGCGAGCGGTCTAACCACTTGGCCACGGCGCCGTGTAACTTAGTTTACACGCTTTTTCTATTTCACCACCTATCCACTTAACCATTTGGCACAGTATTGCTATCGAAATCTTCCTACGTTTATCTACCGTTACTATAACCTGATTTAGAAATGCTTATTCAAAGAGTCCCTAACAAACTGTACTGTGTTTCTAGTACAGACAGTTTACATATTTTGGTTCTGATTTTGTTTTATCAATCCCAGTTACTAATATAGCTAATATTAATATTGTTGTTATAACTGTATATCGCCAGCCGGTTACGTCCCAGTATGCTGAGCCAGAATTCTTTACAGATTTAGGGGAAACAATTGTAGAAATCAGGGACGAATATCAGGATGTAAAGCTAATAATAATGGGTGATCTGAATGCTAGGATAGGGCAAGAAAATATTACAATTAAAAAGGGGGACTTAGATAACAGAGAACCCGGCAGAAACAGCAAGGACTCAATCCTGAATGCAAGAGGAAAAGAGTTATTGTTCTTTTGTGACGCCTACGAGTTAGAAATAATGAACGGAAAATACGGTTCGGACCTGTCAGGGGAAGTAACATTTGTGCATACGAATGGGAGTAGTGTCATTGACTACATTCTGTGTTCACAGGACGTATTGCCGTTAGTTCAAAATTTTAAAGTTGAAAACAGCATTGACTCTCATCATTTTCCACTGATAATGACTTTAAAAGTATCTCGGCTAGTATCTTATACAAGGGATGAAAGCGCATGCGAAACATTGACGCCATTGTTTAAATATAGATGGAGGGAGGCAGGAAAGGAGATTTTTATTAACACTTTAGAAAACGAAATTATATCTTTTAACGTAGATCAACACAAAGGAACTGAAAGTATACAGAACATAACTAATATTATACAGAAGGCAAGTGCGCACATGCTAACAGGAAGGGGTAATGCATCAAACAGCCTAACATCAAATAGTTGGTATAACGATCAGTGTAAAACAGCGAAGAAAGCAGCGGAATCTGCACTTATCAAATACAGAAGAGAGGGGGGTGAAGAACGTAGAATTTCTTTTGCAAATCTAAGAAAGTCATATAGGGAAGTCCTAAAGCAGAGCAAAACAGCTTGGCAGGACGCAAAGGCAGAAGAGGTACGTCAAGTAGTCGAAAATGGGGAAATTGGTGACATGTGGAAAGTTATTAGACAGATTCGAAGGCGAATGTCCATTCAGGCAACTATCCCTGCTGGAGAATGGATAAAGCACTTTAAAACAGTCTATGAAGGAGGGGAGTTTAGAATACAATTAAATACTTTGGCCGCTGAAGGGATGACTGGGGCTCCAATTGTGCAAATGCTTGATTATGAAATTAGCACAGCAGAGGTTGTTCGTGCAATAAAATGTTTAAAAAACGGGAAGGCAGCTGGTATAGAGGGCTTGTCAGCTGAGTTTTTCAAGATCTCGCTAGAAGTTAATAAAATGGTAGATTTCTATAGAAAAAGCTTCAATAAAATATTTGAAGGCGGAGAATATCCGGAAGCATGGAAAACCGCCATTATCCAACCTCTTTACAAGGGCAAAGGGAGTTACAGCATTCCAGGAAATTACAGGGGTATCTCGCTGCTCTCTATATTTGGAAAAATTTACAGTAGAATCTTATATGAAAGAATTAAGTGTTGGGCCAAGACACATCATAGGGTTTCTAAATTTCAGGCAGGATTTAGGGAAGGTTTCTCGACTATTGACAATGTCTTTGTTCTGAAAACAATAATTGATGACAATTTGAGAAATAAAGGTGGTAAGGTATATACTGTATTTGTAGATTTTAAAATGGCATTTGATACTGTAGAACGCAGTGCTCTCTGGGAGAAATTAACACGTAAAGGACTTTCGGGGAAAATGATTAGAGCACTTAGGGCAATGTATAAAGAAGTTAAGTTTGTTATCAAGACCGATCAGCACAATACATCAGAATGTAACATAGCGCAGAGGGGGGTTAAACAGGGTTGTATACTATCTCCGTTACTCTTTAATTTGTTTATTGATGATGATGTTAGCGTGATGACGGAGGAAGACATAGATGCACCGACAATCGCAGACCAAAAAATACCAATTCTTTTGTACGCGGATGACATTGTAGTTCTTTCTAAAACGATAAAAGGTTTGCAGTCTGGTTTAAACGCTCTTCGACAATACTGTAGGCAATGGGGTATGGAGGTAAATATTCTTAAAACTAAAACAGTCACCTTTAAAAATGGATATGTGTACGGCCAACATGAAAAGTGGACCTATGGGGAGGAAGAAATTCAAAATGTTAAACACTTCGATTACTTAGGAGTAAGGTTT
This sequence comes from Deroplatys truncata, assembly GCA_030765065.1. Classification (NCBI taxonomy): domain Eukaryota; kingdom Metazoa; phylum Arthropoda; class Insecta; order Mantodea; family Mantidae; genus Deroplatys; species Deroplatys truncata. The sequence continues at coordinate 33,304,668 of CM060988.1, read as the reverse complement.
GATATGGGCGGAAAATGGAACAAGAACATGGAGTTTATAAAACACAAAGGGATTGGACAACTTTCTGAAGTATTAAGGATATTGACACAGGTACCAGATATGCCAGTAAAAACATTACAGACCATGTATGAAGCAATGGTTAGGTCCTCATTACTATACGGCAGTGAAGTGTGGGGATGGGAGAGCATGGATAATGTAAATAAAATACAATGCAATTTCTGGAAGCGCATTCTAGGGTTGGGGAAGGGTACTTCAAACTACGGAGTTCTTCGGGAGGTAGGATGCTGGGAAGATGCTGTATTTGCTAAACTAAACGTAGTTAGGTACTGGCTGCGAATAATTAAAGGCGATCAAACAACTCTGAGAGCAATATGTTATCGTCATCAAATAAACAACATAGGGCATCCAAAATGGTGGGCAGCGGGGTTGCAACGCGAATTATCAAAAATTGGCTTAAATGATATCTGGCAAAGGGGTAATGAAAATACACACAGTGCTGTAAGAAAGGTCAAAAGACGACTATGCGATATAAACAGGCAGAAAATCGAATCTGAATGTAGACAAAGATCAACATTGGAGCTACAAAATGAAATAAAAACTAGGTGGGGTAAGGAAACATATATTTTGGAATTGAGTATAAAACAGAGGACTGGAATAGCATGGCTTAGGTTGGGAGGGTGGAAAGCTCGCAAGATTGTTGATGACGATGGCAGGAGGATTTGCCCATTATGCGGGGAACAAGAAGACTGGACGCATATTTTGGCAGCATGCGTGCAGACGGAGGGTATTAGGAAAAAACTATTACCGGAAGTATTTTTGGCTTCCAACAGACGGAGGACAGCATGCTGGGACATGATTCTAAACAGCCAAAACTGGCCAAGCTTGGGCACATACTTAATGGAAGTACGTGTACTAAGAGATAAGGTGTTTATGTAATTTTTCTTTAAACATATGTGGTGCTTGAGTACTTGTGCGCGACTGTGTGTGTGTGTGTGTGTGTGTGTGTGAGTGTGTGTGTGTGTGTGTTTGAGTGTGTGACTCAGTGTGTTTTTTTTTTTTTTTTTTTTTTTTCAATTTTATATGTATGTATGTATATAGTGCGGTGATTGTAAAAAAAAAAATAGTTGTTTTCTGGTTGATACTGCAAGTCACGTATACAGACCAGGTATTTATCTAGAGAGCATGTACGATCTTATGACCCATGCGACTGTGTTATGCAATTAATGTAATACTAAATACTTAATAAATACCACCACTACTACTAATTACTTTGAATATACATAAATCGGTAACTTTGTATACAATTAGTTTTTTATGTCAAATTGATTGACTAAGAACCATGTACTGCGAGTAAAAGCCTTGTGATCTATTTATTTACACCCTGTATACGGGGTGGCCCATTTAAATTCAGACTGTACAATATCTCCAAAACTAAGTGTTTTAAAACACTTTAGTAAAAGTTGCTTGATATTATGGGGGAAAGTAAATGCCATTAGTACTTTATTTAGAGGACATTGTGGTGGTCACTTTAGGGTCAATTTAATTTTACCCTAATTGTAGGTTCCCATTTAAAAAATCTGATGTGTTACACTCATGACTTTCTCTACTCTTGTACAAACTATTTTTAGAAACGCTTATACTCCATATGCTTCATGCTAATCGAGATGTTAATCTTATTGCTAATTTTCTTGTAGATGCAAGGGGAATATGGTAGGATTTAAGCGATAGTCGAATGTTTTAAGAGCTGGTTGCTACGTGGCGCATTCCACTTTCTTTGCATGTTCAGGACAAAAAAAATGAATAACGAATTCCTATTTGAGAAAAAGTATAAGTATTGGAAAATTTAAGGGAATAACAAGCAATATTTCGAAAATGGTTCACTCAACAAAAAAAATGTATATGACATAAATTGTGTATTTTAACGCGATCTGCATTTTTGTGTAGTAAAAGTTTCTATCTCTTATGGTTTACCAGTTATGCAAAAGTCGTTCACAATGAAGAATACTTTTGGAGACATTCCCAGAAAAGTCGAGATATACATTTCGTTTGTCATCAAAATATCTTAAACATATGATATTTTAATCAAAATCGTTATGTCCATTTTTGAGAAAATTAAAATTTTTGAAAAATGTTCCATGTAAAGGGTAATCTGGGGTGGGGGATTTTCTTAAAAACCTTTGTGTCGCACCTCTGGAAGATACTGAACCTAAATACCAAGTTTGGTGTTTATCCGACTGTTCGTTTCTCAGTTGTGCTGTTCACAGACACACAGACACACACACATGGACATGTTTCCAAAAATGCTTTTTTTGGATTCAGGGGGTCTCAAAACATGTATTTCCGGTGAAATCTCGGTATCGAATGTTTGGGTGGAATACAATACTTCCCCTACTTACTATACGTAGTAGAGAAAGTAAAAATTAAATTGACCCTAAAATGAATATCATAACGTTCTCCAAACAAGTACGACTAATGGAATTTACTTTCCCCCATAATATCCAGCAACTTTTATTAAAGACATTTCTTTTTACAACGCTTAATTTTGGAGGTATTGTATAGTCTGAACTGAGATGGTCCATCCTGTATATACCTGTTAATACGTATATTCGCTGTAGGTACGAGGGGGATACAAGAGACTGAAGTTATAGTCAAGTTTTAAAATGTAGGTTGCTAAGGCTTTAACATTCCACTCTTTGCATGGCAGCACGAGAAACAACAGAATGGTAGCTTAATACTTCATAATATGTATAAAATATTATAAAATTCAAAATTCAAATCAACAACTGAGAATATGTTTAAAATAGGTAATGCTAGCTATACCATTATATGGCCTAGATTGATTGTTTTAATGATATAATATATGAGTAAGTTGTGCAGTTTTTATGGTTAATCAGTTATACAAAATTATACAAAATTAATTCCGGATGAAGAGGACTTCATAGGCTATTCGCAGAAATATCTCGTATATGGTGTGAGGCAGTATTATTAACACTTAAATGATTTCAGTCAAATTATATAATATATAAATTCAATAACAGCCCACCTTGAAGCAATATGTGTATGTAATAATTTGTAAAATATATGTAACAGTCATTGCATATGCTTATATTATTGCAAACATGTTCAATAATGTTAGTGAATGTATTACGTAATTTAATAATGTAGGAGCTGTGAGAATAATAAGTTAAACGTTGCTAACAATGAGGTAACCTTGAGGCAATAATGAGTAAGGAAGTTTAAATGCTTCTAGTCATTATTAGAGCAGCAATAATGTAAATTGTGACAGTTTAAAAATAGCCAATCAACAACCAGAAAAGCTTTAGTTAAATGAAGGCATTCTATTGGAGTAGGAATAGCCAATCAGAGACTTGAAATACAGAAATTTACAAGTTTAGACGGTTGAAATCTATTCAATTGCCTGCAGAGTGTGCTCATAACTGGATTCTTTACTTGTGCTTCCTTGAGAGAGTTAACACGTATTCGTGTGAGACGAAAATAGTATACGTGTTAAAAAATGCAAGTATTAAATAAAAGAATATCACAGCTCTTGATATCAGTGAAGTGCTATTTAATTTGTGTCGAGGATTAATAAAAAGGAGTGAATTCAAACTTAAAATCTGCGTAAGCCTACATTCTTGTCGCATCACGCCCTACCACGACTTCCATATCTCTAACAATAATACTGACGCAGCCGAGGCAAATATTTAATATTTAATATTTAAAGAAACAGTTTAATTATAAAGCTATTATTTTTAAACTTTGGGCAAAGGCCACCTGAAAGTACATTTGGGGCGAAGGCTACCGGAAACTGTTTACTATACGTGCTGTTGCAACTACTACAAGTTCGGCTCCCCAACATTTGAAATATAATACAACTCCTTCAATACAAACTACATTCTTTCTCAAATTGGCGTCCATACGTGGTTCAAATAACGTAACAAACCACCTACTTCAAATTGGCTTCCAAAACGTGGGGCTAACATCGTAAAGACAAATCTTCTTCAGGTGTTATAATCAAAATTATTACAGCTACTTTTGAGAAAAAAAGGAAATTGTGTTTATTCCTTCCAAAAACCAATACACACACACACACACACACACACACACACAAACTCAAGTGCGCGCATGCACGCAGCATAAGGAACAACTGTGGGGACATCCCGAATATCACATCACGTTTTCATTGTTTCATCACTTATCCAAGAGAGTTTCAGGTGATTATCACTCCAGTTCCTTCCTAATATAGAAAGACTTCTGTATTTTAATTCCGACCTTCTATTCCAGCTTGCTTCATAGCGTTAGCTTCAAAGTTTTTTCCATCTTTCTGTCAAAATACTTTAGATTTTAAGCACTGTGTTTCATTTCCCCCGAAGTTTGATATTGATAATGCATGTTTTATAAACACAGAACGGAATCGAAAGTATATTACATTCCATGTCTGCAGTAATAAATACACCAGAAGTTAGAGGATTTAACTACGCGAGTTGACGTAGGTGGTAGCGCGTGTGACTCGCATTCGGGAGGATGTAGGTTCGATCCCCGGGCAACCATCCTGACCCATGGATTTTTTTCGCGGTTTCATCGGATCATTAGGAGAAAGCTGGGAAAGTTAATTACATCCCCTGAACTTTCTAACACTCCATCTCAGCTCCTTTCTGATTTCACTTCACCGTCTCAGCATTGCATGGAAAGAGAAAAGAATATTGTCTGTACCACTGGAATAGGTGCGATCTTCGAGTCCCGGAACCTAGTGGGATCTGCAAGCCTGGAGGGGGAGCCGCTTGTACCAGCTACCACCCGGAAGTTTCAACCTGTAAAATGTAGGGACCCTGCACGCTGCTCTGTCGTGTCTCCTGATCCGGTCATCCTGTTGTCTCCTCTCACCTCGCCCCTCCCCCCCGTGGGTGGCCCGTTACAGAGGTGCTAAGTCCCTCTCCGCTCCTAGTCCTAGAGGGTTTAATATAGTTCATACACATATGTGCGTAAAATAAGCAAAACACTTATCAGAATTGAATGCAAGAAAGTAAACTTTTCATAGTAACAGCATGAACGGGAAATTAATCAAAAACGTCGAAAAACGTTCTTCTTGATGATTAGTACGTAAAACTGCAACTTAATGCATTGCTAAGCGAGCCTTTAAATTACATGAGAGGTAAGTATGGCACAATGGGCGAAGTAATAGTAACGCAAGTGAAGAATCCAAAATTGGTTGTTGATATAGTAAAAAATCTGATGTGTTACACTCACATGACTTTCTCTACTCTTGTACAATCTATTTTTACAAACGCCTATTCTCCATATGCTTCATGTTAATCGAGATATCGAGATGTCAATCTTATTGATAATTTTCTTGTAGATGCAAGGGGAATATGGTAGCTTTTAAGCGATAGTCAAATATTTTAACGCTGGTTGCTATGTGACGCATTCCATTCTCTTTGCATGTCCAGGACATAAAAATGAATAACGAATTTGAGAAAAAGTATAAGTATTGGAAAATTTAAGGAAATAATAAGCAATATCTCGAAAACGGTTCACTCAACAAAAGAAATGTATATGACATAAATTGTGTATTTTAACGCGATCTACATTTTTTGTGTAGTAACATTTTGTCTATCTCTTGTGGTTTACCAGTTATGCAAAAGTCGTTCACAATGAAGAATACTTTTGGAGACATTCCCAGAAAATGCGAGATATACATTTCATTTCTCATGGCATTATCTGAAACATATGATATTTTCATCAAAATCGTTAGAGCCATTTTTGAGAAAATTAAAATTTTCGAAAAATCTTCCATGTAAAGGGTAGTCTGGGGTGGGGGGATTTTCTTGAAAACCTTCGTGTCGCATCTCTGGAAGATACTGAACCTAAATACCAAGTTTGGTGCTTATCCGACTGTTCGTTTTTGAGTTATGCTGTTCACAGACACACACACACACACACACACGCACGGACATGTTTCCAAAAATGCTTTTTTTGGATTCAGGAGGTCTCAAAACATGTATTTCCGGTGAAATCTCGGTATCGAATTTTTGGGTGGAATGCAATACTTCCCCTACTTACTATACGTAGTAGAGAAAGTAAAAATGAATAACGAATTTGAGAAAAAGTATAAGTATTGGAAAATTTAAGGAAATAACAAGCAATATCTCGAAAACGGTTCACTCAACAAAAGAAATGTATATGACATAAGTTGTGTATTTTAACGCGATCTACATTTTTTGTGTAGTAACATTTTGTCTATCTCTTATGGTTTACCAGTTATGCAAAAGTCGTTCACAATGGAGAATACTTTTGGAGACATTCCCAGAAAAGTCGAGATATACATTTCATTTCCCATGACATTATCTTAAACATATGATATTTTCATCAAAATCGTTAGAGCCATTTTTGAGAAAATTAAAATTTTCGAAAAATCTTCCATGTAAAGGGTAGTCTGGGGTGGGGGGATTTTCTTGAAAACCTTCGTGTCGCATCTCTGGAAGATACTGAACCTAAATACCAAGTTTGGTACTTATCCGACTGTTCGTTTTTGAGTTATGCTGTTCACAGACACACAGACACACACACACACACACACACGGACATGTTTCCAAAAATGCTTTTTTTGGATTCAGTGAGTCTCAAAACATGTATTTCCGGTGAAATCTCGGTATCGAATTTTTGGGTGGAATGCAATACTTCCCCTACTTACTATACGTAGTAGAGAAAGTAAAAGGTTTATATGCTGTTCTATCGTGTGTGAAAATCTTATGCTTCTAAGCGGTTTATATCCTCGATTTAAATGGTTGTGAAAATCGAGTGACAGTAATCAGTAAATGGATTTTTACCTCCAAAACTTTTTAACAGGTCATATGGCTATTTCTAATAGTGAGGGATTTGGTGAGTCTGTGCCGATATCAAGAATAAAATTGAAGTCACAATAACTCATAATTATTTGAACATTTTACCTGAAAATAAAAAGGACAATTCCTGGAGAATCACTTTATGATGAATTTAAGCAGCTTTGGAAATAAGTTCTTCAATAAATATAGCTACTGATGACCGGAGTAGACGGTCATGAACTCGTGATCTTATAACCCCTCCATTGGAAATATTTATTTAATGTATATTTTGTGCCGTTGCACACGAAACGTCTGATGGTATTCACTCCTAAAGATGTCCTCGCTTTTTAACTTCTCGTTCCTCCAAAAGAATCACACTTCAATAACTGGTATAATAAATATCAAACAGTTATTAAAACAGCAATTGCGGAAGGTCTAAGGCGTCGATAACCCAATTGGCAAAGTTCCATTTTCTGCCGCATCTGCTCAGTGTGCCATCTATCATGTTCACTGCTACTGTGATGCGACGCTATGGCTCTTGCAGGAGTAGTAATAGTCCCGGATGAGCCAATTGTTTTAACGATAATCCTGCCGCTAGGGGCGCTAGTGTCGCTAGTGTCGCTGCGTGCGACGGCGGCGGCGGTAAGTTTGAAAAGCGCCCTGAGCGTTAGGATTATCGTTAAATCGGTTGGCTCATCCGGGACGAGTTGAAAGAATTGAGGAAGTGACGTGGAGTGTTTTGATTGGTTCGTTAATTTGGGGTGGGAGATGGAGGAAGGGAGATGGAGGAGTATGGAGGTCGCGTGATGGAGAGGAGCTGGGTGGCGAGGTGTTGTCTGTGCGGAGGTCGGTACTGAAATGGGGGAAAAGATGGGGAGCGAGGGATAAAAAGTGTAAAGGAAAGTGACGTGTGAAGTTGTGATTGGTGGGAATAAGAAGTGATGTTATTGGTGGAAAGGAGCAAATGAAGGTTGTTGATTGGTAAGAATAAGAGAGATTATGATTGGTGGAAAGAAAAAGGAGTGGGAGTGGGGTATGTTGGAGGTGATGGGAAAGGTAAGTTTTGCTAGCAACAGGATTTGCAAAAGCCTGTCGTGAACTGATCAGCAATTTTTTGAACGTTGGATGGTAGTTTTCTTGAGTGGATAGAGAGATGTGGCGATATGAGATGCGGTGGCGAAAATGGGAACTAAACAAGGTAGTTGAGACAAGAGGTTTAAGGACGAGGAAATTTGGAGGTTAGTGGTGAACATGGCGGTCGCAAGAGGTGGGGGGTAAGGAGACGCGGTGGTGAGAATGGGAACTAAAAGAAGATGGCGGTAGCAAGAGGTTAGAAGAGTAGATTTTGAGGTTAAAATAGCGGGAACTAAAAATGGCGGAGGGTCTGCGACAAGGAGATGCGGTGAGAACTAAACAAGATGGCGGACGCAAGAGGAGGGTAAGGAGATTTGAGGTTACAGTACCAAAACACGAAAGGATATATTCCTACGTCAAGCATGTCCGAAAAATAATTATGCGTGTGGTACTTACCTGTTACCGGTGTGGATGCGTCACCAAAAGCGCGGCACGCGAGGCGGAAAAATAAAAGCAAACTGTTTTTGAAAATGCTTAACCAGCTTTAAGATCAACCAACACCACTACGCACTGATATACCTAGGTTTTTAAACGGTACAGACACCCTTTGCAGAGGCGTAATTTAACTATACCAAAACCTGGTACTGGACCATCGTGATGGTCGCTAGCGTACGTAGGAGCAGGGTTCTCATAGCCGGTCGAAAGCGGTCAAAAACGTGTACGACGTAGGTGTTGACAGTAGCTGCTGTCGAGTCAACGGTCGAGGTGTGAATAAACAAGATCTGTTCTCGCCGGCAATTTGGTTCGGAGATGTGAGCAGCGGCGAGGTGTTGCCTGTGCGGAGGTCGGGACTGATAGAGGGAAAAGATGGGGAGCGAGGGATAAAAAGTGTAACAGAAAGTGACGTGTGAAGTTGTGATTGGTGGGAATAAGAAGTGATTTTATTGGTGGAAAGGAGCAAATGAAAGTTGTTGATTGGTAAGAATAAGAGAGGTTATGATTGGTGGAAAGAAAAAGGAGTGGGGTATGTTGGAGGTGATGGGAAAGGTAAGTTTTGCTAGCAACAAGATTTGCAAAAGCCTGTCGTGAACTGATCAGCAATTTTTTGAACGTTGGATGGTAGTTTTCTTGAGTGGATAGAGAGATGGGGCGATATGAGATGCGGTGGCGAAAATGGGAACTAAACAAGGTGGTTGAGACAAGAGGTTTAAGGACGAGGAAATTTGGAGGTTAGTGGTGAACATGGCGGTCGCAAGAGGTGGGGGTAAGGAGACGCGGTGGTGAGAATGGGAACTAAAAGAAGATGGCGGTAGCAAGAGGTTAGAAGAGTAGATTTTGAGGTTAAAATAGCGGGAACTAAAAATGGCGGAGGGTCTGCGACAAGGAGATGCGGTGAGAACTAAACAAGATGGCGGACGCAAGAGGTGGGTAAGGAGGTTTGAGGTTACAGTACCAAAACACGAAAGGATATATTCCTACGCCAAGCAGGTCCGAAAAATAATTATGCGTGTGTTACTTACCTGTTACCGGTGTGGATGCGTCACCAAAAGCGCGGCACGCGAGACGGAAAAATAAAAGCAAACTGTTTTTGAAAATGCTTAACCAGCTTTAAGATCAACCAACATCACTACGCACTGATATACCTAGGTTTTTAAAGCGGTACAGACACCCTTTGCAGAGGCGTAATTTAACTATGCCAAAAACCTGGTACTGGACCATCGTGATGGTCGCTAGCGTACGTAGGAGCAGGGTTCTCATAGCCGGTCGAAAGCGGTCAAAAACGTGTACGACGTAGGTGTTGGCAGTAGCTGCTGCCGAGGCAACCGTCGAGGTGCGAATGAACGAGATCTGTTCTTGCAGGCAATCTGGTTGAGAGATGAGAGGCGCGGTGGTAAAAATGTGAACTAAATAAGATGGCGGAGGCACGAAGTTGAGGTTAAGGAGCGGCGAGGTGTTGACTGTGCGGCGGTTGGGGTCTGAAAGAGGGGGAAAGATGGCGAACGAGGGATAAAAAGTATAACAGAAAGTGACGTGTGAAGTTGTCATTGGTGGGAATAAGAAGTGATGTTATTGGTGGAAAGGAACAAATGAAAGTTGCTGATTGGCGAGAATAAGAGAGATTATGATTGGTGGAAAGAAAAAAAGGTGTGGGAGTGGGGTATGTTGGAGGTGATGGAAAAGGCAAGTTTTGCTACCAACAACATTTGCAAAAGCCTATCCAGAACTCATCAGCAATTTTAAATAACTAGTGTTTCGGGGGTTTTCTCTGGTTGGTAGACGAATGCAAGCTGTTTCTACCATACTTATATTATTCGTCTTTTTCCTTTTTTTTTTTAAAATGACTAGTTTTTTTTTTTTTTTTTTTGGGAGTTTTCTGCGGATGGTAAACAAATGCAAGCTCATTCTGCTTTTTCATAGGTTTTCCCTGGTTGGTAGGCGTTTTCTGTACTGGTTGACGAAGGCGTTTCTAATTTTGGAGGTTTTCTCAGGTTTTTAGCGGTTGTCCCTGCCCGGTAGGCAAATGATGAAGTTTTACCTTGTCGGCGCACGGATACTAGGCACGTACTGGCGCGCACACACACACACACACACACAGAGAGAGACAGACAGACACACAGACAGGCACACACACACGGACATGTTTCCAAAAATGCTTTTTTTTTTTTTTTTTTTTTTGATTCAGGAGGTCTCAAAACGTGTATTTCCGGTGAAATCTCGGTATGGAATTTTTGGGCGGAATGCAATACTTCCCCTACTTACTATACGTAGTAGAGAAAGTAAAAAAGTATTGAAAAATTTAAGGAAATAACAAGCAATACCTCAAAAGTGTACTATCTTGTTTTCACGGGTTTTCCAGATCGGTAAGCGTTAGAATACTCTTAGAGCTTTTTTCAGGTTTTTTAGCGGTTGTCCCTGGCCGGTAGGCAAATGATAAAGTTTTTCTATAACGTCGTCGTTTTGGCTTGTGGCGCACGGATACTAGGCACGTACTCGCGCGCGCGCGCACACACACACACACACACACACACACTAAAATAGTAGCGTATAAAAAAAAACTGATGTGTTACACTCACATGACTTTCTCTACTCTTGTACAATCTAATTGGTAGCTTTTAAGCGATAGTCAAATATTTTAACGCTGGTTGCTATGTGGCGAATTCCATTCTGTTTGCATGTTCAGGACATAAAAAAATGAATAAAGGAATTTGAGAAAAAGTATAAGTATTGGAAAATTTAAGGAAATAACAAGCAATATCTCGAAAACGGTTCACTCAACAAAAGAAACGTATATGACATAAGTTGTGTATTTTAACGCGATCTACATTTTTTGTGTAGTAAAATTTTGTCTATCTCTTATGGTTTACCAGTTATGCAAAAAAGTCGTTCACAATGAAGAATATTTTTGGAGACATTCCCAAGAAAATTCGAGATATACATTTTATTTGACATGACAATATCTTAAACATATGATGTTTTAATCAAAATCGTTAGAGCCGTTTTTGAGAAAATTAAAATTTTCGAAAAATGTTCCATGTAAAGGGTAGTCTGGGGTGGGGGGATTTTCTTGAAAACCTTCGTGTCGCATCTCTGGAAGATACTGAACCTAAATACCAAGTTTGGTGTTTATCCGACTGTTCGTTTTTGAGTTATGCTGTTCACAGACACACAGACACACAGACACACAGACACACACACACACGGACATGTTTCCAAAAATGCTTTTTTTTTTGGATTCAGAGATTCTCAAAACATGTATTTCCAGTGAAATCTCGGTAACGAATTTTTGGGTGGAATGCAATACTTCCCCTACTTACTATACGTAGTAGAGAAAGTAAAAATGAATAACGCATTTGAGAAAAAGTATAAGTATTGGAAAATTTAAGGAAATAACAAGCAATATCTCGAAAATGGTTCACTCAACTAAAAAAAAATGTATATGACATAAATTGTGTACTTTAACGCGATCTACATTTTTTGTGTAGTAAAATTTTGGCTATCTCTTATGGTTTACCAGTTATGCATACTGAACCTAAATACCAAGTTTGGTGTTTATCCGACTGTTCGTTTTTGAGTTATGCTGTTCACAGACACACAGACGCACAGACAGACAGACACACAGACACACAGACACACAGACAGACACACACACGGACATGTTTCCAAAAATGCTTTTTTTTTCTGGATTCAGTGATTCTCAAAACATGTATTTCCAGTGAAATCTCGGTATCGAATTTTTGGGTGGAATGCAATACTTCCCCTACTTACTATACGTAGTTGAGAAAGTAAAAATGAATAACGCATTTGAGAAAAAGTATAAGTATTGGAAAATTTAAAGGAAATAACAAGCAATATCTCGAAAAACGGTTCACTCAACAAAATAAATGTATATGGCATAAGTTGTGTATTTTAACGCGATCTACATTTTTTGTGTAGCAAACTTTTGTCTATCTCTTACGGTTTATCAGTTATGAAAAAGTCGTTCACAATGAAGAATTCTTTTGGAGACATTCCCAGAAAATTCGAGATATACATTTCATTTCTCTCGACATTATCTTAAATATATGATATTTTCATCAAAATCGTTAGAGCCATTTTTTAATACAAAGAGAACGGGATTTCACAAGTGAAACAGTACTGTGATAACGATACCACTGAAACAAAAAAAAAATCTGATGTGTAACACTCACATGACTTTCTCAACTCTTGTACAAAGTATTTTTACAAACGCTTATTCCCCATCTAGTTCATGTTAATCGAGATAAACATTTGCAAAATCTATTTTATTGCTAATTTTCTTGTATAAAAAAAAATCTGATGTGTAACACTCACATGACGTTCTCTACTCTTGTACAAAATATTTTTACAAACGCTTATGCTCCATCTAGTTCATGTTAATCGAGATAAACATTTGCAAACTCTATTTTATTGCTAATTTTCTTGTAGATGTAGGGGAAAATATATTTACAAGGGGAATATAGAAAAACAGTAGCCTTTAAGCACATACATATCTCTTAATAGCTGGTTGCTATGTGCAGCACCATTCTTTTTGCCACAGATTAATACTGTTTGCATATCAAAGACAAAAAAAAATGAATAACGAAGTCCCATTTGAGAAAATAAATATTGGAAAATTAACAAACAATATCTCGAAAACGGTTCACTCAACAACAAAAATGTATATTACATAAGATGTGTATTTTAACGCGATCTACATTTTTTGTGTAGTAAAATTTTGTCTATCTCTTACGGTTTTTCAGTTATGAAAAAGACGTTCACAATGAAGAATACTTTTGGAGACATTCCCAGAAAATTCGAGATATACATTTCATTTCTCACGACATTATATTAAACATACCATATTTTTCATCAAAATCGTTAGAGCCATTTTTTTTAATACAAAGAGAACGGGATTTCACAAGTGAAACAGTACTGTGATAACGATACCAACAAAACTAATTATTATTCACCCACTGAAACACATAAAAAAAATCTGATGTGTAACACTCACATGACTTTTCTCATCTCTTGTACAAAGTATTTTTACAAACGCTTATTCCCCATCTAGTTCATGTTAATCGAGATAAACATTTGCAAACTCTATTTTAACGCTAATTTTCTTGTAGATGTAGGGAAAATATATTTACAAGGGGAATATAGAAAAACAGTAGCCTTTAAGCACATACATATCTCTTAATAGCTGGTTGCTATGTGCAGTACCATTCTTTTTGCCACAGATTAATACTCTTTGCATATCAAAGACAAAAAAAAATGAATAACGAATTCCCATTTGAGAAAATAACTATTGGAAAATTTAAGTAAATAACAAGCAATATCTCGAAAACGGTTCACTCAACAATAAAGATGTATATGACATAAGTTGTGTATTTTAACGCGATCTACATACTTTCGTACTCACCTATAAGATATAGAGGGTAGAGGTCGTACGAACGTAGCACTTTGAGAATTTATATTCAACAGTTGGTGTTACTCCTTAGAAAGGAAGTATCTGCTGATTTTTATTTAATTCTTTACATTTTACATAACACGTATGCACTGGCACAACACAAAAGCACTACACTCGATACTCAGTTTTAATATTTGCACTAATAACATCAGGAATAACTGAAGTCTGCAAACAGTCATTTCCCATGTGCAGCCTTACGTACAGAGAACGTGTGTGGCTGATCTATGTGTAAAAAGAGCCTGAGAGCGGATGTACGTCAGCGGTAAAATCTTTTAAATGCATTTTTATTGGCGATGGTAGAAATCGTGCAGTGGTGGATCGTGAAAATTCATATAAATGGATGTATCACCTCATAATAAGCCTCTATATACCAAGAATATTGAGTTTTTAAAAAGTCAGCAACTGTACCTGTGTTTCTATACGTGAACGTCAGATGGCAGCTTCGATACGTGTCCACGGAGACCTTAGTGCTAGGCAACTGTACCTCTGTTTCTATACGTGAACGGCAGATTGCAGCTTCGATACGTGTCCACGGAGACCTTAGTGCTAGGCAACTGTACCTCTGTTTCTATACGTGAACGGCAGATTGCAGCTTCGATACGTGTCCACGGAGACCTTAGTGCTAGGCAACTGCACCTCTGTTTCTATACGTGAACGGCAGATTGCAGCTTCGATACGTGTCCACGGAGACCTTAGCGCTAGGCAACTGCACCTCTGTTTCTATACGTGAACGGCAGATTGCAGCTTCGATACGTGTCCACGGAGACCTTAGTGCTAGGCAACTGTACCTCTGTTTCTATACGTGAACGGCAGATTGCAGCTTCGATACGTGTCCACGGAGACCTTAGTGCTAGGCAACTGTACCTCTGTTTCTATACGTGAACGGCAGATTGCAGCTTCGATACGTGTCCACGGAGACCTTAGTGCTAGGCAACTGCACCTCTGTTTCTATACGTGAACGGCAGATTGCAGCTTCGATACGTATCCACGGAGACCTTAGTGCTAGGCAACTGCACCTCTGTTTCTATACGTGAACGGCAGATTGCAGCTTCAATACGTGTCCACGGAGACCTTAGTGCTAGGCAACTGTACCTCTGTTTCTATACGTGAACGGGAGATTGCAGCTTCGATACGTGTCCACGGAGACCTTAGTGCTAGGCAACTGCACCTCTGTTTCTATACGTGAACGTCAGATTGCAGCTTCGATACGTGTCCACGGAGACCTTAGTGCTAGGCAACTGCACCTCTGTTTCTATACGTGAACGGCAGATTGCAGCTTCGATACGTATCCACGGGGACCTTAGTGCTAGGGAACTGCACCTCTGTTTCTATACGTGAACGGCAGATTGCAGCTTCAATACGTGTCCACGGAGACCTTAGTGCTAGGCAGCTGTACCTCTGTTTCTATACGTGAACGGCAGATTGCAGCTTCGATACGTGTCCACGGAGATCTTAGTGCTAGGCAGCTATACCTGTTTCTATACGTCAACGGCAGATTGCAGCTTCGATACGTGTTCACGGAGACCTTAGTGCTAGGCAACTGTACCTGTGTTTCTATACGTGTCCACGGAGACCTTAGTGCTAGACAACTGTACCTCTGTTTCTATACGTGAACGGCAGATTGCAGCTTCAATACGTGTCCACGGAGACCTTAGTGCTAGTGCTAGGCAACTATACCTCTGTTTCTATACGTGAACGGCAGATTGCAGGTTCGATACGTGTCCACGGAGATCTTAGTGCTAGGCAACTATACCTGTTTCTATACGTGAACGGCAGATTGCAGCTTCGATACGTGTCCACGGAGACCTTAGTGCTAGGCAACTGTACCTGTGTTTCTATACGTGAACGTCAGATGGCAGCTTCGATACGTGTCCACGGAGACCTTAGTGTTAGGCAACTGTACCTCTGTTTCTATACGTGAACGGCAGATTGCAGCTTCGATACGTGTCCACGGAGACCTTTCGCTTCAGGTGACAAAATAACACTAGGCACTTGTGTGCCGTGGTGTAAGCCGCAATCACGGTATTGGTAGCGTGGATCTCCTTGGGGCTCTCCTCGGAGTTACCTCAACACCACGTACATGACCTGGTTCGTCACGGGTACGCAGGTCTGCACTACCACTTCCTCGGCGTTGAGCAGGCCCAGGAGGCGATCGTACAGGTACACCAGCTAGCACGTGGACATGTTATCGCGCTGTGGTGTTGCGTGTGCGAGGTATGGAAACTCAAGGACGCAAAACATGCACGACCGAGGGTTAAAAAGCAGAACAAGTAGTGACGTGGAGCGTTGTGATTGGTGTAAATAAGTCGATCTCTGATAGGTGGACAAATTGAAATAACGTGATGTGATAGGCGAAAATAAAATCAAAGGTGATTGGATGAAAAATGACGAGAAGGAATTAGCGGTGAATTTGTGAACTAAGATGGCGAAGATTTTTTTTTTTAAAAAAAAGGATAATATAAGTACGGCAACTGTAACGGTTTACGGCAAACGCGCGCCGCGCAATGCGTCACGCCGGGCATCTTGCTCAATATGATTTTTGTTTTATTGCCCGGGCGTGACGCATTTTGTCACCTGAAGCGAAAGGTCTCCGTGGACACGTATCGAAGCTGCAATCTGCCGTTCACGTATAGAAACAGAGGTACAGTTGCCTAACACTAAGGTCTCCGTGGACACGTATCGAAGCTGCCATCTGACGTTCACGTATAGAAACACAGGTACAGTTGCCTAGCACTAAGGTCTCCGTGGACACGTATCGAAGCTGCAATCTGCCGTTCACGTATAGAAACAGGTATAGTTGCCTAGCACTAAGATCTCCGTGGACACGTATCGAACCTGCAATCTGCCGTTCACGTATAGAAACAGAGGTATAGTTGCCTAGCACTAGCACTAAGGTCTCCGTGGACACGTATTGAAGCTGCAATCTGCCGTTCACGTATAGAAACAGAGGTACAGTTGTCTAGCACTAAGGTCTCCGTGGACACGTATAGAAACACAGGTACAGTTGCCTAGCACTAAGGTCTCCGTGAACACGTATCGAAGCTGCAATCTGCCGTTGACGTATAGAAACAGGTATAGCTGCCTAGCACTAAGATCTCCGTGGACACGTATCGAAGCTGCAATCTGCCGTTCACGTATAGAAACAGAGGTACAGCTGCCTAGCACTAAGGTCTCCGTGGACACGTATTGAAGCTGCAATCTGCCGTTCACGTATAGAAACAGAGATGCAGTTCCCTAGCACTAAGGTCCCCGTGGATACGTATCGAAGCTGCAATCTGCCGTTCACGTATAGAAACAGAGGTGCAGTTGCCTAGCACTAAGGTCTCCGTGGACACGTATCGAAGCTGCAATCTGACGTTCACGTATAGAAACAGAGGTGCAGTTGCCTAGCACTAAGGTCTCCGTGGACACGTATCGAAGCTGCAATCTCCCGTTCACGTATAGAAACAGAGGTACAGTTGCCTAGCACTAAGGTCTCCGTGGACACGTATTGAAGCTGCAATCTGCCGTTCACGTATAGAAACAGAGGTGCAGTTGCCTAGCACTAAGGTCTCCGTGGATACGTATCGAAGCTGCAATCTGCCGTTCACGTATAGAAACAGAGGTGCAGTTGCCTAGCACTAAGGTCTCCGTGGACACGTATCGAAGCTGCAATCTGCCGTTCACGTATAGAAACAGAGGTACAGTTGCCTAGCACTAAGGTCTCCGTGGACACGTATCGAAGCTGCAATCTGCCGTTCACGTATAGAAACAGAGGTACAGTTGCCTAGCACTAAGGTCTCCGTGGACACGTATCGAAGCTGCAATCTGCCGTTCACGTATAGAAACAGAGGTGCAGTTGCCTAGCGCTAAGGTCTCCGTGGACACGTATCGAAGCTGCAATCTGCCGTTCACGTATAGAAACAGAGGTGCAGTTGCCTAGCACTAAGGTCTCCGTGGACACGTATCGAAGCTGCAATCTGCCGTTCACGTATAGAAACAGAGGTACAGTTGCCTAGCACTAAGGTCTCCGTGGACACGTATCGAAGCTGCAATCTGCCGTTCACGTATAGAAACAGAGGTACAGTTGCCTAGCACTAAGGTCTCCGTGGACACGTATCGAAGCTGCCATCTGACGTTCACGTATAGAAACACAGGTACAGTTGCTGACTTTTTAAAAACTCAATATTCTTGGTATATAGAGGCTTATTATGAGGTGATACATCCATTTATATGAATTTTCACGATCCACCACTGCACGATTTCTACCATCGCCAATAAAAATGCATTTAAAAGATTTTACCGCTGACGTACATCCGCTCTCAGGCTCTTTTTACACATAGATCAGCCACACACGTTCTCTGTACGTAAGGCTGCACATGGGAAATGACTGTTTGCAGACTTCAGTTATTCCTGATGTTATTAGTGCAAATATTAAAACTGAGTATCGTGTGTAGTGCTTTTGTGTTGTGCCAGTGCATACGTGTTATGTAAAATGTAAAGAATTAAATAAAAATCAGCAGATACTTCCCTTCTAAGGAGTAACACCAACTGTTGAATATAAATTCTCAAAGTGCTACGTTCGTACGACCTCTACCCTCTATATCTTATAGGAGAGTACGAAAGTATGTAGATCGCGTTAAAATACACAACTTATGTCATATACATCTTTATTGTTGAGTGAACCGTTTTCGAGATATTGCTTGTTATTTACTTAAATTTTCCAATAGTTATTTTCTCAAATGGGAATTCGTTATTCATTTTTTTTTGTCTTTGATATGCAAAGAGTATTAATCTGTGGCAAAAAGAATGGTACTGCACATAGCAACCAGCTATTAAGAGATATGTATGTGCTTAAAGGCTACTGTTTTTCTATATTCCCCTTGTAAATATATTTTCCCTACATCTACAAGAAAATTAGCAATAAAATAGAGTTTGCAAATGTTTATCTCGATTAACATGAACTAGATGGGGAATAAGCGTTTGTAAAAATACTTTGTACAAGAGATGAGAAAAGTCATGTGAGTGTTACACATCAGATTTTTTTTATGTGTTTCAGTGGGTGAATAATAATTAGTTTTGTTGGTATCGTTATCACAGTACTGTTTCACTTGTGAAATCCCGTTCTCTTTGTATTAAAAAAAATGGCTCTAACGATTTTGATGAAAAATATCGTATGTTTAATATAATGTCGTGAGAAATGAAATGTATATCTCGAATTTTCTGGGAATGTCTCCAAAAGTATTCTTCATTGTGAACGTCTTTTTCATAACTGAAAAACCGTAAGAGATAGACAAAATTTTACTACACAAAAAATGTAGATCGCGTTAAAATACACATCTTATGTAATATACATTTTTGTTGTTGAGTGAACCGTTTTCGAGATATTGTTTGTTAATTTTCCAATATTTATTTTCTCAAATCGGACTTCGTTATTCATTTTTTTTGTCTTTGATATGCAAACAGTATTAATCTGTGGCAAAAAGAATGGTGCTGCACATAGCAACCAGCTATTAAGAGATATGTATGTGCTTAAAGGCTACTGTTTTTCTATATTCCCCTTGTAAATATATTTTCCCCTACATCTACAAGAAAATTAGCAATAAAATAGAGTTTGCAAATGTTTATCTCGATTAACATGAACTAGATGGAGCATAAGCGTTTGTAAAAATACTTTGTAGAAGAGTAGAGAACGTCATGTGAGTGTTACACATCAGATTTTTTTTTTATACAAGAAAATTAGCAATAAAATAGATTTTGCAAATGTTTATCTCGATTAACATGAACTAGATGGGGAATAAGCGTTTGTAAAAATACTTTGTACAAGAGTTGAGAAAGTCATGTGAGTGTTACACATCAGATTTTGTTTTTTTGTTTCAGTGGTATCGTTATCACAGTACTGTTTCACTTGTGAAATCCCGTTCTCTTTGTATTAAAAAATGGCTCTAACGATTTTGATGAAAATATCATATATTTAAGATAATGTCGAGAGAAATGAAATGTATATCTCGAATTTTCTGGGAATGTCTCCAAAAGAATTCTTCATTGTGAACGACTTTTTCATAACTGATAAACCGTAAGAGATAGACAAAAGTTTGCTACACAAAAAATGTAGATCGCGTTAAAATACACAACTTATGCCATATACATTTATTTTGTTGAGTGAACCGTTTTTCGAGATATTGCTTGTTATTTCCTTTAAATTTTCCAATACTTATACTTTTTCTCAAATGCGTTATTCATTTTTACTTTCTCTACTACGTATAGTAAGTAGGGGAAGTATTGCATTCCACCCAAAAATTCGATACCGAGATTTCACTGGAAATACATGTTTTGAGAATCACTGAATCCAGAAAAAAAAGCATTTTTGGAAACATGTCCGTGTGTGTGTCTGTCTGTGTGTCTGTGTGTCTGTGTGTCTGTCTGTCTGTGCGTCTGTGTGTCTGTGAACAGCATAACTCAAAAACGAACAGTCGGATAAACACCAAACTTGGTATTTAGGTTCAGTATGCATAACTGGTAAACCATAAGAGATAGCCAAAATTTTACTACACAAAAAATGTAGATCGCGTTAAAATACACAATTTATGTCATATACATTTTTTTTTAGTTGAGTGAACCATTTTCGAGATATTGCTTGTTATTTCCTTAAATTTTCCAATACTTATACTTTTTCTCAAATGCGTTATTCATTTTTACTTTCTCTACTACGTATAGTAAGTAGGGGAAGTATTGCATTCCACCCAAAAATTCGTTACCGAGATTTCACTGGAAATACATGTTTTGAGAATCTCTGAATCCAAAAAAAAAAAAGCATTTTTGGAAACATGTCCGTGTGTGTGTCTGTCTGTGTGTCTGTGTGTCTGTGTGTCTGTGAACAGCATAACTCAAAAACGAACAGTCGGATAAACACCAAACTTGGTATTTAGGTTCAGTATCTTCCAGAGATGCGACACGAAGGTTTTCAAGAAAATCCCCCCACCCCAGACTACCCTTTACATGGAACATTTTTCGAAAATTTTAATTTTCTCAAAAACGGCTCTAACGATTTTGATTAAAACATCATATGTTTAAGATATTGTCATGTCAAATAAAATGTATATCTCGAATTTTCTGGGAATGTCTCCAAAAATATTCTTCATTGTGAACGACTTTTTTGCATAACTGGTAAACCATAAGAGATAGACAAAATTTTACTACACAAAAAATGTAGATCGCGTTAAAATACACAACTTATGTCATATACGTTTCTTTTGTTGAGTGAACCGTTTTCGAGATATTGCTTGTTATTTCCTTAAATTTTCCAATACTTATACTTTTTCTCAAATTCGTTTATTCATTTTTTTTATGTCCTGAACATGCAAACAGAATGGAATTCGCCACATAGCAACCAGCGTTAAAATATTTGACTATCGCTTAAAAGCTACCAATTAGATTGTACAAGAGTAGAGAAAGTCATGTGAGTGTAACACATCAGTTTTTACTTTCTCTACTACGTATAGTAAGTAGGGGAAGTATTGCATTCCACCCAAAAATTCGATACCGAGATTTCACCGGAAATACATGTTTTGAGACCTCCTGAATCCAAAAAAAGCATTTTTGGAAACATGTCCGTGTGTGTGTCTGTGTGTGTGTCTGTGTGTCTGTGTGTGTGTCTGTGTGTGTCTGTGAACAGCATAACTCAAAAACGAACAGTCGGATAAGCACCAAACTTGGTATTTAGGTTCAGTATCTTCCAGAGATGCGACACGAAGGTTTTCAAGAAAATCCCCCCACCCCAGACTACCCTTTACATGGAAGATTTTTCGAAAATTTTAATTTTCTCAAAAATGGCTCTAACGATTTTGATGAAAATATCATATGTTTAAGATAATGTCATGAGAAATGAAATGTATATCTCGAATTTTCTGGGAATGTCTCCAAAAGTATTCTTCATTGTGAACGACTTTTGCATAACTGGTAAACCATAAGAGATAGACAAAATTGTATTACACAAAAAATGTAGATCGCGTTAAAATACACAACTTATGTCATATACATTTCTTTTGTTGAGTGAACCGTTTTCGAGATATTGCTTGTTATTCCCTTAAATTTTCCAATACTTATACTTTTTCTCACATTCATTATTCATTTTTTTTATGTCCTGGACATGCAAAGAGAATGGAATGCGCCACATAGCAACCAGCGTTAAAATATTTGACTATCGCTTAAAAGCTACCATATTTCCCTTGCATCTACAAGAAAATTACCAATAAGATTGACATCTCGATATCTCGATTAACATGAACCATATGGAGAATAAGCGTTTGTAAAATTAGATTGTACAAGAGTAGAGAAAGTCATGTGAGTGTAACACATCAGATTTTTTTTTATACGCTACTATTTTAGTGTGTGTGTGTGTGTGTGCGCGCGCGCGCGCGAGTACGTGCCTAGTATCCGTGCGCCACAAGCCAAAACGACGACGTTATAGAAAAACTTTATCATTTGCCTACCGGCCAGGGACAACCGCTAAAAAACCTGAAAAAAGCTCTAAGAGTATTCTAACGCTTACCGATCTGGAAAACCCGTGAAAACAAGATAGTACACTTTTGAGGTATTGCTTGTTATTTCCTTAAATTTTTCAATACTTTTTTACTTTCTCTACTACGTATAGTAAGTAGGGGAAGTATTGCATTCCGCCCAAAAATTCGATACCGAGATTTCACCGGAAATACACGTTTTGAGACCTCCTGAATCAAAAAAAAAAAAAAAAAAAAAGCATTTTTGGAAACATGTCCGTGTGTGTGTGCCTGTCTGTGTGTCTGTCTGTCTCTCTGTGTGTGTGTGTGTGTGTGTGTGTGTGCGCGCCAGTACGTGCCTAGTATCCGTGCGCCGACAAGGTAAAACTTCATCATTTGCCTACCGGGCAGGGACAACCGCAAAACCTGAGAAAACCTCCAAAATTAGAAACGCCTTCGTCAACCAGTACAGAAAACGCCTACCAACCAGGGAAAACCTATGAAAAAGCAGAAAGAGCTTGCATTTGTTTACCATCCGCAGAAAACTCCCAAAAAAAAAAAAAAAAAACTAGTCATTTTAAAAAAAAAAAGGAAAAAGACGAATAATATAAGTATGGTAGAAACAGCTTGCATTCGTCTACCAACCAGAGAAAACCCCCGAAACACTAGTTATTTAAAATTGCTGATGAGTTCTGGATAGGCTTTTGCAAATGTTGTTGGTAGCAAAACTTGCCTTTTCCATCACCTCCAACATACCCCACTCCCACACCTTTTTTTCTTTCCACCAATCATAACCTCTCTTATTCTCGCCAATCAGCAACTTTCATTTGTTCCTTTCCACCAATAACATCACTTCTTATTCCCACCAATGACAACTTCACACGTCACTTTCTGTTATACTTTTTATCCCTCGTTCGCCATCTTTCCCCCTCTTTCAGACCCCAACCGCCGCACAGTCAACACCTCGCCGCTCCTTAACCTCAACTTCGTGCCTCCGCCATCTTATTTAGTTCACATTTTTAC
Source organism: Deroplatys truncata (assembly GCA_030765065.1). Classification (NCBI taxonomy): domain Eukaryota; kingdom Metazoa; phylum Arthropoda; class Insecta; order Mantodea; family Mantidae; genus Deroplatys; species Deroplatys truncata. Next base: position 33,281,308 of record CM060988.1, on the reverse strand, counting down.
CACCGCGCCTCTCATCTCTCAACCAGATTGCCTGCAAGAACAGATCTCGTTCATTCGCACCTCGACGGTTGCCTCGGCAGCAGCTACTGCCAACACCTACGTCGTACACGTTTTTGACCGCTTTCGACCGGCTATGAGAACCCTGCTCCTACGTACGCTAGCGACCATCACGATGGTCCAGTACCAGGTTTTTGGTATAGTTAAATTACGCCTCTGCAAAGGGTGTCTGTACCGCTTTAAAAACCTAGGTATATCAGTGCGTAGTGATGTTGGTTGATCTTAAAGCTGGTTAAGCATTTTCAAAAACAGTTTGCTTTTATTTTTCCGTCTCGCGTGCCGCGCTTTTGGTGACGCATCCACACCGGTAACAGGTAAGTAACACACGCATAATTATTTTTCGGACCTGCTTGGCGTAGGAATATATCCTTTCGTGTTTTGGTACTGTAACCTCAAACCTCCTTACCCACCTCTTGCGTCCGCCATCTTGTTTAGTTCTCACCGCATCTCCTTGTCGCAGACCCTCCGCCATTTTTAGTTCCCGCTATTTTAACCTCAAAATCTACTCTTCTAACCTCTTGCTACCGCCATCTTCTTTTAGTTCCCATTCTCACCACCGCGTCTCCTTACCCCCACCTCTTGCGACCGCCATGTTCACCACTAACCTCCAAATTTCCTCGTCCTTAAACCTCTTGTCTCAACCACCTTGTTTAGTTCCCATTTTCGCCACCGCATCTCATATCGCCCCATCTCTCTATCCACTCAAGAAAACTACCATCCAACGTTCAAAAAATTGCTGATCAGTTCACGACAGGCTTTTGCAAATCTTGTTGCTAGCAAACCTACCTTTCCCATCACCTCCAACATACCCCACTCCTTTTTCTTTCCACCAATCATAACCTCTCTTATTCTTACCAATCAACAACTTTCATTTGCTCCTTTCCACCAATAAAATCACTTCTTATTCCCACCAATCACAACTTCACACGTCACTTTCTGTTACACTTTTTATCCCTCGCTCCCCATCTTTTCCCTCTTTCAGTCCCGACCTCCGCACAGGCAACACCTCGCCGCTGCTCACATCTCCGAACCAAATTGCCGGCGAGAACAGATCTTGTTTATTCACACCTCGACCTTTGACTCGACAGCAGCTACTGTCAACACCTACGTCGTACACGTTTTTGACCGCTTTCGACCGGCTATGAGAACCCTGCTCCTACGTACGCTAGCGACCATCACGATGGTCCAGTACCAGGTTTTGGTATAGTTAAATTACGCCTCTGCAAAGGGTGTCTGTACCGTTTAAAAACCTAGGTATATCAGTGCGTAGTGATGTTGGTTGATCTTAAAGCTGGTTAAGCATTTTCAAAAACAGTTTGCTTTTATTTTTCCGCCTCGCGTGCCGCGCTTTTGGTGACGCATCCACACCGGTAACAGGTAAGTACCACACGCATAATTATTTTTCGGACATGCTTGACGTAGGAATATATCCTTTCGTGTTTTGGTACTGTAACCTCAAATCTCCTTACCCTCCTCTTGCGTCCGCCATCTTGTTTAGTTCTCACCGCATCTCCTTGTCGCAGACCCTCCGCCATTTTTAGTTCCCGCTATTTTAACCTCAAAATCTACTCTTCTAACCTCTTGCTACCGCCATCTTCTTTTAGTTCCCATTCTCACCACCGCGTCTCCTTACCCCCCACCTCTTGCGACCGCCATGTTCACCACTAACCTCCAAATTTCCTCGTCCTTAAACCTCTTGTCTCAACTACCTTGTTTAGTTCCCATTTTCGCCACCGCATCTCATATCGCCACATCTCTCTATCCACTCAAGAAAACTACCATCCAACGTTCAAAAAATTGCTGATCAGTTCACGACAGGCTTTTGCAAATCCTGTTGCTAGCAAAACTTACCTTTCCCATCACCTCCAACATACCCCACTCCTTTTTCTTTCCACCAATCATAATCTCTCTTATTCTTACCAATCAACAACCTTCATTTGCTCCTTTCCACCAATAACATCACTTCTTATTCCCACCAATCACAACTTCACACGTCACTTTCCTTTACACTTTTTATCCCTCGCTCCCCATCTTTTCCCCCATTTCAGTACCGACCTCCGCACAGACAACACCTCGCCACCCAGCTCCTCTCCATCACGCGACCTCCATACTCCTCCATCTCCCTTCCTCCATCTCCCACCCCAAATTAACGAACCAATCAAAACACTCCACGTCACTTCCTCAATTCTTTCAACTCGTCCCGGATGAGCCAACCGATTTAACGATAATCCTAACGCTCAGGGCGCTTTTCAAACTTACCGCCGCCGCCGTCGCACGCAGCGACACTAGCGACACTAGCGCCCCTAGCGGCAGGATTATCGTTAAAACAATTGGCTCATCCGGGACTATTACTACTTGCAGGCTATTGACCAAAGAGGAATGTAAACACAAGTATTACGTAGCTCCAAAGGAAAATATAACAATGTTCACACTTCCTCACTGAATTTCAGCACGTGAACATGTCTGGTATTTTTTCTTAACGTTTTCGTTATCCAATAACTCTCTGAAATTATCTGCTTACATGAAAATGTTACATATCTCAAAATGTTACCACTTATTTAACGGATTATACATTTCATGCGTGTCGTAATGTGTTAAACACTGCGTTCCTTGCTCGCTTTTAGGTGATTCTGTATTAGTATTATTATCTCTTATCGGATATTTTCTATTTGCCATACAAGTTTATTAGTTTGACAAAAATGTTACTGCTTTCAAGTCTGCCTTCATTGCTGTAAGTTGTAAACTTTGCGCATCGATTTGTACTTTCTCTACTACGTAAGAAGTAGTAGGGGAAGTACTGTATTCCACCCAAAAATTCGATACAGAGATTTCACCGGAAATATATGTTTTGAGACCCCCTGAATCCAAAAAAAGCATTTTTGGAAACATGTCCGTGTATGTGTGTGTCTGTGAACAGCATAACTCAGAAACGAACAGTCGGATAAACACCAAACTTGGTATTTAGGTTCAGTATCTTCCAGAGATGCGACACGAAAATCCCCCCACCCCAGACTTCCCTTTACATGGAACATTTTTTGAAAATTTTAATTTTCTCAAAAGTGGCTCTAACGATTTTGATTAAAATATCATATGTTTAAGATATTTCATGACAAATGAAATGTATTTCTCGAATTTTCTGGGAATGTCTCCAAAAGTGTTCTTCATTGTGAACGACTTTTGCATAACTGATAAACCATAAGAGATAGACAAAATGTTACTGCACAAAAATGTAGATCGTGTTAAAATACACAATTTATGTCGTATACATTTTTTTGTAGAGTGAACCATTTTCGAGATATTGCTTGTTATTCCCTTAAATTTTCCAATACTTCTACTTTTTCTCAAATTCGTTATTCATTTTTTTTATGTCCTGGACATGCAAAAAGATTGGAATGCGCCACATAGCAACCAGCGCTTAAAAGATATGACTGTCGCTTATAACCTACCATGTTCCCCTTGCATCTACAAGAAAATTAGCAATAAGATTGACATCTCAATATCTCGATTAACATGAAGCATATGGAGAATAAACGTTTGTAAAAATAGTTTGTACAAGATTAGAGAAAGTCATGTGAGTGTAACGCATCAGATCTTTATTTTTCTATCGCTTAACCTTTACAATACTATATCAAATTCCTTCTGAATGAAAAGGATTTCACAGGGCATTAATCAAAAAAAGCGCTTTTAGAAAAAGGTCTATGTGTGCGTGTGTGTGTGTGTGTGTTTGTGTGTATGTCTGTCTGTGAACAGCATTAATAAAAAACGAAAAGTCGGTTATATAGCAAACTTGATATTTAGGCTCAGTACCTTCTAAAGATGCGACACGAAGTTTTTCAAGAAAATCCCCCATTCCAATCCATCCTTTACATGCACAATTTTTCGAATATTTTTATTGTCTAAAAACTGACTATAACTATTTTGATTAAAATACCATACATTAAAAGTATTTACATAGAAAATAAAATATATACCCTGAACTTTTAGATAATGGTCTGTGAAATCCTCTTCATTCAAAAGGAATTTTATATAGGATTGTAAAGGTTAAGCGATAGACAACGTACTACACAAAAGGATGCAGATCTCTTTAAAACACATCATTTATTTCAAATAACTTTTTTGTGGTATCAGTCATTTGCGGGATATCCGTCGTTAATGGTTGGAATTGTGAACTACTCAGTCATTCTTTTAAACTCCGGTCGATTTTCGATTATTTCTCGCGATGTCATGGAAACAGTATGATATTTTAAGGCAGCGTATAGTCACAGTTCCTAAATATTTGACTATCGCTGTTCCCTTTGTATGTATAACGAAATGTGTAATGTAGCTATTCCCGGAAAGGTTTATCTCGATTAGTATAAACTAGATACGCAAATAAACTTTCGTAAGAATAATTTGTATGCCCATTAATAAACGATAGAGATTAGAGAAAGTCATGTGAATGTAATATCAGAGATTGGTTGTTTTTTTACTCCCAGAAACCTTTTGCCAGTTCCTGATTTAAAGTATAATAATTTAGCAAATTTTGGTGTTGCCTTAATCTAATTTTTCTTGCTGAAATCATTAATCCTAATATTCTTCTATTTAAATATATATATATATATATTATAATATTTGATATTGTACAAACTCTTGGTTATGCATTTATTTATATCTAGAAAGTAAGAGTAACAAAGAACCTAGAACAATACAACTGGCCATTTGTTGTCTTAAGGTTACTGTAAGCCGTTATTAAACAAGGTTTCGTTAATGTATTTTCGTTTTTCTTGCTTCTCATAGTGTCTCAGTTAATTCCGATCAAGAAAACCGGCTTTATAGTCTTATGATCAAACGCCATCTATTCCAAAGGCTTTGATAACGGCTTCCTCGTCGCTTTTTGCCTTTCCTTTGTTTATTAGGATAGACAGTGTTTCAGAGGAGGCTGTGCTACAGTGAACTGAGGCTGCTGCAAAGTTTCGAGCGATAAAAAGCCGCAAACACCGCGATAAAACAACGGAGTAAATAACCGGCGGAAATGGATGAGAGTTTGTTCAACTCGAAAGGCGAGCACCAGCTCACTTTAGGCTTCAGGTTTCAGGCATTCGTTTTGCATTCTACCGCCTTCTGCATCGGTTCTCACGTTTTGTTGTTATTTTTCTTGACTACTAGATCATATCACGACTTATATCCATACATACGAGTACAATAATAATACATTGTATACTTTACAGTGATTAAATAATACAATAATTGTAATACATTGTTATAAATATATTTTACATTATTAAATCTTGAACACAGCTAGAACAGTATAACGAAAAGACAATTCTCGTGGCTTTCATTGGGAATATTGACATTCATTTGGCTTTACTCGTTCATTTTTAAAGATCGACATTCACTGTCCATAAGTATCAACACCAAGGAGATGGATCAGCAGGCGGTTTCTGTAGCTTCTGCTGCAAGATAACTATTTATAGTCTGAATTTTTTGCTTTCTCTGCCTGCTACAGTAGGTAAGGGGTATTGCATTAAAACCAAAGATAAAGATATTGACGAACGGAGGGGCCCCCGAAATCAGAGGCAGAGCACCGCATGCATGCTTCTGGTGCTTCTACCGTGACACGAGGGATGAAGGGAGAAACCCGAAGGGAGGCCAGATCCGGATGACGAAGGGCGCAATCATGGACAGGGTCCTTAATGTTTCCAGATGGAACCCATCCGACACCGCCCGGGCTTACCTATAGACCGCGAACCTCCGGGGGTCCCTGAAGAAGCGCTGGCCACAAGGAGCCTGTGGCGGGTCCTAACCGAGCTGTCTCTGCACTGGAACGACGCCAGGAAGAAACGTCTACAAAGTGCACAGCCACCGCCCAGCCGCAACCAACCGAACACCGTCGCCTAGTCCTACAGGCGCAAGATCCGTTTCTTCCGCGGTCATAAAAATAGCACTCCCACATCTTTAAGACTCGTAATTATATAGCACTCATTCTTTGCGTTAAAGCAGATAGCAGTTCTAGATTTCTAGGAATCCTTCTGTCGAGTGAAGCAGATAATGGCTCAACTCATTAATACTGCATTAATAACAGAACCGCGTTTTATTAGCAACAATCTATATAAAGTGTGGCGTTTCATTTTTATATGTTCGTGTTTGTATGATTATAATATAACATACTTTCGCTGTAATTTTGCTCATAAAATAAAAACAAAATACACGCGTATTAATACAATAACCAACAATGAAATGTGTTTAAATCCATAAAATGAGCTGCAGTACACTCATATGCCTTTGTCCACCCTCACTCTTTCTAGAAGCCCTTGCATATTATTCATATAAAATATTTTGTGTAGAAATTATTGCAAGATTGGTGGAATTACTTGCTCCTACAGCAGTTAGCTGTTAGAGGTCTTTTTTTGTCATGCGATAATGGAGGTTAAAACAAAAAGAAAAAGAAATAGCAAATTTTCAGACCATTTATGTAATGAACTTAAAGTTGACAAAATGTAATTAGGCATATAGCATGAAATACTTCGAAAACAGTTGACGCTAGGAAAAAGTTATTTTGGACAAGCTGTGCAAATTTATGTTTTTGCTGAAGTAGAGCTTCCAAGTTAAATGCAATTTTCTAATATTCATCAAAAGTAAAGAGGGCTTCATAGACTACTCCCAGGAAATTCAAGATATGCATTTTATATGTCGTATTAAGGTTGGATACATATGGTATTTCAATAAAAACCGTTAGAGCAGGTTTTGAAAAGAAATAAAAGATATCGAACATTTTTCAATGTCAAGTGTAGTTAAAGATGTGATAAAATTTCATGAAAGTCTATCCTTGAAGAATACAGAACTTATAAAGTTTGATATTTTTGGGTGGGACACAATGTTTTCTCCACTACATCTACCATCGCTAGACTGTAGAGAAAGTTAAAATTGTCTTATCTTAAAAAATTCAATACAGTGACCTAAAATAATATTAATAGGGCAAGTTGAATTAATAATAATGCCATTTTTATGCTATCAACTGAAAGATTAAGTCATTTTTGAAGGGATATTATATACATGTTGATAGTAGGATTTGTTAAACTAAATATTATTTATTCCTGGAGTTTGTTGCATGTCACCAAAATGCATCATATAAGTTTCTCCAGAGACTGCCTCTGTGGTCAGGAGGTTAGCATGCTAGCTTCCAAATCCAGAGGTCCCGGGTTCGATTCCCAGCTGGAGGATGGAAATGTTTCTTTAGTCAGGATTATTTCTCATCCTGCCTAGCGTGGTGTAGTAGTTACCATGTTCCCTCTAGTTCCCGAGGTCGCGGGTTCAAACCTGGGGGAGGGCGGTGGATTTTTTCGGGCGTAAAAATCCTTAACATGGCTTCCTTCAGAAGGGAAGTAAAGCCGATGGTCCCGCTCGTAGATTTATGGCACTTAAAAAAACCTCAAGCTTGATAAAAACGCCTCTGAGCAAAATTTTCGGTCTTTCACGCCCAATAAGAACGGGACGCTAAGGAGCACGGCAGTTAAAGAGCGTCCATAAATAAAACTCAATTTAATTTTAATCCTACCTAGTGTCCGGAAGTGTGAGTGAGAGTGTAAATGTGTGTATGTGCACTTGTACTTATAAAGGAAGCACTAAGATTAGCCTATAGTAAAACGAGTGAACATCTTTGCCGTTGAGCAGTTTGTTCTAAAAAGGATGCGGCCCATATCACCTTAGACCTTAGAGAGCGGTCCCTCAGCACTCTGGCCGGTAGTTGCGATGCGTGTTCCGCGCGCGATCCCTCAGCACTTTGGCCGGTAGTCGCGATGCGTGTTCCGCGCGCGATCCCTCAGCTATCTGGCCGGTAGTCGCGATGCGTGTTCCGCGCGCGATCCCTCAGCTATCTGGCCGGTAGTCGCGATGCGCGTTCCGCGCGCTATATTCAGTGTATCTGTTTACTATTCTCATTATTGATACTGATACCATATTATTACTGATGTTATGATGATTATTACGATATACCGATTACCTATTGAACAAACAATTACTTTTTATTTTATCAGTACTAACCTTTTCCACAGTCGATGTTGAAAGTTGTGTCCTTCGGCAGATAAACACTCTTGGCACCTTTTGATGAAATTACCATTCACACGCATAAGTTCTGGTTACGTAATGTCCCTAATTTCTGTTCTTATATTGTTTTTAAGATCGTCTATGGTGCGAGGATTATTCCTATAGACTCTATTTTTGAGTATATGCGGGAAGATTCTACAGTAACGAGATGACCCACTCACGTCAGTAGTTCGGTGCATCTTCTCCCTACAGATTCGCATTGGAAACTATGACTAGCAACAACAGGCTAAAGCTGAATGAATAACTTTTGACAATGTTAAAATCTGCTCTCCTTTGTGTTCAAGTATGCGGTGTCTCCTGAAGGATAGTGAAATGTATCTGCTTCAAATATTATATGTTGTACGCACTATTCTTAAACGAAGTATTAAATTAGAGATTTAATTTTCGTCATTAACCTTTAAACCGGGCGGCGCCGTGACCGAGTGGTTAGACCGCTCGCCTTCCACCGAGGCGGCCCGGGTTCAATCCCAGGGACCTGCATGTGGGATTTGTGGTGGACGAAGCGGCGTCTGGGCGGGTTTTCTCCGGGTTCTCCGTTTTCCTTCCGCCATTCATTCCCCCAGCTGCTCCATCATCACCTTTCCTTTCATCCATTTCACCAACATTTCGTTTCATCTACTTCCTTCATCCCATACCAGGCTGATCACCCATCCTGGATGCTCTGTCTGATCCATGAGTGTCTGCTCCTCGACGGGCCTCTGACCCCAGGTACCCGCTTTTAAGTCCTGGGGGGTGTAATTCCTAGGTAAGAGGATGGTAAACAGATGCTGAATGAATGAATTAATCTTTAAACCATCCCAATTTTCGAGTTTATCACGAGAAAACGTGAGAAATCCGGGCTATTAGAATGGTCCCACGGGAGGAATGAAAGTTGTTACCTGCTAAGCTACCTAGGTACGGGAGGAATATGGGTCCTGAGCTCCCGTTTTTATACACGCCACCCACACAGGATCTCAAGGCCAGCATACAGCGACAAGCTTTTAGGCATTTGACTATTTGGTTTTCTGTATCTCTCTTGTACGTACACAAAGTATAATAAACAAGCTGAGATTTTAATGGCCTAAAAGTGTTTTAAATGGTGAGGTAGTGTTTTTAACACTAAATTGATTTCAGCCTAATTGTATAACATATATATATATATATATATAATTCAATAACAGCCCGCCTTAAAGCAATATGTGTATGTAACAATATATAAAAATGTATGTAACAGTCATTGTATATGTTTGTATTATTGTATCCATGTGTAATAATGTTATGCGAATATATTACGTAATTTAATAATGTAGGAGCTGTGAGAATAGCAGGTTAAAAGTTGCTAACAATGAGGCAACCTTGGGGCAATAATGAATCTGAAAGTTTAAATGCTACTAGTCATTATTGGAGCAACAATAATGTAAATGTTGAGACAGTTAAAAAATAGCCACTCAACAATCAGAAAAAGCTTTAGTTAAAAGAAGGTTCTATTGGATTAGGAATAGCCAATCAGAGACTTGAAATGCAGAAATTTACAAATTTTAGGCGGTAGAAATCTGTTCAGTTGCCTGCAGACAGTGTTTGTAACCGGATGCGAGATGTGTCCTCAAGAAGTGTAATACGTATTCGTGTGAGACGAAAATAGTTTACGTGTTAAAAAGTGCAAGTATTTAATAAAAGAATCTCACAGTTCTCTATCAGTGAAGTAAAATTATAATCTGTGTAAGCCTACATTCTTGTCACATCACAACCCTTCCAAGACATCCATGCCTCACAATAATACTAGCGCAGCCGAGTTAAACAAATATTGAGACAGTAACTATGGTTATATATATGCCATATATACAATAATGTGAATTATAATGTGAAACGGTATTAATAAGAAAAATACTTGTATAAATAGAAGTTAAGGCATAAGTTTTATGTATGTGCAAGTGTAGCTGGAGCTGTGGAATCCTTGTTAAAAGCCGACAAACATATCTTTGTGTTAGAATTAGGGCCCAGGCAAAAAGGACTTGTACGGGAAAGTCATAAAAGCCAGACCTTGAGTCTTTGTGAAATAGGAAAGGCGACAAGCGAAAACAACATATGTTTGTAGAGAGGCCACATGTTTGCAAACGTAGAACAATAGCCGGGTAAGTCTTCTGGAAGGTTCCAAGCTGAACGAAGACAGACAATGAAATTTTAAGGAACAATATGTTTAAAATCTTCAAGGGGAGAAATGTTAGTTCTAGCGTCTCCATCAGCCAGGGCGGTTGAGTATAAAGTGCTGCGATGTGAATAAGATAATATAAGCTCTCAGAAGCAGGCGATATTATTTACTTCTTATAATGTAGTAGGGACGGTGAAACGTTATCGATTTAAAGGTGTATAGGAACGTGTGATAAATGTTACAATTATTTCTAGAGCACGTATAAAATACTTGATTGCTCAGCGACCGAAAGTTTTGGCTTACGAACAGGGTAGGGCTCGACCGTTCTACAGCTCCAACTAACTTAAGAACTGTGTAGATTATTAATAAGACAGTAAATGCGTGTGCCATTAAAGCATAGTGTTCTTCAATAACTTGATCTATTGTTAGAGTTGTTACTTATTACCTTCCTTCCCGTATCACACCCTGCAAAGTTATACAAGCTCTACCAAAACCTAAATAACAGCAGCCGTGGCAAGAAATAAAAATAAACAATAAGAGTAACAACTAAAACATCAGATATTTAACAACATTACCATAGTTCATATATTAATTTATATATTAATATATCGGACATACTGCGAGTAAACCGCAATATTAAATATTTAAAGAAACAGTCAAATTACAAAGTTAATATTTTTAAATTTTTGGACGAAGGCTACCGGGTACCATACGTGCGGTTGCAACTACTTCCATATTCCCAGAAAACTGTTTTTAATGTCTCACAGAACTGTAGCAATAACTCTTGAGTTCTCAGATTATACAAAATTCATAGTTAATGAAAAGGATTTTTCAGTCTGTGACACAATACAGGATAACAACAACAACAATATTTGTCTGTCCCTGAGTTCTGCTGGTTATAATGCTAGCTTCCGAATCCAGAAACACGGGTTCGATTCCCGGCTGGAGGATGTAAATTTTTCTTTAGCCAGGACTATTCCCCATCCTCCCTAGAGTCCGGAAGTATGAGTGCAAGTATAAAAGTGTGTGTGTGTGAATTTAATGTTTATAAATAAAACTCAAAAGTAAGCGAGTGAATATCATTCCGGATGAGCAATTCTTCCAAACGCAAAGACGCCGATATGATTTAGATATAAAGGTGGCATACAAATTACAAAAAATCTGATGTGTTGCACTAACATGACTTTCTTTACTCTTGTACAAACTATTTTTACAGACGATTATTCTCCATCTACTTCATGTCAATCCACATATCGAGATATTAATCTTATTGTTAATTTTCTTGTAGTTACAGGGGGAATATCATAGACTTTAAATGATAACCAAATCTTTTAAGAGCTGGTTGCTATGTGGAGCATTCCATTCTCTTTGCATTACCAGGACATAGAAAAACTAATTAAATTCCCATTTGATAGGAAGTATAAGTATTGGAAAATTCAAACAAATAACAAAGAATATCTCGGAAATGGTTCACTCCAAAAAAAATAATGTACATGACATAAATTGTGTGTTTTAACAAGATCTACATTTTTGTGTACTAAAATTTTGTCTAACTCTTACGGTTTACCAGTTATGCAGGAGTCATTCAGAATGAAGAGGACTTTTGACGACATTCCCAGAAAGGTCAAGATATACATTTCATTTTCCATAAAAATGTCTTAAACATATGCTATTTTAATCAAAATCGTTAGAGCCATTTTTGAAAATCAAAATTTTCGAAAAGTGTTCCATGAAAATGGTAGTCTGGGGTAGTGGTTATCTTGAAAATCTTCGTATCGGATCTTTGAAAGACACTGAAGCTAAATATCTAGCTTGGTATTTATCTGACTTTTTGTTTTTGAGTTATACCTGTTCACACACACACACACGGGCCTTTTTCTAAAAATGTTTTTTTGGATTCAGGGGCCTCAAAACATACACTGCAGTTTGTGAAAATTGCAACACCAAGAAGGAAACGCTTGAATTCAATAAATATATTATCACAGGTTAGGTACACGACAAGTAACAAATGATAAACTTTTCAAATCTATACATGACCTTTGAGCACTAATATTCAGTATTTGGTGTGGCCTCTATGCGCTGCAATTAGAGCTGCTATACGCCGTGTCATTGAACCAAAAAGGTTCTGAATAAGTTCCTGAGGTATTTTCCTCCACGCAGTTTGTATTCGAGCCCACAAATCCGTGACACTGGTTACAGGAGGACCGTGAAGCACCAGGTGCCGACCAACCATATCCCAGACATGTTCGATGGGCGACATGTCAGGCGAACGAGCAGGCCAGGGAAGCAATGGTACGAAACAATGGTACCCGTCGCTCTTTGAAGAAGGCTTGTACATTCCTCGCAATATGTGGCCGGGCATTGTCCTATTGAAATGTGGCCTGTGGAGATGCCTGAAGCAGGGGGAGACCTCAAACTCTACAACCACCGTTAGGTACGGGTTTCTGTTCAAAGTGCCCTCAATTCCTAGGAGGCGAGATCGGTTGTTGTAACCAATGGCGCCCCAAAGCATCACACCTGGTGTTTGTCCGCTATGCCGCTCAACAATGCAGGCCTCCAGGTTGTGCTCACCACGGTACCGCCGGACGCGTATGCGGCCATCACTGTAGGACACGTTGAAGCCGGACTCGTCCGAAAAGACATTTTGCCACTCAGCACCCCAGTGACGGTGTTCACGTGCCCATTGCTGTCGGAGGAGCTTGTGGTTTCTGGACAATGGTAGCCGACGTAACGGCATGCATGCAACCAGTCTGCATGCAGCAGACGGCGCCGAACCGTTGATGCAGACAGGTTCACGCCTGTTGCAGTGCTCCAGCGTCGAGCCAACACTGTGGATGAAGCTGTACGGTCCGTTATGGCCATGCGGACAAGATGACGGTCATCCCGTGCTGTGGTCATGTTCTGTGGTCCAGTACCCACTCTTCGCTGCGTACGACCTTCATCTACCCACTGCTTCCACACACGCATCACTGTCTAGCAGCATGCCCTGTACGAGCCGAAATGTCACGGTATGACAAACCGGCTTCCCGGAGACCGATAATTCTGCCCCGTTCGAAATCACTCTCATGCCGATATGGCTCCCTTTGACGTCGACGAGGCATACTGGCACTCTCATTATTGTTTCCACCTTGTTTGACAGTTCTGCACTGACTACACTGGGCGCAACACTGACCTTGTCGGACCGACACGAGAGGGTTCTGCTCGGCCTACGTGCACCCCATCTCTCTGCAAACCTAATCACTTATTGCTTACACACTCTTCCACACTTCCACCAAGTGGAAATTCTTTCTTGGTGTTGCAATTTTCACAAACGGCAGTGTATATTCCCGGCGAAATCTCGGTATCAAATGTTTGGTTGGAATGCAATACTTTGAAGTAGGTTGTTGCTTCACGTATGGAAAGCCAATTTGAAGTAGGAGTTGTATTGTAGTTCAATTGTTGGGGAGCCGAACTTGAAGTAATTGCAACCGTACGTATAGTAAAAAGTTTCCGGTAGCTTTCGCTCCAAAAAAAATGTACTTTCCGGTGGCCTTAAGTTTCAAAGTATTAACTTTGTATTTTTGACTGTTTCTTTAAATATTATATATTTATGTTTGCCTCGGTTGCGTCAGTATTATTGTTAGAGACATGGATTTCTTTGCAAGGCGTGGTGCGGCTGAAGAATGTAGGCTTACACGGATTATAATTTTTAATTCACTCCTTTTTTTATTAATTCTTGACACGATTTATGTAACACTTCACTGGTATAGAGAGCCGTAAGATTCTTTTATTAAATACTTGCACTTTTTAAACACGTAATCTATTTTCGTCTCACACTGAATACGTATTAAATTTCTCGAGGACGCATCTCGCGTCCGGTTAGAAACACTGTCTACAACCAAGTGAACTCTGAATTTGTAAATTTTGCTATATTTCAGTTTCTGATTGGCTAATACTAGTCCAATAGAATACTATCATTTAACTTAAGCTTTCTTTCTGGTTGTTGTTTGGCTATTTTATAAACTGTCTCAAAATTTACATTATTTTGCTCCAGTAATGACTAGTAGCATGATTAAACTTTCTTACTCATTATTGCCTCAAGGTTACCTCATTGTTAGCGACTTTTAACCTATTATTCTCACAGCTCCTACATTATTAAATTACGTAATACATTCACATAACATTATTGAACATGTATACAATAATATAAGCATATACAGTGACTGTTGCATACATTTTACAAATTATTACATACACATATTGCTTTAAGGCGGGCTGTTATTGAATTTTATATTATATAATTAGACTGAAATCATTTAAAAATACTGCCTCAACTTCCCCTACTTACTATACGTAGCAGGGAAAGCAAAAAAGTAAAGCAACCTGGCCAACGTAAAAGAGGGAAACTGACCTATCTCATTCGTAGTTTGAGACATGAATTCATAACTGCTCCCCTGACAACAGACTTCCTTCCATCCACAACCAACGCTTTCCAGACTAACCATTATGTAAGGATGACCTTTCCTAAGAATGTGAGTAACAGGTGTACAAAATTACTCATCCTTCTTAGCTGAATAGCGAGATATTGGATGTTTGGAAAGCTATCGTGACATAAAATGTCAGTAATATAAATCTCTTTATACTCAATGTAAATACAGGAAAATAAGACACAGAGGTCAAGAAAAATTACAAAATAGTGACAACATCAAGAGGAAAATATCCAAAAACAGAAAATGGCATAAAATGACAAAAAATGACCCAATATATATGGATTTTCATAATCTGGGACCCATGAAAAGTATTTATGTACACGTTAAACAATTAAATATGCCATCAGAACCCGAACTTTAGTAATGAAACTATTTCTGCAAATGGTTATCTCGATTAACATGAAGTAGGCTTTTGCTAGAATAGTTTTTAGAATCTAAATAAATATAAACGATAGTGGTTAGATAAAGTCATGTGAATGCAACGTGATTATTAGAGTATTCTTTTAGACTTGTGTTAGCACTGTGTGTTAACCGTGTTCATACCAAAACCTTTCTTCCGTGTGGCTAGCAGTAGTACGTATTTTCCTGAAATAGTAGGAATAACAGTAGGGTTTTGTTTTACGAGTAGGAATGTTTGCGAAACAAAGGCCGTACGCCGAGGTTTGCAATCCTACGAGCAAAATAAAACCACTTTTTAACACATGTGACATTTACTGTTTTAGAGGCGCTTAAATGTGTAAAATGTCAATAATATTATATTGATTCCTAAAACTAACAGATCACGTTAAGTACATGGTTCTTGAAGAGAGAGACATGACATTAAAAATCTGATGCGTTACACTCACATGACTTTCTCTACTCTTGTACAAAATAATTGTACAAGCGCTTATTCTCCATATGCTTCATGTTAATCGTGATGTTAATCTTATTGCTAATTTTCTTGTAGGTGCAAGGGGAATTGGTAGGCTTTAAGCGATAGTCAAATATTTTAAAAGCTGGTTGCTATGTGGCGTATTCCATTCTCTTTGTATGTCCAGGACATAAAAAAATAAATAACGAATTCCCATTTGAGAAAAAGTATAAGTATTGGAAAATTTAAGGGAATAACAAGCAATATCTCGAAAATGATTCACTCAACAAAGAAAATGTATATGACATAAATTGTGTAGTTTAACGCGATCTGCATTTTTTGTGTGGTAAAATTTTGTCTATCTCTTATGGTTTACCAGTTATGCAAAATTCGTTCACAATGAAGAATACTTTTGGAGACATTCCCAGAAAATTCGAGATATAGATTTCATTTGTCATGAAAGTATCTTAAATATGATATTTTAATCAAAATCGTTAGAGCCATTTCTGAGAAAATAAAAATTTTTGAAAAATGTTCCATGTAAAGGGTAATCTGGGGTGGGGGATTTTCTTGAAAACCTTCGTGTCGCATCTCTGGAAGATACTGGACCTAAATACCAAGTTTGGTGTTTATCCGACTGTTAGTTTGAGTTATGCTGTTCACACACACACACACACACACACACACACACAGACGTGTTTCCAAAAATGTTTTTTTTTATTCAGGGAGTCTCAAAACATATTTATTGTGAAATCTCGGTATCGAATTTTTGGGTGGAATACAATACTTCCCCTACTTACTATACGTAGTAGAGAAAGTAAAAAAGCGAGATGTCAGAAGTTTTGTTGACCGCTAGCAGTCATTTTCAGTGAAATTATTTTCAACATGTTTTGCCTCACACCAGGCAATGAAGCGATTAAATGCTATGTCATATTGCTTTCTGGATTTGTTGGGCAAGTACTTGTAGTGTTATCCTTTCTGCTGCTTCTGTAATTTCACCTGGCTCTTCCATTTTAGTTTCTTCTGAATTCATAGTTTCCGCCGTTCAAACTTTATGTTCAATAGGTTATATTAGATAAAAGAATAACGTTTTAGATGAAAGAAACCAGAAGGCTGTCAATATAACGTATAGGTTAACTCTACAAGAATTGCGATAAATTGAAGTATGACGATTTGTGTTGGGAAGAGATAATGCGAGCGCCATGAGAAATTAATCATGTAAAAAGACATAATGGATACTAAAACCTAGTATCACTAGTGTGATAATTTAAATCCTTTAGCTCAGGTTTACGTGTTAGAAGTTCTACTTTGAGGCCATGCTCTCTAATAAATTATTTTGCATACTTTATATTTCAAAACTGAGATTCATTTCCATTGTTCCACAGACATAGAGAACTGATCTCCGTGATTCAGATGTTAACGTGAATGTAGCTTCCCCAGTTCCACGCTGGCGCCAATCTTTAATCAAGCCTAAAGCCAAGTCTGCAGGCTGTTGCCAAGCAACGCATCCCCAATTCCCCGGATTGCTGGCTATGCTTTCGTAAAACAGCTGTAACGCGTGGGAAAACGTTGCGAAGCCTTTCGAAGCCATTTCCCAAGGTCGAACTGATTTTCGTTTTACATAAGTTTACCATTTGTAAATAAGTTTGTATTGCAATCTGAAGCTTTTATGTGGATTTAAGACAGTGAATGCGGATGTATAAATGGCGACCATCGGTTTTGGTACTAAGGTTTTCATATTCAGTGTATGTGCTAATAAAATACTGTATAAAGGCAAAGTCTTGTTGTTTTAAGAAATGCTTTTATAGAATCGAATTTCAGTTTAAAAAGGAAATACATATAGACAGTGTTTTTCAGATGCAAAATTAGACGGGCAAACAGATATTTATTTTTATCTTGTAGATCTTACAAGCCATAAGATAAGTCATATAAATTATTACAACTTAAAATTAAGTGCATGCAAATCATAAGGGCACACTTTAGTTAAAATTCTCTTAAGAATATTTTTAAAATACTTAAAATTAATTGTAGATTTAATATTAACAGCCAAGAAGTTTAACATAGACCACAGGAGATCTATTAAATTTTGCAGAGTATATTTAGGAATGTTAAAGTTATGTCTCATACGCGCAACATGCACATGAAAATCAAAATTTCTAAGAAAGTAATCTCTGTTAATAAATATCAACTCATTAATTAAAAAATAAACAATGCGTACATTTGAAATTAATTATGAGTTTTAAAGAGATCTACATTTTTGGAGCAGTACTTTTTCGTCTATCGCTTAAAGTTTACCAGACATACAAGATTATACAAAATTCCTTCCGAATGAAGTGGATTTCACAGCTATTCCAGAAAATTCAATATGTATATTTTATTTATCATGCAAAAGTATCTTTAATATGTGGTATTTTAATCAAAATTGTTAGAGCCATTTTTAGAACATAAAAAAATTGAAAAATTTCCACGTAAATTGTAGTTGGCGGCGGGAGATTTTCTTCAAACTCTTCGTGACACATCTGTGGAAGATATTGAACCTAAATACCAAGTCTAGTATTTATCCACATTTTTGTTTTTCAGTTATGCTGTTCCAAACACACACATACACTGACTTTATTCTAAAAATTGTTTTTTGGGGGTAAGGGGGCTTCAAAACATATATTTCCGGTGAAATTTCGTCATCGAAGTTTTGGGTGGAATACAATACCTACTTCCCCTACTTATTACAGTAGTAAAGAAAGTAAAAAAGAAAGATTTTTATTTAACATAGTATTATATCAGATAAGCATATCTACGTTGGTCAAAATTTTTAATGTGGCTAATCAGAGTTTAAAGTTTGCATAAGAAAAGATACACCTTGAAGAACCGTTGATCCTTCAGCTGAGTATTTCGATGCCTCCCCATCTTCTCCCGTTTTTCTTTTTTTCTTTCTTTCTTCGTTGCTTGTACTCCGTCGTATTCCTTCTGACGTCTTTATAAATCTCTAACATAACTTTTTCTGCCCTTTGAAGCCTTTCTGCAGTCATTTTTTGAAGCTATGAAGGGTGTTCATCCAAGCAGTCATTAATAATTCATGTTGCATTATGATTGCACAGCGGTCTCCTGTGTGCAGAATGCAACAAAAGCCATTGTGTGTTTGTTTTAGACAAAATGTATGGAAGGATTCAATGATATTCTGCAATGCATGAATAATTTTGAAGAACTTAGAACTTGCCAAATGTCCGCAAATGAGTTTTTATCCCACCATTACTTTGACAGGAATCCCAAGACTCTCGGAAGTATCCCTGTCAGGATATTGTGTTGTAGTCAAACAAATAATCTTGAGGAGACAAACCTTTCATATAAAACTTTAATCAAGTGCCTTTTTGGGGATTTTTAAACGTAATTTTGGGAGAATATGGTATTAGAAGATTATCATTGTATATTTCTAAACTGAAAAGCGGTTATATGAATTCTGATCGAAAATCGATCTTCCTACCTTAAGTTTGTCATCAAAATTTTATCCACTGCCCTGTGACATATTTCGAGAATATCTTTTGGCACATTTCGTACTTAAAGCATGAAAACCTTTAATGGATTTGCTTGAAACAACTGATTGTGAGGGAGAATGCTATGAAAGCTAAAAGAAGAACAAGATGGCTGATGGTAAGGTAGAATCAAACTGAAAAATTCATTACCATAGCCGGGATTTGAACCACGAATCTTCCGCTTACCGTGTCGTTGCTCTAACGAACTGAGCTACCATGGCAACATGCCGTTACAACATTAAATTTCCCAACTGACTTACATTTTTTCCGGTACACCACAAGGCGTTCTCAAATTTATTTTGAGATAACGTCCGCAATGGCGATTTGCAATATCGTAAGTACTTTAAGTTCCGGTCAAAGTTATTTAAAACCAAAATACAAATAAACAACAAATATGTAGAAAATGTTGACTTGAATGATGGAGTTCTATGAGCTGTTACCTTTACTTTATCCTACATAGGATGATACAAATTTAGGGCAGTTTACAGTGCGTACAACACTTGTTCATAGCTTTCTGCACTAAACCCAATTAATCTCATTTGCATTATTTTATGGTAATTTGAAGTTCAATAATTTGTAACACTGGATTTAATCACGCGCTATTGTTTTCTAGGTACTGGAGCACATAATTACCTTAATCTAGAACGGGAACTGGACATATGCTCTTTATACGCCTGGTTGCGTAATACTCGATTATAAGCGACTGTCGGACCATCTATACTGTGACGCAGCGGCTATGGTCCAAGGTTATCGGGAGTCGGCGCCGGGCGGTCGGAGTAAACAATCATAAGTTGGCGAGCCAGCGTAAACACCAGCAGCGCTGTCGCTATATAACCAGAATCTTCTGGATGTTTCTCCTTCTTGGACTTTCGAGAGCCCTGTGGAAATTTCCGTTGACTATATAAGCGACGTTCTCGCGAGAGCAGTCAGAGAGGGTTGAGTCAATAAGCGAGTTAGCGAGTAGGTTTCTGGTGCAACATCAAGTGCGATTCTCGGAGCGAAAAAATTGAGCTTTTACTTATGAACCCTCCTTAACTGCTGTGGTTCTTAGCGTCCCATTCTATACTGGCCGTTAAAGGGCGAAAGTCTCTTTATTAGGCTTGAGGTCTTTTATGTGCCGTAATATACGACACAGACCACCGGCTTTACTTCTCTTACAAAGGAAGCCAATAACGATTTTTACTCCCGAAAGAATCCATCGCCCTCCGCGGGATTTGAACCCGCGATCTCGGGAACTAGAGGATAGCAGGTACCTCTAGTCCACGGAGGACGACAAAGCTTTTCTCCGAGCGAGTTTGCGTCGACTGCTGTGACGTGCAGTGAGTGTTACTGCATGAGAGATTGAAGAAGTCTTAGTTCGACTCCCCGTGTGAACCGTCCGGAAGTAGAGGTTACGTCACGAAGAAGTGAAGCGACGGTAAAGTTAAACTAGTGCACATTAGTGAAGTGAGTGTGAACTAAGTGAAGTCCCAGTGAAAATTGAAGCAAATCAAAACAGTGACAGCGAGAACTGAGAGAAGTGACAGTTGAAAAATCTGCACCAATGTTATAAAGAGAGGAAGTTCGTATGTGTGTATGTACAGTAATCTCAAAAACCACTAAACCAAATTTAGTAATTCATTCACCATTGAAAAGCCGTATTCTTTCTGGCGGATATAGGCTATAGACCACCTAATTATAATTCATAAATTACTAAAATACTGAAAAGATTACAATGTCTTAATTGGGAAGCCCATGGAGTAGAAAGAAGCTGTTACTCCGCAGAGAATGCGTGTAAAAAAAATCTGATGTGTTACACTCACATGACTTTCTCTACTCTTGTACAAACTATTTTTTACAAACGCTTATTCTCCATATGCTTCATGTTAATAGAGATGTTAATCTTATTGCTAATTTTCTTGTAGATGCAAGGGGAATTGCTAGGCTTTAAGCGATAGTCAAATATTTTAACAGCTGGTTGCTATGTGGAATACTCCATTCTCTTTGCATTACCAGGACAAAAAAAAATAAATAACGAATTTGAAAAATGTATAAGTATTGGAAAATTTAAGGGAATAACAAGCAATATCTCGAAAATGGTTCACTCAACAAAAAAAAAAATGTGTATGACATAAATTGTGTATTTTAACGCGATCTACATTTTTTGTGCAGTAAAATTTTGTCTGTCTCTTATGGTTTACCAGTTATGCAAAAGTCGTTCACAATGAAGAATACTTTTGGAGACATTCCCAGAAAATTCGAGATATACATTTCATTTGTCATGAAAAAATCTTAAACATTTGATATTTTAATCAAAATCGTTAGAGCCGTTTTGAGAAAATTAAAACTTTCGAAAAATGTTCCATGTAAAGGGTAATCTGGGGTGAGGTGATTTTCTTGAAAACCTTCGTGTCGCATCTCTGGAAGATACTGAACCTAAATACCAACTTTGGTGTTTATCCGACTCTTCATTTCTAAGTTATGCTGTTCTCAGACACGCACACACACGAACATGTTTCCAAAAATGCTTTTTTTGGATTCAGGGGGTCTCAAAACATATATTTCCGGTGAAATCTTGGTATCGAATTTTTGGGTGGAATACAGTACTTCCGCGACTTACTATACGTAGTAGAGAAAGTAACAAAAGTGTTACCTTTTATTCCAAGCGATTATAGTGTACACAGATGGTTATGATGTAACACTTAAGGGTCTAAGACCTAAATTTTCAGATTCTAATCTAATAATGCTAGTTTTCAGATATTTATATCATGGATATATTTGAATGTAATATGTTAAATCCGAATTTGCATTTATTTCGCTGTAATGGTTTAAAACGTATGGATACATTTGTTTGTTATTTTGTTACGACACCTTGCGGAAAAAAATTGAAATTTTGCCTGACATTTTAACCCTAGGTTCGCAATAATTTTTTTTTAAATTGCCCTAGGTTTTTCAGCATCTCATCTAGTTTGAGGTCTCAACGTTTGTTAAACTTGTCAAATGTATTTTGTGGCTAAAAATTTGGAACTTTTGTGTTTGAAATTTAAAAAAATATATACTTAAATGCACCTCACAAAAACACTTAGGCCATTGTTATTCATTGTACTTCTGTGAAATTATATGCCAAATTGCATTCTTCTATCACAAAACGTGAACTATAAGGAGCATTTTACACGAAGAAAAGCCCTGAAAATATCAATAAGGAGAAAACAGCAATTTAAGTTTTGAATGCATAACTCACACCCAAATCACCAGGTTGGTAGGTTGGACACTCATTTTTCTTTTTCCGTTCTTTTGTTGCTGCTTTTTCTGTCTTTTT
Source organism: Deroplatys truncata (assembly GCA_030765065.1). Lineage (NCBI taxonomy): Eukaryota > Metazoa > Arthropoda > Insecta > Mantodea > Mantidae > Deroplatys > Deroplatys truncata. The sequence continues at coordinate 33,258,897 of CM060988.1, read as the reverse complement.
CTTCTTTAGTTGTTGCTTCTCTTATGCAGAGCTTCGCTTTTTACTTTGCATGATGCTAGTCAAATCTCGTTGTGTTGAAGTTTTTTTTTTGGCTGAGTCTATAATCGTTTCACCTCTGACGTTTTGCTGTAGCTCCATGCATTTAAGGCTATCGTTAAAATATCAGAGCCATACGTTTTTAATATTTATAATACAATATTAGTTTTAACAAAGGTGAATATAGGAAAATCTTTCGAAAATATACAAAACAGGTCTCACCCTGAGCGCTTCTACCTGCCCCGTCATCATCCAAACATGCCGGATAATGCTTACACCATTGAAAAACCCTATTCTTTCTGACGGATATAGGTTATACAACCCCTAATTATAATTCATAAATTACTAAAACACCAAAAAGGATTACAGTGCCTTCGTTGAGAAGCGCTGGAGTAGAAATGAGGTGTTACTCCGCAGAATGCGTGTAAAAACAAAAGCGGTTACATTCTATTCCAAACAATATACATAGATGACCATGATGTAATACTTAAGCAAACAGAAGACAGAGCTTAAAAAGTGACAGTCGATTTTGTTTATAACGGGACGAATCGTACATTATATTTATTTATTTAATTGCCATTTATAAAGTACTGTAGATGTGTATGTAATGAGAGAGTGTGAAAACCTCCGGATAACCTTGTTAATAATTCTGTACATTATGAATGCCAAAATCTTCTAATAACTCTGTGTAAGTAAGTTTTGCTGCATTTTGTGTTCTTATCAACTTCACTACCAATGTATACTGAATCTACATTAATATCATAAAGAGAAAGCATTTGTGTGTGTGTGTGTGTGTGTGTGTGTGTGTGTGTGTGTGTGTGTGTGTGTGTGTGTGTGTGTGTGTGGTAATCTCAAAATCTACTCAATCGGTTTTGATAATTATTTATCATTAAAAAGCCCTACACTTATGACGGACAGAACGCCTAATTTTAATTTATAAATCATTTAAAGGCTAGAAAGGCTTCTCAAAGCTTATGTACTAGAATACGGACACATTGGGTTATGAAAGAACATACTAAGAAGGCTTTGACTTTTCGTTGAGATTGCCGTGGTGCAGGTAATAGTTGCTATTACTCCACAGAAAATACATGTACCGAGCGGGATGGCTCAGAGGTAACGTCTGTGGCCTGCATTCGGGAGGTCCCGGGTTAAAATCCCGTGGGCCGATCAACCTGACAGATTTTTTCGTGGTTTCCCTCAGCCGCCAAGGTAAATACCGAATTGGATATTTAATACCACGGCCCAAAGTTCCACCTTAAGTCTAAAACAACAGTAAAAATGAAAAATAGGTGGTAATAGCGAATGATGTGCCATCTATCCACAGACAATGAAAGCAGGTAGTTTGCACCGTACGAAGCAGAAGATCCGGCTGCTAGGATCTCTGTGAAGACGTGACGAAGCAAGATGGCAAGGTTACAGGGATGAGACCTAAAAGGCTAACTGTCCGCCTTTCTATATGCAAGCAGCAGTTAGACGGCACCCTAATTTGAGGCAGCATTTTTTAACACTTAAATGATTTCAGTCAAATTATATAATATAAATTCAATAACAGCCCGTCTTGAAGCAATATGTGTATGTAATAATTTGTAAAATGTATGTAACAGTCATTGCATATGCTTATATTATTGTATACATGTTCAATAATGTTATGTGAATGTATTACGTAATTTAATAATGTAGGAGCTGTGAAAATAATAAGTTAAAAGTTGCTAACAATGAGGTAACCTTGAGGCAATAATGAGTTTGAGACACTTCTGATTCTTGGAAGGAATAATGTAATTTTCGTGACAACAAACAGAAACAGCTTTAGTTAAATGAAGGTATTCTATTGGACTAGGATTAGCCAATCAGAAACTAAAAGGGAGAAAAATTTACAAATTCAAAGTTAGTTGGTTGCAGACAGCGTTACTAACCAGACGCAAAAAGTGTCCTCAAGAGATTTAATACGTATTCGTGTGAGACGAAAAATAAGTTTACGTGTTAAAAAGTGTAATTCATTAATAAAAATAATTTCACAGCTCTCTCTCTCTCCCTCTCTCTCCCCCTCCCCCCTCTCCCCCTCTCTCTCTATATATATCAGTGAAGTGTTATTTAAATCGTATCAAGCATTAATAAAGGGAGTAAGGTAAAAAATTATAACCTTTGTAAGCCTACATTCTTGTTGCACCACAATCCTGCTAAGAGAAACGTGTCTCTAACAATAATACTGACGCAGCCGAGGAAAACAAATATTTGATACTTAAAGAAACAGTCAAATTACAAACTTAATATTTTTAAAAATTTGGGAAAAGGCTACCGGGTACCATACGTGCGGTTGCAACTGCTACAAGTTCGGCTCCCCAACAGTTGAACTATAATACGACTCCTTCAATACAACCTACTTCAAATTGACGCCCAAAGCGTGGTGCAAATAACGTAAAGATATAAAAACCTTCTTCAAATTGGCTTCAATACGTGGGGCAAATAACAATACAACAAAACGTCTTCAAATGCCATCTGCAGGCACGAAGCAGAAGAACCAGTTACAGTGCGCTGGTATCTCTGTGGACACGACGAAGCGGGTGGTTACAGGGATGAGACCTAGAAGGCTAACTCTCAGCCACATCTCGATCTAAGAGTTATCCACTAACAGATACGTCGCGATATGACCCTGTAGTTAAAGTGACGTAAAATAAAGAGTAATAAAAAATGCATGTAAAATGTAGATGGTGTTAGCAACTAAGACATGGCAAAACAAGAGAGAACTCAATATGTTTATAAATTATGACACGCATGCGATACCAGTGGCAAAATATTTTAGTGACCTTCATGTAAGAAAGTTCTGCTCTATTTCCTCTGTACTTACGTTGTAACCAAGTTGGTTAGTACGGCATTCATTGCTAACATTACAAATCCCAAACCGACATTTTATGCTTAACAGTTCAAAAGATTATTTTTCTCGATGCTCGCAGAACATGTCTCTTCCAAAAGAGGTTAACTTGGTGGCCAGGGGGTGCAGATTCTTCATATTCACCACCTTCACCTCTATTTCGTGTTCATGTTAAGGATTTCTGTATTATGTGAAAACGATTTAGTTTTTGTTATATAATAGCTACGGCACCAAAGAGAAGAGCAAAGGTGTAAAATTTCACCTACTGTAATTATCCAAAAAATCTGATGTGTTACACTCACATGACTTTCTCTACTCTTGTACAAACTATTTTTACAAACTCTTATTCTCCATGTATTTCATATTAATCCAGATAAACATTTGCAGAAAGCATCTTTTGACATGCAAAGAGACTTACATTTTACACATATCGACCAGTTCTAAAATATTTGACTATCGCTTAAGGCGTACTATGTTCCTCTTGTTTTGTATTTGCAAGGGCAATATAGAAATACAGTAGCCTTTAAGCATGGAAATATCTCTTAACAGCTGGTTGCTAGGTGCAGCACCATTCTCTTTGCCACAGATTAATACTCTTTGCATATCCAAGACAAAAAATGAATAACGAATTCCTATTTGAGAAAAAGTATAAGTATTGGAAAATTTAAGGGAATAACAAGCAATATCTCGAAAATGGTTCACTCAACAAAAAAAAATGTATATGACATAATTGTGTATTTTAACACGATCTACATTTTTGGTGTAGTAAAATTTTGTCTATCGGTTTACCAGTTATGCAAAAGTCGTTCACAATGAAGAATACTTTTGGAGACATTCCCAGAAAATTCGAGATATACATTTCATTTGTCATACGTATATCGTAAACATATGCTATTTTAATCAAAATCGTTACAGCCATTTTTGAGAAAATTAAAATTTTCGAAAAATGTTCCATGTAAAGGCTAATCTGGGGTTGGGGAATTTTCTTGAAAACCTCCGTGTCGCATCTCTGGAAGATACTGAACCTAAATACCAAGTTTGGTGTTTATCCGACTGTTCGTTTCCGAGTTATACTGTTCACAGACACACACACACACACACACACACACGGACATGTTTCCAAAAATGCTTTTTTTATTAAGGGGGTTTCAAAACATGTATTTCCGGTGAAATCTCGGTATCGAATTTTTGGGTGGAATGCAATACTCCCCCTACTTACTATACGTAGTAGCGAAACTAAAAATTACTCCAGCATTCTGACAGTAAATACAGGGCCAAGCTATACAGCATTTCTATAACCTTGCAGACGTCCCCCCACTTTCAAATTCTTTGGCGTAAATATTAAGGGATATTCCATCCGTTATTAAGAGTTTGCGTGGCTGTACGAAAGTAGAATTTATAAGGGGAAGATTAATCACAAAAATTCTGCAGATCATTGTACAATAAGTTCATAAAGAACGGGGGGGGGGAGTAAATGAAATTAAACAATTCGCCAATCTTGCTAACCGTGCAAGATAGGCTGAGCCAGTAGATGTATGAATTTGCGTTTTAAACAAATGTGGACTCTTCGTCTTTGTTTTTCTATGACGATGGCAACTTCGGCTTACATAAAACTTCGAACAGGTGACTTCCTTTGTACTAGTAACATTACATAAGATTTACGTGAAGCTAATGTACCTTATAATTTGGAACTAGGCTTCTGGGAAACGAATTATGACGACAGCCATTTACATTTCATGAAAACGACGTTGGTTCTTAGATTACTACTGGGAATAAGGCAAAACAAGGGGAAAAAACCAAACAATTGTACCCTCAGTTTCTCCATTTCTTTTATTTCCACCGTGGTAAACCAAAGTATTTAAAAACAATTACACTTCTGCGTCACACATTGTAGCGGGAAATCGTCGATCCTTGGGTTGATGTGGTCTTCGGCAGTGTTCTTCCTCGGCTATTGATGCTCGTCGGTTGTTGCGTATTCCATTCCTAACTATATCTAATTATTAATTCTCAGGTTATATTGGGTGAGGCAATTTTAAGCAATACACTGCAATTTTCCCTTAATAAATAAAGTTTATTCACAGTTCGAATAATTATGGGCGGCTAGCTTTTCCCATTATTATAATCCCACCACTCTAAATTAGTCAGGAGCCTAGCTATCTGCACACGCACTCTCACCCTTGTGCACCCACGTGCATCTGTAGCACCTCGTGTCGACGTGAATTCTTGTAGATCAGTTAGAGAGAGAGAGAGTGGGCTCCGAGGCCTTGCCTGCCGTTATATACGGGAGCCTAGTGACGCTCATCTCTGAGTTTAAAAATGAAACGACGTTTTCTATTGGCCCTCAGACTGCGTTAACCTTAACATGTATAAATAAGAATGTGTGGCTTCAGATCCGTGCGCTTAAGCGTCATCTTGGAACGTTGTGAAGCCAGTTCAATATCTCCGTCTCTTTCTTTTCTCTATCTGTCTCTTTCTATTTCTCCATATCGTTACCGGTTCCCTGACTGTTGGCTTGGTGAAAGGTACGCTCTTTATGCTTTCTTGGAACTCTGCTAGCTCACCCGTTTCTTACAATCAGCTCTGTACAAATTTTAGATGTTGAATATTTTAACATGTTAGTGAATTAAATTATTACTGTAGAATTCTTATATGTATGGTTCCCCTTTCATATGTACCATTCCTATATATGTATAATGTATCCCCTTTCAACATCAACACTGCGTTGTTTCGTCGTGATACGCAGAAGGATAAAATAACCACGCTTCAGAAAGTACTCGGTAAAAACGTATAGGTCTAAACCATTATCTGAAGTTCACAGGAGATAAAGTACTGACAGTGATAGCTAGTCTATGGAGGTTTAATGACTTTATGTGATTGAAATGCTAAGAAATGTACCTACATAATCTCAAGATACTCCAACTTTAAAACTGTGTTTCGTTGTGGTTGTTATTTCTAACGTGTACAACGAGCTTAACGTATGTTATTATTATTATTATTATTATTATTATTATTATTAAAGTTACAACTAAAATATTTTTTTCCATTTAAAAAACATATTGATATTGTTTTAGTTTATAACTGTTGTGAATAATAAAAACTGCTTAAGGTTTCGTGAACTTCGTAATAAAAATCAAGATTTTTTTTCTTTCTTTTTGCTTTTGCTTTCATAATACGTATAGTAAGTAGGGGAAATATTGCATTCCACCCAAAAACTCGATACCGAGATTTCACCGGAAATACATGTTTTGAGGTGTCCTGAATCCAAATAAGGCATTTTTGGAAATATGTCGTATCTGTGTCTGTCTGTCTATTAGTGTATGTACAGCATAACTCAAAAACAGAAGTCGGATTAATACCAAACTTGGTACTTGAGTTTACTATCTTGCAAGGATGCGACACGAAATTTTTCAAGAAAGTCCCCCAGCCCAGACTAGCCTTTATATAGAGGATTTTTCGAATGTGTTGATTTACTCAAAAATGGCTCTAACGATTTTGATTTGAGTATCATATATTTAAAATATTTCCATGGTAAATGAGACGCATATCTCGAATTTTCCGGGAATGTCCCCAAAAGCCCTCTACAATCTGAATAACTTTCGCATAACTGGCAAGCCGTAAGAGATACACAAAGTTTTACTACACAAAAACATGTAGATTTCGTTAAAGAATACAATTTATATCCTATACATTTTTTGGTGGAGTGAACCATTTCCGAGATATTCCTTGTTATTTGATTGAATTTTCCAATACTTATACTTTTTCTCAAATGGAAATTCGTTATTCGGGTTTTTATGTCCTGGACATACAAAGAGAATGGAATGCCCCACATAGCAACCAGCGTTAAAATATTTGACTATCGCTTAAAGCCTACCATATTCCCCTTGCACTTACAAGAAAATTAGCAATAAGATTAACATCTCGATTAACATAAAGCATATGGAGAATAAGCGTTTGTAAAAATAGTTTTACAAGAGTAGGGAAAGCCATGTGAGTGTAACACATCAGATCTTTTGTTTTTACGACCCACTCCTCGATGCTCTCTTATCTTCCGCATTCAATGCGACCTCACTTCTCTCGCGCTGGAAACCTTCGAGAAGGTTGTTACATTGCCGCTCCTGCTCCTTTGTGCACTTCTCGAAGCAAACATCTGAGAGAGCCATGAATCCAAAGCCGCCTCTAATGCTCCGATGCCGCCTCAAACCTTGGCGTGAAAAGGGAGTGGAGAGGCTGACTGACATTATAATATAACTTTTGATTGATGCCTTTTCAGACCACGGTGCCTTATCCCACGTTGAGGATTTTGTTTTTTACCGCGTCCGTGCAACTATGTAACACTACTACGAAAACATACGACGCATTGAAGGTAAATAATAACAAATAGCCACAGTAAATAACGGTAACAGTATAGAAAATATTCTAAAGAATGAGCAGAAATTGGAAACTCTGACAACAATACTCAATAAATTCAAACTGTCTTCTGTATATGCTTTCAAGATGGGTGGGTTTATTTAATAGTGGGGTACTACATTCAGTGGAAAAAGAAAATCAAATTGCCGCTTTCACATCACATGTCTAAGATACACTGCATCTACAGCTATACAAAGACAGTAATAGAAGATTGCACAACAAATGACACTCAGAATCGTAATGTTGAACGTAGATTTGTTTTGGCAAACTGAAATGACGGTGAGCTTCTCTTGCTTAGTGCCTCATGAACCACCATGGTCATCAACAGCATTCCCGATCCTGAAAGGCTTGCAGTGTCTTTGATAACAAGCGTCACGTCTGGAATAATTGGTATCGCCTATTTCAGTAAATGCAAACAGACACTTATAATAGTTAAAGAATACAAAATAAATGTATCTTGGTCTGTTTAAGTGCAGCAACTTAATTTTTAACGAAATGCTCTGTCAACGAAATTTACTACCCAGTTTTTTTTTAAATATAATAACAGTTATTAACGTAAGTGTATAGGAAAGTGAGTTTTTTCATCTTATCGTACTGAAAAAAAGATTCCTGCGGTTACTTACAATATTTTGTTTCATACTATGTCGAAATACTTTATATACTGGTTAAATATTGTATTGTGTGTTATGTTGGTTATGGACTCAGACGTATGTTTCATATGCTTATCACAGGGCCAATGTATTCATATGCTGGTGTTCGTGTACAGAAAGTAACTGGACGGAAACGCTCAATTTGATGTACTGATTTGAAGATGAAAAACATAAAATTCCAGATAGCATAAAACAAACAGAATTTTGCAATAGTACAATAAATATATGGCTCCAATGTTACATCGACAGGCACCTACAGAGAAGCCTTTAAAGAGAATGTAATATTGTTCAACGTGCTAAGTTATGCGAGAGGGCAAAGAAAATTAATGAAAGTGATTTATTATTTTTCTTGTTCATCTGACTGTAATTTTGGGATACAGGCAATAAAATATTCTTGTGTATATATATATATATATATATATATATCGCAGGCTTTTGCTGAAACCCATCATTTCGTGAAGATCCTAGGGATCAGCGTATGCTGAAAACATGCGAAAGTACACATTCTGCCGCATTTCTTCATAAAACGACGGAGCTCGTTAGGCGTCCTCCGTGGACTAGTGGTACCGTGTTAGCCTCTAGATCCCAAGGAAGCGGGTTCAAACCCGGCGGAGGGCGATGGATTTTTTGGGCGTAAAAATCCTTGGCACGGCTTCCTTCGGAAGGGATGCGAGTCGTGGATTTACGGCACGTAAAAGAACCTCAAGCCTGATAAAGAGGCCTCTGAGCAAAATTACCGGTCTTTCACGCCCAATATAGAATGGGACTCTAAGAACCATAGTAGTTAAGGAGCGTCCATAAATAAAACTCAATTTAATTTAACACTCTAACCTAGCTCTAAACTAACATAACCTAAATCTGCTGGCTTTTAGATGTCTAGTCAGATGGAGTATAGAATGAAGTTACACTATACGTTCCTTCCCATCTTCAGCGTGGGATGTTAACACGATGACTTTGGGAGTCTTCCCGAAAACGTTCTATGGCCAATAGCATTAAGGGCGGAGTAATGAGAATTAGAAACAAATTCTACCAAATAATTTACTACACTGAAACATTGTAAACAGTTCTTCTTATAATCGTTTTAAAAATCTCATTTGTTTAAATGTTCCATGGATGAAATGATTCATGGGCGAAATATAATTTGGTAAAATGTCTTATGCGCAAAATGCTCTGAACGAAATGTTTGTGGATGTGTTATCTATTACCCTAAAATCAGTTGTCATGTCCGTTTCCATTTAAACTACTACTAAAGAAATAATCTAACTGCTTCCGGGGTAGAGTGGTCAGACTCTGTCTTCTCAACCCAGATGTACCCGGCTCTATTCCGGGCTAGTGCGGGAGAATCTTTCTTTCCCTCCGCAGAGCCTGGAAGTATGCATGCGAGTATGTCATATGGCAAAATCTCCTCATGTGTTACATTCACATGCCTTTCTCTACCCTGTATTGTTTATTAATGGGTATACAAACTATTCTTACAAAAGGTATTTTTCTACCTACTAAATTTTAATCGAGATAAACCTTTGCCGAAATAGTCAAACTACACATTTCTTTATAGATACAAAGAGAACAGCGATAGTCAAATGTTTAAGAACTGGATACTATATGCGGCCTTAAAATTCCATACTGTTTCCATGCAATCGTGAGAAACAACCGGAAATCAACAGGACTTAAAAGAATAACAAAGTATTACCCGGGACATTTAACAAGATACCTCGCGGTGGAGGCGCTGTTATCTGTTTACACCGTCCGACTGGCCTGCAGATGGGAGGAGAGGTGAAAACTATGTCACAAAAGTATGCTACACCACTGAAAGCAGAAAATATGCTACGTTAAGGAGCAGAACAAAACTGACTTACTTAATTCTGATGTGAAGATTCCGATTCCTGCATATCCGTCTCACTTGCTATATCTGTGGCGCTGTCATCTAAGGGATGGAAATCTGCTGTTATGTCTGCATTACTTGCTGTATCTGTAGAACTGCCATTGCCATCTCCGGAATGCACAAAACTGACCAAACTATTTGTTTCCTCTTCATCACTGCTGTCCAAACCCACATTGATTACTATTCTTTCTATTTCTTCTTCCATCAACGCATCTGGATGCCAGTATTCTTGTTCAATGGACTTCACTTTGATGCACGCGTTTATCCAGTCCTCTTCAGTGATATCATTTAAACACTGTCTGGTTAGTCCTTTAAGTGCGTTTAAAGTAATGGAAGACACGGTTTTTCTGCTATTTTTTTCTTCAGTATATCCCATACCAGTTCAATAGGGTTTAGATCACAGTGATAAGACGGCAATCTGAGGGCTTCAGATCCATGGTCTTTCAAAAGTTTATCTGCGGTATACACTGGAGGTGGTTTGTTTGCTTTGAAAATTTCTAACATCTCCCTCTTCGTTAAATATTCTTCGAAGTCCAAACTATTATCCTTCAGACACTGAGCAATCTGTTCTTTCCGAGATGCCATCGTTGGAGCTTTGTTTTCCTCCACGGTGTGATAAGCCGCATTATCGAGTACAACAATGCTACTGGGCGGGAGGTTTGGTATAAGCCTTTCACTGAGCCATTTTTCGTAGTTGGTCTTTTTCATCTCACTGTGGTAATATTTGTTGCAGACTTAGAGTCGTAGATTAATTCTGCTCCTTTCATGAAACCCATCTCACCGCTAGCATGTTGCGTGCTAGCAATTATCGTCATGTTGCCAACACTTCTTCACAGTGTAGTGAGTATGTACCCAAGTTTTCTGGATATAAATTACCGGTTTCCTGGGACCCTTTTCATTACTTCTTAGAGCTCGCTAATAGGCTGCTCTGCGAGCAGCTATATCCTGGCGTTCCACTAAAATCTGCCGCATATTCTTGCATTTTTTTGAAAGTAAATCCCATTTCGTGTAATAATCGACAGAATGTTTTCTGCCCACCACCGAAATTGATTTTGTCTTTACTGCATAAAACAACTTCTTCACTGTTGGAATTTCTTTACGTACCTCATAATGCTCCAAAATGTTCTGCGAACGACGCACTTATCAAAATCGTCCATTTCAAAGTTCTTTTACCGAATCCGTTGTTTTCCTGGAGTAGTAACTCTGTACCTGAAATGCTAGCTTTGTAAAATTCTTTAGCGATCCTTTTTACTTTCGCTTCGCTTTTTCCTACTGCTGTAGCCGTTCTAGCCACCGTCTTTTTCAAAGGAAGAGCTGGACCGTTTTGTTTTTCCTCCGTGCAGAACTGGAAAACTGTGAAAAATCGTTCTACTTTGGGAGTTTACAAATTACATGGAGTTTCCATGTTTAAAACTTATTTGAGATACCCACTTTGTGATAAGCACCACACTGCATTACGGTACTCACACGTCACACCGCAATTAACAACACAACACATGTAGTTCCCGCTTTTGCCACGGATAAACAAAGCTCAAACTATTCGTTCCCGGGTAATAATAAACAATTCGAACCATAAATAAAGGATATCTTAGAAATGGCTTAAACCATAAAAAGGTTATTTTACACAAATTCTGTGTCTTTAGGAGATCTACATTTTTGTGTAGTACGTTTTCGTATATTGCTTAACTTTACCAGTTTCACAAGACTATACAAATTTCCTTCCGAATGAAGAGACCTTCACAGGCTATTACCAGGAAACTCAAGAAATACATTTTATTTTTCATGTAAATACGAGTATCATTTATATATAGTATTTTAATCAAAATCGTTGGAATCACTTTTCAGAAAAACAAACGTTTCGAAAAATATTTATGTAAATGGTAGTGGGAGGTGGAAGATTTTCTTGATAATCTTCGTGTCGCATCTTTGGAAGATGCTGAACATAAATACCAAGTTTGGTTTTATCCGACTTGTCATTTTACTTTCTCTATGTTTTAAGACCCCCTGAATAAAAAAAAAAGCATTTTGGAAACATGTCCGTATGTATGTCTGTGTGTGTGTCTGTGAACACTATAACTCAGAAACGAACAGTCGGATAAACACCAAACTTGGTATTTAGGTTCAGTATCTTCCAGAGATGCAACACAAAGGTTTTCAAGAAAACCCCCCCATCCGAGCTTACCCTTTACATGGAACATTTTTCGAAAATTGTAATTTTCTCAAAAATGGCTCTAACGATTTTGAATAAAATATATATTTAAGATCGTTTCATGACAAATAAAATGTATATCTTGAATTTTCTGGGAATGTTTCCAAAAGTATTCTTCATTGTGAACGACTTTTGAATAACTGGTAAACCATAAGAGATAGACAAAATTTTACTGCACAAAAATGTAGATGGCGTTAAAATACACAGTTTATGTTACATACATTTTGTTTGTTGAGTGAACTATTTTCGATGCTTGTTATTCCCTTAAATTTTCCAAATACTTACACTTTTTCTCAAATGGGAATTCGTTATTCATTTTTTTTATGTCTTGTACATGAAAAGAGAATGGAATACTCCACATAGCAACCAGCTCTTAAAATATTTGACTATCGCTTAAAGCCTATCTATTCCCCTTGCACCTACAAGAAAATTAGCAATAAGATTGACATCTCGATATCTGGATAACATGAAGCGTATGGAGAATAAGCGTTTGTAAAAATAGTTTGTACGAGTAGAAAAAGTCATTTGAGTGTAACACACCGGAGTTTTCATTCTTTTTATGTCCTGGACATATAAAGAATGCGCGACATAGCAACCAGCTCTTAAAGAATTTGACTATCGTTTCAGTACACCATATTCCCTTGCATCTACAAGAAAATTAGCAATAAGATTAACATCTCGATTAACATGAAGCATATGGAGAATAAGCGTTTGTAAAAATAGTTTGTACAAGAGTAGAGAAAGTCATGTGAGTGTAACACATCAGATTTTTTAGTTATGTTTGTTCACAGACACACACACACACACACACACAAACAGACACGACTTTTTTCTAAAAATGCTTTTTTTTTTTTTAGTTTAGGGGGCTCAAGACATATATTTCCAGTGAAATTTCGAAATCGAATCTTTGGGTGGAGTACCTTACTGCCCTACTTATTGCACATAGCAGAGAAGGTAATTGTTAAATCCAACGTTAAACCTACAGTACTAGTTATAACCATTAGTTGTTCCTCAAGTCAAAGCCCCCGATATGACCTCAAACGTTTAAGGGGGGCCACACAATCGCAAATATACCGCTTCCCTAATTTCTCAATTATTAATCAACCGAGCGGGATGCTCAGGCGGTAACGTCTGTGGCCTGCACTCGGGAGGACCCGGGTTCAAATCCCGTGGGTCGACCAATCGGATGAGGTTTTTCCGTGGTTTTCCTTAGCCGCCAAGATAAATAACGGATGGGATATTTAATACCACGATCCAAAATTCTACCTCAAGTCTAAAACAATAATAAACATGAAGAATAGGTGGTAAGAGCGAATACTGCGCCAACCATCCACAGGCAATGAAAGCTGGTAGACTGGAAGGCACCCTAATGCCATCTGCCCGTCACAGAAGCAGAGGTACAGTTGCTATGTACAAGGTCTCTGTGGACATGTGACGAAGCAAGATGGTGTGGTTACACGGATGAGACCTAGAAGGCTAACTGTACGCCACTCATCGATCCACGAGTTATCTATTAACAGATCCGTCGCGATATCACCATGTAGTTAAAGTGGCGTAAAATAAATAGATTAATAATAATAATTCTTATTCAGCTCCCTCCCTTTTCTTCATTCTCCCATTTTATTTCAAACAAGTCCCATTCCACTTCCTTCTAAAATTATTCCCATCCAATAAAAGAAATTTGTACTCCAGCGAATCCAATCTTGAAGTACTATGCAGTCCTTAACAACACCTAGAAAAAAATATTTTCATAGTTTTGCCTTTAGTCGTTACTCCTTCTGGCTCATAATGCTAAAGCATTTGGAGGGGCTCTGGGCACCCTCAAAAATAATTCTCTGCGAATCTTAACTAATATGATCAAAACAGTGCAACATTGTGCCATAGTAACTGTTTCAACAAGGAATTGCATTCAGTATTTTGAAAACAAATAACGTGGTGAAACGTATATAGCGTAATAATGTAAACAGCTTGTGGTTAGCCCCAGCCGATGTTTAACATCCTTCCCCCTACCCCGCTACAGGCAGTTAATTTAATTAAGCCACACGCATCTTCAAAGCATGCCGCGAATTTTACAATTTGGTTAATGTAACTGTCACTTTAACCTAACGTGGGGGACAATTTAGATAAGCAAACACCGTGTACGCGTGTTCATGCGTTCGGTTCAGAGCATGAACATTATCCATATAGAATCATATAGATCAACGCTTTCAAACTTGTTACCTGTGGGAGCATTAACAAAACGTAGCACTTAAAGGAACATAACCAGGTCATAGCTTGACCTTTATTTTATATTTTTTCAATAATCTCATTGTTGCCTAGAAGCTACTACAGTGTAACCTATTGAATACAAAAATGCGTGATCCAATCCCTTTTCTCTTTTGGAGATGTTTCCATATTCTTCATATATTCCTGATATATTTCCTATATATAGTTTTAAAATTAATCGCAAACACTATGCCAATAGTTTCAATATCAGGCATTTTATTAAAAAGTACTCATCTTAGTATATGTGTAGTTTTATATCCACTGCACAATCGAATACACATTGCGACGCAGCAAAGGGCGGGGCTTGTCGCCTGGATGGTGGTATCCTTCAGCGCCAGCCGACTGGTTGGTTGTAGAAATAAGGAGGGAGGTGCTTCCACCAACATAAATTCCAGGAACGCCTTCGAGACGCAACGAGATACTTTTGATTGTTTCTTTCCCGCCTCCCGCGAACTCTCTCGAAGCACCTGCGACCATATGTCAGCTAGCGTGCTCTCTGGACTTTCACCAACACATCCATCGTAACACTAATTAAGGAATTCTACACAATGCATTTGAGTCTCTTCGTGCTTGCACTAACACAGGCATCACAACACACACATTACTCTTGCTCTTTCACACGTTATGTTTTGGAGCTCCATGCGTTTGTCAGCTTCAACTGTTTTGTGCTATGCTCAATATCTTTCTTCTCTAAGCCTTTCTTTACTGCACACATTTACAACTTTAATCCCTTTCTTTCGTCTTTGATGCGGTCTCCTCTCAGGTATGTGCGTTTACAAACAAATCCCATTTACTTTATTGACCTACATCTGCACTTTCCTTAGAAGCACAGCATATGCCAAAACAAATGCATTTTAATACTGCGTATTTCCGTTTTAAGCAGTTGCAGACTGTTTCTGTGTTCACGCTAAAAGTTTCCGTATTATTCTGCAAAACTAAGATAAAGTGTATGATTTTCACTAGGACCGTAACTTTTTTCCGAAACAGATAGATTTCGGCTAATTCACAGTCCGATTTGGGCAGCTTTCACTTAATTACCAATCAACCTATGTAGTGAAGTAAAAGAACAATAACACGCTTTTGTGCTTGTTTCAGTATACTTCATTATCTAGGTAATATAGTGACGGTTACTTGTAACCTTTCTGACTCACGTGAATCAATTGGCCTTAGATGCGTAATATTCAGTTTGAACAACTTGCTGATACAGGGCATAAGTCGACACTTCCTGTAGCTTATTGTTATGGATTTTAGCCGAAGGTGGGATTTTATGACCGTAGAATTGCTGTTCTTCGAGTAGTCTGATGCGAAACCATGATCTTCGTTGCGTAATCACCTTCCTGTAAAATCTATTTCATTTCTATTTCTTGTATTCTGTATGCGAAACTTTGTGTATTGAATACGCTATTTAGTATTTACCGGGCTACTGAGAGGGGCATGTGGAAAATGAAAGAAATAAACTTAAATTGCCGGGTCAAAGGTTTTGAACCAGGACTTCTCAAATATGGACCGCTATGCTACCGCTTTAGCCATGTCCCTGGCTACAATATTGGCTCTTTCATTATTGGCAGTCTTTCATTTTGATTTTACACATGTACACAGCAAGCTCTAACAATACCAATTAAACTACGTTCTTTAGATTCACTGACCCCACAGTCATGTAACTTACGAGAACAGACGAGGCAATATACTGTCATAAACCTTAGCATTTATACATATAGGTTGTGGATCTTAAACTGCTTCTATGCTTGTGTTTCGGGAGTGGGTTTAGACACTCCTCAATCAAACACGGCTGTCGCTGTGGTCTACACCTACGCCGCTGTATCTCCGGCCCTGACAGGTATATATTAGAATGGCCACCTTTAGCAATAATAGCGCTGTGAATTTCCATGCTAAAGGAAGCTATTCTGATTTGCTTCAACAGATAAATGGGGACTGTAATTTGATTTCTTTTAAGTCTGTAATAAATATAGTCTACTGTTGTTGCTTAGAGCTTTGCTGAACATAAACCACAACACGAAAGGAAAGAATAAAAGATCCGGCAAGGTTTGCAGTGCTGAGTCGACTCGCACAGCAAAGGGTGGAGGTTGTCTGCTAGGACCAATTACAGGTTCCCTCTCTGGTGCGTATACTGCAGTTTGGGCTGTGTTGCCGATTTTCTTATAAGTGAAGCACGTGTCATCAGTAGCTGTTTGCTTTAGTCCAGGTGAAGTTTTTTCCTGTGCACATACGATTTACTGCGTTACCCTTGTTTAAGTTTTATGTAAATGCTATCTCCATACTTTAAATACTCTAACATAGGCAACTATTTCATCGTTTGCGTTTTACGAAGAGATGGCACAGGTATACACACGTGTTCAGAGTAGGGGTAAGAATTGGCAACACTACCTCTCTCGGTCGCGCTAAATGTCAGAGCCGGAGATAAAACGGCGGCACTATAGTGGTCGGCATGATGTTACTCAACACCATTACTGAGATCTACTCTGGCCGAGGCAGATTTTCACTTTCTCTTTTACGTTCTAGTAGGTAGAGGAGTAGTTATGGTATTCCACCCAAAAATTACCGAGCGAGGTGGCGCCGCGGTAAACTGTGCGACACGCATTTGAGAGCTCCTGAGTGCGATCCCCGGCGATCGCCCACTCTGACTCATGGGTTTTTCGTGGTTTCCCCGGGCCGGTAGACGAATGCTGGTGTGGTTGCTCTTTTATCACGACTTTCTTGCTCATTTCCTGTATCCATCATCTCCTTTATTGTCATCTGTTTCAGGGTTGTAGGACAAGGTGGCGGGTTGCCGCTGGGCGGTGGATTTGCGCTTTATAGAGGTTTCCTTCCTAGCGTCGTTGCGGGAGTGCTCAGTTAGGACCCGTCTCCGAGTGGGTCCCATCAGAGGGGATCACAGGGTCTGCAGGCTTACGGGTGGACCCGGGCGGCGTCGGATGCGTGCGATCTGGAAATGTTGGGAACTCCGTCCATCCTTTTGGAAAAATGTGTCTGTGTATCTGTCTGTGTGTCTGTGAACAGCATAACTCAGAAACGAACAGTCGGATAAACACCAAACTTGGTATTTAGGTTCAGTATCTTCCAGAGATGCGATACGAAGGTTTTCAAGGAAAAAAAACCCACCCCAGGATACCCTTTACATGGAACATTTTTCGAAAATTTTAATTTTCTCAAAAATAGCTATAACGATTTTGATTAAAATATCATATGTTTAAGATATTTTTAGGACAAATGAAATGTATATCTTGAATTTTCTGGGAATGTCTCCAAAAGTATTCTTCATTGTGAACGACTTTTGCATAACTGGTAAACCATAAGAGATGGACAAAAGTTTACTACACAAAAAATGTAGATCGCATTAAAATACGCAATATATGTCATATACATTTTTGTTGTTGAGTTAACCATTTTCGAGATATTGCTTGTTATTCCCTTAAATTTTCCAACACATACTTTTTCTCAAATTCGTTATTCATTTTTTTTTGTCCTGGACATGCAAAGAGAATGGAATGCTCCGCATAGCAACCAGCTCTTAAGAGATTTGACTATCGCTTAAAGCCTACCATATTCCCCTTGCACCTACAAGTAAATTACCAATAAGATTGACATCTCGATATCTCGATTAACATGAAGCATATGGAGAATAAGCGTTTGTAAAAATAGTATGTACAAGAGTAGAGAAAGTCATGTGAGTGTAACACATCAGATGTTTTGACGTTTTGCCAACATTCAACTGTTTAACGCGATGTCATGGAAAGAGTATGGAATTCGAGGCCAGCATATACCGACCCGCTCTTAAACGTTTGACTGTTGTTTCAGGCTGCTGAATCCCACTTGTACTTACAACGAAATGTGGAATAAAAACGTTTCTGCGAATGTTTATCTCGATTAACAAGAGTAGATAGAAGAAGCAGCCTCCGTGATAATAGCTTGTAGAAGAGCGGGTAGAGTAATAAGTAGAGGAAGTATTGCATTCCACTTAAAACTTAGATATCGAGATTTCACCGGAAATACATGTTTGGAGGCCCTTGAATAAAGAAAAGTTCTTTTAGAAAAAGACCCTTGTGTGTGTATGTGTGTGTGAATACCATAACTCAAAAATTTACTTTCGGATAGATAATAAACTTCGTATTTAACTTAGTATCTTCTAAGGTTATGACAAGAAGATTTTCAAGAAAATTTTCCAAAACAAAATTATCCTTTAAATGGAAACACATTCTTATTTTTCATAACTTAAAAATGGCTCCAGAGACTTTGAGTAAAGCACAATATCTTTAAGATATTTACATGACTAATAAGATCTATATATTTAATTTTCTGTGAATAACCTATGAAGGCCTCTTCATCCGGAATGAATTTTGTATAACTTTGTATAACTGGTAAACCATAAGAGATAGACAAAAAGACACATTACACAAAAAGTGGATCTCTTTAAAATATACAATTTATTTCAAATAATTTTTTGTGACATTAGCCATTTCAGATGAATTAATTGTAATTTTTTTGAATATTCAATACTTTGTCATTGTATGAAATGCTGTCTCCATTCAGTTGTTTGTGATGTAATGGAAAGAGTAGGTATGAAATTTGTGGGCGAGTATTTAGCTACCTGCTTTTTAAACATTTAACTACTTCAACCTCCTGTATACCCTTGTTCCTCCAATGAAATGTGTAACGAAACTACTTCTGCAAATGTTTATCTACTAAGATTAAGTATATGATGATTGGTTGGTTGGGTGGGTGGAAGGAAGGAAGGATGGATGGATGGAAGGATGGACGGAAGGAAGGATGGATGGATGGACGGAAGGAAGGATGGATGGATGGACGGAAGGATGGACGGAAGGATGGATGGACGGAGGGAAGGAAGGATGGATGGACGGAAGGATGGATGGATGGAAGGAAGGATGGATGGACGGAAGGATGGAAGGAAGGATGGATGGATGGAAGGAAGGATGGATGGACGGAAGGATGGACGGAAGGATGCAAGGATGGACGGAAGGATGCAAGGATGGACGGAAGGATGGATGGACGGAAGGATGGATGGATGGAAGGAAGGATGGACGGAAGGATGGATGGAAGGAAGGATGGACGGAAGGATGGATGGAAGGAAGGAAGGATGGATGGACGGAAGGATGGATGGAAGGAATGATGGATGGATGGAAGAAAGGATTTATGAATGGAAGGAAGAAAGGATGGATGGATGGACGGAAGGATGGATGGATGGAAGGAAGAAAGGATGGATGGATGGAAGGAAGAAAGGATGGATGGATGGAAGGAAGAAAGGATGGATGGATGGATGGAAGGATGGATGGATGGACGAAGGATGGATGGAAGGAAGGATGGATGGATGGACGGAAGGATGGATGGAAGGATGGATGGACGGAAGGATGGATGGATATATTGTACAATTGTTCTACATGTTTACAATACATACATATATATTTATTTATACCCCTACATCTGTTGTACAATTTATCTGGTGCTTGTTTTCTTATTGGGCCACTCAGATTGCTTGGCTCCCTGGCCTTTTCGCTCACTGAGCAGCCCTTACTTCTTACTTTTCTATGCCATTTTCTTCCCTTTACCTTCCTTATTATTCTCTCAAGTTCTTGGTTTTGTTTCTTAGAGCCTTTTATTAAGTCAATCATCTTTATGGTTTTTACCCCAATTCCCCATTTTTCACACTTTCTTGAATTTCATTTATCGCTTTTGTAACCCTATCAACGATATGGTGCCTATCATATAATCGTCTGCATATATAGAACCTGAACCTGGAATCTCCTTATTTCTTATTACTGGATAATGCTAATTTCTTATTTTTACTCCTAATATCATCTATGAATAGATTACTAATATGAACTCAATATACATCCCTGCCTTACTCTTATTTTCTTTTGTATCAATTTACTTCTTTTCCCTATTTGTTCTTTGTTTTATCCTGATACGTAAATTTCTCCATTGCTTTTCTGAGTCTAGTACGTCTGGATACCGGGTCAACACTTTCCTCCCCTTGTAGCCTTACCCTCCCTTCTCTCAGGATTAAGTATATAGAAAAATAAACTTTTTAAGGAATAGATTCGTAGAACCATATAGCAATATACTACAGTGGCTAGATAAAGTCATGCGAAGTAACACATTAGATTTTTTAGTTGGATAAATTCTTTAATATCAGAAATTCTATAAGTTTTCAATCTGATCGTTAGAGACGATTACATATTGCAATACCGAGCGGGACAGCTCACGCGGCTACTCTGTGGCCCACATTTGGGAGGTCCCGAGTTCGATCCTCGGCTACCACCCACTCTAACCATGGGTTTTTTTCGTGGTTTTTCCCTGGTCGCCTAGTCAAATGCACGGGTGGTGCATTCGACCACGATTTCTCCTTCCCCCATTTCCTCTTATTTCATCTCTCCCTTTCACGTTTCAGGTGTGTCTTCGGGTCCTGCGGTGCTGACGATGTCGGACAGATGGCGCAGTTGCTTGCGCATTGTAAAGATTTCTCCCCTTTAACGCCAGAATGCGTTGTCCCTATCGTTAGGGTCGCTTCGTCTCTACTGTTGCGCGTGTGTTCAAACCTGGAAATATTAAGGACTTCTACGCGTCTCTGTGTGCCTGCGACCTCTTGCGGTTCCTTCACCTCATCCCTGCCTTTCGGGGGGTTAGCTACAATAGATCAAGCTGGTCGTAGTGGCGAGGTGTCCCCCTCAGGTAAACACATCCTACTTCCTACAGTATTCCATTAACGAAGAAGTATACTATACGTGTTAATGAATTTCATAGGTTAAGTTTTAACTTGAAGATAAATATCATTTTAAGGTGCTACAGTAATTACTAATTAATTATCTGCTATTCCTTACTTAGGAATTGACTTTTCAAAATTTATTATTTTTGCATCGTTAATATTTAAATTAATTTTGAGTTTTTAGAACTGTTGCAGTTGGATAATTATTTGTTTCCTTTGGGGTTTTCGGAAAACAAAAAATAACTAAAATGTATTCCAAATTAATAGCTTTCTTCATATTGTGGTTGATCACGATAACTGTAACCTATAAGTGAAATGTACCAGTCACACGATTTTCTCTACCAGTTATCACTTATTTTCATGTTGCTTCTGCAAATTAGTCATACGAAAGTTTATTTTTTCTGTGTAACTTCTGTTTAATCCTAATAAATATTCGTAGAAACGGTTAGGTTTGTTTTAGTTTTGCATAAATGAGGTTGGAGTGAGGGGCTGCTGCCATTTGTTGTAAAACATAGTTGAATATATAAGCTTTGATACTGAACGTAGTTTGATGGACTACTGAGAAGCAGAATAACATTTTTAAATTTATTGCTTCAAATATTGTAAAATGCAGTTAAAGGTACAGGAAACACTGAGGTGATGGCTAGTATTGCAAAATCATTTTCGCCACAAATACTTTCTTTCATTTTTAAGCTTTGTCTAATTACTAATGGTTGCCCGGCAATATTAAGTTCAACAAGAATGAAAATGACCCAGATTATCTACAGAAAAATCAATGTGTATGAACTCTCATGGAAATATCTCAAACACATGATAGTTAAATGAAAACCATTGGTGCTGATTTTGAGAAATTAAAAATAATGAAAATGTTTCTACGTAAAGAAATTCCTTGGGGTGTGGAATTTAGTGAGTCTGGACTTGTAGCTTTAAAGATATCGGAGTTAATACACCGCAATATTCTGACTTTTCGTTTATGATTTATGCTGATGACGGAGGACAGACGGACAGACCACGCACGCACACACCAAAAACAGCATTTACTACCTATGTTTTTCATTCACTGAAAACTTTACTGAGCCAAATATACATTATAGTTATGACAAAAGAAATTAACATAAACACGCAACATGTGGTTGGGCAGATGCCCATTGGTAGTCCCAATATATACATAAATTTAACTACATCACGCAACAGAAGTTAGTCGGAGTGCCATTTCCTTTTCAATATTCTGTCTGATGGTGCTGATGGGATATTTATTTTATTTATTGTATTTATTTATTTATTTATTTGTGCTAGCAATCCTCTTTAGAATATGGCTATACATCAGCCCAAGCTGTTATCCTGCCATTTCTACCCATATTAAATTCTTTAATTATAACATAAAAAATATGATGTGTTACATTCACATGACTTTCTCAACTCTTGTACAAACTATTTTTACAAACGCTTATTCTCTATGTGCTTCATGTTAATCGAGATATCGAGATGTCAATCTTGTTGCTAATTTTCTTGTAGATGCAAGGGGAATGTGGTAGGTTTTAAGCGATAGTCAAATCTTTTAAGAGCTGGTTGCTCTGTGGCGCATTCCATTCTCATTGCATGTCCAGGACATAAAAAAAATGAATAATAAATTTGAGAAAAAGTGTTGAAAAATTTAAGAGAATAACAAGCAATATCTAGAAAACGGTCCACTCAACAAAAAAATGTATGACAAAGTGTGTATTTCAACGCGATCTACATTTTTTGTGTAGTAAAATGTTGTCTATCTCTTATGGTTTACCAGTTATGCAAAAGTCGTTCACAATGAAGAATACTTTTGGAGACATTCCCAGAAAATTCGAGATATACATTTCATTTGTCATAAAAATATCTTAAACATATGATATTTTACTCAAAATCGTTAGTCATTTTTTAGAAAATTAAACTTTTCGAAAAATCTTCCATGTAAAGGGTAATCTGGGGTGGAGGATTTTCTTGAAAACCGTCGCGTCGCATCTCTGCAGGATACTGAACCTAAATATCAAGTTTGGTGTTTATCCGACTGTTCGTTTCTGAGCTATGCTGTTCAGACACACAGACAGACGCACACACACAGACATGTTTCTAAAAATGCTTTTTTGGATTCAGGGGTTCTCAAAACATGTATTTCCGGTGAAATCTCGGTAGCGAATTTTTGGGTGGAACACAATACATCCCCTACTTACTAACGTTGTAGAGAAAGTAAAAATGATGATGATGATAATAATAATAATAATAATAATAATAATAATAATAATAATAGTAATAATAATAATAAAATAATAGTAGTAATACCAAAATAATAATCTAATAACACTAATATTATAATAATGATAATATAATTGCATAACTTAACATCACATGATGAAACTAATTCACATCTCTTTATTGTCCATAACCATTTCTTTTACAGTTGTCGAACAAACAGGTTCTTATGATGACTGCAGGATTGGAGTAATCGTTTATAGCCGGCACGGAGGACAGTAGTGGCCTCTAGAATTCCTGTGGCAGAATGCAGATTCGTTGTGGATAAAACAGGGAGCTTCTGTCATTAATCTGAAATAACGGTTTTGCAACCGTTGAATTCTGTACATCTGTGTACGTGAGAAAGATCCCCTTACGTATTGAGCAACGGTACTGTATTGAGAGAAGTATAAATGAGCTTTTTGTATCCTTATACCAGCGTCGATTTCCTAGATATTAGATATCTCATCTGTGTGATTCTGTGCTTGATAGTTCCTACTTCATGAGAGATATGAATATCCCATGTAATTTTCGCATCAGAAAAAGACCGATATATCTCATTGTATCCCATACGGGTATCGGAATTCCTCCTGAGCAAGCGAAAAAAATTCCAAATTGTACAAAGTGGTTTGAAGCTGTTTCAGCGTGAGTTGCTTACGGGACCTACAGCGCGGCGGTTTCGCCACATGATCCTCGGTTGTTTCGCGGCTTTGTCTAATCAAATAATGGAACACGATGCCTAATTGTGTGGGAGTGCCGGTGTACTCCCGTGACGTCACAAACGTGCCTTCTCAACAACAGGTAGCACGTAAATGACTGTCATTATGAGAACAGATGAAACTCAACCAAACCGCAGTAGTGGGCGTATAATTCCCAGCCAATATCCACTAAAACTGCAGTAACAATACATGCAATGTGAGGTTGTGACCGTCATTAGATTTGCCATTTGAACAGAATCGCTTTTTTATTTTTTCTTTCTTTCTTTTCTGCCTTACAACCTCAATTTCCATTTCCTTATTGCATTAACAACACAAATCGACTATACTGCCTATAAAAATACTTGGTCAGTCTGATGAATGAACCAATGTCAAGAATCAGTGGCTGTGTTTTACCATGTTTATGGTTCTACACGGAAGTGCTGAAAGAATATGATTAAATGTTTTTCATATTTAATATAATATTACATATTTCAGACCATACTAGATAATTTCTCATATTTTAACATTATTTCAGAATTATTATACTCTTTAATTTCTCTACTATGTATAGTAATTAGGGGAAGTATTGTATTCCAATCAAAAATTCGATACCTTGATTTCACCGGAAATACATGTTTCGAGACCTCCTGAATACAAAAAAAGAATTTTTGGAAACATGTTCGTGTGTGTGTCTGAACAGCATAACTCAGAAACGAACAGTCGTATAAACACCAAACTTGGTATTTAGGTTCAGTATCTTCCAGAGATGCGATACGAAGGATACCCTAGATTACCCTTTACATGGAACATTTTTCGAAAATTTTAATTTTCTCAAAAATGGCTCTAACGATTTTGATTAAAATATCATATGTTTAAGATATTTTCATGACAAATAAAATGTATATTTTGAATTTTCTGGGACTGTCTTCAAAATTATTCTTCATTGTGAACGACTTTTGCATAAACCCTAAGAGACAGACAATAGTCTACTACCCAAAAATTTGGATAGCGTTAAAATACACAATTTATGTCATGTACATTTTTTTTGTTGAGTGAAGCATTTTCGAGATATTGCTTGTTATTTCCTTAAACTTTCCAGTAGTTGTACATTTTCTCAAATGTAAATTCGTTAAACTTTTTACTTTCTCTACTACGTATAGTAAGTAGAGGAAGTATTGTATTCCACCCAAAAATTCGATACCGAGATTTCACTGGAAATACATGTTTTGAGACCCCCTGAATCTAAAAAAAGCATTTTTGGAAACATGTCCGTGTGTGTCTGTGTGTCTGTCTATCTATCTGTGTGTGTCTGTGAACAGCATAACTCAGAAACGAACAGTTGGATAAACACCAAACTTGGTATTTAGGTTCAGTATCTTCCGGGGATGCGACACGAAGATTTTCAAGAAAATCCCTCCACCCCAGATTACCCTTTACATGGAACATTTTTCGAAAAATTTAATTTTCTCAAAAACTGCTCTAACGATTTTGATTAAAATATCATATGTTTAAGATATTTTTATGACATATAAAATGTATATCTTGAATTTTCTGGGAATGTCTCCAAAAGTATTCTTCATTGTGAACGACTTTTGCATAACTGGTAAACTATAAGAGATAGACAAAAGTTTACGACACAAAAAATGTAGATCCCCTTAAAATACACAATTTATGTCATACATTTTTTTGTTGAGTGAACCATTTTCGAGATATTGCTTGTTATTCCCTTAAATTTTTCAATATTTTCTCAAATGGGAATTCGCTATTCATTTTTTTGTCTTGGATATGCAAAGAGTATTAATCTGTGGGAAAGGGAATGGTGCTGCACCTAGCAACCAGCTATTAAGAGATATGTATGTGCTTAAAGGCTACTGTATTTCCAAATTGCCCTTGTAAATATATTATCCCCTTACATCTACAAGAAAATTATCAATAAGATAGACTCTGCAAATGTTTATCTCGATTAACATGAAGTAGATGGAGAATAAGCGTTTATAAAAATAGTTTGTAGAAGAGTAGAGACAATCATGTGAGTGTAACACATCAGATTTTTGTGTTCTGGTAATGCAAAGATAATGGAATACTCCACATAGCAACCAGCTCTTAAAATGTTTGACTATCACTTAAAGCCTACCAATTCCCCTTGCATCTACAAGAAAATTAGCAATAAGATTGACATCTCGATATCTCGATTAACATGAAGTAGATGGGGAATAAGCGTTTGTAAAAATAGTTTGTACATGAACACATCAGAATGTTTTCGGTGTATTTTGCGCTTCTATTGAATTATTGTTTTATTATTATATTATTTATTTATTATCCAATACCGTGGAAGGAAAGAAAAAACAATTTGAACGTTTTATTATAGTGCTATCTACTTAATATTGTCATTAATCCCGTGCATTGGCATGGCATTCAAAGCTATTATTGCACAAGTTCCATGCGGACTATAATAACGTTGACTTCTTGCGAACTTGGGCGATCTTTATCTTTATTATGTAAAAGCACATTATAGACAGAAGACTGCTTACAACACAATATTTGGAAAAGTATATTATTATTAGTTGTGCATCCGGTTCCAATGAGACAAAAACTTGAATGGGATACAACTGTCTCAGTATTTTGTAGCAGAAGCGAACTGATTACTATGATTAATGTAGCACTCTCAATTTGACTATCTATAAACTTCTATTTTCTATAAAATATTTGATTTTACATAAAATTGCTTCATTACGTATTTATTTACATACATACACTATGTGATCAGAAGTATCCGGACACCCCACAAACATACTTTTTTTATCTTAGGTGCATTGTGCTGCCACCTACTGCCTGGTACTCATTATCCGCGACCTCAGTAGCCATTAGACATCGTGAAACAGCAGAATGGGACGCTCCGTGGAACTCACGGACCTCGAACGTGGTCATGTGATTGGGTGTTACTTGTGTCAGAATTCTGTACGCGAGATTTCCACACTCCTAAACATCCCTAGGTCCACTGTTTTCGATGTGATAGTGAAGTGGAAACGTGAAGGGACATGTACAGCACAAAAGCGTAC
This sequence comes from Deroplatys truncata, assembly GCA_030765065.1. Taxonomy (NCBI): domain Eukaryota; kingdom Metazoa; phylum Arthropoda; class Insecta; order Mantodea; family Mantidae; genus Deroplatys; species Deroplatys truncata. The sequence continues at coordinate 33,231,821 of CM060988.1, read as the reverse complement.
AGGCCGACCTTGTCTGTTGACTGACAGATACCGCCGACATTTGAAGAGGGTCGTAAAGAGTAATAGGAAGACATCTATCCAGACCATCACACAGGAATTCCAAACTGCATCAGAATCAACTCCAAGTACTATGAAAGTTAGGCGTGAGGTGAGAAACCTTGGATTCCATGGTCGAGCGGCTACTCATAAGCCACACATCACGCAGGAAAATGCCAAACGACGCCTTGCTTTGTGTAAGGAGCATCAACATTACACGATTGAACATTGGCAAAACGTTGTGTGGAGTGACGAATAATGGTACACAATGTGGCGATCCGATGGCTGGGCGTGGGTATGGCGAATGCCCGGTGAACGTCATCTGCCAGCGTGTGTAGTGCCAAAAGTGAAATTCGGAGGTGGTGGTGTTATGGTGTAGTCGTGTTTTTCCTAGAGGGGGCTTGCATCCCTTGTTGTTTTGCGTGGCACGATCACAGCGCAAATCTACATTGATATTTTAAGCACCGTATTGCTTCCCACAGTTGAAGAGCAATTCGGGGATGGCGATTGCATCTTTCAACATGATCGAGCACCTGTTCATACTGCACGGGCTATGGCGGAGTGGTTACACGACAATAACATCCCTGTAATGGATTGGCCTGCACAGTCTTGACTTGAATCCTATAGAACACCTTTGGGATGTTTTGGAACGCCGACTTCCTGCCAGGCATCACCGACCTACATCGATACCTCTCCTCAGTTCCGCATTCCGTGAAGAATGGGCTGCCATTCCCCAAGAAACGTTCCAGTACCTGATTGAAAGTATGCCTGCGAGAGTGAACGCTGTCATCAAGGCTAGGTTTGGGCCAACACCATATTGACTTCCAGCATTACCGATGGAGGGCACCACGAACATGTACGTCATTTTCAGCCAGGTGTCCGGATACTTTTGATCACGTAGTGTAGCTAATTTTGATTACATATTTATGTACATATTTCTGAAATTGATATTGCATAAAATCCGGTCGTAGTTATGATGTATGACTAAATAAATCAAACAGCCATCGCATGAATTTATTCATTCAAATATCTGTATGATAGTAATTACAGAAAACAAGCCTACGTCGCGCACAACTTCTATGTGGTCGCCTTAAGGACCCACAGGATCTATAAAGAAAAAACCGAGAGAAAAATCGGCTTCATTTTTGAAATAATGAAGTCTTTATGGTTTGAGCGAATATTTTTTCCAAAAAATCAGTTTTTAACCATAATAGTTGTTTATGATAGAAGTGTTAAAAGTGGAGTTTTATTATGAGAGTAGCAATCTTACGAACAAAATAACTCGTTTTACGTGTGCTCTCATATATTGTTTTTAGGCAGCCTTGAATATTAAATTATAAACTAACCAGCTGATATTTGTGTGGAAATAGCAGCAAACATTCGACATGCGCAATACTGCTGTCTGCTGTTGTTTGGCCATAATAGCACCAGTGCTGGCAACATGATCACTTAAAGGTCATAACATCCTGATATACGGCGTAGCCCGCACAAGCCGTGCTTCGTTGAAGTTTGTTTGCCCCGGATAGCGCGGATGTCAAAAGGTTTGCCTAAGTAGAACTGTAAAGGGGACTCCATACCGACAGAGGAGACCTTGCTGAATGAAATACCAATGCTTGAAAACAAACATTAACTGCCATGACTGGTTCCGTATCACAGTCGATATAGTAGCTGTCTGCTGTGCGAGGGGTCCCGGATTCGATTACCGGTTGGGCTCGAGAAAGTTTTCCTTAATCAAGAAGTTTCTCGGTATGCACCAAAATCTGGTGTTTAAATGTGAGTGTGCGAGTGTGTGTGTTTTATCGGTTATATAATAACCAATTCACCAATAAACAAGAATTCAGGGTTTCTGCTGAGCAAAAGCCTGCGCATACGGGTAGTCATATAACCAAATCTACAATCAATACTCCTATATGGCATCAACTTTTGATACAAAGTTGAAAAGATTAAACAAAACTTAGTTTTATATACGTATTATGTTCCTTTAAAGCTAAGCTAGAATTAAATGATATTATATTAGTACATCATTCATAATAAACGTGTTCAAATAGATGTCCGCTTGGTGGATGTATTGATGTAAGCGTCTCTCAGCATCAGCAGGGACACATCATAACATTTCTTTTGATATTGACGCACAGACATGAATTGTCCTTTCTTTTAAATTTCTGGAATTTCAGGTTCAGTTTCGTAAACCCTGATTTTTATATATCCCCAAGAGAATAAATCAAGGGGAAGATATCGCTGGCCACCGAAAGCAACCACCATGACCTACACAACATTCCGGGGTAGACGTTGTTGAGATTTTCTTTAACTTCTCGAGAATAATGGGATGGTGTGACATTGTACTGAAACCAATGATTTAGAGCTAAGTGGGACGTCTACCCGCATGTGGGATTTGTGGTGGACAAAACGGCGTCTGGGTGGGTTTCTCCGGGTTCTCCGGTTTCCCCCGCCATTTATTCCACCAACTGCTCCATTATCACCTTTCCTTTCATCCAGTTCACAAACATTTCGTTTCATCTACTTCCTTCCTCCCATACCACGCATCGGGCTGATCACCCGTCCTGGATATTCTGTCTGATCCATGAGTTTCTGCCCCTCGACGGGCCTCTGACCCCAGGCACTCGCCTGTAAATCCCAGGGGGTGTAAGTCCTACATATGAGGAGGTTAAACAGAGAAAGAAGAAGTAAAGTGGGACGTCTTCTAGAAGGTTATCAGTATTAGCCCACTCTATAAGAATTGCAAATTAAGATGCCCAATATGCCTAGGAGCCAAATAAACTGTCCCAGTGTTGTCTCCCCGAGTGATGTGGTCGTAACCAGTGAGAATTCTCAGGAGTCCAATCATGTAAATGTCTGTTTACATTGGAGTCATGACGAAATAACATCCTTCTCCCCATAAATACCTGCCTGTTGAAAACCGGATGTTTGTTTATTTTCTTTAACAGCCTTCTGTAAACAAGTTAGAGATTCTAGAAGGCGTTCCCTTAAAGTTGCTGTTATAAGTGCAGTTTATAGGGATGCTATTTTCTATCACTACCAAACTGGCCCTCCTGGAGGAGGTACTCACCGAACTTCAAGAGGAGCACAGCACCATAGTATTCGCAGCAATACTAATACCAGCACTTCCTAGCCGAATTACAATGCCAAGCTACTTCGAGGAGCATTACTTGAGCGTCAGAAGGCTCAACAAGGAGGAAATATCAGCCCTCGAGACGATGCTGGATGACGTTATCACCACAGATTTCCAAAAGCAACTAGATGAGCCCCGGTGGGGGCCCACACAGGACGCTCCGACTACTCACTATTGAGGACGTCGGAAGCCCAGATAATCACACTCCAATCCTAACATAAATCCACAAAAAACTTCCTACACCTTCTCACCCTGAATTCCCAAAGGCGCAAGTAGGGTCTGGGTCATGCTTGCGTCCTGGCACCTTCCTTCACCTGGCTTAGGCCCATGCGGCCGACCAATATCTATCACCATGAATCCGCAGGTGCATATTGCGGTATTGCCTCATCTCCACCCTTGACTTCCCTCCGGTGAAGGAGTTTTTAGTGCGTATGGCGAATGCCCACACTCTCAGTCCTGACTCCCATCGGGACTGGGGTAAGTCACTAAATCATTTTCTCCTCCACTCGAAAAAAGAAGCTATTTTCGCTCCTTCACAATTTAAACCACGATGAGAAAAATTAATAATAATACCTGGAATGATTTATCAATTTTTAACTTCATCTCTCTACGTACAATACACTAGGCAGAAAGCAGTCGTCAAGTTGGAAAACGTTCAGAATACAACCTTCCCACAGATCATAACGATACTCGTGTATTCGTTGTTGGTGAACCCTGTTTGCCTGAATGACCTGGCTGGAACTGCAAGCAGGCAACCGCGCGAAGCTTATCAGTACGAAACCACGAAGTAAACACATGCAGGGAGCAAGCACCACCTCAGTGAACTCCGCTTCGTACCTGCAATGCTCTTTGAAAATCAGTGACGTGGCACCTGCCTTTGCACTTATGTATGCGGGAAACATAAAACTGCGACGAACGGCTTCTTTCAGCCGTGACAAAACAGCTCTGGTTTTTCTCCATGTTTCACTCTATTACTACAAAGCATAAAAATATAGTTTTCACTTGTGCATTGGTGAATAAATCAGTTGTATGCAATGTGATACTATTTCCTCGACTTATTTGGTAAAGATTCCAGGTTATCCACTCCGCTGCTTGCAAAATTTCTTCTGGTTCTTCCGAATCAATTTCCGAGTCATTCGAATAATCCGCCATTAGATTAATCGATACAAGGCCTCCGCTTAGTATACATACATATAATTTCCATCGCAGGAAACAAGGTTGGTAACAGTGGAGTATTATAAAAATGTTGTTCCACCAAGTGTTATAATCTTCCATTGCTGGTATGAGTGGCTCGTGTTAAAAGCTCACTTTTAGTTCCAGCTCGTTTACCTTTCAAAGAGAATAATATGTATATTGTGGGGTGTTAAAAGTGTATTTTATTCATTTAACGGTGGCTTACAAACATGGTGAGTTATATTTTGAGATAATTATACTCAATCTAAAGGCACATTTTCTGGTCTTTCAAGAAATAGGTATGCTCAATTCAAAAACTATTAAATATATACTGACATAAAAGGTTTACTGTTCATATCTTCGTCAAAAATAATTTAAAGCGTAAATGTTACTGATATTTTCCATGTAATTTTGTTACACTTTTGCTTGATAAAAACCGGTTTTCTTTCTTTGATTACTAAGCCCTTACTGTTGAAATGAAGACTTCAGAATGTGAAAACAATTATTAAATAACAGAAAAAGAAACATGGGTTTTAAGTGAAATTTGTAGCTTAAGCGTACCTGTATCGGACAACATTGCACACCATTGCTTGGAAAATAAAAATGACATTTAAGTCACTTTGGTACAAAACTCTGATAGCATACGGTTCTAATACTTAAGCCCCCCTCCCCCCCCCCCAAAAACCACGGTCCAGTCTGCAATTCAGAAAATTTGATTTTGTTAATTTTTAAAATGAAGAACCGAAAGATTAAATTATGCAATAAAATTGCGCAATCTTAGCACTCATATTACTTTCGATTTTCCTTATCAGCGAATTTCAAGACAAATCAAGTTTAATTTTTTAAAAAAATATGTGAGTTTGCTCCAAAATACTTACTTTACTCGGCAACCAGGGAGGCTTTATTTCCCTTAAATGAAAGTTGGCATAAACATAGTAATGCAAACCTTTTTACAGCTGTAAAAATTACAGGCTCGATGCATTAATTAGTCACAAACGGGAAAACTGATGAAAATAGTTGATCGGATATTAAATGAACTTTGGTTTTTCGTAAGGGATAATGTGATGTTTAAATTTAAAAAAAAATGCCGGGGGACATTTACTTTTCCTTCACCTGTATATAACATTTTAAAAAGATATTTGCGTAACAAATAAAATGGCTATCTTACATTTTCCTTCGGAGGGAATTTTGTATATTGGCTAAACTGTAATAGACAAAGTTTAGTACACATGTTCACATCTTTAAAGCACACAATTTTTTTCAAATAACTTTTTGGCGGGATTAGCCATTTCCGAGATATCCGTTATTAGTCTGAATGTTTCAGTACTTCGGTCATTTATTTTAAGTGCTCTCGCTATTTAGCTGTTTCTCGCGATGCATGTAAAGGGAGTGGAATTTCAAGGCCAGTATGATGTGACGTATGCGCATACGTCTCTTTGATCACCTAGATTCGAGATGGCGGTTGAAGTTTAGGTGGGGATTAGCAGTTTAGGTGGGGGTAGGTTAGTTGGCGTCCCCCACGCTTTTTGTAGCGAGGCTTGGGGCAGAGAGTCAGTGAGTTGCAGTCAACCAGACCAGACTTGTATGCGCCCTCTCCGTGCAGGAATGCATGGCGGCCTCGCCCGACAGGCATGGAACTAAGATGGGGTATGTAGTAAGTTTTATCCAATAAATACTGTGCCATCCAAATCTTTATTGTCTTATTCATGATAGTGTAAAGCTCCTTCTACCTATTTTGAGCCATGTAAGTGTTCTTTTGCCAGTTTGTAATAATATTTCTGCACTTTCACTTTAGCTGCGTCCCTAGTCGTAGCCTCGCCTTATTCAAATTAGTACAATTTGTTAACTACCGGTTACCTCTCTAGCGAGTGCTCTGCCCCTTGAGCGTGTTTTGATTGGAGGCTGCGACAATATAGCGACCTGATTTTAAATATTTGACTATCAACTCTGTCTTCTGTATTCCCTTTCACGTACATTGAATTGTCTAGCTAATGAAACTACTTCTGTAAAACGTATCTCAATTAACTTGAAGTACATAAAAAATAAGCCTTCGTAAGATTAGTTTGTACGAGCTATATAAAAATACACGAAAGTGGGTAGAGAAAATCATGTGAATATAACATCAAACTTTTTTAAATATATTTTTTAAACTGCTTGGGCAGAATTCAATTTTTACTTTCTCTACTACGTATAGTAAGTAGGGGAAGAATTGTATTCCACCCAAAAATTCGATACCGAGATTTCACCGGAAATACATGTTTTGAGACACCCTGAATCCAATAAAAGCATTTTTGGAAACATGTCCGTGTGTGTGTGTGTGTGTGTGTGTGTGTGTTCTGTGAACGGCATAACTCAGAAACGAACAGTCGGATAAACACCAAACTTGGTATTTAGGTTCAGTATCTTCCAGAGATGCGACACGAAGGGTTTTCAAGAAAATCCCCCCACCCCAGACTACCCTTTACATGGAACATTTTTCGAAAATTTTAATTTTCTCAAAAATGGCTCTAACGATTTTGATTAAAATATCATATGTTTAAGATATTGTCATGAGAAACGAAATGTATATCTCGAATTTTCTGGGAATGTCTCGAAAAGTATTCTTCATTGTGAACGACTTTTGCATAACTGGTAAACCATAAGAGATAGACAAAATTTTACTACGCGAAAAATGTAGACCGCGTTAAAATACACAATTTATGTCATATACATTTCTTTTGTTTAGTGAACCGTTTTCGAGATATTGCTTGTTATTCCCTTAAATTTTCCAATACTTATACTTTTTCTCAAATGGGAATTCGTTATTCATTTTTTAGGTCCTGGACATACAAAGAAAATGGAATGCTCCACATAGCAACCAGTTCTTAAAACATTTGATTATCGCTTATATACTACTATATTCCCCTTGCACCTACAAGAAAATTAGCAATAAAATTATTATCTGGATTAACATGAAGCATATGGAGAATAAGCGTTTGTAAAAATATTTTGTACAAGAGTAGAGAAAGTCATGTGAGTGTAACACATCAGATTTTTTCCTGTGGTCATGTAAAGAATGGTTTCATTTTCTCTCTATAATCTACAGCAAGTTGGAACATACTGTAAGATTTACGTCATTTCTATTGTTGACACGCTTTCTATAATGAGCCCATTATGCACGATATTGAATACGTTAACAACATGTTTATAATGGTAGGGTTGCATAAAGAAAGTTATAATTTTCTCATTCCTACTATTACGATTCTTTGATTCCGTCCCTTATCAAAGTCACACCCTTAGGCCAGAAATAAGTGAACATCATAGGTTTACACGATCAGAGGCAGGGCTTTGCCCAAGAATGATTCAAACCATTTGTTTTGTTTTATTCTTCTTTAATTGATTACCTTACTCTCTGTAGGACTTACAAAGCCTTGGGTCAGTATGTCAAGGAGCAAGTAAACTATAGATCATAGCGTATCCAGGATGCGTGTTGAAGCAGCATCGATGATCGGCATCTTTGAGGTCGTTTGCTTTATCTGCTTCGGTGCTGATTCTGCTGCCGTGATCTCGCAGCTCGCTCTGTTAACACCAGTTTAAATTGGCTGAAAAATTTAATATGATCCAATACTTGAGCTTTGAAGCGAATTGTCAACCATTTGACGATAAAGCATGAAACTGATTACACTCAAGTTTGTAACAGCTGAATTATTATGCCTGCTAACTTCTGCAGTATCAAAGTTACGGTTGGAAATAACTGTTTCCGTAATAAAATAAACTAGAAGCAATAACTTGCCGTTAGTCGCTAAAATGCTTATCGGCGAGACCTCTCGCAAAAACCGCGAAACCTTATTCATACAAGCCGTTCACTAGGCCCTTAAAATGACACACGAGCAGAATGTACTAATGCCGGTACCAGAGAGATAACTCTGATCTAAAACTACACGTCTTTATTCCTTTAGCTCCGCCTACTTCATTACTCCCCACCGTTATTATTATACTTAAAATGCTTTTGTGTCTCCGTTACTTTTATTAGGCGACTTGGCTAAAACCTCAGAATCTAGGTGGCTTTGTCTTTTCCAGAATTCTGCCTGCGTGACTGCAAACGTACATAGCTTATAACCTAACTGAACTCCCAGAATCTTTAAGCTAATGCGTTCGCTACTTCCGCTGTCGCTAATGACTTTGATTAAAATGACCCGCTACCTGTTTCTCGGACAAACCTTTCAACTCAAGCAATTATACATTAATTTAGTATACGGAAACTGTTTATTGCAATTATTTCTCTATCTCACTATCATTTCTTTATTTAATTATTTATATATTCCCATCAATAATTACGGTATCAGTGTACAGCCAGTGCTTGGTATGGCGGTGAAGAAGAAGGAAATGAAAATGAGAAAATTCGCAGAACAAATTATTCAAACCAGCATTCGCCTAGAGACCAAGGAAAATCGCGTGACTTCGGTCAGATTAGTCGACCCCGGACCTCCCGAATGTGTCACAGACACTCGGTCCTTTTTTCAACAGTTTATATTCTAATTATGTTTTCAATAAACCAAACAAACTCTATGTACTAAGAAGCGGCAGTGTGGCATGTACGAACCTCCTAAGAGATTTAACTGAAGTAATATTTTTAATGCTTCGCTCGTACATGAGCACAGCGCAATTCTCCACGCCTCTCTTCGACCCTGTTGCCATTCCCTTTAACAAGCAAAGTGCATCCAAGCTCGTCCAAACCGGACACGACAGAAATGGGATACAAGCTGATCTTGTTTCCGGTTACAGAACTAAATATTATGTTGCTATGTGCCTGTTTCCCAATGCAAACGGGAAAGCGGCTCAGTTTGCATGTGCAAAGCAACAGAAGAGGCCACATCAGTTTTCACGCAAGTTTTACAAATTTAAGATTTCTATATATCTACTTCATTGAATTGCACAGTAATAAGAAAGCACGTTTTGAGCTTGTTATTCTGATAGGATGGGAACAAAAGGTGCAACTCTTAAACATCTGATGTGTTACATCCATATACTTTTCTCTATCTCTATCGCTTTTCAGTGGTTACACAAATTATTTTTGCGAAATTTTGCTTTCCTATCTGCTTCATTTTAATCGAGATAAACCTTTCCGGAAATAGCTGCATTATTAATTTTGTTATAGCTATAGTTAGATGTTTTAGAACTGGACGTTACATGTTGTCTTACAATTCCATACTCCTTCCATGACATCGCAAAAAACAATTGAAAATCGACAGGACTTAAAATGAATAAGTTTTGAACAAATCCAACCATTAATAACGGATTTCTCGAATATGGCTAAATGTTATTTGAAAAAAATTGCGTGTTTTAAAAAGATCTACATTTTTTGTGTTCCACGTTTTCATCTATCGCTTAACATTTACCAGTTATGCAAGATTATACAAATTTCCTTCCAGTGAAGAGGACTTGCCAAGCTATTTCCAGAAAACTCTAGATATACATTTTATTTTTCGTATAGATACCGTTAATATATGGTATTTTAATCAAAATCGGTAGAGCCATTTTTCAGAAAATAACAAATTTCGAAAAATGTTCCATGTATTGGGTGTTTGGGGTAGAGAGATTTATTTGGAAATCTTCATGTCGCGTCTTTAGAAGCTACCGGAACTTAAATACGAAGTTTGGTACTCATCCGACATTTCCTTTTGGAATTGTTCACACACACACGTTTTTTCTAAAACATGAACTTGCATTTCCAGTGAAATCTCGATATGGAATTTTTAGGTGGAATGCAATACCTCCCACCTATTATGTACGTAGCAGAGAAAGTAAAAATATTCCTTTGGTTAAATCTCTTATAACTAATTTCCTCTTAAGAGACTCGCCACCAAGGCCTGAATTCTGATATTAATGTGTACATAAATCCTTATCATGGGTCCTAGATTATGAAAACGTATATTTATTGGGTTATGTTTTGGTCATTTTATGCAATTTTCTATTTTAGGTCATTTTTTCGATTTTACACTCTTATTTTATCATTTTCTTGCCCTTTAGGTCTTTATTTGGTTATACTCTTGCATTTAGATTGAGTATATAAAGTCATGTAGTAGGTATTAATATTTGAAATAAGTATAGCTTTTGAAAAATGAGAAATTTTACTATTCAACTCAGAAACAAGAGTAGCCTTGTGCATTCTTGGGGAAAAAATCTGTTGTGTTACACTCACATGGCTTTCTCTACCGTTGTACAAACTATTTTTACAAACGCTTATTCTCCACATGCTTCATGTTAATCGAGATATCGAGATGTTAATCTTATTGCTAATTTTCTTGTGGATGCAAGCGGAATATGGTAGGCTTTAAGCGATAGTCAAATATTTTAAGAGCTGGTTGCTATGTGGAGTATTCCATTCTCTTGGCATTTCCAGGAAAAAAAAGGAATATCTAATTTGAGAAAAAGTATAAGTATTGGAAAATTTAAGGGACTAACAAGCAATATCTCGAAAATGGTTCACCCAACAATAAAAATCTATATGACATAAATTGCGTATTTTAACACGATCTACATTTGTTGTGTAGTGAACTTTTGTCTATCTCTTATGGTTTACCAGTTATGCAAAAGTCGTTCACAATGAAGAATAGTTTTGGAGTATTCCCTGAAAATTCAAGATATACATTTCATTTGTCATAAGAATATCTTAAACATATGATATTTTAATTAAAATCGTTAGAGCCATTTTTGAGAAAATTAAAATTTTCGAAAAATGTTCCATGTAAAGGGTAAAGGGTAATCTGGGGTGGGGGGATTTTCTTGTAAACCTTCATGTCGCATCTCTGGAAGATACTGAACCTAAATATCAAGTTTGGTGTTTATCCGACTTTTCGTTTCTGAGTTATGCTGTTCACAGATACACACATACACATGGACATGTTTCCAAAAATGTTTTTTTTTTATTCAGGGGGTCTCAAAACATGTATTTCCGGTGAAATCTAGGTATCGAATTTTTGGATGGAATACATACTTACTATACGTAGTAGAGAATGTAAAAATACACTCCTATTTAATGGTTCGTCTGTAAAGGGTTGCTTGCATGTTGGTTTTATTTCTCTAATTTTGAATTTCCTGTAATATGCTTTTGTGTTAAACATGTACATGTATATGTATGAGGGTGGATACTAGAGAGGTTTAATCCACAAACTTACTATGTTCGTGAGTGTTATATGACTAATTTCTTATTACCGGATGCAAAAATACATATGTTATGTGGTAGCTGTGAATATTGGTTGAATAGTGTAACACACGCACATATTATGTTTGGTTGTTTGAGTTTGATTAAAGCACATGTTAATTTATATTTTTAACTTTGCGGAGTAAAGAAGAATCATGAGTATTTATTTTTCTGTTGATAGAAAATTCTTTAAGAAAGATTTCAGCAGAAAATATTGTTACATAAAGAAGTAAGCATAAAATTATTATTATTGTTATTATTAAACTTGACTAACAATAGAAATATATAACCTGTGGCATTATCAAGATAAAAAGGTTTCTGTCACTTGGAGTGTCAAACAGGAACAATTAGCATACAATACAAAATTGGTTATACGCTAACTATAACTACTATAACTCTACCAGGAACATAATTCAGTGAACAAGGTCTCGCCTTTATAGTTTCTTATAAAGTGAGTGTCGAGTATCGGTGCTCAAAAGTCACATTAGTATCGAGTATCGAGAAATAAGTGGTATCGTCCCATCACTAATTTTAAATTAATTTTCTAAATTATTTCATCATTTTTGTTGTAACTACTTTTTCAGCAGTTATATTACGCATAAATTAATAACTTTTTGTACACTAATTTTTATAGATCTGAGTTTATTGCATCATTTTTCAACATTTTAGACTCATTTTATAGGCAATTTTCAATTATGTTTACGTCATCCGAAATCTGGGCGTTGCTCATCACATTTAATCTTTCAATAACTACTCATTATTCAACAAAGGTACATCATGATGTTGAGGTAGGTATGTAAATCCGAAAAAAACACATTTTTCTACGTATTTGTAGCATTCCCATACAGAGGGAAGCATTCGCTAGATGAATTTACTGTATTTTAGCACAATTATTTGCGTTAAAGCATTTTACAGTTTTTGCGACAATGAGTTTTTAGCTCTCATAATCGATTATGGATGAAATTTTATGAATTACGACAGTTTTAAAGAATATAGTGTGTTGAGGAGCCTGTCAAAGATGTAAATTATTTGTTGTGATTAGCGCTTGCAGTTTCCGATTCAACCCTCCTGAATTATTGTAACATAGTAAGGATAATTTCAGGAAATTCCAACAAAATGGTAACGAAGTGAAACATTTTGTCTCTTTGTCTCTACTGTTTCTAAAGTGAGGATCAGGGACATTCTCTAAGAACGAAAGAAAATGGAAAGTCTGAACTATGATTACCCTGTTTTACTCTACAGAGGATTGTAGCTGAAAAATGTCTAAGTAGCACTTTCAAATATTTTAATGTACCTTCGTTCGCAATCATAATTATCCCCTTTAGCCACTCTCCAGTTTAAAAGCTCGGGTTTATACTATTAATGGTACAACTTTTGTCATGACGTTTCTTAATTTTACTTTAGTTATTTTACGCTGATGTTCTGTGTGAGTGACCTGTTTTATTGTTGTTTACACTTTTCGTTTCATTAGACGCTATTGGTATATGCTTTCTTCTTGTCAATTTACCAACGCTGATGACCGAGCTAGTTAAACTAGTTAATAGGAGTTCTGCGGTTGAAATCTCGCCAGCATCGTCCTCCCTGAAAGAGGTTTTTCCAGGTTTTCTTCAGTATTCATAACTGGCAAATTTCGGGGATATACCTTAAGTTTAGTCCTGATAGGTTTCCTTCCCAAATTATTTCATGTATCATCAGCGTCCACTCTTTAATGCTCTCGTAGTAAGAACTGTCGTTAAACACTACCTCCCCCCCAAAAAAAAGAGAACGGAGCGTGTTTCTTTGTCCGTTTGAAAGATGTGCGGTTTCATTTTAAAACTGATTAATTCACTTCAAATGAAAATGTAAACAACTTTTAATCGCGGGTGGGGAAGGTATTGCATTCCATCCAAGAAATTAATACCAAAAATTCACCAGAAATATATTTTTAGGCACCTTGAATAAAAAAAGACATTTTTAGAAAAAGGTTCACGTGTATGCCTGTGTCTGTGAACAGCATAACTCAAAATCGAAAAGTTGGATAAATGCCAAACTTGGTATTTACGTGCAATACCTTGCAAAGATGCGACACGATGATTTTCAAGAAAATCCCGCATCCCAAACTACCCTTTACAATGAAGATTTTTATAAAAAAAATTCTTAAAAAATGGCTTAAAGGATTTTGATTCAAATATTATGCATTAAAGATATTTACATGACAAATAAAATTTATATCTTGACTTTTCTAGGAATAGCCTTTTAATCTCTCTTCATTTGGAAAGAACTTTGTATAAATTTATATAACTGTAAACTTTAAGTAATAGACGGAAACGTACTACATAGGAATTGCAGGTCTCTTTAAATTACGCAATTTATTTCAAATAAGTTTTCTGTGTCATCAGCCATTTCCAAGATAGCCTTTATTAATGTTCAATACTTAGCCATTCTTTTAAGATCCTGTCGACTTCATTTGTTTCTCGCGATGTCATGGAAAGAGTATGGAATTTTAAGGCCAGTGTATAGCGTTCAGTTCTAAAACATTTTACTATCGCTATTACCTTTTTATCTATAACAAAATATGTAATACGTTTATCTGAATTAAAATGAAGCAGATAGGAAAATAAACTTTCGTAAGAATAATTTGCATAACCACTAATAAACGATAGAGGATAGAGAAAGTCATGTGAACACAACATATCAGGGCTTGTTGTAAAGTAGGTTTTATCAAACTCTTACACATTTGAAAAAGAGGTTGGATGTAAGATATTTGAAGCCCAAATTGTACATTGCTTATCGCCATGACCATCAACATGCTGGATAAAGCAGTAGTATGCCATGAAAAGTACGTTTTATGATTGATTGTTCTTCAGTTTATCTTTTAGAACATGCACCAATGTACACTGCAGTTTTATCATGTGATTCTTTTACACTTTATATTGGCATTCTATTAGGTTTATGTCGTCCTCCGTGATGTAGTGGTTACCCTAGCCTCTAATTCCCAAGGTCGTGGGTTCAAACCCGGCGGAGAGCGATGGATTTTTTGGGCGTAAAAATCCTTAGCATGGCTCCCTTCGGAAGGGAAGTAAAGACAGTAGTCTCTTGTCGTAGATTTATGGCATGTAAAAGAATCTCAAGCTTGATAAAGAGACCTCTGAGCAAAATTACCGGTCTTTCACGCCCAATATAGAATGGAACGCTAAGGACCACAGCAGTTAGAGAGGGTCCATAAATAAAAACTCAATTTAATTTTTTAATTAGTTTTATTATTTAAGACCCAGCGAAGGACTTACGCAGACATTTATCTCTCCTTTTGACACTTTTTCCTTTGATTTGACTACAAATCAGCCTTGATATGTGCAATTGGGGTCCGTTCTTAATACGAAATACTGAGATCATACATAATCAAACACATAAATGTCTTTTTGCGCGATCCTTTTTAGGGAAGAGCGTTGCGCAATGAACTATTTTGTCATCCGTTGCGAACACAGTTTGTTTTATATATAATTTTCCATGCAGGTTATTGTGCACTCGTTCAGTTGAAATATCAAGAGTCTCAGCTGTTTCGTGTACTTCGCGACTATGGTCATGCTATCTGATAGCGGGTCCATTTCTTTCCTCTTTTCTTTCTTTCAACGATTCCTTCTTGGCAACTTCAAAGAACAGCTATTAATATAATACACATAGAACAATAAACTTTATGTACGATATACACATCCTGCATATTGAAATTAGTACTGTTTAAAAAGAAACTTAAAAATTTAAAACTATACTACTACACTCATAAACAATAGATGGAAATTTTTTCCCAATCTTTACTACCATGATGATTAGTGAACATCACTCCTTTGAGTTAAGCTAAGAAAATGCTCTTTCTCATTTAAAGCCTGAAGAATGTACACATTAGTAACTGTCATTGTTTGTTCACTTATAAACAAGCACCTGCAATGCGCCTTCATTGGTGAGTTGGTTATGGTACTTGTCGCTTTTTTTTAAGTTTTATAATGTTATGAACATGAGTGCTCTCGCCACATAATAATAATGTATGTATTAGCATGCTGTAGAAGTATAAAAAATGTTCTTTTTATGCACCTTTTGGCACGTACATTTTCAAATTACACAATAAAAATATGGTTCTTGATCATTTTTGCTGATATAACCAATAATGTCTTCCCACCTTAGTGTACTATTGACTACAATACCAAGAATTTTAATATATTTACAGCTATCACTAACTGTATTAGTAAATAAAATAAATGCAGTTTTGTTTGTATTTAGTAAAAATTTATTAGAACAAAATCATTTTTAGCTTCCATAACTGCATAATTAGTAAAATATTCCAATTTACTTAAATCACGATGTTGAATCAGAAATATAGCATCATCAGCCCCCGAGGTACACCTGTGGTCACTTTGAAACGTTTTATTCCGAAACAATCTTTATCAAGTGACGAATCCAAACTCTTGCATTTGATCCCAACAGCCGCACGTTTCATATTATGGTTATTTGCAGAACAATTTCATGGAGTTCATGGTTTTATGTTTAGATGATATCCTAGAACAAGCAGTAACCGAGCGGGATGGCTCAGGCGGTAAAGTCTGTGGCCCGCATTCGGGAGGTCCCGGGTTTTCGTGGTTTTTCTCAGTCGCCAAGGTAAATACCGGATTGGGTATTTAATACCACGACCCAAAACTCCATCTTAAGTCTAAAAAAATAGTAAAAATATGGTAATAGCGCATGCTATGCCATCTATCTACAGACAATGTAAGCAGTTATACTGGACGGCACCCTAATGCCATCTGCACGCATTTACAGGGATGAGACCTTGAATGGTAATTGTCCGCCTTTCTGTGTGAGGGCGGCGGTAGGACTAGACGGCACAGCATGAAGCAGGGGTTACAGGGATAAGAGCAGGCTAACTGTCCATCACATATCGTTCTAAGAGATATACACCAACAGATCCGTCGCAATATGACCAAGATGTTAAAGTAAAATAAAGTAGAATAAAAAAGAACAAGTCATAAATTTTAATTATTTGGATTGTGATGTAGGTTACGTTGTCAATATAGTATATAAAATAAGATATATAAATTTCAACAAATATCTAACCATAACAAGAACTCTACAAAATAAAACAAGGAAAGAAACAAAACTGAAGTTTTACAAGACCATGGGGGTCCCTGTGCTCATTTATGGCAGCGAATCGTGGATAATAAAAGAAAACGGTAAAATGAGATTTTTACGGAAAACTAAAAGATGCACTAAACTTAATATAATAAACTAATAAGAATGAAACAATTAGATACAAATTGAATATTTATAAATTATATGATAAAATTGAAGAAAATAAACGTAATTGGATAGAGTACATGAATCGCATGATTGAAGAAAGTACACCACTTATAATTAATAAATATAAACCTTCAGGAAAAGAGACATCGGATCCCCAGAAAAAGATGGGAGTAAGGTAAAGAATGTGAAGACGGAACAGGTGGAATGCCTAATCCTTGAAGTGAAGATTAAGAAAAAGATGTTTAGATGAGACCTCAGTCCTATGATTAGTATATTTACTTATTTTGATGGAGCAGCTTCAGGTTTGCCGCAATGCTGAAAAGAGAATTTAACAATTTGTCATGAATTAAGGGGAGATTATAAGCCCCATCTCGCCAATGTTAAATCTGCTAAATTCATGAGCCACTGCGTGGTATGAATAAAAATGAGTTTATACTAGGGAGTATAAACTCTGAGCCTAATCATTATATCCCAGTTTAAACTCAGAAACGTATAATAAAAGTTACCTGAGTATAAATTCACGCACAGAGTTTATACTTCTTAAGCTAATTAGCATAGTTTAAACTCACATTGTTGGCTAGAAAATACATTGTCACGCAGCTTGTTACCGCTACGACTTTTTTGTTGTTACAGTACTGGTTTACCACGGTTGCATTAGATTTACTGTAAATGAACAATGGTATTAACATAATAGAAATACATGGAGTATTGAGGACGTCAATGAACTTAATTTAATAGATGAAGTTTTCATGAGCATGCTTAAAAAATATCCTGTGGTATTTTCCAAATCGCAAACCCCAGCCGCAAGGGAGAAAAAGAAAACTGCACTAAACAACATTCAAAGGAATTGATGGTTCAATACGCCAGAAAATCAGATAATCCAAAACATTAACAACTTAAAAACACATCGTATAGATATTTTGCAGCGTTTCTGTGGAGTAGTAAGAATTCTAAAAGGTGTTACTAGCCATGGAGCTAGAGTCATACCACCACTAAAATAATTTGAATGGTATAGCTTAAGCTCCGAGAATATTTCCTAATAAATCTTAACACAGTCGGGGTGACATTGGGAGCGTAGTTTAATTATGCATGCATTACCAGTACAAATTCCCTAATTCCTACTTAATCAGGAAAGGCAGGGGAATATTACTTATGAAACCTTAATACAACTTCAAAGGTATAGTGGCACATTTATTTATGAATTGAACATGGCTACCTTTGTCTCGATGAGGACGTTGTGCTGCTTACCTACCCGTGTTGACTATCGTGTTTCTTGCACACAAAAGAGAGAGAGCGTTAGTGAAATGGCTGCTGACCCACCCCGCCTAATTCCTAAGTCACAACCGGCCAATACTGTCAGCCTCTGAAGATATACCTCCCCCACTAAACCCGATAAATGCCACACCTCCCCGGTCGCTAATGTCGACGTCCTTGTCGAAACAAAACTATGACATACATTACAAAAAATGAAAAATATTGCGGTCGTTGAAGTAACTTTTAGAATCAATAAAGTACATCGCATAGGGCCAAAATGTTTGAAGCTACACGATGTGACAAAAACATAAAAACTATTTATGTATGAATTGAATCATAAATTGTCTGTTTGTTAGTATAAATTCACACAAGTTAATCATGAATTATTAAATGTCGAAGGAATCTGAATGCCACACGAAAACAGGAATGTGTTCAAGACTGCCTATAAGTTTTGGAAAGAGCACTGCACGCACCGCAAGTATGAGGTAAACGGTGTTGTCTATTATTACCTCCACTATTTCCAAACTGATATTTTGCCACAAAGTGGTGCAGGCGACTAGTGTAGCAAGGCAGGGATCCAACCAGGCAGGTGGCGTGTCTTCCAAAAGGCGGGTTCATACAGACACTCTATGTAGCTGATATAACTAGAATAGTAATGGTGTCACAGTGTATAAAAGGAACTCCAAAGTTAAAGTTACAAATATAATATTAAAATTGCATTACTGTGAGGAAATGTGCCAAAATACAGCTAAATACACAAAAATTAATACAAGTTGCAGAAAATGTTATTACACAATAACATAAGCAATGAATTTAAAAGCAGCTTAAATACAACCAAACCATAACATACAAGAATGACAGTAGCAAGATATATGCTTTTATAGAAATAAAGCGAATAATTTAACACTCAAGCAAAATGTAAAAATTACCATTACAAGTAAAGCATAAAACAGAATTGGAATGTCGTCCTCCGTGGTCTAGGGGTAACATGCTAGCCTCTAGTTCTTAAGGTCGCGGTTCAAAAATCCTTAGCATGGCTTCCTTCGGAAGGGAAGTAAAGCCAATGGTCCCGTGTCGTAGATTTACGGCACATAAAACAACCGCAAGCCTGATAAAGAGGCTTATAAGGAAACGTTCCGTTGGTCTTTCACGCCAAATATTAATGGGACGCTAAGGACCATTGTAGTTAAAGAGCGTCTATAAATAAAACTCAGTTTTCTTACAATTGGGATCCCAAACTTAACCTAACCAGCCGGTACTAATTTACATTACAAAACTTATAAAATAACTGACAAAAGAAGCGCGTTTATCACTTAAATAATATCATACAATGAACAGGGAGGAGCTCTACAATCATATGATTCCCAAATAAAATGAAAAATACTCAACATAGCTATCACCCATACTAAAATAAAAACTACTGAGTATTACAACATCAAACATAAGCTACATATGGAATGCAAATATAACTACGCATGCTAATATCTGGAAGTAATGGAAAATACTAATGCTGCGCAAAATTCTTTAATACATTCTTCCATAGTGTCAATACAGTGGGCTTAACATCTGCAACAAAGCTCATAAAAACACGAAGGGATAGCTAAAGCATATCAAAATGCTCATATGCAAAACCTATTAATATATCAAAGAACAGAAAGTATGTAGGATCTCTGTATGACTGTATCAATAATAGCCCAAAGTGCTAGTATGAAACTCTGAAAAAAGCATGCTTAGAACACAAATATTATTGCATCAAAGCTCAGTACAAAGAACCCATTACATCAACATTTCATAATGTCATTACACACAGCCATAATGGGCACAATAACAGTAGCCCCATCAAGCCAAATATCATCATTTACATCTCATTAATCCACAAACGCATTTTAGCCATTTTGCAGATCAATCCAAAACACTAACAACGCATCGAGGGTACATTGCAGCAATCCCCTCGAAGTGACACTGTAACAGAAAACAGTGCACACAAACATCTCATACACACTAACAATCTACCACCATCAGAGTAATTGGTCGCAATCCCACTGAGGAGAAATTTCATCAAAACACTACTACTCACCAAACAATTATGCAACAACTCTGCAAAAGTCACAGCATCATAATGAAACACGAAAGAAACAAAATATTGATATAACCATACACACAATCATAAAAAATTAACATTCTTACACAGCATTACTCCTGGAAATCAAACAAAATTGAACTATTTACCCTTCAAAAGAAGCACAATTTACGCAATACATGGCACGTAAGCAAATAACACACTTTATTACCAAAATCAGAAGGTATCAATATACAATAATGTGCATAAAATGGAATAAAAACAAAATAAATCACACGTTACTATATTAAAAATTCTGTATCAGAATTCCCATGCCCAAGCATCCTGTGAATGACATAATCCACATAGCGATTGAATGCAGATCTCCAGAAGCAGCCGCACAAGCCTTATTCCTTTCCTATGGTACCTATTGTAATTTAATTAACAGTCATATAGAAATAGTCAAGAAAAATGCAAACGTGAAACATCCAAATTACCTACAATATTAAAAAATGTTTTCACAAAGGATGCCAAAATTAAAGCAAATGGCAATAGCAAAATAATACACACATAAGTCTCAAGGGCTTATAATTTATAAGGGCCCACAGGATCATAGCACGGGTAGATGCCTGAGATATTGACTCAGACGTTTGGTACGAGGTGCATCGGGTTGATCAAGAAGATAAATGACTGACGTTATCTGTTTAATGATTTCAGAACGACCAAAATAGCTTAGTAATGCTTCTTTCTTCTAAAGGGGGTAAACACCTTCGCTAATTGACCAACATTAAACTCAACATCTCCATATTTAGCATCAAATCTTTTCTTTTGTTTCACTTGCTGTTGGGTAATATTAGAAATGGGAACTTCTCGTGCCTTCTGTATAGCCTACAAAGTTTGTTTTACAAACAGACCATTAGAAGAAGCTTGCAGTTGCACCTGATTAGGCAATGATAGCTTCCGACCATGCATCGAGAAAAATGGATCGAACTTGGTGGAATCTTGGACACTGAAATTGTAGGAGGAAATGACATATGGCAAAATGTAATCCCAATTTTTCTGATTGTTATCAACAAAATGGCTGAGCGTGTCAACAAGGTTTGATTAAAAAGGTTTCTTTAACCTTTACAAGCTGTATGGTAAGCGCTTGAGAGATATTTCAAATGTTCCTGAGTCACTTCGCTGAGAAAACCTGACTCTCGATCTGACAACAAAGTAGCAGGATCTCCATGCCTGCAAATGATATTATGTAAAATAAATTTAGAAATCTGTGTTATGGTTGCTGCATAGACCAAGGAGGACTCGACCCAGCGTGAAGCATATTCAGTCGTGACTATTATGTATTTATGTCCAGAGTTTGAACGTGGTAGAGGTCCAAGAAGATCAATTCCCCAACGCTCACCCACAGAAGTCACAGGAGTAGGTTGCACAATACCAGCGTATCTCTGGTTTTGGGGTCCTTTTCTAGTTTGTGAGAATCGTTACTGTAACTTCAAAATTACTTAATAAAATAAAAACCTAAACCTAGAGGACGTGGGAATAACGAATACTGGGAAACTGAAAACAGTCCAAATCCAAACTTTAGTCCTTTCTTTTATTAAGAAATGATAATAAAATAAATATGAAATAAGAATAGT
The DNA here is from genome assembly GCA_030765065.1 of Deroplatys truncata. Classification (NCBI taxonomy): domain Eukaryota; kingdom Metazoa; phylum Arthropoda; class Insecta; order Mantodea; family Mantidae; genus Deroplatys; species Deroplatys truncata. The sequence continues at coordinate 33,210,084 of CM060988.1, read as the reverse complement.
TAATAAATTAACAACAATTGATAAAAAAATTGGAGAATAAATTTGCCCCAAATCTGCACTACAATCAATAAAGTTGCATAAATGAAGAATTCTCTCATTACCCTATCCTTCACACTGCTGAGTTTGCGGCTTAATTGGATTAACTTAATAAAGAAAGGTAATACCCTTCACTGAATAGCGTGGTGCTAAAGTAACGCAGGTACTGAGAAACCACAGTGTAATACTATCTTTCACCACCACGTAACACGAACACATTCCACCTCAGTTGAAACGAAAGAATGAGCATATCTGCATGAACAAATAATAATAATAATAAATTGCTTTGACTTAAAATGGTTAACTAGTTGTAATTTTAATTTACACAGGCCCTGAAGTAATTTTGAACTAGAATAGTCAATTGCAGTTTTACTTTACACTGGCACTAAATTGGTTTTTGTTTGTTAAGAGAATTACTCACAACTGAGGTAATCAATAATAATCAAGCATATAAACAACTGTTATGTCCAAATGATGACCGAAAGCATAATGCTTAATGATCAGGGCAAAACAGTAACTAAGCAACCAAGCTATATGTAGAAACTAAATAAAAATCCTTAAAACCGATTAAATCAATTGTAGCAAATAATGAAATTTACTGAAACTTAAAGCTTCCAAAACCTTAACATAAAAATGTAAAACATAGTGGAACTTCAATCCTTGAAATCTGTCACTAGAAGCCTAGGAACGTAAATGTTTAATACCTTTGTGTCAAGAAGGTTTTGGAGGTCTAAATAAAATTCAAATGTTAAACCATGCCAATAAAGTTTGCAATACGTGACCAAAAATACCATAAAACTATGCATGTGTTTAAAGATTGATATATCATGCACAATTGAAAGCTGTATTAGTGCAGAGAAAGATACTTAAATAAATAAATAATCACAGTGAAAGCTCCACAAACTGGAGTACCAGACGTTTCATGACAAACAACCCTAAGGTTATTAACAATACATAATAATTAGTACAAGCATCCCTATAATAAGGTGCAGAAGTATAAAATAATGAGTGACCAAACATGCACTTTATTTGCAACTAGTTGGAATTACTATAAAGTGGAAATACCTGAGTTTTCACACGAAAGTTCAAAGAACAAAATTTATAAGTGGCATCAAAAGTCACGCCCTGGGATAATGAGCAGCTTAAATACAAAACCATAGGGCATCTCCAGGAAGAAAGAAATATATATTAAATGCTTTAAAGAAAATATCCTTTGGTAAAAGTCAATTTATCACGCCATGAAGTAACCATGCCCAAAGCGGATTAAGGTAATTTTAAATACGAGGCAGCCACAAATTTTGAACCATCAAAGAGAATTACGAAGTTAGTACTGTGTTATTGTAAAGCTTTCACTTTGAGAATTATTAAATTAAGCTTAACTCAGTGCTACGTAAAATCACATTCCTAGAAGATAGACATACGTATAAAATACCCGAAGCAAGTATGCTTTATCCTGCCCAATATGATTTCAAACTCAATTACAACAATCTTTAATTAAATAGCTGTTACAAAAAGCATGAAAGTAAAATGGAAAACAATCAAATTGGATTCCCCTACCATGTATGGATGAAATATAAACTGGCACAAATTATGACAACCCCGACTCACATATATGAAGTGCGAAAACTTGCAACTATGGCTCCTCACAACATATTAATTGCGGAATATCTTTTTGTAGAAAGAAAGAACACTATAAATAATTATAGACACTGAGTTACGCGGAGCAGCTGAAATTATCGCATTCACCGGTGTAGCCGAAATTCTATGTCTGTTTTAACCACTACCAGTAAATTGGTTAAAGAGCTAAGGAAAAAGAACAAGCATATTAGAATTTAATTAAAAACAGGAATAATCAACTCTTTATGCTTCCAAATCAAAGCCAAATTTGCACTGAGTAAAATGATCAATCGGGCAGATAATAGTACTGGTACTACAAATTTAAAAGAAATAGCAAAACAGAGTTCATAAGTGCCATTACCTTTTTACAAATCAGGCCGACAGCATGAAAAATACCAACACACAACATCTGAAAATGGCCAAGGGACCAACTCGAACATTCCTGTCACTCGCTGATTACTGTTTCGCGCACCAGAAAGAAAAAAAATTGCAGACCCCCAATAAGGAAAGTATTTAAAAAGCCTGACTTCCAACGCACATCCCATGCCTCCCGCAAAAGGTCGCTAGGCCAGCAAAAAGGTGGAGAGCAAAATACGCGTTGCCTGATGGGAAAATCCACAAGCTAGTAAGAAGCAACTGAACCAGCGTTTCCACGACTCGGGAATTAACATCGCGAGCTTTCCAGCGGGAATTATAGCGTATAAATTAGCACTTCACAAGCACTGAACTTTCCTCTTAAGCAAAGGAATTTGATGTGTAAACTCATTTAATTATGTGTTCCTCACAAATAAAGGGAAAGCACATAATGAAATAAGGTAAACAACACCAAAAGTAATTACCTAGAAACTGTAACAGGAAAATGCACAGAATTACGTAGCATACATTTTTACTTTCTCTACTACGTATAGTAAGTAGGGGAAGTATTGCATTCCACCCAAAAATTCGATACCGAGATTTCACCGGAAATACATGTTTTGAGACCTCCTGAATCCAAAAAAAGCATTTTTGGAAACATGTCCGTGTGTGTGTGTCTGTGTGTATGTCTGTGAACAGCATAACTCAAAAACGAACAGTCGGATAAACACCAAACTTGGTATTTAGGTTCAGTATCTTCCAGAGATGCGACACGAAGGTTTTCAATAAAATCCCCCCCAGACTACCCTTTACATGGAAATTTTTCGAAAATTTTAATTTTATCAAAAATGGCTCTATGAAAATATCATATGTTTAAGATAATGTCATGAGAAATGAAATGTATATCTCGAATTTTCTGGGAATGTCTCCAAAAGTATTCCTCATTGTGAACGACTTTTGTATAACTAGTAAACCATAAGAGATAGACAAAATGTTACTACACAAAAAATGTAGATCGCGTTAAAATACACAACTTATGTCATATACATTTCTTTTGTTGAGTGAACCGTTTTCGAGATATTGCTTGTTATTTCCTTAAATTTTCCAATACTTATACTTTTTCTCAAATTCGTTATTCATTTTTTTTATGTCCTGGACATGCAAAGAGAATGGAATGCGCCACATATCAACCAGCATTAAAATATTTGACTATCGCTTAAAAGCAACCATATTCCCCTTGCATCTACAAGAAAATTACCAATAAGATTGACATCTCGATATCTCTACTAACATGAAGCAAATGGAGAATAGGCGTTTGTAAACATAGATTGTACAAGAGTAGAGAGTCATGCGAGTGTAACACATCAGATTTTTTAAAAACCTGCATACAATACCAGAAATACGACATAAATGTCAATGGAATGTTTGAATTTATTACCAAAAACCTAAATTAGAACCAGAACTTAGGAAACTTACGCCAAAGCTTATAAAAATAGTTTACCACTTGATAACGCAGCACAATTTTTACGACGCAAATACTAATAAAATCCACAAACGCAAGAAAGGTGCTCCAGGCAATAGCAAATAAAGATACTGAATTTAAATTAATTTAAACCATCATGATGAAAAAAAAAGTGCCATCCTAACCATAACATTTATAACCCCTACCGAAACAAAGGAAATCACTGTAGTTTCATAATACGCAAAAAATTACATTACGAAAAAAGAAATTTCGCCCAAATAATTTTAAGATTGTCCAAATTCTAATAAAGAAGCTGCTTTCAAAGTAAAATCAACCAGAAAGGTACTTAAAACATAGCTAGAATGCTACCTTACCGAGCACGTGGTGCCAAAAAAAGTTATCAGAACATCGTAAACGTAAGGTGGGCGGAAAAGCGATTCTACAAGGTATTCAAATAAGAATACTGCCCAATCCTCCACTAATTATGTCGTACCCTAAAAATAACACAACTCAACGCAATCGGGGCATAGTTTAATACAATAATTAGTACAAATTCCCTAATTTCTACTTAATCAGGAACGGCAGGGAATATTCCTTCAAAAACTTTACACAACTTCAAAAGTATACTGCCACATTTGTTTATAAAGAAAGAATTTATACATTTAACATGGTTACCTTTGTCACGGCGAGGACAGTGTGTTGCTTACTCACCCATGTTGACTATCGTGTTTCTTGCACACAAAAGATAGAGGGAGAGATTTCTACGCGTTAGTGAAATAGCTGATGACTCCGCCCCTCCTAATCCCTACGTCACAACCGGCCAATACTACCAATCTGTAAATATCTAACTCCCCCAAATATACCTGATTAAACCTTTAAAAACCCGCTAAATGCCGTAATAAATGGATAAATATTTGTTTCTTTTAAGTATTTTGTCTATAATGTTAAAACATACGGGAATATTTTAAAAGTAAGGTCCGTTTGCATTAAAGTACGAACTACTAAGTATTTTTCGATAGTTTATTTTTTACCTAAGCCTTCGAACTTCACACTACTTTTGTACCAGTTATCAATCTTTTCGAGCATTTGTCTTAGCGTAGTATAAATTGTTTAGAACCTCGTCACAGACTTCCGCCGCCACTTCATCTAGGAAACGTGTAGCTGTTTCTGGGGTTAAATTTTTTTGAATTGAAAATGAACTGTGATAATCTCATAGGCGACTTTGCGTTACATGTACGAAATCTCCTTGAAGGGCATAAATAATGAGCCGTCTGTTTTGCTAATGTCACATTAACTTGAAGATTGACACCTTTTTATGTTCCATTTAACACCTATGGTCAAATCGGCGGCATTTTACCTTTTAAACTATTGATCATTTGCAATTATGTTCACTCGTTTACAGTGGTTTTAATCCATGGGTTGGTATTACTTTTAGTTATTACATTAAATTCAGACACACATTCACACTGCCAGATTCTAGGAAGGATGGGGAATAAACCTGACTAAAGAAAAATTAGCACCCTACAGCTGGAAATCAAACCTGGGAGCTCTCGAATTGGAGAGCAGCATAGCTTCAAAGTTGTTTTCTTTCAGCTACTCTGTGATAAACATCTGACTTATGGACCAGGCTCCCCCTGAAATCAACGATACCAATAACGCAGTTTCATCTGCGGATGGAATCTTAGATACAGAAAAATGCATCTTAGAATTGTTTTATGGTCTGGCGGCGAACTTCTAATAGGAGAAGCCACTAAAAGTTATTCTACACCAGAATGATAACTTGATCAAATGTGAAAGCTGTGTGGAAAGAAAGCGTAAGGCATATACAATGGAATAAAGAATTACTATTAGTTTCAAATGGGAAGAGTTCTGAGCTACAGCGAATGAGGTGCATTTGCGTGCACAGCGTTGCCACCTCGTTACCCCCACTCTTTTCATATTTCCCTCTCACTCTCACATCTGCCTGTCGCTAGAATGGTCGACGTAAAGCAACCCAAACTGAATTATCTAAACTTTTATAATTCTCCTGGTGTTTAAATTCATAATTGGGAATATACTCGCATGTCACGTACGTATTTTTTAAGTGTTATATAATTATAGGTTATGAATTACCTGTGCTTTTAATCCAATGGAACTGCCAGTGGCTCATCCGTATCGCTGTCATCAGTTACGTGAAGAGGCAATTCGTCACTGACACTGTCTTCATCGTCTGAGTCTTGCAAATTTATGATGATAGGTTCCAAAATATCGTCACGGCCTATTTCTTTCCAAAATTCGTCGTCTTGTAGTTTTTCTACATGTCTCACGCAGGCTTCCCAGTCTTGTTGAGTTACCTTGTCAATTTCTTCGTGAATAAGACGTTCAACGTCAGTCAGTTTAAAAGTGTTATTTCTGTTTGCAACCCCTCGTTTTATTTGAGCCCATACTAACTCAATTGGATTATACTGGCAGTGATAAGGGGGGAGGCGGATTACCTCGTGTCCCATTTCCATTGCAAGTTGATCCAGCTGATACACTTTTCCCTGGTTTTTAAATGGAAGTACTCGTTGCAGTAACTCATTTTTAGTTTCTGTTGCCGAAAATTCAACCCCCTTTTTTTGCAACCATTCAACAATTTGGTTCTTTCTACTGGCAGTATTCGGTACTTTGTTTTCAATAACCGAATGATATGGTGCATTATCCATTATAATTATGCTTCCCTCTTCTAAATAATTTAGGAATCTGTTCAAAAACCATTCTTTAAACGTATCAGCTGTCATTTCTTCGTGATAATCTGAGGTGGTTTTGGACAGAAAAATCCATTTGCTTTCAGGTACAAATCCTGTCTTAGCGGACCCTACATGACAAATGATAAGTCGACTGTCTTTTCCAACAGGTACCTTCAGGCCACCCTTTTTTGAGGAATCTTGCCAGATTGAATTTTGAGTGTGGTTTTTATTTACCCATGTCTCATCTAAGTAAAATATAGATCTCGTATCGCAAGAATTTCGAATTTCGTGCACTTTGCGTAAGAATTTTATTCTTGCCGCAACAATGTCACTCCTCTCCATTAAAAATTGTCGCCCATCATTTGTCTTTCTGTACCTGAACCCTAATCCTCTCAAAATTCTATAAGTAGATGAATTTGAACCAGTGTATGATATTTTAGTTCTAAGGGCACAAGTTATTTTCTGTATTGTTGGGAATTCACCTTGGTCATAAAACTCGAACACAGTTCTGCGTACAACGTCCTTGTCAAAGTCAGTTAAATTTGTAATCCTCTTCGGAGGTCCAATGTGCTTTCTGGGCGATACAAACACTGGAGCATCACTGGGAACAGATTTTCTTGCCTCTCCGCAAATGCGAGACACACTTGCTTTACCGACACCACACGCTTTAGCAGTAAGCTGTTGAGGATATTTGAAATCAAGTTGATTTCTGTGTTCCTCATTGTTACATTTTTTAAAAAACGAGTAGACCCTAAATATAATACTTCGAGCCTGACTTCGCAATACCTGCCTCTTTGAGTCGCCACTAAATTCTCCGCAATAAGTCATTGCACTATTTTACTCTTGCTGCTTGCTCTCTGAACAACAACTGAATACTGATATTAACTGTGTAGGGTAAATAAACTCCAACCCAGATTTAAAAACAACACACAATCATAAACATGTGACGGCTCACGTTCTGCAGATTCTACAAGTAACACAAGTGAGCTGGGTGGGCTGCTTGCTCTCTCTCAGGTTTAACAAACGCCTTGGTTTTACAACATAATTCTTTATCACCATCAAGTCAGTAGTTCTGTATAATTACAATAATATATATATATATATATACATACATACATAATGTATACAATAATGCATACATACAAATAATGTGACCATTACAGTGCTTACGTGGTTATATTATAACATATGGGAATGTTTATTTGTTTGTATTATGAAAACTATGAGCTAAAAATATGTGGTTTTTACGGTTGTGTTACGAAAATTACTCCCTACCTTCTAGTGGGTTACTTTTTGCAAAATTTGAATTTTTGTTTTAGCGCAAATTATATGTATTAGAAACACATTCGATTAGCACGCGTCACGCTTAGCTTACGGCGAATGCAATATGACAACACAGCGGAACTCCGATTGGTTGCCGCTCTGGCCGCGCTCAAGGACAAACATCATCCCATTTGAAAAACACAGTAGTCAACCAAAATATTCAATAGTTCTTATTTTATTGCATAAAAGCATCCCTCGTATATCGAATTAAAGAGGAAATTCCAATTACTAATACCGCAGAAAAAAGCCTAAAATGTAATTTCTTTTGGCAGTTTTTGCCCTTTAGTCTCTCTTTATTTGGTTTTAATATTATTGTTTCACGGGCATACTTCAATCTTATGCTTTCTCTCTGAACAACTTTACATCGTTGATTTATTCCGTTTTACTAGTAGCACAAGAGTCTCTGTGCTAAATAATCCTTATTTTAAACACATGTTGAATAATCACTGTAGAAAACGCAGTTAAGCTAGAAACCAACACATGTTTCTAAGAAATGTAGCCAGTTCTGGGAATTCATAGACATTATTTGTTTTTTCTGTTGCCTAGTTCAGAGACTAAATCACGCAGAACAAAGCAATGACACAAAGTGTGCATGCCAGAGGGCAATAGTCTCATGCGATATCGTGAGTACTGAACATAATGCGTGGCACAAACCTAACTCATACATAAAGCAGAAAATATAGCAGTTCATTAGACAAACTGCACTCTGCATCCGCAAAGAAACAAGATGGTATCTTCTAAATGCAGTTCTCATGTGAGTGCTTTCCCCTGAATTTGCTAAATCACATCCATGATATCCGATATCTTTAATATTTATATGACTGCCCTGAATCCTGCCAAATTGCTAGAGGCAAGAATGCTCAAGCATTTTTACTTGTAATAATTTTGGCTTTTAAAGCAGCATCTGTACTTTGAATAGCTAAACATGTATTTGGAACACTCAGATAACAGTCTACAGAATTAAAATTACTGCATGTATTTGATAATTGGGGTTACTACCTTCTAATTCACGTCTAACTTATGTCAAGTGCTACTCTTTTACATTTATTAGCTTACAGTATTTACTGCTGGTTGCGAACGGACGTTGTTTCCAATCATTTCCGAGTGACCCAAATACGAGTATTTCTGTGCTCATTTCACCTTTTCTCTCTATTTATTTTATGTCACCCAAACATAAGTTGCTAACTTACTGTTTAAGTGGTTTAAATCTTTTACATTTTATTTATATAGTTTAAACATAAAACATTACATTTTCATTGTAACATTTATAAAAATTAAGCAAATAATTTTTATAAATTAATGGCTTATTTTGCTCCGCTAATATTAGTTACGAACGTTTAGAAGACGAAGATTATTAATTAATAAGGGTTTTTTAAATTTAATACCAAGTATAACATTATGATGATTTTTACTTTTGTCTTCTAATATAGCAGCTCCTCCTTCACTTAATTTATAAGGAGAAATTGGATTATTTAACAGAATATTAGGTTGAATATGAATATCAATTTAATTTTTATTTTATTTAAAAACATTCGTTATTATTTAATGTATATATTAAAATGTCAAATTTAATTAAAAAATTTAGAAAATATGATTTGATTAGTAAAATTTAAATTATTGTTTTATAAATAATATGTAACGTTAATATAAAGAATTGGACTTTAACTAGGTACTTGGTGACACCAGACGGATGTGTTAGGACATACCTCGTGGCTCGGTATGTGGCGGAGAGTAGCCTTCTAGGTCTCGTCCCATCTTGCTTTGCCACGTGTCCACAGAGGCCTTAGTGCCAAGCAATTGTACCTCTGCTTCTGCACGTGCCGGATAGATCGCATTAGAGTGCTGTCTAGTCTGCATGCTTTCATTATCTGTGGATAGAGCTTTGTTATTACCATCTATTTTCATTTTACTGTTGTTTTGGAGTCAAGGTGGAACTTTGGGTCGTGGTATTAATAATCCAATGCGGTATTTACCTTGGCGACTGAGGAAAACGATGAAAGAACCCTCGGTCCACGAGGTTTGAACCTGGGACCTCCCGTTTCACTACCAAGGTCTGCCAGCAACTGAACATATTTTCAACCGTCCAAACCCCTTAAGCTTCTGTATTTCAAATCTCTGATTGGCTAATCCTAGTCCAATAGAATACCTGCATTTAATTAAAGCTTTTTCTAGCTGTTGATTGGCTATTTTAAAAATTGTCACAAAATTTATATTATCGTTGCTCTAATCATGACTAGTAGCATTTAAACTCTCAAACTCATTATTGCCTCAAAGTTACCTCATTGTTACCTCATTGTTAGCAACTTTAAACTTATTATTCTCACAGCTCTTACATTATTAAATTAGTAATGTATTCACATAACATTTTAAACATGTTTACAATAAAATAAGCATATGCAATGACTGTTACATACATTTTACAAATTATTACATAACATATTGCTTCAAGGTGGGCTGTTATTGAATTTACATATTATATAATTTAATTAAAATTATTCAAGTGTTAAAAATATTGCCTCATCTTCAGTCTTGCGTTTATGGTTTCAAGAATTTACTGTATTGTATACTTGGGTCTGTTTGGTTTCCCTACTAAACATTCCCAAATTTTAGTGTACAAATATGATTTTATATTTTTATGTGGCAGAATTAGATTTTTTGGTATGTTTTTTTATCTATTTTGAAGTACATACATCGTGCTCACAATAAGATTATACGGTTAATCTTTGGTTGTGATTCCTTTCCATTAAGCATTTTTCAGTTCTGTTTTTATCTCTATAGTTTTTCAATTTGTGCATTTAGTTATCGTAGTTGAGTTTCAGCATATCTTCTCATGCAGAGCTAACTATAATCTTATGTGTTAAAATTTTTACCGAATTTGTTCTTTTATTGGTATACGGTCTTTCTACTTCTAGTGCACTATTTTATGATGCTGCATAACATAATTGAAACAGCATTCATTAGTTGGTTTAGTGAGGTGTGTGTATTTTAAAGCGTTTTACCAGCCAAACTACTTAGTATGTTTTAAGTAGAGATGTAATTTCTTATTGTGCATGAAAAGGAACGATAAAGCTCATAATGAAACTAAGTACCGCACTGATCAGGCGGATGGAGGTACATACACTTATTTTCAAAACATGACGGTCTCGCCCTATACCCTTGAACAGAGCCCTCCCCCTGTCACCGGGCAATACCATTAGCAAACGAAAGGCAGCCCTCATTAGGAGGGTGAGAAGTACCGTAGCCAAATACTGTATGTTTTCTGTACTTCCTTCAGCTTCATCAGCAGCCAATTTAGTTTCGTGTTTGATGTTGTAAGTTTGAAAACCGGTGAGTTAGTGCACAACATGTCGTTCCTTTTCCAACCCTGGATATCACCTTTTAAACCTCTGGAAAGAGATGGGAGTCGAACTCGTCATGTTATGAAAAATACTGTACAGACACACGCAGACACACTGTATACATGGAAAAGGGGTTACTGCATTCCATAAAAAAATTGCAGTTTAAAAGTTCACTGTATGTGCACGTTTTGAAATCCTTGAATCAGAGAAACAGAAAAAGGCCTCAGAAAGCTGTTGTGTATGCTGTTGAGAGAAAGGAGGGGCAGACAGACAGAGATAATAATATGATTCAGAAACGAACATTCAGACAATATCAAATTTTATACTTGAGTCAAGCTACTTTTGCACTGAATCCAGTGCTTCCACTAAATCGAGGCAGAAAGTAGAACAAGTAGAGAAAATGGATAACCCATGGGATGGTACACAGAAATTAATTGCCATGGTCTCTGTTGTGTTAATACAGTTACTGTGGACAGAGCAACACTGCATTAGCAACGGGAAAGCGAGCAGTGGGTAATCAAAGCCTGTTCACATGGGAATCTGCAAATGGAACAACGTTATACTCTACCTCAAAGCCAATAGAAGTTATCATACATATTAAATGAATATGGCAAATGATGTTTACACGTATACTTCAATGAAACAGGAAAAAGTAAGTAAAGATGCAACTTTTTGACCTCACTCACTGCATGCCGAGTTTCACGTCAGTGATCATCCGCCGCATATGTACTTAAAATGTCGTAACCTCTTATATTTTCACATATCACGCGGGGTAGAGCATGGTACCGGAGTTTAAATCATATCAAACTAACACGAGACCCCACGAGGTGAGCTAAACAAAGTTTCTAAAACACCTGAAAATTACTCAAATATTCCTACATCACACACGTCTACACTGCTCGCTGGTTACATTAGAAGAGAGAGCGTCCTAGACGCTAACTCAAGATACAACCGGTTTACCCCCACTCCTATTGCATCATTACCGATCTGTATTGCCAACTTAAAATATTCACCAAACAATGTTGCCATAACCGCATATGTTCTTACAGTGTTGCCACAACCAAATACCACAATGTGCAGCACTGATTAGCGAACATATGGCACACTATAATTGGGGTAATAAATAGGTTTAAGAGCGATTTCAAGCTTGTATATAATCAGTATATTTGTTTATATTTCGCGGGTGCTCTAGGAAAGTACATAAGATCAGTTATTAGCATTAAAGTCATATATTTTCTGTTTTGTTGTTTTTTCTTTCAGAATAAATTAATCACAGTTTTTTTGTACCAATATAAGTTATTTGCCCGTTAAGTAACACAATACTACATAACCTTGGCCCTGGCCTGCCTTAACAGGAATTCTGGGTTCGATTCCATTTGGACCGGTCACCTTTAACTTTGGCTTTCTTTTCAAGATTTTGCCAGGTCGGTAGGCGAATTGTAAGATGCATTGTAGACCACTATGAGTTTTCCGGTCCCTCATATCCTCCCATTTCCTTTCATCTTTCGGGATGACAAGGACGGACGCGGTGGACGCTGAGAACAGCGTCTGCGTAGTTGTGTTTTGAAGAAAGAACTGTTTGTAGACAGCTAATCCAAACTCCGCACCGCCAGATACGAACTGCGCAACTAGCGGCAGGCCTGCGATTTACTCTTGGCCAAGCAAGGAATGTGAATAAGTCACATAAAAGTAGACAGCGCTTCCTCCCCACTACTCAACAATAAGCCATGTTCTAAAAGAGTAACAGTTTTAAGCTAAAGAGTACTCTCAAGTACACTTTTATTACATTTATTACTCTAAATACCTGAACTTACAGAAGGATGAGGAAAAATGTTTAAGGTATTTAGGTAAAGTAAAGAATATTTTATTAGCCAACTTGAGCTGCACACAGTTTTATTCAGAATATATGTATCCCAAAGATAAAAATTGATTTCTGAAATCATATTACTAAATTATTTCATCAAATCACGATGCAAAACCACACGTACGAGCCATTCGAGTGTTCTATCTGAAGGATATGTTGTTGAGTTCAGACAAGGGGATTGATTGACCCTTTCTCGAACTTTTCAGGTCATAAAAATAGTGCGGAGTTAGTATTCACCCGATTAATTCCGACCTGTATCTGTCCTGGTGTTAAAGAGTGCTGAAGGGGCGCCTCTGGTAATACCCGTTCTTGCAGATAGGGGAGTGTGGAGAATGCTTCATCTGGAAACGCTGTATTCCCGCTGCGCTGTGTCGTCTGGCATCAGATCTACTGATCTTTGTCCTTCCTCGCCTCATTCCTTCCTTCCTGAATGTAAGTACGCGCAGTAGGCCTGGGCTTGACCGCAGTGCTGAAATCCTACTCTCTCCGTAAAACATGCCCTTAAGGCTGACAGCAACTTCACGGAAACCTTTGGTGAAAATGTAAGATAGGCAGACTTTTTTTAAGGTGCTTCAAAAGGCTACTTAATATTTTCCGAAACACCTCAGAGTGGTTGATAATCACTATATGACTGTAAGATGACACTTCAGAAATTTGTACTAAATACACAAGAAAAATAACTTTTCGGAGTGATTAAAACTAACGATTTAGTATTTGCATAGAAAAGACCACAAGAGCGCTAAATAATGATATAAGGAGCAAACTAGTTTATTTCTTAATGGTGTAAGTGTCTGACAGTCCCTAACATATGTGGGAAGAGTATTCAGGATTCTCGGCAGTGGAAGAAGAAAAATCTTATTTGTTACACTCACATGACTTTCTCTGCTCTTGTAGAAACTATTTTTACAAACGCTTATTCTCCATATGCTTCATTATAATGGAGATATCGAGATGTCAATCTTATTGCTAATTTTCTTGTAGATGCAAGGGGAATTGGTAGGTTTTAAGCGATAGTCAAATGTTTTAAGAGCTGGTTGCTACGTGGAGTGCTTTGCATTACCAGGACAAGAACAACGAAAAATGAATAACGAATTCCCATTTGAGAAAAAGTATAAGTATTGGAAAACTTAAGGGAATAACAAGCAATATCTCGGAAATGGTTCACTCAACAAAAAAAATGTATATGATATAAATTGTGTAATTGAACGCAATCTACATTTTTTGTGTAGTAAAATATTGTCTATCTCTTATGGTTTACGAATTATGCAAAAGTCGTTCACAATAAGGAATATTTTTGGAGACATTCCCAGAAAATTAAAGATATACATTTTGTTTGTCATCAAATTATCTTAAATATATGAGATGTTAATCAAAATCGTTATAGTCATTTTTGAGAAAATTAAAATTTTCGAAAAATGTTCCATGTAAGGGCATACAATTCCTAGATATTTTATATAATGCCTGAATTTTGTACCTACTCTTCCTTTAACATATATAAAGCATTACAATTGTGTGCGACATAGCAATATTTGCAATTGCATCTTTTGAATCTATTTTTACTTTCTCTACTACGTATAGTGGTAGGGGAACTGTTGTATATCACCCAAAAATTTATGTCGAGATCTCACCGGAAATGTTTTGAGGCCTCATGAATCTAAAAAAAAGCATTTTTAGAAAAAGGTCCCTGGGGTATCTGTGAACAGCATAAGTCAAAAACGAAAAGTCGAAAAAATACCAAACTTGGTATTTAAGTTCAGCATTTTCCAAAGATGCAACACGAAGATTTTCAAGAAAATCCACCTCTCCCAACTACCCTTTAATTGAAGCACTTTTCAAAATCTTTCATGTTCTAAAAATGGCTACAACGATTTTTTATTAAACTACCATAGACTGAAGATATTTATATGAGAAATAAAATACATATTCACCGAGGCGGCCCGGGTTCAATCCCAGGGACCCGCATGTGGGATTTGTGGTGGATAAAGCGGCGTCTGGGCGGGTTTTCTCCGGGTTCTCCGGTTTCCCCCGCCATTCATTCCACCAACTGCTCCATCATCACCTTTCCTTTCATCCATTTCACTATCATTTCGTTTCATCTACTTCCTTCCTCCCATACCAGGCATCGGGCTGATCACCCATCCTGGATATTCTGTCTGATCCATGAATGTCTGCTCCTCGACGGGCCTCTGACCCCAGGCACCCGCCTGTAAGTCCTGGGGGATGTAAGTCCTACATAAGAGGAGGTTAAACAGATAAAAAAGAAGAAGTACATATCTTGAATTTTCTGAGATAGCCTTTGAAGTCCTCTTCATTCGGAAGGAATTTTGTATAATGTTTATAACTGGTAAACGTTAAGTTATAGACAAAGACGCACTACACAAAGAATGTAGATCTCTTTAAAACGCACAATTGATTTCAAATAATTTGTTTTGTGTGACGTAAGCCATTTCTGAGATATCCGTTACTAATGGTTCGAATTGTTATTACTTTGTGAATCTCTTAAAGTCCTGTCAACATTCAGTTGTTTCTCGCGATTGCATGGAAGCAATATAGAATTTTAAGACCAGCTTATAGCGTCCAGTTATTAAACATTTGACTATCGCTGCTCCGTTTGTGTCTACGTATAAACGAAATGTGTAATGTATGTACTTCTGCAAAAGTTTAATCGGATTAAAATGAAGTAGATATAAAAATAAGCTTTAGTAAGAATAGTTTGTGTGGTTTATCCACTTATAGTTTATCCACTAATTTACGATAAAGGTTAGAGAGGGTCATGTCAATGTATAACATCAGATTGTTTCAACAAGGTAAAATATAGCCTTGTGCATTTGTTATTCGTCTTGCGAGAGCGATAAAAATAAACAAGAATTCCTAAAGCACATTTTCTCGCGTCCTACGGCAATGTTGACATTTTGCAGTGCACAGATATACTCAGAACCGTACAAATTTGCTAAAAAGCAATATAAATGTATTATTATTATTATTATTATTATTATTGCAATTTCAAGTACTGTGCTGAGAAGAGGAAATAATACTCATCCTTCGTTTTTTATTCTCATAGCTATGCGACGTGGTGCTGAAGATAGGGGTTGAATCCATCCACGCTCACAGGGTTGTCCTCGCTTCTGTCAGCCCATACTTCTACGCCATGTTTAACGGTAAGTACTGTAATGCAGAATACGATTATTTTAAGCTCAGATTCTTGCATCAGATGGAGAATCCCATGCATAGTAACCAATTAATAATGCAACGATCTGGTTTTCATGTTAGTTTATAGGAGATGTTACAACGTTCGTTTGGACGCAAGGCCGATCTAGCGCGAATTTACTTGGCACCGGGAAGCACCCACTGTTTGTCGGCGGAATCGGACATTCATAACCCCTTCCTTATATTCAAGCCCATAGATTTCTCATCCGTATGTGATTTCTAATCATGGGGGACCGTAAAACATAAAAGTGTTTCGGAAGAATTGAAAGACAATATAAGAAAAGAAACTCCTGCAATTCCAAAAGAAGAATTAAAGGTGTTATATCAATTTTCTTAGAAGGTGCGAGAGATGTGTGACGGCACAAGGAAATAATTCTCATATTATATGACGAAGGTACTAGTCGGCCACGATATAGGTGCGCTTGGAGGAGGACGCCACTGTTTTGTTGCCATGCGTAACGTCATCACAGTCTATGGATCAGGAAGGATTGAGGGGCAAGGCAATATTGGGAATGCACAGCTGCACAATGAAAACTACTAAATTTGCATGTCTCTGACTTGCTAGTAAATGCAAATTGGAAATGCGGATATTCCCTTTACCTGACTGTCCTTCCGATACCCCGCCCACTTGTTCCGAAACTGTTAAATTCCTCTTCCCACCGAACGCACTCATATCGTTGTCGACTGTTATGTGCTTATTGAGTTATAATTTGCATGGGTAATCAGTGCGCTTGAATTTAAGGGCCTATGAATATCCGACTCCACCGGCAAAGAGCAGTATTTCCGGTGCCAAAAAAATTCCTACTAGGCCGGCCACGCGTCCAAACAAAGGCTTTGTAGTATGGCTTTTAATACATTATAATACCTACATTTTCGAACGTGGTGATTTGTTTACGTGTACTAATTTGCATCTCTTGTTTCTACACTAAGTATAGGTTGCTCTAAAAATATGTTTATTACAAACCGACTAACACCAAACGATTTGCATGCCTGTTATTGTGGAGTTACTTTTGCCGTTTTTTCTTGCGGTTTTCTTCCAAGTAATTAAGAGATTCTAAAAAGTTAAAACACCTGTATAATGCTCTAACAATGCTTGTGGATTTCGGCTTGTGCTTTTAAATATTTTAAGATGACATCCTGGTGAAATTAGTAATTTCTAAACTTTAAAGATACTATTTTACCAAAGTTTAAATACCAATGTTATGGTGCAGGTAATATGAGTATTTTAAGGAATTAATTTGAGCATTTCTATAAATAAGTGTATTAGGTAACGGCTTTCATTATTTTTCTCTTATATTCACTAATCAGATGGTTTATAACTTTTGTATAAAAAGCCACTTTTATCACTCGTTCTTATGTGAATTAACTAGTTAAAATACATAGCTAATACTAGGTTTAAATTTAAAAAAGCTCTGAATTTTAAAGTGTTATTTACATAATTCATAAGCGCAAACCATAATACAACAAATGCTATACTCATGTTTAATAACTATTTATTATAGTTGTACAGGGTGAGGCAGTATTTTTAACACTTAAATGATTTCAGTCTAATTATATAAATATATAAATTCAATAACAGCCCACCTTAAAGCAATATGTGTTTGTAGCAATATATAAAAAGTGTATATTAAGTATTTGTATATATTTATATTATTGTATCCATGTGTAATAATGTTATGTGAGTGCATTACGTAATTTAATATTGTAGGAGCTGTGAGAATAATAGGTTAAAAGTTGCTAAAATTGAGGTAACAATGAGGTAACCTTGAGAAAATAATGAATTTGAGAGTTTAATAATGTTATTTTGATTCTTGGAAGCAATAATGTAATAAAAGTGACAGTTTAAAAAAATAGCCAATGAACAACCAGAAAAAGCTTTAGTTAAATGAAGGTATTCTATTGGATTAGCAATAGCCAATCAGAGACTTAAAATACAGAAATTTACAAGTTTAGGCGCTTGAAATCAATTCAGTTGGATGCAGACAGCGTTATTAACCAGACGCAAAAAGTGTCCTCAAGAAAATTAATACGTATTTGTGTGAGACAAAAAAATAGTTTAGGTGTTAAAAAGTGCAAGTAAATAATTAAAAGAATCTCACAGCTGAAGTGTTATTTAAATCGTATCAAGCATTAATAAAAGGAGTGAATTAAAAATTATAATATGTGTAAGCCTACATTCTTATCACACCACAACCCTGCTAAGCGAAACGTGTCTCTAACAAAAATACTGACGCAGCCGAGGAAAACATAAATATTAAATATTTAAAGAAACAGTCAAATTACAGAGTTAATATTTTCGAAAATTGGGGCAACGGCTACCGGGTACCATATGTGCTGTTGCAACTACTTCAAGTGTTCGGCTCCCCAACAGTTGAAATATAATACAACTCCTTCAATACAACACCATCAAGGGGATGTTTAGATTCAGATAAAATTCTACATCTTTTATTTCTTAGTTACGGCTTGTAACAAAAGAAAACAAGCTATTTCAAACGTCAGAGCTAGGGGACTTAAAATTGTAGATAGCAGAATATATTGATAACTTTACCAACAGAATAACAGTCAGTTACACATTTCTTTCTAATTTGCTTTTTTCCTTCTTTCGTTTTATTTTTCCTTTTTGGAAAAATTGGGGTCTTCTGTCATGTATCCTTATTATAATTGTTTATAACTTT
This sequence comes from Deroplatys truncata, assembly GCA_030765065.1. Classification (NCBI taxonomy): domain Eukaryota; kingdom Metazoa; phylum Arthropoda; class Insecta; order Mantodea; family Mantidae; genus Deroplatys; species Deroplatys truncata. The sequence goes on along the minus strand of CM060988.1, from coordinate 33,191,500 downwards.
TATATAGAGAGATGAATGAAAAATCTTATATGTTACATTCACATGGTTTTCTCTACCTTCTGTCGCTTATAGTGGGTATGCAACTTATTCTTAGAAAAGTTTTATTTTCCAATCTACTTCGTTTTGATCGAGATAAACCTTTCCGGAAATAGCTCCATTACACATTTCATTATAGACATAAAGGGAATAGCGTTTGGGCAGATATTTTAGAACTCGTCGCTATATGCTGGCCTTAAAGTTCGATACTGTTTTCATGCAATCGCGAGAAACATCTGAAAATCGAAAGAACAACTAAGTATTGAACAATTTGAACCATTAATAACAGATGACTGATGCCACAAAAAAACTTATTTTAAATAAATTATGTTTTAAAGAAATCTATTTTTTCGTGTAGTATGCTTTCGTCTATCGCTTAACGTTTACCAGTTATGCAAGATTATATAAATTTTCTTCCGAATGTAGACAACTTCAGAAGCTATTCCCAGAGAATTAAAGATATATATTTTATTTGTAATGTAAATATGTTTTATATATGCTATTTCAATCAAAATCAGAGCCATTTTTCAGAAAATAAAAAAATCTAAAAATGTTCCCTATAAAGCGTATTTAGTGCTGGGCAATTTTCTTGAAAATCTTCATGTCCCATCTTTGGAAGATACTGAATTTAAATACCAAGTTTGGTGTTTATCCAACATTTAGTTTTTCATTTATGCTGTTCACAGACACACAATAAACACACACACACACACGTGGAACTTTTTCTAAAAATGTTTTTGGTTATTCAAAGGGCCTCTCTACTTGTATTTCGGGTAAAATATCGATATGAAGTTTTTGGGTAGAATAGAATTTCTTCTCTATGCTGTGCGTGCGAGAAAAAGTAAAAATTAATGCCGATATTAGAGTATTACTTTCTCTACTACCTATAGTAACTAGGGGATACCGAGATTGCACCGGAAATACGTGTTTTGAGGCCCCCTAAATCCAAAAATCTGATGTGTTACACTCACATGACTTTCTCTACTCTTGTACAAACTATTTTTACAAACGCTTAATCTCCATATGCTTCATGTTAATCGAGATATCGAGATGTCGAGCTTGTTGAAAATTTTCTTGTAGATGCAAGGGGAATATGGTAAGTTTTAAGCGATAGTCAAATATTTTAACGCTGGTTGCTATGTGGCGCATTCCATTCTCTTTGCATGTCCAGGACATAAAAAAATCTGATGTGTTAAACTCACATGACTTTCTCACTCTTGTACAAACTATTTTTACAAACGCTTATTCTCCATATGCTTCATGTTAATGGAGATATCAGATGTCAATCTTATTGATAATTTTCTTGTAGATGCAAGGGGAATATGGTAGGTTTTAAGCGATAGTCAAATATTTTAACGCTGGTTGCTATGTGGCGCATTCCATTCTCTTTGCATGTCCCGGACATAAAAAAAATCTGATGTGTTACACTCACATGACTTTCTCTACTTTTGTACAATCTAATTTTACAAACGCCTATTCTCCATATGCTTCATGTTAATCGAGATATCGAGATGTCAATCTTATTGGTAATTTTCTTGTAGATGCAAGGGGAATATGGTAGCTTTTAAGCGATAGTCAAATATTTTAACGCTGGTTGCTATGTGGCGAATTCCATTCTCTTTGCATGTTCAGGACAAAAAAAATGAATAACGAATTTGAGAAAAAGTATAAGTATTGGAAAATTTAAGGAAATAACAAGCAATTTCTCGAAAACGGTTCACTCAACAAAAGAAACGTATATGACATAAGTTGTGTATTTTAACGCGATCTACATTTTTTGTGTAGTAAAATTTTGTCTATCTCTTATGGTTTACCAGTTATGCAAAAGTCGTTCACAATGAAGAATATTTTTGGAGACATTCCCAGAAAATTCGAGATATACATTTTATTTGTCATGACAATATCTTAAACATATGATATTTTAATCAAAATCGTTAGAGCCGTTTTTGAGAAAATTAAAATTTTCGAAAAATGTTCCATGTAAAGGGTAGTCTGGGGTGGGGGGATTTTCTTGAAAACCTTCGTGTCGCATCTCTGGAAGATACTGAACCTAAATACCAAGTTTGGTGTTTATCCGACTGTTCGTTTTTGAGTTATGCTGTTCACAGACACACAGACACACAGACACACAGACACACAGACAGACACACACACGGACATGTTTCCAAAAATGCTTTTTTTGGATTCAGTGATTCTCAAAACATGTATTTCCGGTGAAATCTCGGTATCGAATTTTTGGGTGGAATGCAATACTTCCCCTACTTACTATACGTAGTAGAGAAAGTAAAAATGAATAACGAATTTGAGAAAAAGTATAAGTATTGGAAAATTTAAGGGAATAACAAGCAATATCTCGCAAACGGTTCACTCAACAAAAGAAATGTATATGACATAAATTGTGTATTTTAACGCGATCTACATTTTTCGTGTAGTAAACTTTTGTCTATCTCTTATGGTTTACCAGTTATGAAAAAGTCGTTCATAACGAAGAATACTTTTGGAGACATTCCCAGAAAATTCGAGATATACATTTTATTTGTCATGACAATATCTTAAACATATGATATTTTAATCAAAATCGTTAGAGCCGTTTTTGAGAAAATTAAAATTTTTGAAAAATGTTCCATGTAAAGGGTAGTCTGGGGTGGGGGGATTTTCTTGAAAACCTTCGTGTCGCATCTCTGAAAGATACTGAACCTAAATACCAAGTTTGGTGTTTATCCGACTCTTCGTTTTTGAGTTATGCTGTTCACAGACACACAGACACACAGACAGACACACAGACCCATAGACAGACACACACACGGACATGTTTCCAAAAATGCTTTTTTTGGATTCAGTGAGTCTCAAAACATGTATTTCCGGTGAAATCTCGGTATCGAAATTTTGGGTGGAATGCAATACTTCCCCTACTAACTATACGTAGTAGAGAAAGTAAAAATGAATAACGAATTTGAGAAAAAGTATAAGTATTGGAAAATTTAAGGTAATAACAAGCAATATCTCGCAAACGGTTCACTCAACAAAAGAAATTAATATGACATAAATTGTGTATTTTAACGCGATCTACATTTTTCGTGTAGTAAAATTTTGTCTATCTCTTATGGTTTACCAGTTATGAAAAAGTCGTTCATAACGAAGAATACTTTTGGAGACATTCCCAGAAAATTCGAGATATACATTTTATTTGTCATGACAATATCTTAAACATATGATATTTTAATCAAAATCGTTAGAGCCGTTTTTGAGAAAATTAAAATTTTCGAAAAATGTTCCATGTAAAGGGTAGTCTGGGGTGGGGGGATTTTCTTGAAAACCTTCGTGTCGCATCTCTGGAAGATACTGAACCTAAATACCAAGTTTGGTGTTTATCCCACTGTTCGTTTTTGAGTTATGCTGTTCACAGACACACAGACACACAGACAGACACACAGACACACAGACAGACACACACACGGACATGTTTCCAAAAATGCTCTTTTTGGATTCAGGGGGTCTCAAAACATATATTTCTGGTGAAATCTCGGTATCGAATTTTTGGGTGAAATACAATACTTCCCCTACTTACTATACGTAGTACAGAAAGTAAAAAAGCAGTTTTGGAAACATGTCCGTGAGTGTGTGTCTGTGTGTGTGTGTCTGTGTGTGTGTGTGTGTGTCTGTGTGTCTGTGAACAGCATAACTCAGAAACGAACAGTCGGATAAACACCAAACTTGGTATTTAGGTTCAGTATCTTCCAGAGATGCGACACGAACGTTTTCAAGAAAATCCCCCCACCCCAGATTACCCTTTACATGGAACATTTTTCGAAAATTCTAATTTTCTCAAAAATGGCTCTAACGATTTTGATTAAAATATCACATGTTTAAGGTATTTTCATTACAAAAGAAATGGATATCTTGAGTTACCTGGGAGTGTCCCCAAAAGTCCTCTTCATGCTGAATGACTTTTGCCTAACTGGTAAACCGTAAGAGACAGACAAAATTTTACTACACAAAAAAGTACATCTGGTTAAAACACACAATTTATGTCACATACATTTAGGGGGGTCCAGTGAACCATTTCGAGACAGCCCTTGTTATTTGTTTGAATTTTCCAATACCTAATACTTTTTCTCAAATGGGAATTCGCTATTCGTTTTTTTTTCAGTCCTGGTAATGCAAAGAGAATGGAATGATCCACATAGCAACCAGCTCTTAAAACATTTGACTATCGCTTAAAGCTTACCAATTCCCCTTGCATCTACAAGAAAATTAGCAATGAGATTAACATCTCGATATCTGGATTAACATGAAGCAGATTGAGAATAAGCGTTTTTAAAAATGGATTGTACAAGAGTAGAGAAAACCACGTGAGTCCAACACATCGGTTCCTTTATCTGATAGTTTAAAACTACTAGGTATACGTATTTAAGTTTACTTGAAGTGCTTGTAACAAAATTCCTGAATTAGAACCGTTTATTTCTTTGCGTACCTTCATTAAAAAGATAATTAAATGCTTCGGATTTAGTTTCTGTCATTAAACATTAAAATTGCAGTGTAAAACGCTCGGAATTAAATACTACTAACAAAGGTTAATATTATTTTCTTAATGAAGTAACATACTTGTGACCGCCTTTTAAACTCGCCGCACAATCCAAAGTATGGCGACCGTCACTAAGCTCGAATCCGCCTTATCCACTTACAAAGAAATCACAGGATGTACCGAACATTCTCTTTCCAATGAAAGTTTTCCTCAAATGTATGAAACATGGAAAAAACTGGCTTGAAGTTTCTCGAAATACGGATTGGTGTGAAATCACCTCCGTCGTCAAAGCCATTGAATTGATTCATATATTCGTAGTTTAGAAGTGTTCATCTTTAGACAAATGCTAGTTTCGTAACCTAAAACAGTGCCAGGAAGTTTTTATCCTGTAAAACTGATAAGATTTTCCTTGCCTTTTGGACTTTAAATGCTGACTCCTCCTCCCTATATTATGCAAAGCGTATGCGGAAAAGAGGGACATCCACTTCCAATTGGCTGCCGGTAGGCTGTGGTTCAGCTGAATGCTGAATGCTTTTTCTGCGTGTCCACCATTACAAGTTATTATGGTTATTATTAATAGGAAGCGGAGTGAGATTTCGGCACTTAAGCGCACATGAAGGCCTTGCGCTTCTAGAAACCTCCAAGAGGAAGGGATGAAGTGAAAAACATAAGAGGGCGACCAGGCGGGATCCTTAACGTCTCCAGATATCACATCCTTACGCCGGTGGGACTACCCATATGCCTACCTCTACTCTGTTTGAGAGCCCGTCCGCACCGAACGTCATGGCACACAGTTCCTCATGACAAATTCCACCGCTACGCAACTCGACTGTCGTCCACTCGCCTGATCCTTCGATTCTGGCTTATGAGGAAATCAAATGACAGGAATGGAGGTCAGGAAAATTCGCGGAATTATACAGTGTTTTCCCTTCACAATGTGACCACCGCACGGCTGCTCGCGCGCCCACCTCCGCTGCTTGGACTCCCCCCAAAACAGTTATAATATGTCTACAACCGCCTCACATTCCCATACTTAGAATTACGATGATATTAAGCATATACGTTGTCATAAGAAATGTTGGAAATGTTGTGCTTCCTTTCCAGGAAATTTTCATTCACATTGGAGAGTTCAATATCCGAAATTCCGTGAACTTTTCGTCTGATGTTTTCCTTTAGTTCTTCCAATGTATGGGGTTTGTTGTATACATTATTTCTCATGTGACCATTGTAGTAGATAGTTTCTTTACGTTATTTGCCCCACGTTATGGGCGTCAATTTGAAGTAGGTAGTATTGAAAGAGTTGTATTATATTTCAACTGTTGGGAGCCGAACTTGAAGTTCGATGCAACCGCACTTATAGTACCCGCTTTCCGGTAGCCTTCGCCCCAAATGTACTTTCCGGCGGCCTTCGCCCCCCCAAAAAATATTTAAAAATATTAACTTTGTAATTTGACTTTTTTTTAAATACATATATTTATGTTTGCCTCGGCTGGGTCAGTATTATTGTTAGAGACATGTTTCTCTTTGCAGGGTTGTGGTGCGACTGAAGAATGTAGGCTTACACAGATTTTAAGTTTTTCTTCACTCCATTTATTAATGCTTGACACGATTTAAATAACACTTCACTGATATAGAGAGAGAGCTGTGAGATTATTTTTTATTAATTACTTGCACTTTTTAACACGTAAAACTATTTACGTCTGACACGAATACGTATTAAATTCTCGAGAACGTGTCTCGCGTCCGGTTAGGAACACTGTCTGCAATCAACGAGTCTAGTTATGAGCACTATCTACAAGCAACTGACTTGATTTCTACCGCCTAAATTTGTGAATTTCTGTATTTCAATTTCTGATTGGCTAATCCTATTCCAATAGAACACCTTCATTTAACTAAAGCTTTTTCTGGTTGTTGATTGGCTATTTTTATAAACTGTCACAAAAATTACATTATTGCTTCCAATAATTACAAGTAGTATTGTTAAACTTTTAAATTCATTATTACCTCAAGGTTAGCTCACTGTTAGCGATTTTAACCTATTATTCTCACAGCTCCTACATTATTAAATTACGTAATACATTCACATAACATTATTGAACATGTATAGAATAATATAGACATATACAATAACTTTAATATACACTTTTTATATATTGTTACATACACATATTGCTTTAAGGCGGGCTGTTATTATATTTTTTATTACATAATTTGACTAAAATCATTTAAGTGTTAAAAATACTGCCTCACCATCAGAGTCGAGTAAATTTCTGCTATTAGATTTTGCGAAATAATAAGAGTAATTGACTAATAGAGTAATAATTAATATTGTTTCCTGACGAAGCATGGTTCCATTTATGTTTTTTCGCAAAATAACAGATATTGGAGTACAGAGAAACCCTATTTTATACACGAGATTCCCTTGCATGACACGAAAATCGGTATACAGTAAATGCATACAGAATAATAGAATCTGTATGTTTTGAACAAACAATAAATGCAGATAGGGACAGGAAAGACTTACTCACAGCACGTTTTGAACAGCTCACCAATGTTGAACGTTAGTCTGGATTTTTTCAACAAACGCATGCAGATGGTGGAAATTTTAGAAGATATGGTAATTAGTAAGGTTTATGGCCCTCACAATCCCCTGATTTAACTGTATGTGATTTTTATCATTAGATAACTTGAAAAATAAGATGTATGCAACAAGCCCACTATATTGGAAGAAGTAAAAGAAAACAGGCGAGAAGTTCACTCATTTTCGGATATTGAAGTATCCAGAGTGAATGAAAATTTCCTGAGAAGATGCTAGAAATATGCAGATAGAGAAGGACAACATTTCAATATCTCTTATGTGCTTATTATCATTGTAATTGTAACTGTAAATATTAGACTGAGGCGTTTGCGGGTGTCTGTTACGGCAGAGCCCGTGCTGCGGCGGTGAGCGCGCGAGCCGCAGCGCCGTGGCCACAGTGTGAAGGAAAAGCAATGTATAATCTGGAGAAGTTATTTTGTTGTATTGTTATTTGACCCCACGCTTTAGGAGCCAATTTGACGAAGTTTTTTTCTGCCCCAAGTATGAAAGCCAGTTTGAAGAAGGTGTATTATATTTCGACTGTTGGGGAGCCGAATTTGAAGTAGTTGCAACCGCACGTATGGTAAAAAGTTTCCGGTAGCCTTCACCCCAAATGTTTAAAAAATATTAACTTTGCAATTTTTGACTGTTTCTTTAAATATTATATATTTATGTTTGCCTCGGCTGCGTCAGTATTTATATATTTTTTTAGAGACGTAAATGTCTTAGCAGGGAGTGGTACGACTGAAAATGTAGACTTACACAGATTATAATTTTACTTCACTCCTTTTATTAATGCTTGATATGATTTAAATAACACTTCACTGATAGAGAGAGCTGTGAGATTTTTTTTATTAATTACTTGCACATTTTAACACGTAAAACTATTTTCGTCTCACACGAATACGTATAAAATTTCTCGAGGACGCATCTCGCGTCCGTATAGGAACACTGTCTACAAGAAACTGACTTCTGAATTTGTAAATTTTGCTCCATTTTAGTTTCTGATTGGCTAATCCTAGTCCAATAGAATACCTTCATTTTACTAAAGCTTTTTCTGGTTGTTGATTGGCTATAGTATAAACTGTCACTAAATTTACATTATTGCTTCCAAGAAACACAAGTAGCATAATTAAACTTTCAAATTCATTATTGCCTCAAGGTTACCTCATTGCTACCTCATTGTTAGCAATTTTTAACCTATTATTCTCACAGCTCCTACATTATTAAATTAGGTAATACATTCGCTTAACATTATTACACATGTATACAATAATATAACATATACAATGACTGTAATATACACTTTTTATATATTGTTACATGCACATATTGCTTTAAGGCGGGCTGTTATTGAATTTATATATTATATAATTTGACTGAAATCATTTAAGTGTTAAAAATACTGCCTCAAATCCAACCCTGTATTCCCTTATCAACCAGAGAGTACCGCGAAAGAGGTAGGAGTGGCCGGCCCAACGGGAATCAAATTCAGTACCTCCTAACAGCGAGCCTCATGCGTTACCGCAGAGCCGTTTCGGTTGTAACAAGTATATTCACGTTTACATCTGGTTTAACATTGAGTTTGTGTTGCGGGCAACAAGAATACTCCCGGACACGAGCACTCTCTCCAACTTTCCGTGTTACATCTCATAAAACGCAGGTACGTTGGCAGAACTGTTTCCAGCTCTTCTCAATGCAGAGAAGTGAGGCGTGCAATTGTCAGTTTTAACGAGATGTGTTCGTCGAGAAGGTTCTCAAGTTTCTTTCAGAACTAGAAAGTATACAGCAAATATTTCTGATTTTGAGAGGGAAATGCTGTTCCTCGCTCGTTAGAGGAAGTTATGGAGGAAAAGCAGCAAGAAATGAGAGAGCAGAGGGGAACGGGGTAGGGCTCAAACGGATGTGAGAGTAAAGGATTGGGAGATCCAGGAAAAGAGCTCCAGGGATTCAATGGGAAATACGCAAGATGCCTTTATGCAATCCTACTTGCTACTGTACTCAATATCGTGCATAATTGGCTCATTATAGCACGCGTGTCATTGCTATTTCTTATAGCGATGGCGTAATACCGGTGTTTTAAGTTGCCATGGCGTTTAGATAACCATTTTCTAATATTCTTTTCTGTGAGCAACAAAGATATAAAAGCCTCTGTGCGTTATTAAATATAGAATAATTAAGTTCTCAATTTATTACTTACTATGCTCTGTTGATTAAGGCTACATCGCAGTCCATAACACCTGCTCACTTCTCTCCCAGGAAGGGAATGCATGCAAGTGCTGTCTTATCGGTTCAACACACCAGGAATAACAAATGCAGAGAGAGAAAATAGCGTCTCGTTTACCTAAGGATGTAATATAAAGACGCTCTTACTTATGTCAGCTATGGATTACGATTATTTCATGATTTATTTCCTACGATTTAAAGTGCTAAGATTACATTAAATGTTGTATCTAACTCGTGAATTTCTTAATATGACATTCCTGAAGATTTACTGCAGCTCGCGACAAACATTTACTCCAGCCTTTTATATAGATCAGATCGCGTTGAATATATGAAATTTCCACTTTGTATGCGCATGTAGATGTAATAAAGAAGTGGAGAAATGTTTTGATTAGAAATATTATTTTGATACCGTGCGATAAGAATTGGAGAAGAGTCTTGGTAGAAAAGTGAAATGTTGGTTTGTATTTTCAGGTTTTCCTTGATAAAATGTGTTTTGAAAATGAATTCGCTTCCTAAATTAGTCCTGATGTTTTTGCAATGCTACACAGCATTAAAATATGAAATGAGAAAAATGTTTAATATTCGGAACAACGCAGTTATTCATATATTTTTTGTTAGTAAAAACAAAATCAGAATTTGAGAAACACAAATTCTAGAATAAAGATTTTAATGTCATGTTCACATTCGTTGGGAAACAGCATGCTCAATAAACTACATCTTTCCCTTATGTTATACTACGTAGATATCTTGCTTTATGACAATAATTTCCAAGTGACGTCACTGCTGCACTCTGTATGTCATCTTGCGATGACGCTCTTCTCCTGGGTATACGTGAGTTCGAACATGGCGAAGTGGTAAAAGACGAAGACGGTAGTATTTCGAAATCGTACACTTGTACATGCATTGCGTTATATAATGCTCACGTAATGGTTGCTGATCGTAACTTGGTATTGATGTTCATCTACGTCAATAAACGATTAAATATCACGTTTCAATGTCATTCTCACTGAGCTTAGACAATTTAGGAGTGTTTTAAAGCGGAAACGGTCACTCCAACTTCCACCAGGAATATCATAAATAATTCCACATTTCTACAGTGCCACACGTAGGGGCCCATGTGTCAGTTTCACTACTTTGAACTCGCAGTTTTGACACCAGTTCCCGCTTTTCCTAATCTTACTTTTGTTTTGTGTCCGCTGTCGTAAGGAAAGAACAGCTCACCTGATATAGCGTCAAAAGTTCCTCCACAATTTTCTTCGATACACATTTAAAAAATCTGATGTTACACTTGTATGACTTTCTCTAACCTCTAGCGCTTATTAATGGTTATACAAATTATATTTAGGTAAGTTTATTTTCCTCTTTATTTCATTTTAATCGAGATAAACCTTTCAGGAAAAAGTTGCATTACGCATTTCGTTGTAGACAGAAAGGAAATAGCGATAGGCAGATGTTTTAGAACCAGGCGCTATACGCTGGTCTTTCCATGAGGCAGTATTTATAAAACTTAAATGATTTCAGTAAAATTATATAATATGTAAATTAAGTAACAACCCGCCTTGAAGCAATATATGTATCTAATAATTTGTAAAATGTATGTAACAATCATTGCATATACTTATATTATTGTAAACATGTTCAATAATGCTATGTGAATGCATTACGTAATTCAATAATGTAGGAGCTGTGAGAACAATAGGTTAAAAGTTGCTAACAATGAGGTAACCTTGAGGCAATAATGAGTTTGAGAGTTTAACAATACTACTTGTGATTCTTGGAAGCAATAATGTAATTTTAGTGACAGTTTATAAAATAGCGAATCAACAACCAGAAAAAGCTTTAGTTAAATGAAGGTATTCTATTGGAGTAGGATTAGCCAATCAGAAACTGAAAAGGAGAAAATTTTACAAATTTAGAGTTCAGTTGCATCTAAACAGCGCTCTTAACTGGACGTGTTGCCTGCAGACAGCGTTACTAACCAGACGCAAAAAGTGTCCTCAACAAATATAATATGTATTCGTGTGAGACAAAAAGTAAGTTTACGTGTTAAAACGTGTAATTAATTAATAAAAAGAATCTCACAGCTCTCTCTACCAGAGAAGTGTTGTTTAAATCGTGTCAAGCATTAATAAAAGGAGTGAAGTAAAATTATAATCTGTGTAAGCCTACATTCTTGTCGCATCACAACCCTGCTAAGAGAAACATGTCTCTAACAGTAATACTGACGCAGCCGAGACAAACATAAACATATAATATTTAAAGAAACAGTCAAATTACAAAGTTAACATTTTTATAAACTGGCAAAGGCCACCTGAAAGTACATTTTTTGCGGCGAAGGCTACCGGAAACTGTTTACCATACGTGCGGTTGCAGCTACTTCAAGTGTTCGGCTCCCCAACAGTTGAAATATAATACAACTCCTTCAATACAAACTACTTCAAATTGACGCCCAAAGCGTGGTGCAAACAAGATAAAAGAAAACACGTTCTTCAAATAGGCTTCCATACGTGAGACAGCAAACAACGTTCTTCAACATCACATTGCGAGATTCGTCCTCTGTGGTCTAGGGGTACCATGCTAGCCACTAGTTCCTAAGGGCGCGGACAGCAATGAAGTTTTTTCGGGCCTAAAAATCCTTAGTATGACTTCCTTCGGAAGGGAAATAAAGCCGTTGGTCCCGTGTCATAGCTTTACGGCACGTAAAAGAATCTCAAGCCTGATAAAGAGGCCTCTGAGCAAACATTTCCGTCTTTCACACCCAATATAGAATGGGACGCTAAGAACCGCAGTATTTAAAGAGCATCCATAAATTAAAGCTCAATTTTATTTTTATTTTTTTATCACATCGCGACAAACGGCTGAAAATCGACAGGACACTGAAAGAATGACTTAAGTATTGAGCAATTCTAACGCATATCTCAGAAATAGCTTATGCCACAGAAAAGGTTATGTAAAATAAATTGTGTATTTTAAAGAGATCTACAATTTTTGTGTGGTACGTATTCGTCTATCACTTTACGTTTATCAGTTATACAAATATATATAAAATTCCTTTCGAATGAAGAGGACTTTACAGGATATTCTCAGAAAATTAAAGATACCTATACATTGTATTTGTCATATAAATATCCTTAATATGTGGTATTTTAATCAAAATCGTTAGAGCCATTTTTAGAACATTAAATATTTTCAAAATGTTTCCATGTAAAGAATGGATTGGGATGGTGTGCTTTTTTTGAAAGTCTTCGTGTCACATCTTTGGAAGATACCGAATCTAAATACCAAGTTTGGTATTTATACACTTTTCGTTTTTCAGTTATGCTATTCACAGACACACACAAGCATTTACCTTTTTCTAAGAATGATTTTTTTTCAAGGGTCCTTAAAACAAGTGTTTCCGATGAAATCTCGGTATAGAATTTTTGGGTGGAACGCAACAACTTCTCTACCCACTATGTACGTGGTAGAGAAAGTAAAAAATCTGATTTAATACGTTCACATGACTTAACCTACCCTCTATCGTTTATTAGTGGATATACAAACTATTCTTACTGCAGCTTATTTTTCCATCTACTACATTTTAATCCAAATAAGCCTTTGTAGAAATAGCTACATTACACATTTCGTTACAGATACAAAGGGAACAGCGACAGTCAAACGTTTAAGAACTAGACGTTACACGCTGGCTTTAAAATTCCATATTGTTTCCAGGCAATCGCGAGAAACAACTGAATATTGGCAGGACTTTAAGAAAATGACCATGATAGGAACAATTCGAACGGATTTAAATTAATAACTGATATCTCAGAAATGGCTTATACTACAAAAAATTATTTGAAATAAATTGTGTTTTAAAGAGAACTACATTTTTTGTGTAGTAAGTTTTCGTCTATCGCTTAACGTTTATCAGGTATGCAAAATTATATAAAAATTCCTTCCGATTTAAGAGGAATCCACAGGCTATTCCTAGTCAATTCAACATATTATTTGTTATATAAGTATCTTTAATATATAGTATTTTAATCAAAATCGTTAGAGCCGTTTTTTAGAAAACCAAAATTTTCGAAAAATGTTCAATGTAAAGGATATTCTAGGGTGGAGGGATTTTCTTTAAAATCTTTATATTGCATCCTTGGAAGGTACTGGAGATAGATACCAAGTTTGGTGTTGATCCGATTTTTGGCTTTTGAGTTTATCGTTTTTAGACATACACACAGAGAGATGCACGCACACCGGACCTTTCTCTAAAACTTTTTTTGGATTCAGAAATCCTCAAAACATGTATTTCCGGGTGGAATCTCGGTATTGGATTTTTGAGTGGAATTCAATTGCTTCTCCGCCTACTATGTACGCGGTATAGAACGTAAAACGCTGTCGGGTAATGCCATTCAATTTAATTTCTGCAGTACATTTTCTAATCGAAGATTCTTATGCAGCCATTCATGTATTGCATACAGATAGCGTTTTAGAGGATCCCTATCAATAAAGGATACCATCACTGTTTTCTGTCTTTCCAATGGAATATCCATCAAATGTTTAAACTAATACAATAATTAATAACAACACGTATTTTTCCCTAGCGACTGGCGCTAAACTTCGCAAATAAACATAAATGAAAACTGACACTAAAAGGCAAAGGTAGATACGTATCACGGAGGGGACCCCGGAAGCGGGGCAGAACACCGCACACAGGCCAGTCGGCCCTTTATGCTTCCAACGTGACCCCTGGGAGAGAAGGATGAGGGGAGAGGCCCTATGGACGACCAGATTCGGATGCCGACGGGCGCAAGCATAAACGGGTCCCTATCGTTTCAAGAACGCATCCGGCGCCCTCCCTGCCCATCGCCACCAATCTCCAGGGTCCTCCGGACCCGCGCTGAGGAGAGACCTGAGCAGCGACTCCAGGGAAGAAACCTTTATAGAGCGCAAGCCACCACCCAGCCGCAACCCGCCGAACACCGTCGCCTGGTCCTGCAACCCTGAAACAATGATAAGGTAGGTGATAGGTACAGGAAATGAGGGAAGGAGAGTCGTAGCAGAAGATGAACCACCCCAGAATTCGCCTGGCCACCCGGGAAACCACGAACAAACCCATGGACCAGAGTGCCGGTCACTGGGGATCGATCCCGGGACCTCCCGAATACGGGCCATAGACGTAAGCTCTCCCGCTCGGTAAAACTGACACTACGTTAAAATACTTACGAGATTGTAGGTTGGCCACTGGATGTGTTATCTCAAAATGAATGAACACCTTGTGGTTTACCAGGAAAAACATGATTCGGGGGAAATTTGATGTCTTGTGGCGTCTTACTATGGTAGCTCAGTTGATTAGAACAACAGCACGGAAAGATGAGGAAACGTGGTTCAAATTGCAGCTATGACACTAATTTTTCAGTCTGGTTCTACCTTTCCAACTTTAACCTACATGCAGCATATGTAGAGGGACAATTATTTATGAATGTAGTATGGTATCAAAATGATTGTAACATAGCCTCCCACACATTTGAGATTACGCAGGTTTGGGATAAATTTGAGACGCACAGTACCATTTGGGAAGTGCACAAGGGAAGATCCAAGAGATCTCGTACAGGTCCTGCTTCTTCAGCTATAGTAACGTTTGCAATGTGCCTCAGAAGCCTGCTACGCAATGTGCCGTGAGACACGGGTTAGCAGTACGAGTGCACGACCCATTCTGAAAGCCGCTTAGTGGAAAGTACACCTACGTATCAAGATTATTGCACGCATTAAATGAGGATGATCCTAATCGTCGAGTTGGAGTTTTGTGAATGCTTTTAGCATATGTTAGTGGGAATCAAACATTTTTGACGAAGATTGTGTGGACTGATGAAGCCCGATTAGAGTTTAACGGAACAGTGAGTCGTCATAATTGTGTTTACTGGGTACCAGAAAATTTACACGACCACTTACGACAATTTACACGTCGATAAGGCAGTCAATCTACCGGGGTGAATGTTTGGTGTGGACTGTTTTCTAGGGTTTTAACAGGACCCATGTTCCAGTTACTGGCAATAAGTATCTTGGAAAAGTTAAGCACATCTGGTTTACCAGTTGTATGTGCACTTTAGACTAAATAAGCCGTTCTTTAGGGACAGGGCTGGCCCGTAGCTCAGTTGGTAGATTACCTGCCGGCTGTGCAGGGAGTCCAGGGTTCGATTTCCGACTGGGGAGTAGCGATGTTTCTCTAGCCAAGATTATTTCCTATCCTCCCCAGAGCCTGGAAGTATGAATGAGACTGTAAATGTGGTCTAATGTATAAAACCCAAGGAAAAACCAGAATCCAATGACAACTGTATACGAGCTAATACCATTGTCGACATGTAATATGTCCCAAAAGTAAAAGGTGGCGATATGACCACTGCAGTTAAAGGCAATAATAAAACATATGGGCACTTCCATATTGCCAGCAGGAGTGCGGACTTTACTGGATGAGAATTTGCAGGGACACTCCATAGAAAGAAGAGTGTATTTTAGTTCCCAGCATGTACACCAGAATTAATACCTCTTTACTTTTATCTTTGGGGGACCTTGAATCGTAGGAAACTATCTACGTTGGAGACCCTTCGTCAAGAAATTACGCTAGCGCATGAAGAAATACCCACGAACACATTGATCAAAGTCGTTCAAGCAATCATTCGTCGTTGTGATGTGTGTCTGGCCGCTAACGGCAACCTTTTGAGGGTCTAAAGCACACATAAGTGAACAGCTGCATAAAGCTTGTATTAAAATGTGTATATATTTTACTGAAGGGCCCTGTATGTTTATATGTTTTGTTTCTTGTTTTGGCCTACAAACATTTTGATATGTCTTATAATGGCTACAGGCGAGAAAACATAATTGTTAGTGTTACTTTACATAGTATGATGTGACGTAACGTCACTTTGTCCAAATCGGCGCTTATACCAGATGTGACGAGGACGGGGACGTAACTCAGGGATGTCATCGAGAGGTTTTAGGTTGCGCCAGCTGGAAGAGTGTTGAAAGGGGGACACTATTAGACGTGTAATTCTGGTTCAAAGAGAGGTTTTAATCACTATAATAACTAATCTAATCTACATTGCAAAAGGGAGAGATTAGACAGCTTTTGGGTTTACTTAGTTGAGGAAGATGTCCGGCGTTCTATTCTCGTCCTGTCTAGGCATATGTCTAAGTTGTAAAATAACACAAAATAAATTTAAAGAGCCGACCGTCACAGAATCCTGCTAGGCAATTCATAAGCAGAGCCCCAGCCGTCAAAAAACTCTAAGTTTAAGTAACCAAGGAGTATGCTGACTAGTGCTTTAGACAGCAATGACGCAGGCAGGTGTCATGAGTTGTATAATCCGCCCACGTGTCGAACCTGAGGTGATCATTACTCTAAAACTCTGATGTGTTACACTCACACGACTTCCTCTACTCTTGTACAAACTCTTATTCTCCATATATTTCATATTAATCGAGATAAACATTTGCAGAAACGATCTTTAGACATGCAAAGAGAATTACATTTTACACATAGCGACCAGTTCTAAAAATATTTGACTATCGCTTAAGGCGTACTATGTTCCCCTTGTTTTATATTTGCAAGGGCAATATAGAAATACAGTAGGGTTTAAGAATAGATATATCTCTTAATAGCTAGTTGCTGGGTGCAGCTCCATTCTCTTTGCCACAGATTAATACTCTTTGCATATCCAAGACAAAAAAATGAATAACGAATTCCCATTTGAGAAAATAAGTATTGAAAAATTTAAGGGAATAACAAGCAATATCTCGAAAATGGTTCACTCAACAACAAAAAATGTATATGACATAAATTGTGTATTTTAATGCGATCTACATTTTTGTGTAGTAAAATTTTGTCTATCTCTTATGGTTTACCAGTTATGCAAAAGTCGTTCACAATGAAGAATACTTTTGGAGACATTCCCAGAAAATTCAAGATATACATTTTATTCGTCATGAAAATATCTTAAACATATGATATTTTAATCAAAATCGTTAGAGCCATTTTTGAGAAAATTAAAATTCTAGAAAAATGTTCCATGTAAAGGGTAATCTGGGGAGGGATTTTCTTGAAAACCTTCGTATCGCATCTCTGGAAGATACTGAACCTAAATACCAAGTTTGATGTTTATCCGACTGTTAGTTTCTGAGTTATGCTGTTCACAGACACAGACACACAGACACACACACACACGGACATGTTTCCAAAAAAGCTTTTTTTTGGATTCAGGGTGTCTCAAAACATAAATCTTACGATCATAATACCTGCTTATATAAACATCCGCGAAATGACTCGCAGGAATTTTAAAGCCAAATTCATGAGATTAAATAACAAAAATCTCCTGAATATCTCGAACTTTATAAAATTACATTTGTCACATTCCGGTAAAATAAAACCATAGCCGTCACAATGTTTGTACTAAATATTACTGAAATCGTCCGTACTGCTTATGCAAATAGCACAAGATATTCACAGTGTTCTGAGTGACCTATCGAATAGGGGAAACAGGCATGGGTATAATTAAACACGTTACGACAAGCCCATTGCGTTGCCGCTGTTATCAGCATTTAAATGCTTACTTACAAGCAAAATGCCAAGTAAACACACGCTGTTGAACCTATATTGTCAAGTAGCGAATGAATCAAATGTCAACACTGATATTCAGCTTATCGGTAACGCCTCCCCTTTTACCTCTACTGTACATAATGCACTGCAGTATCCTAGAGCTTAAATTCTTCTATAAATTACAAATCGTGTCGATAAATAAGATTAAATTTATTTCTGTAATGCACTTTATGTGTGATCTAAGAATACGGTTCTATTACGTTAACCCTAAAAGCTCAGATGGATATAAAAACTCAGATGTTATAAAAAAAATTGCGTTTAATTTGAAGTGAGTCCCAAAGCATACACGTGACGCAGCGACTAGGGCCCAGGGTTACAGGTAGGTTGGCGTCAGGCAGTCGGAGATAAACAAAGATAAGTCGCGCTCTCGCCAGGCGAAAACCTCAGAAGCGCTATTGGTAGATAACCAGAATCTTCTAGACGTTTCGCCTTCTCGAACGTTCTGGAACTGTAAAAATTTCCAACGTCTATATAAGCGAGCGCTCTCATAAGTTGAGTCAGTCAGTCAGTCAGTCAGTGAGCGAGTTCCTGGTGCGAAGAAAAGTGCCGTTATTCGAGCGAGTTTGTGACGACTCCTGTGACATGCAGTGAGTGCTGCTTACGCGAGATATTGGAGAAGTCTTGTGTTCGACTCACCAGCGAATGAAAAGAAGGGACTGCATCCACGCCGCTATGTGCCAGAGGAAATTGAACTAGTTCACATCAGTGAAGCGGAAGTGCACAAGATGAAGTCTCAGTGAAAGTTGAGCTGGATTAAAACAGTGATAGTGAAAACTAGAAAAGTGACAGTTAAAAACTGGGCAGTCACAATGCAAATTGCTGTTTTTATTCCCTTTTATCCTGCACCTTTACATTTAGTGCCATTTTCTTCACATTTCTTCCCCGTTTTTATCCAAAGTAACACAATTTTGGTGTTTCGGCTTAGCTTTTATTACTATACTACCACTAATACAATTTTTAGCTTTGACATACTATCACTCCATCTGCAGATCACTAGTTACATAATATGCGCTCATTTTTCGCCTACTAAAAACTATGGGCACGTCATTTAAAAATAATCAATTAATCTTGCTTTTATGCTCTTGGAACATAAAGTTTATTATTATAAATATACCATTTTGGTTTTGCATACTGAGACTTAGAGTTCTTTATTTGCATTAAAGTGTAATTTGAATTATGAGTATGCAAAATAAAGACATTTAACAGAATTACAATAAAACTTCGATTGTACTTGCTACTGAACATATGTCATAAATGACACACGAAACAAGAGTGTGAGAGTATTATTATTGTTGTTGTTGTTATTATTATTATTATTATTATTATATTTCAGTGTGCTTCTCCTCAAAATAGCTATTTGTTTATTTCAGATGATATGGTAGAGAAGATGCAGGAAGAGGTAACCTTGCATGACGTGGATGCGACAGCTCTGCAGCAGCTGGTAGACTACTCTTACACAGGGGAGATTCTCATTACAGAAGACAACGTTCAGGTAGGAAGACACATTGCGTCCGGAAGGTCCTTGTTCAAATTACTGCAGCCCATGCATCTGACTAAGCTCATGCCATATTTTCCTTACTTGTGAGTTTAGCATTTGCTTCACTGTCTTTCATTCTCCATTTCATTGCATAGAAGCGATCTTTCAGCGCTACGGAATTTGGCCTATGGGTGGAGCGACAAGACATGGCGTGACAGCATGGCGTTTGCAAAGGTTCTTTTTCGTGCGCTGCAGGGAGCAGCGGGAATGCCCCTGCCGTTCTGGGACGTTTTAAGGGATAATGACAACATAAGCCTTGTTAGCAACCAAATATACCGCTGAAATTTATCTAGAACTGGGAAGCGATCTACGCAACTCAGGCCCTTGCCTCCCGGGACTCGTAGACATAATTGATTTGGTTATAGCCTACTCCGACTGGCTGCTGGCAGGCTAAATTTTAGCCTGAGTGAATTTGCTGTTTACCCACCCTCAATAGGGTTTTACCACAGGAAGACTATTCTAAGGAATGATGTTTTAGGATGACGGTTTTGTTTTTAGATTGAATAGAAAGAGAGGTAGCGTATAGCTCCTCGACAGCTGCTTGTTAGGGTGCGGCAAGCCTTCTGCACCCTGGTGTATGTGTGTTTATTTGTCAATTTTCCTTAGTTGGTTGGGGTTAATTTTGAGACGAATCATCTCTTGAATTGGATTACAATGGAGGTCAGCTTTTGCTGCTCTTGGTGTTTCTCCTTGGTTATCCGATGTGCCCGCATGCCATGCGGGGAACCCTATGACCCAGAAGACGGCGAGTTCTGGGGTTGTAATCCCCAAGAGATCTGACCAGCTTGCTCTGATGATATGGTAAACTTGCGTAGAATTTTGTAGCCCGGCGCCTAATTTCATCTTCCACATTCTACAGCCGCAGAATCCAGCTTCCTCTTATTAATCTTACGTGTGAAAGTCTGGGCGCGCTCCAACAATGTGCATCCTCAGCCCACGTGTGTATCTATAGCAGGTGTTGCTACACCATACGTTAGGATGGATCTCAAGCGAGAACTATGCTTTTCTATGACTAAAATCGGTTTAGGGGAGATAGAATACCTTGAAAGTCTGCATCATGCATTTGGGGATCTTTGCCCTTCGCAATCCACCATTTATCAATGGTGTGCAGAGTTTAGAAGAGGAAAAGACTTCCTCGAAGATGAGGACTGACTGAGCAGGACGGCCGGCTACAGCAACAATGGATGAAAATGTGGTGAAAGCAGAACGTATGTTGCGGGAAGATCATCGTTGCACATATGGTCAGGCTCAAGAAGCACTAAATGTTGGATCGGCAGCAGTGAAAACAATCCTGAAAGAAAAAAACCTGAAGTCAGGAAGCTCTGCAGACGCAGGATCCCCCACCACCTCACAAATTTGAAGAAACAAGCACGTGTGCAATGGTGCCAGGAAATAATTGAAAAAACTCAATGGAGGAAGATCCAAAAAAATTTAAATTGTAGCAGGTGACGAAAGCTGAATTTACCAGTATGATCCAGAAACTAAACGACAATTGTCGGTCTGGGTCTTCCCAGGAGAAGATCCCCCAACAAAGGTGAAGCGAACGAGAAGCATTGGCAAGAAGATGATCTGTCCCTTCTTCTCAGAGAGTGGCCACATTATGACGATTCCACTTGAGGGACAAAAGACTGATAGTACACCACAAAATGTCTGCTACAAGTGTTCATTGAACTAAGAAAAAGTGTCCCATGACTGGGCTGCGTGGAATTTGGTTACGCCATGACAATGCCTCTTCCCACGCTGCACAAGAAGCAACTCAATTTCTGCAGGATTCAAAAGTCAGATATCTGTTCGATCCTCCCTAAAGTCCAGATCTGGCCCCCATGCGACTTTCTTCTAATCCCCAAAATGAAAGCAAACAATTCTAGGTCAACGATTTGACTCACCGAAAGTCGCAGTAGCTGCTTACGAAGGATGTATTTGCACTCTCTCCAAAGGAGAACGGCGTTCAGCATTCGAAAAAGGTTTGAAAGGATGAGACGGTGCATAGAATGCAATAGAAAATATTTTGAAAGGATGCAATGTTCAGATCTAAATGTTTACTTTCTCTACTACGTATAGTAAATAGGGGAAGTATTGCATTCCACCCAAAATTTCGATATCGAGATTTCACCGGAAATACATGTCTTGAGGTGCACTGAATGTATATAAAGCATTTTGGAAACATACCCGTGTGTATGTGTGTGTGTCTGTCTGTGAACAGCATAACTCAGAAACGAACAGTCGGATAAACATCAAATTTGGTATTTAGGTTCAGTATCTTCCAGAGATGCGACACGAAGGTTTTCAAGAAAATCCCCCCACCCCAGATTACCCTTTACATGGAACATTTTTCGAAAATTTCAATTTTCTCAAAAATGGCTCTAACGATTTTGATTAAAATATTATATGTTTAAGATATTTTCATGACAAATAAAATGTATATCTCAAATTTTATAGGAATGTCTCCAAAAGTATTCTTCATTGTGAACGACTTTTGCATAACTGGTAAACCATAAGAGACAGACAAAGGTTTACTACACAAAAAATGTAGATCGCGTTAAAATACACAATTTATGTCGTGTACATTTTTTTGTTGAGTGAACCATTTTTGAGATATTGCTTGTTATTCCCTTATATTTTTCAATACTTATTTTCTCAAATGGGAATTCGTTATTCATTTTTTTGTCTTGGATATGCAAAGAGTATTAATCTGTGGCAAAGAGAATGGTGCTGCACATAGCAACCAGCTATTAAGAGACATGTCTCTGCTTATATTGCTGTTGCAAATACAAAATAACAGGAACATAGTACGCCTTAAGCGATAGTCAAATATTTTTAGAACTGGTCGCTATGTGTAAAATGTAATTCTCTTTGCATGTCAAAAGATCGTTTCTGCAAATGTTTATCTCGATTAATATGAAATAGATGGAGAATAAGCGTTTGTAAAAATAGTTTGTACAAGAGTAGAGAAAGTCATGTGAGTGCATCACATCAGATTTTTAATATTTTATTGCGTCGATTCTGAAAACTTTTGAAGTGACCCTATGTAATTCTAGGAAATAGTATAGAATAAGTTAAAAAAAAGCCTGCTTTTAGAGGTGACTATACACTTGTCTAATATGATTGTGGATATTTCTAATCAGTGTTATAACTTAGCAATAGATTGGTCGAATAGAATATATCTGGAACTTTGTATTGGTTAAGTACTGAGCGAGATGCCTCAGACGGTAACGTCAAATCGTAACGTATCGGTTCAAATCCTCTCATTCACGAGTCCGTGCCTGTAGTCGAATTAGACTACCCGTGTAGGTATCCAGCATAAATGCATTTCACATTTATGAGGGCTTAACTGAAGAACGCAAAGCACCACGTCTAGCCAAATGTATTCCACCGTTTTATACAAGCCACATTTCTGTTCGGCCTACACAGGATATATCCAAATGGTAAAACAATCACCATAAAACACATCTCTCTGGAAGTTGCCTGAATGGAGTTGTTTGTGGAGTGTCAAGACTCCCAGAAACAATGCGTCACTTGAGTCAATAGACCAGAAAAAATCTGATGTGTTACACTCACATGACTTTCTCTACTCTTGTACAAACTATTTTTACAAACACTTATTCTCCATATGCTTCATGTTAATGGAGATGTTAATATTATTGCTACTTTTCTTGTAGCTGCAAGGGGAATATGGTAGGTTTTAAGCGATAGTCAAATATTTTAAGCGCTGGTTGCTATGTGGCGCATTCCATTCTCTTTGCATGTCCAGGACATAAAAAACAATCTGATGTGTTACACTCACATGACTTTCTCTACTCTTGTACAAACTGTTTTTACAAACGCTTATTCTCCATCTACTTCATCTTAATCGAGATAAACATTTGCAGACTCTATCTTATTGCTAATTTTCTTGTAGATGTAAGGGGAAAATATATTTACAAGGGCAATATAGAAATACAGTAGCCTTTAAGCACATACATATCTCTTAATAGCTGGTTGCTAGGTGCAGCACCATTCCCTTTGCCACAGATTAATACTCTTTGCATATCCAAGACAAAAAAATGTATAACGAATTCCCATTTTAGAAAATAAGTATTGAAAATTTTAAGGGAATAATAAGGAATATCTCGAAAATGGTTCACTCAACAAAAGAATGTATATGACATAAATTGTGTATTTTAACGCGATCTGTATTTTTTGTGTAGTAAAATTTTGTCTATCTCTTATGGTTTACCAGTTATGCAAAAGTCGTTCACAATGGAGAATACTTTTGGAAACATTCCCAGAAAATTTAAGATATACATTTTATTTGTCATGAAAATATCTTAAATATATGATATTTTAATCAAAATCATTAGAGCCATTTTTGAGAAAATTAAACTTTTCGAAAAATGTTCCATGTAAAGGGTAATCTGGGGTGGGGCAATTTTCTTGAAAACCTTCGCGTCGCATCCTTGGAAGATACTGAACCTAAATACCAAGTTTGGTGTTTATCCGACTGTTCGTTTCTTAGTTATGTTGTTCACACACACACACACACACTCTTGATCTAAGTACATACACGTTCTCGTAAGCCTTAATATCTTTGCAATTTAAAAAAAAAACCGATGCGTTGCATTCATATGAACTCCTCTACTCACTATTCTGCAAACTATTCTTAAAAAAAACATAGTATACTGTGTACTTCTTGTTAATACAGAAAATCATTACATATTTACATATTTATTTTTAATACAGGAGGTAGTAGATAGTCAACATTTTAAAAGCGTGTCGCTATGTGATGGTTTCAAAATTCCATCCTCTTTGCATGAAAAAAGAAACTAATATCGACCTACTACTTCAAATAAGTATTTATTCAAACCAATAACAAAGAATATTCTGAAATGCTTAACTCCACAAAATAATATTTTACTTAAATTGTGTGATTTAACGAGAATTGCGTATTTTGTGCGTAAGACTTTGTGCATATCTTACGGTTTATCAGTTATATAAAAAAGTTTTCAGAATGAAGAGTACTTCGCAGGCTATTTGCAGACAGTTAAAGATATACATTTTACTTTCTATATAAATACCTTCAACACATTTTAGCAAAAATCTTTAGAACTATTTTTTCGAAAATCAAAAATAACAAAAATGTTCCATGTAAAGAGTAGTTTGGGGTGGAAGGAGCTCCTTGAAAATCTTTGTGTCTCATCCTTGGAGGACACTGAACTTTCTTTTCGTTTTTGAGTAGGGGGACACAGAACGACACACACCTTTTTCTAAAAATGATTTTTTATCATTATACAAGGAGCCTGAAAACGTGTACTTCTGTGCCCAATTTTTGGATGGAATGCAATGCTTCCCCTACTATAGCAATATGTATGTATACATTTTAACGTATTCAGATTTCAACTGGGCAGAACACAGCACAAGTGAGGAAAAATAAAAAGATAAACTAATGAATCATTCACTCACCAAACTGCATGTATGAGCCCGTTTTAGGACAGAAACGTTACAGCAAGGAAAGAGATGGAAACATTTTCGGAGAAATATACTGAAAAGTTTCTAGAAAATGCTCAAAGTTGGAAACATTTTCCCCTGGTTACATCACTAGTGAAAAATGAAGTTCAGAATTAGCGGCTTATCTCAGAAGTGAACTGATATGTACAGTGATATATTTCAAGATTCACTTGTAAAGAGACTCTTATAGCTCCACATGAAGTCAGGGTGATGTTTTGTTGCAAGAAAACCATAATGGGAGCGCATGAATGGGAATCTGAAGCGAGCGCTGTTATCGCGGACCATGAAGAGCCATTGACGGGAAACAAAAGCTCTTTAAGCTTGCCTACCATAGGGGATACTTTTTGAAGTACATAATTGAGATAAAATGTAGTACTTCAAAGGAAAAGGCACTAACGTTTTGGTAGACAAGGACAAAACAGTTGCTTTCCAGGAGAATTATTACTTTTACTACTGTCACATCCGCAGAGTAACTTCAATCTTACAGAGATCAGAGAAAATTCCTAAGTAGGGGTGAGTTCTTTTATCAAACCGCGCATTTAAAACATCTGAATGATTATCTTGCAATGTTCCAAGGGAGAGGTAAAATAATGCTTGGTAGGAAACGGATTTCTGTTCAAAATTACAATCCATCGGCCCTTATACAACATGGCGTGGTGAGAAATAGAAGTGGGCACGAAATCGTTAGGTTCCTATATGAAATAAAATGTTCAGCGCATATATATGCTTTCTGAGTGGTAATACATTGACGCTGACCTCTGACGCATCTGTGTTGTTCCTGGCAGTTGCTTCAGTGGACTCAGAGTCCTGGGTTCGATGGTTGGATGGCAGGGATTTGGAATTTGTTTTGGTAGAGCTGAGGTTCTTGTTTTTCAGGGGTGGTGACACTGCCTTGATAATATTAATAATACTGCCGGAGAAGTTTGAGTTATTTCTTTATTTTGTTACGTAGATTCCTATCTGGTCGACCCGCCACCTTCGTCGTCGAAGCCACAGTTATTCTTATCACTTTCGAAGTCGCTACTTATGTGTCTCTCCGACTAGCCCTCGAATTGCCTAGATTTCATAACTTCATTTCTACACTATAAACTTTCTGATTATTTTCTTCTAATTTTGTTTCCTCGGCCGTTCTCATGGTTAGTTTGTACCCGAATGTGTCTCGGCGTTTCTTTCCTCCTTCACGCCTTTCGCTAAACCTAGAATTTTCCCCCACCTTTCTTAAGTTTCGTTCCGTCTTAAGTTCAAACGTATCATGTGATGCCTACGCGGTCTTTTGATTGGCTATCATTTTGTTTCATGATTTTTATTATTGGCTACCCCCACGTGACAACTTTCACATCTGCTTCTTACAGCTTATTTTGAGTTTTAAAATCTTCCCACGAACATTCTTAGATCGTAGATAAGGCACATATACTTCCTAACCCTTTTAAGCCTTGAAACCGTTGTAAACGGCCCTGTCCGAGCCAAGACACAAAGGCGAAACTTCCGGTAGGCTTGTCGTCCACGCAGGTAAAATACCTTGGAGGACAACAAACTTTGTTTCCTGTCTTCCCTACAAAACCCATTCCTAATATGAATTCAGCACATTTTCGTCACTATGTTCGATCGTATATTATTATTATTATTATTATTATTATTATTATTATTATTATTATTATTATTATTATTATTATTATTATTATTATTATTATTATTATTATTATTATTATTATTATTATTATTATTATTTCTCCTGGGTCTCGATAATCAGCTTCAACATTTATGAAGTTTAGAGAAAATTAAGCTAAACTTCCATCCAGTATTTCAAAATTATGCTTAGTTGTGTCAGAAAAAATGGATGATTAGACGTTTAGAACAAGTACATCTTTATTCGCGTTGTGACAGATAATTTAAGCATCGATGGACTCTGAGGTCAATCTTGTTAACATTAATTCATTTTAATCTTCCTTTAAGAGCCTTTTCAGGGAATTAAATATCGGAAAGGTGGGGAAAAAAGTGTTTTGACAAAACTTTCCGAAGTTCTATGAGTTTGCTGAACGAAACATCCTTGGACGTGAAGCTGGACCAAGAGGGGCTGAAATGTTTACAAGGCGGAACAAAGTTTAATATTTTTAATCCTCATGAACCACTTGCAGAATATGCCTATTACATATCTTATTTTCCACACTGTCTATAGCCTCTACAGGTTGTTACAGAATTCCAGGTTTTCCGAAATTACGTAGAAGTGTTATGAGAGCATTTTGATATAGGACACATGGTGTTTGAATTAAAGGTTGTTTACAATAGATAAAAATCAATAGCAAGTCAGTACGCCACCGATGAAATTGTTCTTAGTTTCTGTATTTGCAAGTGATTGTTGCCATGTTATATTCAGGCATTCCATGTGAATACCTCTGCAACATATGCTTTGAAAGAAACGTGGGAAATTAAAATTGGATTCACTCCAAACTTACGCCGTTCATCGTTTGGAGGAAAAAATGTTAAACCGCTTGTTGGTGGTTTGAATCCACAACCACCAGCTTGTTAGACGAGCATGTTAATAGCTACGCTATTACTACATCTTTACTAGAAAATACCGCATTAATAGTTATTTTCGCGTTTGTGGAAGATAAATTAACTATTTTAGAGTAGAAAATCATTACGTAACTTCACAGTTTGTCGTCACAGACCATAGATGTCCTGCGTCAAGGTGTTCTTATACTATCTCTCTGTATCTCCGGTTGAATTCTGAATACGCCAGTCGCCCCAACGTATCCAAGCAGTCAGTATCCAAGCGTTTGCTCCACTTTTAGAAAAACGTACAGAAAAACAAATAGGGCGCAGTAATCCAATTCTGATGAAATGGTTGGGAGATCTGATATGCCCGTCTTTGATCTGTTTTTCTTCCTTAACTTGAACTTCATTAATCAAGTTCTTGTCATGTGTTTCAGCGAAGACATAAGTGTTTGTTTTCAAAATGGAACGAGGCATTTTGAGTAAAACCCTGCTCTTATTGTTTTCCACAGTTTCGGTCTCTCCTCTTGTTTGTTGATCAGTTTTCAACACAAAGCATGGAACCACCTGAGTCATAGTAAAACACTACATTTCGTCACTAATTTAGATATCACAGATGTGATATAACTGGTACCAGTTCTTGGGCTACATTCTTATGCTTAACGAGGGAGTGGGGACTAAAATATGGGCACATCCCTTAGAAGAGCGCGGTTTTTGCATTATTTAAGACTGCCCCGAGGTATATAATGTGGATTACAAGTTCTATAGCTTGTCTCAATCCTAAAAGATACTATGAGGTAAATGGAATATCTCTTTTTTTATTGAGCTTTATTTATGGATGCTCTTTAACTACTATGGTTCTCAGTGTCCCATTCTATGTTAGGCTTGAAAGACCGGAAATTTTGCTCAGAGGCCTCTTATCAGGCTTGAGGTTCTTTTACATGCCGTAAATCTACAACACGGGACCACCGGCTTTACTTCCCTTACGAAGGAAGCCAGGCTAAGAATTTTTACGCCTGAAAAAATTCATCGCCCTCCGCCGGGTTTGAACCCGCGACCTCGGGAACTATGGAATATGTCTATTTATACAATATGTGATCAAAAGTATCCGGACACCCCCACAAACATACATTTTTCATCTTAAGTGCATTTTGCTGCCACCTACTGCCTGGTACTCATTATCCGCGACCTCAGTAGTCATTGGACATCGCGAAACAGCAGAATGGGACGCACCGTGGAACTCACGGACTTCGAACGTGGTCAGGTGATTGGGTGTCACTTGTGTCAGAAGTCTGTACGCGAGATTTCCACACTCCTAAACATCCCTAGGTCCACTGTTTCTGATGTGATAGTGAAGTGGAAACGGGAAGGGACATGTACAGCACAAAAGCGTACAGACCAACCTCGTCTGTTGGCTGACAGAGACCGCCGACATTTGAAGAGGGTCGTAAAGAGTAATAGGCCGACATCTATCCAGACCATTGCACAGGAATTCCAAACTGCATCAGCATCTACTCCAAGTACTATGACAGTTAGGTTGAGGTGAGAAACCTTGGATTCCATGATCGAGAGGCTGCTCATAAGCCAAACATCACGCAGGAAAATGCCAAACGACGGTTCGCTTGGTGTAAGGAGCGTCAACATTACACGATTGAACAGTGGCAAAACGTTGTGTGGAATGACGAATCATGGTACACAATGTGGCGATCCGATGGCAGGGTGTGGGTATGGCGAATGCCCGGTGAACGTCATCTGCCGGCGTGTGTAGTGCCAACAGTGAAATTCGGAGTTGGTGGTGTTATGGTGTAGTCGTGTTTTTCCTGGAGGGGGCTTGCGCCCCTTGTTGTTTTACGTGGCACGATCACAGTGCAGACCTACATTGATATTTTAAGCACCTTCTTACTTCCCACTGTTGAAGAGCAATTCGGGGATGGCGATTGCATCTTTCAACACGATCGAGCACCTGTTCATACTGTACGGGCTGTGGCGGAGTGGCCACACGACAATAACATCCCTGTAATGAACTGGCCTGCACAGAGTCCTGACTTGAATCCTATAGAACACCTCTCCTCAGTTCCGCGCTCAGTGAAGAATGGGCTGCCATTTCGTCAAGAAACCTTCCAGCACCTGATTGAAAGTATGCCTGCGAGATTGAACGCTGTCATCAAGACTAAGGGTAGGCCAACACCATATTGACTTCCAGCATTACCGATGGAGGGCGCCACGAACTTGTACGTCATTTTCAGCCAGGTGTCCGAATACTTTTGATCACGTAGTGTATCTAACGCATGCATGCTGCCATAAGCTTCGTTCCGTTCTACTCTCGCGCTATCGCTAAGTTATTAATAACATGGTGTAAATATTCACGTTTATAATATTCAGCTTTGAACACATCGTATGCAGAATGTTTTTTTTTCTATTAGGTTATATCATTTTGGAGACTTTATAGATTTCTATGGGCACAAATTTCTAAAGAAAACGAGCTTTCTAATAAACGTCCGATATTTGCTGTTTCTATGCTTATCACGCAGTAATTGATAAACTAAAGGGTAGAACGCAACAATGTTTTTACTCTATCAAAAAACATGTTGATACCTACCAAGTTTGAGTTCTCTATCTTTAATAAGATGAGCTTTATATTCTTTTACATTAAATATTTTCGGAAAATTCATTACTTATGCAGTAGAAAAAATAGCCACCGAGAAACCTTTTTGTTATTGGGCTTACAACGGGGACCAAGCGAGAGATGTTGAGGGGGGTTAGAGACAGTTTTCAAAAACAGCCCGAATCCTGTAACTTCTTACATGCATTGTGTATGACTGATAAAATTCATCCATCTATTCAACTAACAGGCGCCAGTATGGCAATAATGGCAGTGAAGGTTAACATCAGTTTGATAGAGATGTGTAATTTCATAGCGTGTGAACACTTTGAATGTTAGGTAAGTTATTTGTTTAACATTTTGCGTAAATATTTATAGTTATGGAGGGAGAAGCTAGGAAAGGACGAAATTGTGGTAAACTAAGAAGAAACGCAATTTAATAATGAATGTGTTAGATTATTCAAGTAGAATGAGTTAGTAAGGTAATAAAAGAAACAGCTAAGGCTACCGGGCATTCATAAACAGTAATGTATAGGATAAAAAAGGAACAATTAAAGAACTTCTGAGGACGCCATCGAAAAAGCAAGCCTAAAGGATGGAGGAAATAAAAATATGATGGAATAGCACGAAACGGAGTGCGGCACATTGTTCATCCTTTGTTGCTTAAAAACATTCCATCCTTATTGAATGTAATTTTGTTCAGGGTAAACAGTGATGATACCTACAAAGTTATAGCTTTTATCATTTTATATCTCCATATTTCTTTGATAATGTATATTTTATGCCTGTAAAATCGTATTTTCAAGTACTAAAGATACAAAGAGGAGAGCTAAATTTCAGGTGAAATTTAAATGTCTTGCAATAGCCTTAAATATCAGTGCAGATATTTCACCGTTTGGTGATGTATCATTCACAAGATGACATTAAATTGGTAGACCAATCGCAGCTGAGCGCCCAAGTTACGACCGTACATATACATATTACATGTAGCAACAGTGCACCCCATTTAACTTTGAAGAAGGTGTTTTGTTGTATTGTTATTTGCCCCACGTATGGAAGCCAATTTGAAGTTGATAGTATCTTTACGTTATTTGCACCGTGCTTAGGCGTCAATTTGAAGTAGGTTGTATTGAAGGATTTGTATTATATTTCAACTGTTGGGGAGCCGAGCTTGAAGTAGTTGCAACCGCACGTATGGTACCCGGTAGCCTTCGTCCAAAAATTTAAAAATATTAACTTTGTAATTTGACTGTTTCTTTAAATATTTAATATTTATGTTTGCCTCCGCTGCGTCAGTATTCATTTTAGAGACATGGATGTCTTGGTAGGGTTGTGGTGCGACTAAGAATGTAGGCTTACACAGATTATAATTTTACTTCACTCCTTTTATTAATGCTTGACACGATTTAAATAACACTTCACTGATATAGAGAGCTGTGAGATTCTTTTATTAATTACTTCACTTTTTTAACACGTAAACTATTTTCGTCTCACACGAATACGTATTATACTTCTTGAGGACGTGTCTCGCGTCCGGTTAGGAACACTGTTTACAGGCAACTGACTCCAATAGAATACCTTCATTTAACTAAAGCTTTTTCTGGTTGTTGATTGGCTATTTTATAAACTGTCACTAAAATTAAATTATTGCTTCCAAGAATCACAAGTAACATTATTAAACTCTCAAACTCATCTTATTATTCTCACAGCTCCTGCATTATTAAATTACATAATACATTCACATAACATAATTACACATGGATACAATAATATAAACATATACAATGACTGTAATATACACCCCTTATATATTGTTACATACATATATTGCTTTAAGGCGGACTGTTATTGAATTTATTATATAATTAGACTGAAATTATTTAACTGTTAAAAATACTGCCTCAACCTGTATTGACTTTTAAGCGTGAGATGCACTATGGAGATATCACTTCTAAGCAGAGGCAAATGATGCAAAAATCATCACAAACTAGTGCGTACTAAACCTACTCATGGTATGGTAACTATCTCGGAAAATGATTTTTAGAGTTTACACATTATACTTTGAATATTCGTTCTTATGTCAGCCATTTGATACTGACCTGTCAAAACTACAATTGGCTTCAACTTCAGGAAATAATGCCTGTAGCTGCAGGATAATTTAAATAAGAATAGTGTATCGCAGTTAGTTGCTGGAAAACAACGTAAAATTGAATCAAATTAGATCTGTTAGCGCATTAATCAGAGTGAGAGGTACGAGGGGCACTATTTATATTTTGAGCCTTGCCAACCCTGAATGTTGTAGGTACCATCTGACGTTTCCAATGGAAAGTTTGACATTTTTTACCATAATCTACTTCAAACATTTTGTCAATAGAGCGTCATTTGTTTTGTTTACACTAACTAGAAAATTGTGTGTCAAAAAAAACATGGAATTAACTAGTGAAAATGTTCGTGCAATGATTTATTACGAACTTCGACGTGGATTATCAAGACAAGAGTGCATCGATCAACTAACTTCCACATTTTCCGACGAAGCTCCATCCTTTGCCACTGTGAAACGCTGGTATAACGAATTTAACCGTGGCCGCCGTTCGCTCAATGGTGAAGTTCGTGAAGGTCGTCCAAAATCAGTTGTTGTGCCAGAAAACATTGATGCTGTGCAAAAACTAATAATGAAAGATCGTCGTGCGACATATTGTGAGATTGAGGCATCCCTAGGCATTAGTTCCACCAGCATATATAAATTATTGCATGATTATTTAGCCGTGAAAAAGGTTTGCTCTCGTTGGATCCCACATAATTTTACGCAATCTCAAAAAGATGCTCGTGTCGATTGGTGTACAAAAATGCTCAAGAAATCAATGGCGGTGCCTCAAAAGACGTATATACGATTGTAACAGGTGACGAATCATGGATCTATGCGTATGAGCCGGAACGTAAAGAGCAGTCGACTCTTTCAAGATGAAACAAATCCAACAAAAGTTGGTCGCACTCGAAGCACTTCGAAGCAAATGGTCGCCTGCTTTTTCAGTAAAACTGGCCGTGTGGCAACAGTGCCTTTAGAGCAACGTAAAACGGTGAATTCCGAGTGGTACACAACCATTTGTTTGTCGTAAATCTTCGATGAAGCAAGGAAAACCAACAAGAACCGTAGGATCGTTCTTCATCAAGACAATGCGAGCGCACATACATCTCGTTTAACAACAGAGTATTTCTAGGCTCAAAAAATGGAATTGATGGGTCATCCGCCATACAGTCCTGATTTGGCACCCAATGACTTGTTGTTGTTCCCGAGCATCAAGAATAAATTGCGTGGACAACGATGTTCGTTGGTAGAAGAAGCCGTTGATGCCTTCAAAAACCATGTTTTTGAGGTGTCTCAAGAAGACTGGAACAAATGGTTCAAACGGATGCAAAAGTGTATTGATCATAAAGGAGAATATTTTGATAAACAATAAAGCAGTTTTCAATCATAAATTGCTTTGTTTTAATTATTAGGCTCAAAATGTAAATAGTGCCCCTCATAATTGAATATATTAATGTTCTCATGCAATGCTACATCCCTTCAGGGCAATGACCTCCTACTTTGGGTAGGGTAGCTCAGTGTAAACTCCCAAGGTGAGCCAGTCCGTGAGAGAATTAAACCCTCACTTGTCTCTTCACTTAACCCTGATCATAAAAATTTAATACAACACCATTGACCTTAGCTTTATACTATGGGCTGTAACTTTAACTCTTAAGCGGTGAGTTCCTTCCATAGTTGACAGTCCTTAGCTATACTGTTCCATCTTCTTCCAGCTCCTGGTACCAGTTTGTCTGACCATTACTGGTGCGGGCGAGCTCTACTTCTTTTTTCGAGCCTGTTGTCCCATCCTGTGGTCACTGGGTCTATCTTTCATAGTCCATCCTTGTTACATGGCCTCCCCATTTCCACCTCAGTTGTCGTGCGCGCACTGCTGCGTCCTCTAATCCTGTCATTCTTCTGATTTCTGTGTTTCGTATATTTGGTAGCCTGATTCTCAGCACTTTCCGTCCCTCTTTCTTTGATACAATAAAACGCCCGGAGAAGACAAGATAATAAATAAATGCCCAAAATTTGGGTGGGCGGAAACACTAGCAAAAC
Organism: Deroplatys truncata; assembly: GCA_030765065.1. Taxonomy (NCBI): domain Eukaryota; kingdom Metazoa; phylum Arthropoda; class Insecta; order Mantodea; family Mantidae; genus Deroplatys; species Deroplatys truncata. The sequence continues at coordinate 33,157,267 of CM060988.1, read as the reverse complement.
CATTAGCTATGATATTCATCAAACTATTACAGACGGGAGGGATGCCATTTCAGTAGCAAATGAGCATAATCATGTTGCTACATAAAAATTTTTTGGGAATTACTTTAGCAAATACCTTTGAAAATAAATTCATCCTAGTTGTATTAGCACGGCTGACCCGAATCTTGAGCTCTGTAAAGAGACAGAAGCCAGGTTATGCTGCAGATCAAGCGCAACTTCCCTGTTGACTGTAACACATTTATATAACAAAACAAAAGAATATAATAGCGAAATTCCAGTGTTTATTCAAATGCAATTCTTGATAAAAGCTTCAACTTCCTCGAGAATTCCAAGAGGATGGAATAGAACGTGCTTCTTGTATCACGTGTGCAGATCTGGAGCATCTAAGCGCACAGCAGGCTGTTATGGATACAATAGGCCCAGAATATAAGAGTTTGCTTCTCTGTGAACCGTCTCTTTCAGGTGAGTTACTTGATGAAACGTCATCTCCCCCATGAAATTAGACCTAGAGCTTAAGTGCAAACGTTCTACTCCAGCTCTCCTTTTCCATCTCATTACAGCATTACCTTTCTTCTTAAGGATGGCATACACATACCGGCAAGCGTGTCGGTTATCCCTGAGACAGGCAACCTGTTAGACGGAAAACTTCGTAACTACATTTGTATGCACAACAAACTTAAAATTAAACACCATAATATGCAAAAACTAATAACAGAAATCGAATAAACGCTGTGTTTTATGTGTAAGCTCTTACCAGAAGGAGTAAGGGCACCTCGCCACCATTTGTACACGGCTGCCAGGCCGCAGCAAGCCGCATGAACTCACAGGGTCCTCTGGTTTTAGGATTTAATCCCAAATTAGGCTAGGGTGTGCGTGTGTGTTTGTGAACTGGATTACAAGGAAATCTGTTCATATCATCGATCCTAAAACTATGGATTCGATACCAATCTTGATCATTTTGTAGTTTTTAACCCCTCTCACTCCCCAAACTGATGGAGGATACTGAGACTAAATGGAATCGCGTGTAGTCACTGCCCATCTCAACAAACCTGAAAAACACTAATATCAATCATGTTTTTAATTATTTCTACACGTCACCCTTTCCGACCCCCAGTATTTTTTTACAGATTGTAAGTCATACGTGTACCAAGTTAGTTGAAGCTGCTCCAGGCATTCCAGAGTTATGCTGAAACATACATACATAAATACATTTTTATATTACATATTGGTTCCGGAAACTTTTAAGTACTTACTAGTAATTACTGATTAGCTAACGGGTAGATTTATAATTAATACCATATTCTAGAGTAAACATGCATTTTTGCATTCAAAATTTAAAATATGCATTTTCCTCTAGAATATGTATTTATATGCATTGTCAAACACTGCCCAAATTGTCTGTGAAGATGTGACTTACAAAATATATCATTTCCGCTGAGGCAGTATTTTTAACACTTAAATGATTTCAGTCTAACTATATAATATAAAATTCAGTAACAGCCCGCCTTAAATATAAATAACATATAAAATATGTAACAGTCATTTTATTATGTTTATATTATTATGTACATGTTTAATAATGTTATGTGAATGTATTACGTAATTTAATAATATAGGAGCTGTGAGAATATAGGTCAAAAGTTGCTAACAATGAGTAACAATGAGGTAACCTTGAGACAATAATGAATTGGAAAGTTTAATAATGCTACTAGTAATTCTTGTAGCAACAATAATGTAATTTTTGAGACAGTTTATAAATAGCCAATCAACAATTAGAGAAAGGCTAACAGTTAAATAAAAGTATTCTATTGGAGTAGGAATAGCCAATCAGAGACTTGAAATAGATGACATTTGCAAATTCAGGCGGTAGAAGTCAGTTGCTAGTAGACAGCGTTCCTAAACGGAAGCGAGACGCGTCCTCAAGAAATTTATTACGTATTCAGTGTGGGACGAAAATTCATTACGGCGAGTATATAATAAATTTTACGTGTTTAAAAGTGCAATTAATACAAAATCTCACAGCTCTCTGTATAAGTGAAGTGTTATTTAGTCGTGTGAAGAATTAATAAATGGAGTGAAGTAAAAATTATAATTTGTGTAAGCCTACATTCTTCAGCCGCACCACCCCCTGTTAAAAAATACATGTTTCTACAAATTAATACTGACGCAGCCGAGGCAAACAAAAATATATAATATTTAAAGAAGCATAAAAATACAAAGTTAATTTTTTAAACTTGGGGCGAAGACCACCGGAAAGTGAACATTGGGGCGAAGGCCACCAGAAACTTTGTACCGTACGTGGTTGCAACTACATCAAGTTTGGCTCCCCAACTGCAGCAATACAATACAACTCCTAAAATACTTCTCCTAAAATTTGAAGTACTTCTAATTCGAAAGACTAACAAAATAGCAATTTTCACCGCATACCTTTAAGTAAATAAATGCATTCCGCATATAAATCCGGTCTCTACGGTATTTAGGCGATTCTAGGCCGTCACGCAGTCAGCACAACGTTCTACAGTGATGAAAATGCGCTTCTGACTTAAAATAGTCCATTTCGTGGACGCTGGTTCTACAAATCACCAATCTGACATACGCAGCTTCTCTTTTCTCTCAATCATGGTAATCTGCTGACTTAACTTTCCAAATACATGTTTTTCTTCTGTATATACTAATAAATTCCTCCAAGCATCGATTCTCTTTCTCACAGGAAATGTTCGCACTAACAATACTCGAGACTCTAGGTATAACACAAGAGGTCATATGGACATCGATGGGCAACCGTCAGGCGTCATTCCGATCACGAACCGGCCACAGGTACAATTGGCTCTGATAGGCAAGCCGCAGCACACTAATGTTCCGGCCGAGGTCTGCGGTGGACTACTCAGGCCTATCAGGCTTGCTGGTACGATGGGCACTATTTATATTTTGAGCCTAATAATTAAAACAAAGTAATATCTGATTGAAAACTGCTTTATTGTTTTTCAAAATATTCTCCTTTATAATCAATACACTTTTGCATCCGTTTGAACCATTTGTCAAAGCATTTATTCTAGTCTTCTTGAGACACCTCCACAACATGGTTTTTGAAGGCATCGACGGCTTCTTCTGCCAACGAAAATCGTTGCCCACGCAACTTATTCTTGATGTTCGGATACAAAAAGAAGTCATAGGGTGCCAAATCAGGACTGTATGGCGGATGACCCATCAATTCCATTTTTTGAGCCTTGAAATACTCTGTTGTTAGAGGAGATGTGTGTGTGCTCGCATTGTCTTGATGAAGAACAATCCTACGGTTCTTGTTGGTTTACCTTACTTTACCAAAGACTTCCGGCAAACAAATGGTTATGTACCATTCGGCATTGACCGTTTTACTTCCTCTAAAGCCACTGTTGCCACATAGCCAGTTTTGCTGAAAAAAGCAGACAAGCATTGCTTCGAAATGCTTCGAGTGCGAACAACTTTTGTTGGATTTGCTTCATCTTGAAACACCCATACAGCCGACTGCTGTTTACGTTCCGGCTCATACGAATAGATCCATGATTCGTTATCTGTTACAATCTTATATACGTCTTTTGAGGCACCGCCATTTATTTCTTGAGCATTTTTGTACACCAATCGACACGAAGCATCTTTTTGAGATTGCGGCAAATTATGTGGGATCCAACGAGAGCAAACTTATTAACGGCTAAATAATCATGCAATATTTTATGTATGCTGGTGGAACTAATGCCTAGGGTTGCCTCAATCTCACAATATGTCGCATGACGATCTTTCATTATTAGTTTTTGCACAGCATCAATGTTTTCTGGCACAACAACTGATTTTGGACGACCTTCACGAAGTTCATCATTGAGCGAACGGCGGCCACCATTAAATTCGTTATACCAGGTTTCACAGTGGCAAAGGATGGAGCTTCGTCGCCAAATGTGGAAGTTAGTTGATCGATGCACTCTTGTCTTGATAATCTACGTCGAAAGTCGTAATAAATCATTGCACGAACATTTTTACGAGCTAATTCCATGTTTTTGTTGTCACACAATTTTCAAGTTAGTGTAAACAAAACAAATGACGCTCTATTGACAAAACGTTTGAAGTAAATTATGGTCAAAAATGTCAAACTTTCCATTGGGAACGTCAGATGGCACCTACAACATTCAAGGTTGCCAAGGCTCAAAATATAAATAGTGCCCCTCGTACGTGTATGGCGCCTTTAACCACAAAACCAGAACTTCGCTTTACAAATCCTGTTTTATACCACATAGTAGCTCTTCATAGGCAGGTACTTTGCAGCTTCGCATGAGTTTACCATATCCTGCCTGCTATCCTCATATACTACGACGGATATGTACGTCTTGCAACCCGATTCCAAAGAAAAGTTAGGTTTGCTCTAATCTCAAAGTGCAAAACAAATATTATAAACATTACAAATATGTTAGTGAAATCACTTGAAGTTATGAAAAGGTTAAGTGCATTATTGGCTTTACTCGCATTCATTTCTGCATTAATATATTCGGTATAATACAATCTAGATGCATTTATCTATTACACCACATGTAAGGTATATAGACATTTTCTGTGAAACAAGATATCGAAGGCCAAGTTTAGCAATAGTGTTCCATATACTACTAAAACAAAAAGAAGTTTAACAAATATGACTCTAAAATTATTATTTTTAAACGAAAAGTTGCTTGAAGTATCTGTTATAAAAGAACAGTTTAAACTGTGAGTAACCCTTTGACTTTTGGAATTATTAATTTTTATTGTACGAAAAAATAAGAGTATTTATGTTATTCTTTTGTCTACTGCACTGTATGTATGAAAAAAACAAAGCAAAAATCTTATAACAGGTATTTGAAGTCCGTTCGTTCTCTCAAAATTATTGAGCTTAAGTATTACATTTTGACTTTCTCTACTACGTGCTTACACTAGGTAAGTAAACAAGTATAGATACTGCAGTCCACTAAACTGCATATAAAAAATCATTTTTAGAGAAACGTCCGTGTTTGTGTGTATGTATATGCAACGAAAGGTCCGATAAATACCAAACCTGGTATTTAAGTCCAGTATCTTCCAAAAATGCGACATGCACACTTTGAGCAAAATTCCCTCCTCCAACTACCGTTTACATGGAACATTTTTCTAAAATTTCGGTTTTCTCAAAAATGGCTGTAACGATTTTGATAAAGTACCATATAATAAAGATATTTACATGACAAATAAAACGTGTATCTTGTATTTTCTGGGCATAGCCTGTGAAGTCCTCTTCATTTGGAAGTCATTTTTATAGCTGGTAAATCGTAAGAGATAAATTTAGCACAATAAAACCCTAGACCTATTTAAAACACAATTTATTTCAAATAAGGTTTTTCGTAGCCTTGACTATTTCCGAGATATGCGTTAATATTAGTTGAAGTGTTTCAATAATTGGCAATTTTTAAGGTGCCGGCGCACTCAATGGTTTCCATTGAGTGGCGAGCCATTAATAACGGTTACCACGGAAATGGCTTATGCTACAAAAAATTATTTGAAATAAGTTCTGTGTTCTAAAGAGATCTAAATTTTTATGTGTAGACGTTTTGGTCTATCGCTTAACGTTTACCAGTTATACAACATTATCTAAACTTCTATCCGAATCAACAGGACTTACCAGAAAATTCCAGATATACATTTTATTTGTCATGTAAATAATATATGGTATTTTAATCAAATTCGTTAGAGCAACTTTTAATAAAATAAAACATTTCCTAAAACGTTGTACAGCCGTGGACAGAAAGAAATTTGATGTGTTACATTCACATGACTTTATTTACCCTCTATCGCTTATTAGTGGGTATACGAGCTGTTCTTACTAAAGCTTATTTTTCTATCTACTACATTAATCAAATAAACCTTTGCAAAATAGCTACATTATACATTTCGTTATAGATACAAAGGGAACAGCGATAGTCAAATGTTTAAGAACTGGACGCTATACGCTGCCTTAAAATTCCATACTGTTGCCATGCAATTGCGAGAAACAACTGCATGTTGAAAGGACTTTATGACCAGGAAATGAACAATTCGAACCATTAATAACGGATATCTTGGAAATGGCTGATGCCACAGAAAAAAGTTATTTGAAATTAGTTTTGTTTTAAAGAGATCTACAGTTCTTGTGTAGAACGTACTCTTCTATCGCTTAACGTTTACTAGCTATACAAAATTATAAAAATTCCTTCCAAATGAAGAGGACTTCTAAGGCTATTTCCAGAAAATTCAAGAGATTAAATTTATTTGTCATGTAAATATCATTAATATATAGTATTTTAATCAAAATTGTTAGAGCCATTTTTCAGAAAATCAAAATTTTCGAAAAATGCTCCATGCAAAGGATAGTTTGGGGGGTCGCATCTCCAGAAGGTATTGAACCTAAATATCAAGTTTGGTGTTTCTCCGAATTTTCGTTTTGAGTTATGCTGTTCACACACACACACACACACACATGAACCTAAAAATTATTTTGTTTGATTCATGGACCTCAAAACATGTATTTCCGGTGAAATCCCTGTATGGAATTTTTGGGCGGAATGCAATACCTTCTCTACCTACTATGCACATGGTAGAGAAAGTAAAAATGATTCAACCCCAAATTCCATGTGCAGATCGAAGGGCTTCCTGTACTTTCGTAACAGCTGGTATACGCACAAGGCATATGCAGGAACTGTAGAATGCTCTGTCCATGGGAGGCAATGGTCACTTTATAAACTACTGAAAACAGCACTGAACGTCACGGTGGCCGAGAGGTTAAGAAGACGCTCCTTGCGAATACAGGCTCATTGGCTTAAATCTCGCATAGGTTGTTGTTTTTTATGTTAATTTTATGGCTGGATGTGTAGAGCATAATATTGTATTAACATAACTTTAGCATTTCAAGTTTAGGTACATCTATGCATACAAAAACATAATGCTACTATAATAATCGTTTTAATAACTAAAGAAATAACTGCAAATAAATTATCTTCTAAAACTAAAATACACAAAAAATTCTGATGTGTTACACTCACATGACTTTCTCTACTGTTGTACAAACTATTTTTACAAACGCTTATTCCCCATATGCTTCATGTTAATCGAAAGGTTCATCTTATTGCTAATTCTCTTGTAGATGCAAGGGGAATATGGTAGGCTTTAAGCGATAGTCAAATGTTTTAAGAGCTGGTTGCTATGTGGCGCATTCCATTCTCTTTGCAAGTCCAGGACATAAAAAAATGAATAACGAATTCCCATTTGAGAAAAAGTACTGGAAAATTTAAGGGAATAACAAGCAATATCTCGAAAATGGTTCACTCAATAAAAAAATGTATAGGATATAAATTGTGTATTTTAACGCGATCTACATTTTTTGTGTAGTAAAATTTTGTCTATCTCTTATGGTTTACGAATTATGCAAAAGTCGTTCACAATGAAGAATGCTTTTGGAGACATTCCCAGAAAATTCAAGATATACATTTTATTTGTCATGAAAATATCTTAAACATATGATATTTTAATCAAAATCGTTAGAGCCATTTTTGAGAGAATTAAAATTTTCGAAAAATGTTCCATGTAAAGGGTAGTCTGGGGTGGGGGGAATTTTCTTGAAAACCTTCGTGTCGCATCTCTGGAAGATACTGAACCTAAATACCAAGTTTGGTGTTTATCCGACTGTTCGTTTCTGAGTTATGCTGTTCACAGACACACACACAGACAGACACACAGACACACACGGACATGTTTCAAAAAATGCTTTTTTTGGATTCAGGTGGTCTCAAAACATGTATTTCCGGTGAAATCTCGGTATCGAATTTTTGGATGATATACAATACTTCCCCTACTTACTATACGTAGTAGAGAAAGTAATTAATAAAATTAATAACGGGTGTATGATCCCTCAGCACGTATAACTGCCCTCAATCTTCGGGGCATAGATTAAATTAAATCGCTACAGTAACAGGACCATAAACTGTGAAATCCCAGGCTTCTTGAATTTGTGCCCAGAAACCATCTTTTGTCCTTTACGCATATGCAGGGAAATTCAGCGCAGCCCCCTTTTCACCTCAGTCTACCCGTTATTAACAGGGTTGAAATCTGGTGAACAGGGAGGCCAGTCTAACACTCTGATATCCTGCCTCCCTGAGAACCAATTTGACACCTTTTGACTTGTGTGAACAGGATGATTATCCTGTACGAATTCAACAATTCCATGAGGATATCTCATCCTCAGAGTTGAGAATTGAATATTATCTCAGAATGTAGTTGTATTGTATTTCAAATGTTGGGGAGCGGAACTTGAAGTAGTTGCAACTGCGCGTATGTTATAATGTTTCCGGTAGCCTTCGCCCCAAAAAAATGTTTAAAAAATATTAACTTTGTAATTTTTGACTGTTTCTTTAAATATTATATATTTATGTTTGCCTCGGCTGCGTCAGTATTATTGTTAGAGACATGGATTTCTTTGCAAGGCGTGGTGCAGCTGAAGAATGTAGGCTTACACGGATTATAATGTTTAATTCACTCCTTTTTATTAATTCTTGACACGATTTAAACAACACTTCACTGATATAGAGAGCTGTAAGATTCTTTTATTAAATACTTCCACTTTTTAAACCGTAAATTATTTTCGTCTCACACTGAATACGTATTAAATTTCTCGGGGACGCATCTCGCGTCCGGTTAGGAACACTGTCTACAACCAACTGAACTCTGAATTTGTAAATTTTGCTATATTTCAGTTTCTGATTGACTAATCCTAGTCCAATAGAATACTTTCATTTAACTTAAGCTTTCTTTCTGGTTGTTGATTGGTTATTTTATAAACTGTCACTAAAATTACATTATTTAACCTATTATTCTCACAGCTGCTACATTATTAAATTACGTAATACATTCACATAACATTATTGAACATGTATACAATAATATAAACATATACAATGGCTGTAATATATACTTTTTATATATTGCTTTAAGGCGGGCTGTTATTGAATTTATATAATTAGATGAAATCATTTAAGTGTTAAAAATACTGCCTCATCTCAAATATCACCCCGTATTGCATTCTGTTCAGTGTATCGTCAAGCTGCCACAACACACCTAGACCGTCCCTTGATATCCAGCTCCAACAAGATAAGGATACGTGACCATTATGGAATTGTGAAGCCACGTATTTGCATCGTATCGGGACCCCTTAGACAATCACCTTTCCCTTACATTTGGAAGAAAATGTCACCTCGTCTGAGAATATCACGTTACTCCAGTCGCGTTGGCATTCTCCTCTGCAAACGCGAGGTGAAACAATCTGTGATCGTCTGTATGATGTTGCTTTTTAGCTTTCATTCGTGCAGGAAGTCCTGGTCGTTTAGACGCCACAGAGCTGTTCAAGCTGATGCAGGGAATTATGAATGTATCTTCAGTTCAGAAGCAGTTTGGAAAGGGTTCCTCTCTGCTACTGCAACTAAAGCTGCATCCATTTCAGGAGTGGACACATGTGTTCTTCCTGAACCAGGACGATGGCGTTCAGTCCCTTCCCTGGATAAACTCACCACCTTGGCGCTGTAGTTGCAGGGAGTCCAATACGAGCTGCAGCTTCACAAACAGAAAAGCCTCTTACATGAGTAGTGCAAGTAGAGATTTCCTGAGGCCTATGTCTTTGTGTGCGCGTTCTCAAACGCAGTGTGATTCACGAAAGAGAACCTGTTCGGCCCTAATGCATTTGCGCACCCTTCTGCACATCACGTTATTTCGTGTGCACCATATTGCAGTTAGATTAGGTAGATTAGGTATAAGGATTATAATCACCATTCTATTATTAACTTTACCGAATGCCACGTATGAAAAGCAGTATAACGAAAACAAGTAGACTCTATGTGTTGATTAAACTTATTAACAGAAGAAAAACTCTGATGTGTTACACTCACATGACTTTCTCTACTCTTGTACAAACTATTTTTACAAACGCTTATTCTCCATATACTTCATGTTAATCGAGATATTGAGATGTTAATCTTATTGCTAATTTTCTTGTAGATGCAAGAGGAAATGTTAGGCTTTAAGCTATAGTCAAATATTTTAAGAGGTGGTTGCTATGTGGAGTATTCCATTCTCTTTGCATTATCAGGACCAGCAAAATGAATAACGAATTTCCATTTGAGAAAGAGTATAAGTATTGGAAAATTTAAGGGAATAACAAGCAATATCTCGAAAATGGTTCACTCAACAACAAAAAAATGTATATGACATAAATTGTGTATTTTAACGCGATCTACATTTTTTGTGTAGTAAACTTTTGTCTATCTCTTATGGTTTACCAGTTATGCAAAAGTCGTTCACAATGAAGAATACTTTTGGATAAATTCCAAGAAAATTCGAAATATACATTTCATCATGGAAATAGCTTAAACATATGATATTTTAATCAAAATCGTTAGAGCCATTTTTGAGAAAATTAAAATTTTGGAAAAATGTTCCATGTAAAGGATAGTCTGGGGTGGGGGGATTTTCTTTAAAACCTTCGTGTGGCATCTCTGGAAGATACTGAACCTAAATACCAAGTTTGGTGTTTATCCGACTGTTCGTTTCTGAGTTATGGTGTTCACAGTCACACAGACACAGACACACACACGGGCATGTTTCCAAAAAAAAAAATTTTGTATTCAGGGGGCCTCAAAACATGTATTTCCGGTGAAATCTCGGTATCGAATTTTTGGGTGGAATACAATATTTCCCCTACTTATAATACGTAGTAGAGTAAGTAAAAAAGTGTTACATGCGAACCTGCGCTGCGGTCTTAATCATAGAAGTACCCTAAGCTAGCCTCAGCGCTACAGAATACACGTGGAAGGTAGCATGGTTAGTAATATCGTAGAATGTGCTGCAGCGTTTACACAACTGTATTGCGTATGGTGTAAGCAAGGCGCTGTGACATGTAGGACTTAGAAAAATTTGGCTTTCAAGACATGAATCATTTTGTTTTGTACACGGGTGCATGTAAAGGATAATTGGAGGAGAGAGATTTCCTTGAAAACCTTTGTGCCGCATCTTTCAAAAATACTGAACTTAACAAGATTGGTATTTATCCGACTTTTCGCTTTTGAGTTATGCTGTTCACGACACACACGCACACTTGCGCGCACGGACCTTTTTCTAAAAATGCTTTTTTATTCGAGGTGCCTCAAAACATGTATGTTAAATGAAATCCTGATATCAAATTCTTGGATGGAATGCAATACCTTCTCTTCCTACAATGAACGTGATAGAGAAAGTAATAAGCTTTCGTAAAAATAGTTTGTCTAAGCTATATAAAAAACGATAGCGTTTAGAAAAGTCATCTGAATGTAAACATATCAGATTTGTTCTTGGCATCATAGTTTGTCCCAAGTTTTTGGTTACATCACGTCTCTATAGCATAAAATTATGTCATAAAAATTATGGCCTGTGTATCTACATTGCCTAGCAACAATTGTTTTCTTTTGTTGACATTTTTATCCGTTACTAAAATAACTGAGATGATTTACGTGACGTAATTACAGGTGCTGTTGCCAGCCTCCAGCTTGCTGCAGATCAGTTCTGTACGGGAGGCCTGCTGCAAATTCCTTATGCGACAACTCCACCCCTCCAACTGCCTCGGCATCCGCAGTTTCGCAGGTCAGTGAATTGTGCTTTTAGCCTGCACTATGGCACTTTAAATGTTTCTTTTCCCCCACCTTTTGTTGTCACCTTCCCGATGCCGCAGCCGTGTTTCCAATCCTTGCCCTCCATTCTTCGTTTTTTCTTACTTTTTCTCTCAAGGAATTCCGTGAGATTCAGAATGGATAGCGAACATATTTCTTCGGGTGTCACCTTTGTGTTTCCCAAGCTGCACAAATGAAACGTCACTTTATGGAAAATATTCGGGGTCATGAAAGGGGTTATGTTTTTTTTTTTTTTTGAATAGGTACAATAACGGCAGTATTATCTTTGCTTATCACTGCGGCTCAATGGATTACCCTAATCCTTAGCTTAATAGTACTGTATTCGCAATGGTTTACCCTCCTGTTAGACAAAACCGGAAGATTATCATCAGAGTGTCGGAGTATATCTGAGAACTCCCAAACTTGTTTTATCACGAAAGCAGAAGAACTGAAACGCTAAACGGATAATGTTCTGAAGGAATACATACTCCTATTCTTACAATTTCTAAAACTAATCTCCTTAAATCATAGTTTTCAGACCTACAGCAAGAATCGATACATTGAAATACCACTGTAATAACAATACTAATAAAATAATGATTAATCAAGGGGAATTGGTAGGCTTAAGCGATAGTCAAATATTTTAAGATCTGGTTGCTATGTGCAGTATTCCATTCTCTTTGCATTACCAGGACAAAAAAAATGAAAAACGAATTTCCATTTGCGAAAAAGTATAAGTATTGAAAAATTTAAGGGAATAACAAGCAATATCTCGAAAATGGTTCACTCAACAAAACAAATGTATATGACATAAATTGTGTATTTTAACGGTATCTACATTTTTGTGTAATAAAATTTTGTCTCTCTCTTATGGTTTACCAGTTATACAAAAGTCGTTCACAATGAAGAATACTTTTGGAGACATTCCCAGAAAATTCGACATATACATTTCATTTGTCATGAAAATATCTTAAGCATATGATATTTTAATCAAAATCATTAGAGCCATTTTTGAGAAAATTAAACTTTTCGAAAAATGTTCCATATAAAGGGTAATCTGGGGTGGATGGATTTTCTTGAAAACCTACGTGTGGCATCTCTGGAATATACTGAACCTAAATACCAAGTTTGGTGTTTATCCGACTGTTCGTTCCTGAGTTATGCTATTCACAGACACACACACACGAGCATGTTTCCAGAAATGCCTTTTTTGGATTCAGTGTCTCAAAACATGTATTTCCGGTGAAATCTCGGTATCGAATTTTTGGGTGGAATACAATACTTCCCCTACTTACTATACGTAGTAGAGAAAGTAAAAAATAAATAATAGTCACAGACCCATGCCAAATGCAAATCAATTAAGATTCATTATGAGATGTGTATGCCAAAGCAGAAACTTTTTTCTACAAGGGAAAGCTGTCTCCAACAACACAACAATACAGACATTGTGAAGTGAGGACATAAAGAACCTTACATTTATGTTGATTGGCTATTGAAATAGGACGCTATGTATCGTGCCAAAGAATAGCCAATCAAATGCTTAGCTAACTCCAAACAGAAATGTATATATTCTTATAGCGTATAAAGCGATCTCCAGTTCCTCAGTTTACTCCACGGTGTAGGCGTCGTATTAGTCAAGGTAAAATGTAAAGAAACGAGTTACTAAGTATATATTTGCAGTGTAACCTATCACAATATTTAGTTACGTCATATTCACTACGTGAAACAATATAGGCACAGTTTCAGCAAGGAAAAGTTGAGAAATGCATAGTGGTATACTTTGTTGGCGATTACGTTGAGGTAGGAAATTATAGTATAACAACTTAGTAAAATCCTTCGGTCTCCGGACTGCGTGAGTATTCAGGAGGGATAAATTACCCCCACTCTACTTGTCTTTTGCCTTTAGCTACTAAGTTATCCAATGAGGTATCTTAAAGAGGAAGTGGGCAGATACGCGGGAAACAAGTATCACGTCACTGTTGTGAACACAGCAATTTTATAGCGTAGAAAGATTTAATAGGATCATGTTTACATCGTGGTAACTCAAAAACTAGAATCCTTACTCCAGTTCTGTAAGAGGTATTTTAAAGAGCACAGTATGATGATGTGTGATTGGTCTCCTTATAAAAAATTAAAGCTGCTAGTTTTCTTTGTAAAACTTCAAGTTAAATAATTTGCATAATTTGCATAGTATGAATTAACTTTCGGAAGTTATCCCACGATAATACCGCATGTATGTGAAATGCTATCGCTAGTTATATGCAAACATTTGTTTTCACGCCCGCTGTACCTTGTTTTGCGTGGCCTGTCACAGCTAAACTATAATCCTTAAAGCTGAACTTTTCAATTTTATCTCTTCAGGTTTCCTTACCGATACACTCCCTCCCAGCAGAAACTTACTCAACCAAACATACAAATTAGCTAGGCAGAGCGTAATTAATTAAACACGTAATAAAACACTAAAGGCGACGCAATTTACGATAATACAAATATAATCAAACGTATCCACCGCAACGTACAAATGTAAAACAGTTAAAAGCAAGATTTTATTCTGCGAGTAGGAATGATTGCAAAACTAGCGTAGCGAGTTGGAAAATCCTGCGTAGAATAAACTTGATTTGAACATGCGTATCATAGACGAACTTTTAGACAGTGGTCGTAATTATAGATAAATTATAGATTATGAATTAGATAGATCCTGTTCACGTATTTCCATTACCTATTTCTGTGATGGTCACCTGTTTCTTTTAGCCTTAGTGCTGACAACATGATGAGTTAAAAAGAAAAAAACATTACAAAGAATTATATTTAAATATACTAATAATAATATGAAATGGGATTTAGATACCGTCGATATCTCTATACTCTCGATACTCGGTTGTATGAAAGTATGTCTAATACTTTGAGATAAACCATCCATACTTTTTCATACTTTTAAATGTTTTAAGTTTTGCATTATTAAAAGTTGTTGTGTTTAACTTTATACCATATATGGAATAAGAGGAGTCCATACCTCACGTTATTGCCTCACACGAGCCCTCAAAAAAGTGCTTGATAGACCTTGACTGCGTTTCTTGTGGCTGAAACAATGCAACATTTCATATACTGTTGTGTCTAAATGAAAACATGCAAAAACAAGGGAAGGAGTAGAGATACTCATGTAACATGCAGCGTTAACTGAGTTGTGAATGAAGCTGATTTAGCTCACGCACTAAATCACGTTTCTACAATAGCCTTTGCATTGAAGATGTTATATTGTTGTAGGAGTTGTGTTATATTTCAACTGTTGAGGAACCGAACTTGAAATTCATTGCAACCACACGTATATTACCTGCTTTCCGGTAGCCTTTGCCCTAATTTTAAAAATATTAACTTTGTAATTTTGACTGTTTCTTTAAATATTATGTATTTATGTTTGCCTTAATTGCGTCAGTATTTATTTTAGAGACATGGATGTCTTGACAAGGTTGTGGTGCGACTTAAGAATGTAGTCTTACACAGATTATAATTTTGCTTCACTCCTTTTATTAATGCTTGACACGATTTAAATAACACTTCACTGATATAGAAGTGTGAGATTATTTTATTAATTACTTTTACTTTTTAACACGTAAACTTATGTTTCGTCTCACACGAATAGGTATCAAATCTCTCGAGGACGCATCTCGCATCCGGTTACAAACACTGTTTGCAGGCAACTGAATTGATTTCAACCATCTAAACTTGTAAATTTCTGTATTTCAAGTCTCTGATTGGCTATTTATAATCCAATAGAATACCTTTATTTAACTAAAGCTTTTTCTGGTTGTTGATTGTCTATTTTTATAAACTGTCACAAAAATTACATTATTGCTTCCAAGAAACACAAGTAGTATTGTTAGACTTTCAAATTCATTATTGCCTCAAGGTTACCTCATTGTTACCTCAGTGTTAGCAAGTTTTAACCTATTATTCTCACAGCTCCTACATTATTAAATTACGTAATACATTCATATAACATTATTGAACATGTATACAATAATATAAGCATATGCAATGGCTGTTACATACATTTTACAAATTATTACATACACATATTGTTTCAAGGCGGGCTGTTATTGAATTTACATATTATATAATTCGACTGAAATTATTTAAGTGTTAAAAATACTGCCTGAACATTTAACTACTCCGGTCACCAAAATGCGTGAATCCAACATAAATAAATAAAACTTAAGACGTAAGATAATACAGCGCATGGAAATATTCGTTCTTTCAAGAGTGCTCGTGTTCTTAAACAAAAATCTTTGATTCCTTTATATCTCTGCATTTCATGCAATGTTTGATTTTGTTATTCAATTTTAAATTGTCTCTAATATGACCTTAAATCATTCATGCACATGCTAATGTGTGAGGACGAGTAGTAGAGAGGCTTACTCCACAAACTTACTATGTTTTCGAGTGTTATACGGCTAATTGCTTATTATTAGGGCATCGGAGTCGCTGTATTGAGGAAAGCGCATAGAATAAGAACGTAAGGACTGAGATTGACGCCGCGCGGTACAGTCTATACAAGAAGAATTACGCATGTCTCGCGAACACTCACTGTATTTCTGCAATATTATTTATAACATATACAGTTAACTTATATAACTGAAATGTATGTATTAAATCATAATGCAAAACACTACGTCACAATATGCACATGGATATGATTCCATGCCAATTTATTGCAATGAATAACAACCCACAGCTTGTATCCTGTGTTTACATAACGTAATATCGGCGAAATAAATGCCGCGTATAGTTCATTAAACGTTTGATTTGATGGAGGTGACTCCTGCTGTAGCAGTTTATCCTCACATTTTGCAACACAACGCTTGTATGTTTCTGTGTTGATATGTCTTCGCACATTACTCGATCTACTATGCGCAGAAGCAATTGTGCTATTGCACGGTTTGCTATAAGGTTTTTCATTAATGATACAGAAAACGTCTTTCCCATATTCCAATATATAGTTTTTCAACGTTGTTGACTTTCTTGCCCTTTCGTTTGGCATTTCGACTACGTGAGCACTGTGCGGCGATACGCTTGATTCAACTGTACAGGTAACCCTCTCGTTGTAAACAGTCAACAGTCAACTGCAGGACGCCTCTAAACAAACGTAACGACTCCGATGTCGCAGCCCTACTTATTACCGAATAAAAATAAATGTTATATGTGGTTGTGAATAGAGGTAGAATAGCGTAACACATATATTGCTTTTAGTTGTTTGAGTTTCATGTAAAATATATATTAGTTTCTATTTTAAAGATTGCAGAATAAAAAATCTGATATGCTACACTCACATGACTTTCTCTACTTTTGTACAAACTATTTCTACAAACGCTTACTCTTAATATACTTCATTTTAATTGAGATGTTAATCTTAGTGCTAATTTTCTGTAGGTGCAAGAGGAATATGGTAGACTTTAAGCGACAGTCAAATATTTTAAGAGCTGGTTGCTATGTGGCGCATTCCATTCTCTTTGCATGTCCAGGACATAAAAAAAATGAATAACGAATTCTCATTTGAGAAAAAGTATAAGTATTGGAAAATTTAAGGGAATAACAAGCTATATCTCGAAAATGGTTCACTCAACTAAAAAAATGTATATGACATAAATTGTGTATTTTAACGCGATCTACATTCTTGTGTAGTAAAATTTTGTCTATCTCTTATGGTTTACCAGTTATGCAAAAGTCGTTCACAATGAAGAATACTTTTGGAGACATTCCCAGAAAATTCGAGATATACATTTCATTTGTCATGAAAGTATCTTAAACATATGATATTTTAATCAAAATCGTTAGCCATTTTTGAGAAAATTAAAATTTTCGAAAAATCTTCCATGTAAAGAGTAATCTGGGGTGGGGGATTTTCTTGAAAACCTTCGTGTCGCATATCTGGAAGATACTGAACCTAAATACCAAGTTTGGTGTTTATCCGACTGTTCGTTTCTGAGTTATGCTGTTCACAGGCAGACACACACGGACATGTTTCCAAAAATGCCTTTTTTTGGATTCAGGGGATCTCAAAACATATATTTCCGGTGAAATCTCGGTATTTAATTTTTGGGTGGAATTCAACACTTGCCCTACTTACTATACGTAGTAGAGAAAGTAAAAAGAATTGCTAGCATTTGTTTTTCTATGGATAGAAAATTAAAACCAAGTTGTCACCATAAAATACAGTTAGATAAAAGGAAAACACAAAACGTATTATTATTATTATTATTATTATTATTATTATTATTATTCGCTTTGCTTAATAATAGGGGATATATAATCTGTGGCATCATCAAGATAAAACAGCTGCTACCAATTGGAGAATGCCAAACGGGTACAATTTCGGAATTAGCATACAATACAAAATTGATTGCATGCATTTATACACAAAAACTACCAATTAGAACATAATTCAGTGAACAAGCTATCGCCTTTACAGTTTTTTACTTTCTCTACTACGTATAGTAAGTAGGGGAAGTATTGTATTCCACTCATAAATTCGATAGCGAGACTTCACCGGAAATACACGTTTTGAGACCTTCTGAATCCAAAAAAATCTGATGTGTTACACTCACATGACTTTCTCTACTCTTGTACAAACTATTTTTACAAACGCTTATTCTCCATATGCTTCATGTTAATCGAGATATCGAGATGTCAATCTTATTGATAATTTTCTTGTAGATGCAAGGGGAATATGGTAGGTTTTAAGTGATAGTCAAATATTTTAACGCTGGTTGCTATGTGGCGCATTCCATTCTATTTGCATGTCCAGGACATAAAAAAAAATCTGATGTGTTACACTCACATGACTTTCTCTACTCTTGTACAATCTAATTTTACAAACGCTTATTCCCCATATGCTTCATGTTAATCGAGATATCGAGATGTCTATCTTATTGGTAATTTTCTTGTAGATGCAAGGGGAATATGGTAGCTTTTAAGCGATAGTCAAATATTTTAACGCTGGTTGCTATGTGGCGCAATCCATTCTCTTTGCATGTCCAGGACATAAAAAAATGAATAACGCATTTGAGAAAAAGTATAAGTATTGGAAAATTTAAGGAAATAACAAGCAATATCTCCAAAACGGTTCACTCAACAAAAGAAATGTATATGACACAAGTTGTGTATTTTAACGCGATCTACATTGTTTGTGTAGTAAAATTTTGTCTATCTCTTATGGTTTACCAGTTATTGCAAAAGTCGTTCACAATGAAGAATACTTTTGGAGACATTCCCAGAAAATTCGAGATATACATTTCATTTCTCATGATAGTATCTTAAACATATGATATTTTCATCAACATCGTTAGCGCCATTTTTGAGAAAATTAAAATTTTCGAAAAATCTCCCATGTAAAGGGTAGTCTGGGGTGGGGGGATTTTCTTGAAAACCTTCGTGTCGCATCTGTGGAAGATACTGAACCTAAATACCAAGTTTGGTGCTTATCCGACTGTTCGTTTTTGAGTTATGCTGTTCAAAGACACACAGACACACAGACACACACACACACACACACACACAGATACACACACACACACACACACACACACTCACACAGACACACGGACATGTTTCCAAAAATGCTTTTTTTGGATTCAGGAGGTCTCAAAACATGTATTTCCGGCGAAATCTCGGTATCGAATTTTTGGTTGGAATGCAATACTTCCCCTACTTACTATACGTAGTAGAGAAAGTAAAAATGTAGATTGCTTTAAAACACGCAATTTATGCGAAATAACTTGTTTGTGGCATCGGCTATTTCCGAGATATCGTTTATCATTTCTTTGAATATTTCACTACTCCATTTATACTTTCTCTACCACGTACCTAGTAATTAGAGAACGTACTACATTTCACCCAAAATTTTCACCGGAAATACACGTTTTGAGGCTCCCTAAATAAAAGAGTGCATTTTTACTTTATCCCGTACAGAATAGGTACAGAATTTGCATTCCACAAAAAACAATTATGAGATTTCATCAGAAATACATGTTTTGAGGTCCCCTGAATAAATAAAAAAGACGTTTTTGGAAAAGGTCCTTCAATATCTCTGAACAGCATTACTGAAAAACGAAAAATCGGATAAATACCAAACTTGGTATTTAAGTTAGTATCTTCCAATGATGCGACACAAGATTTTCAAGATAATCCTCTCAACGCCAATATTTTTCAAAATATTGATTTTCTAAAATGGCGCTAACGATTTTGATTAAAATACCATATTTTAAATATATTTAGATGACAAATAAAATGTATAGTTTGAATGTTGTGGGAGTAACCTTTAAAGTCTTCATTCGGCAGGAACTTTGTATAATCTTATATAATTGGTAAAGGTTAAGCCATAAACGAAAACGTACTACACAAGACATGTACAATAGACAGTTAATTTCACATACTTTTTTGTGACACAAGCCATTTCTGAGATATCAGTTATTAAAAGTTCGAATTGTTTATTTCTTGGTCATTCTCTTAAAGTCCTTTCAACATTCAGTTGTTTCTCGCGATTGCAGGGAAACAGTATGGAATTTTAAGGCTAGCATATAGCGTCCAGTTCTTAAACATTTGACTATCGCTGTTCTGTTTGTATCTATAACGCAAATCTGTGTAATGCAGCTATTTCTGCAAAGGTATTTGGATTACAACTTAGTAGATATAAAAACATTTCTGATGTGTTACATTCACATGACTTTCTCCACCCTCTATCGCATATTAGTGGGTATACAAACTATTCTTGCTAAAGCTTATTACTTTCTCTACTACGTATAGTAAGTAGGGAAAGTATTGTATTCCACCCAAAAATTCGATACCGAGATTACACCGGAAATACATGTTTTCAGACCCCCTGAATAAAAAAAAATCTGATGTGTTACAATCACATGACTTTCTCTACTCTTGTACAATATATTTTTACAAACGACTATTCTCCATATGCTTCATATTAATCGAGATATCAATCTTATTGGTAATTTTCTTGTAGATGCAAGGGGAATATGGTAGCTTTTAAGCGATAGTCAAATATTTTATCGCTGGTTGCTATGTGGCGCATTCCATTCTCTTTGCATGTCCAGGACATAAAAAAATGAATAACGAATTTGAGAAAAAGTATAAGTATTGGAAAATTTAAGGAAATAACAAGCAATATCTCGAAAACGGTTCACTCAACAAAAAAATGTATATGATATAAGTTGTGTATTTTAACGCGATCTACATTTTTTGTGTAGTAAAATTTTGTCTATCTCTTATGGTTTACCAGTTATGCAAAAGTCGTTCATAATGAAGAATACTTTTGGAGACATTCCCAGAAATTTCGAGATATACATTTCATTTCTCATGACATTATCTTAAACATATGATATTTTAATCAAAATCGTTAGAGCCATTTTTGAGAACATTAAAATTTTCGAAAAATGTTCCATGTAAAGGGTAGTCTGGGGTGGGGGGATTTTCTTGAAAACCTTCGTGTCGCATCTCTGAAAGATACTGAAACTAAATACCAAGTTTGGTGTTTATCCAACTCTTCGTTTTTGAGTTATGCTGTTCACAGACACACAGACAGACAGACACACAGACAGACAGACACACACACGGACATGTTTCCAAAAATGCTTTTTTTGGATTCAGTGAGTCTCAAAACATGTATTTCCGGTGAAATCTCGGTATCGAAATTTTGGGTGGAATGCAATACTTCCCCTACTTACTATACGTAGTAGAGAAAGTAATAAGTATTGGAAAATTTAAGGGAATAACAAGCAATATCTCGCAAACGGTTCACTCAACAAAAGAAATGTATATGACATAAATTGTGTATTTTAACGCGATCTACATTTTTCGTGTAGTAAAAGTTTGTCTATCTCTTATGGTTTACCAGTTATGAAAAAGTCGTTCATAACGAAGAATACTTTTGGTGACATTTCCAGAAAATTCGAGATATACATTTTATTTGTCATGACAATATCTTAAACATATGATATTTTAATCAAAATCGTTAGAGCCGTTTTTGAGAAAATTAAAATTTTCGAAAAATGTTCCATGTAAAGGGTAGTCTGGGGTGGGGGGATTTTCTTGAAAACCTTCGTGTCGCATCTCTGAAAGATACTGAAACTAAATACCAAGTTTGGTGTTTATCCAACTCTTCGTTTTTGAGTTATGCTGTTCACAGACACACAGACAGACAGACACACAGACAGACAGACACACACACGGACATGTTTCCAAAAATGCTTTTTTTGGATTCAGTGAGTCTCAAAACATGTATTTCCGGTGAAATCTCGGTATCGAAATTTTGGGTGGAATGCAATACTTCCCCTACTTACTATACGTAGTAGAGAAAGTAATAAGTATTGGAAAATTTAAGGGAATAACAAGCAATATCTCGCAAACGGTTCACTCAACAAAAGAAATGTATATGACATAAATTGTGTATTTTAACGCGATCTACATTTTTCGTGTAGTAAAAGTTTGTCTATCTCTTATGGTTTACCAGTTATGAAAAAGTCGTTCATAACGAAGAATACTTTTGGTGACATTTCCAGAAAATTCGAGATATACATTTTATTTGTCATGACAATATCTTAAACATATGATATTTTAATCAAAATCGTTAGAGCCGTTTTTGAGAAAATTAAAATTTTCGAAAAATGTTCCATGTAAAGGGTAGTCTGGGGTGGGGGGATTTTCTTGAAAACCTTCGTGTCGCATCTCTGAAAGATACTGAACCTAAATACTAAGTTTGGTGTTTATCCGACTCTTCGTTTTTGAGTTATGCTGTTCACAGACACACAGACACACAGACACACAGACAGACACACAGACGGACATGTTTCCAAAAATGCTTTTTTTGGATTCAGTGAGTCTCAAAACATGTATTTCCGGTGAAATCTCGGTATCGAAATTTTGGGTGGAATACAATACTTCTCCTACTTACTATACGTAGTAGAGAAAGTAAAAAGCATTTTTGCAAACATATCCGTGTGTGTTTCTGTGTGTCTGTGTGTCTGTGAACAGCATAACTCAGAAACGAACAGTCGGATAAACACCAAACTTGGTATTTATATTCAGTATCTTCCAGAGATGCGACACGAAGGTTATCAAGAAAAACCTCCCACCCCAGGTTACCCTTTACATGGAACATTTTTCGAACATTTTAATTTTTTCAAAAACGGCTCTTACGATTATGATTAAAATATCATATGTTTTAGATATTTTCATGACAAATGAAACATATATCTTGAATTTTCTGGGAATGTCTGCAAAAGTATTCTTCATTGTGAACGACTTTTGCATAACTGGTAAACCATAAGAGATAGACAAAATGTTACTACACAAAAAATGTAGATCGCGTTAAAATACACAATTTATGTCATATACTTTTTTTGGTTGAGTGAACCATTTTCGAGATATTGCTTGTTATTCGCTTAAATTTTCCAATATTTATATACTTTTTCTCAAATTCGTTATTCATTTTTTTTGTCCTGGTAATGCAAAGAGAAAGGAATGCTCCGCATAGCAACCAGCTCTTAAAATATTTGACTATCGCTTAAAGTCTAACAATTCCCCTTGCACTTACAAGAAAATAAGCAATAAGTTTAACATCTCGATTAACATGAAGCATACGGAGAATAAGCGTTTGTAAAAATAGTTTGTACAGAAGTAGAGAAAGTCATGTGTGTGTAACACATCAGACTTTTTATAAAAATAATTATAGAGTATCGGTGCTCAAAAATCAGTATGGGTATCGAGAATTACTGATATCGTCCCATCACTGATGATGATAATGATAATAATAATAATAATAATAATAATAATAATAATAATAATAAAAACTATGGGTGGCAACCTACAGACATCCGTTTCAAGAATGCTATTAATGAAAAAACAAGTACTTTGCACCGTCCAATGCCCTACTGTTTTGGCACAGCCGTTTTTCAACTAAACAGCACTTCTGTGGAACTTGTGGCTTGGGATGACTGGTTTCTCATTCAAACATTCCACTTTCTATTTTAATTTAGATTTTATCTTAGTCAGCAGTGTACTTCAGCGTCAGTTTAAACGCCGCAAGCCGACACGTGTCTCAGCAGAGGAACAAGCTTGTGTCAGGAGAAACAACGGATGCGTGCTAAGGAGCGATACGTTCAGGAAGTTGGCGTGCTACCTGTTGTTACGTCACAAGACCGCCGATGTTATCTTGCCGCGGATGTTGATACTTTTGTAAGCTATAACAAGTGGCTACAGCACCGGCCAGCAATAATTAAACGGCAACGTTTATTCGCGCTGAGAGAAATCAGTTCGATATTCGACGTCTGAACTGGCGCGAGTAGCGTGCTTGAATCTCATTACTCTGCCATTGTTACCACCAGTGGCGGCTGCTGCACAAGAAAATGTGAACATCTTAACTCTTGACACCTTGCGGATTTATTGGTTATATTTTATTTGAGTGCAGTTAAACGTAACGTATATGCGGTAATTTAAAATCTACGTGTTTAAACTTGCCGGCTACACCTCTAAACTCGATGAAACGTGGCAACAGGATCGGCAGCATATCTTGACTTGAGCACGTTTTACGGAGATTCTGCGCATGCGCAATTGGTATGGCGTAATTCCTTATGGAGCTAAATACATACAGTCGTGCACACGTGAAGAAGTGCACTAGTGCGCGAAGCTTTTCTAGCATTCTGCCTCCACTATCACCACAATTTTACATCAATGCCGCTAGATGGTAGCATACTACGGCAGAAGTTAAGAATCACTGTAGCAGAAGTAGGTAACGTGCACAAACACGGAAACTTCTCCCGCTTTCTCCAAACCATCAATAGTTTCAACTACAATTTAATTTGCACATTACTTCGTTCTTACACTAAAACGGTGTATTTAATTATGTACACAACAACAAACATCCACAGAAACAACCCTTACTTTCTCAGACAAGTCATGAATTATTATTATTATTATTATTATTATTATTATTATTATTATTATTATTATTATTATTAGCGGCTGCAGTTGTATCGATTTGTTTATAATCATAACCTTTATGTAGTAGACGTTATTTCATATTTCAGGGTTTCTGATTAAAATTTTGTGAAGACCCAAAATGTATATTTCACGAACTGCTACTGGTTACCACCACTTGTACTTGCCGTTTCCATCATTTTGTTCGCTGTAAGGTGTTGGAAAATGCAGTAAATGTCCACAATTACCAGTTATTATTTACATTCTTGTTACTTGATAAATGTAGGCCAATTGAAAGACGTTGCTTTATGCCTACCTTCCCAATTTCACTTTAAGCGTCTCAATTCACTGGTACACGTTTGTCTAGGTAGTATGGCAAATGTTGGCAGATCCTCCAGATTATTATTATTATTATTATTATTATTATTATTATTATTATTATTATCCAGTTAGAACAAAAATTATTCTTAATAATCGTTGTGTAGAACAGATGAGCTACTTTAAACTATGTATAATCGGCGCAACAGTTCTAGACACGTGAAAATCTTAATGAGAGCTATGATGCGAGTTGCTTACCAGATCAGGTGGTGACCGGTCGTCTGCATGCTGCAGGAGTGCGTGGGACAGTCATCGTCAAATATCCACAACGGTTATGCACTGTGTTGCGCTGATAAACTTAGTTATATACAGTATATTAAAATCCACGCTGTAAAAAGCGCTTAATATAAAAGTGCTGTCAATCATTGCCTACAATTCTTCCACATCTAACAACCCTTCCTCTTCTGCGGAATCACTCACATTATTGCCGTCATCACTGCTGTCACTACTTTCTGCACCATTATCCTGGATGAGAATTATTTCTATTTGATTTTTTGCAATTCCGTATTTTTCGGAATAATGATTCTTAATTTATTCAGCATGTCGCCATACATTTTCCCATTCTGGCCTTCCAATTTCAGCAAATTGCTGGCGTTATAACTGCTCCACATATTTTAATTTAAAAGTGATATTTCTGCATGCCACCCATTTTTTTATATCAGCCCAGATTAATTCGATTGGGTTTAGATCTGGGCGATACGATGACAGTCTAAGTACATTATGGCGATGTTGTATTATTATCTGGTCAAGTATGTATTACTTCTGAAGCTGTTTGTTGGCTTTAATTAAGTCATATAGCTTTGTTTTACTCATGCTTTCATCTAAAGCTTTATTATGTCTTAGTAACCAAGCTCTCATTTCTTCTTTCAAGGAAGTTGAGTTAGGTGGTTTGTGAATTTGAGTGTTGACGCATTGTGAAGCATTGTCGATGACCAGAACAGACCCAGCAGGCATATTAGGTATCAACATGTCGTTGATTCACTTCATGTAATTTTCTGTATTCATTTCTTGATGAAAATCTCCTGTTGTCTGTTGCGACTTGTAAAAGAAGGGCATTTGGAACGAAGCCGATCTTTCCAACAGCATGAACGATAATAAGTATTTGCCCTTTGGCAACAGGTGCCTGCAAACCTAATTCGTTATCGTCACTCCAACTTTTAGATGCTGTATGACTGCTGTGTATGTATGACTCATCTTCATACATTATAGTATTTTTCTGAAATTTGTAGCACCACCTTGAAAATTGATGCTGATATAAGTACATATAAAATTATAGTCATTTGGAAAGGTAGAATCAGACTGAAAAATTCAATGCCATAGCCGGGATTTGAACCACGGATCTTAGGCTTTCCGTGCCGTTTCTCTAACCGACTAAGCTATCATGGCAACATTGACTTTTTATTTTTATTTTTTTTATTTTATTATTATTTTTTATTTTATTTATTTATTTATTTTGCTTTTCTGTTAGAACTCTTCTATTTGATTTCGGTTTCTTCCACTTGAACCCTAAATCTTTAATAATTTTTCTGAGATTTGTAGCACCACCTTGAAAGTTTCTGCTGTCTTTCAGCTGGATGAGCAATCTGCTTATTGTTAGCACAGTTTTTTCTTCCACATAGGAATTGTGAATCGTGCGCCGAATGACGCATTCGAAATCGTCTATTTCTGTAATACGTTTAGGAACCTTATGTTTCTTCCCAGGTGTGTCAAATGGTACTCTTTCATCCATATGTTTTTTTCTCTTATCTTTGAGAACTCTGGAAACGGAACTCGGTGAAACACCAGTTGCTTTGACTACTCTTTCTTTCACTCTCTTAAGGCTTTTGTGGAACTCGGATATAATTTCTTCCTTCATCTCTGCTTCTTGCTTCATGAAGTCGATGACATTTCCAATTATTTCCCTACTTTGACTATGTAACACCTTACCACTTAACTTTGAAAACATAGGAGCCATGGTTATAAATATAACAAATATAAAATAAGTACTATTTAGATACTGCAGCTCTCTTTAAAATTACAACCAGATGCAGACACTTTCTATGCAGCCTGTATGTGTTACGCACTGTGAGTA
Source organism: Deroplatys truncata (assembly GCA_030765065.1). Classification (NCBI taxonomy): domain Eukaryota; kingdom Metazoa; phylum Arthropoda; class Insecta; order Mantodea; family Mantidae; genus Deroplatys; species Deroplatys truncata. Next base: position 33,130,147 of record CM060988.1, on the reverse strand, counting down.
ACCAAAGGTGTTACATCGCTTTCGTTGATAAAGCTAAACATAAACCACTCCTAGGCTCGGCAGCTGGGTTGGCAATCAAGGTCACGATTCCAGAAGTTTTGCGCGAGTAATACCTAGTAAGTGATATTGTATATGATAAAGAATATGACATACACAATAAAATGTGCAAATTCGAGAGAATATGTAGAACAATTAGTCGAACAATTAGAAACAAAAAGGCAAAGAAACAAATATTGAAGTTTTATAAAGTTATGGCTGCACCTGAAGTGAAATCTGATCATTGTAATTTTTTTTTAAAAAAAGGGGAAAAAAGTACGTTCTTCAGAAATGAAACTTTTAAGGAATGTAAAGGAAAATGCCATAACAAAATCATATAATAAATGAGAATATACGGGAAAAATTAAGAATATTCAATATTAATAATAGATTAAAACTCTTTAAACAGCTGTGGAAAGAACACTTTGAAAGAATGTCTAACACACTTACAAAGCAACCAATGACACATTGTTAATCATAAAGGGAGGAGATCTGTGGGTAGTCCCAGGAAACGAAGGCTGTAGGACCTTGAAGGCAGAAGAGGCATTAATGCCTATGCTCTAAAAGTGGCGAGGATGATGATGATTATTATTATTATTGCTTAATTTCTAGAAAACAGAAAAGAAACCCTATTGTACAGAGCATATTAGGGTTGAAGTTTGACAATGACATACTATTAACAAACAGAGTTGTTTGAATGTTAGAAAGTGAGAATAACAACATTGTCTTTTTATCGTATAAGATTGCCAGTTGCTTATCACAAAAGCTCAAGAGATTGTTTGTGGTATATCTTGATCTTCAAAATATGGGACACTCAAACATCACAGAAGTAAGTGGGGATCCACAGAATCGCTCTAAATATGGCTTAAATTTGCCATGGCCAGATAGGAATCGAGTAACCACAAAATTCGGCGCAAGTATTTTTCTCTGGAGTCGACGCTGAACCTCAGAAAAAAAGTTAACGCGTCCTTTCTGGATTGTGGTTTAGAAGTTCTATCCGAGAGTCGGTGTTTTTTTTTTTTTAATTTTCTTTTCAGATAGCATAAAAGAACTCTATCAAAATGTTATACACCGGGGTGAAGGCAAGAGGTTTGCAGCTAAAATATTAAATTTAGTTACCCCGGCATAAATATTGGGGGACGTAGACTCAGAGGCAAGCAAGAGATACCAGGAACTTGCTGCACAAAGCTAAAGCGCGCGTGGGATATTTATAAATAATACATATCAATTCACATTTAACTCTGGTTTATTTTAAAGTTATTTTGGTTACAGACAAATACTGGGGGAGATGCCCCACACAGTCCACGCACTCTACATACAAACTACATACTCCGAAGATATACACTAGACTGACTCTACTCACAGACCCACGCTCTCAGACAAAAAGGCTCTTCCCACAATTGCGTTCGTCCCCCTTGACAAGGAGGGAAGTATGCCGCGCCGGACCAGAATTCACAGTTACAAACGAAATAATTAGTTCAACAATATCATTTTACACAGCAATAATGTGTCCGACGCGACAATGCAAACACATTGCTACATCGTAGATTCTGCAGGTTCTTTGCTGGTAAATCTGCTTTCTCATTTCCGATGGTATGTACCTGTGTGTCTGCGAACCCAGGAGAGACAGGTGTGGAGACCGTGTTGAGCTATTAATCCTATGTCAGTGACATTGCCTTTGCATTGTACCTATGATTTATTGAGTTTAACGTTGCTGGTGAATCAGTGTATAATTTTGCATTTTTGTTGTCTTTACATCACTCTAGTGCTGACTTAGCGTGCTATTATGTATCCGTGTACAACTAATTGTTCAACTGGTTGATGAAGGTGTATTGGGGCATTGAATTAAATTGGAGCCGTGAGCGATCGGTTACTGACAGGCTACTGACCCAAGCCCTAAAAATGGAGGGTAATCCAATGAAGAGGTATGCCACTACCATTGCAGGAAGCACACTGTCTCTCGTTTTACTTTCTCTACTACGTATAGTAAGTAGGGAAAGTATTGTATTCCACCCAAAAATTCGATACCGAGATTTCACCGGAAATATATGTATTGAGACCCACTGAATCCAAAAAAATCATTTTTAGAAACATGTCCGTGTGTGTCTGTGTGTCTGTCTGTGAACAGCATAACTCAGAAACGAACAGTCCGATAAAAACCAAACTTGGTATTTAGGTTCAGTATCTTCCAAAGATGCGACACGAAGGTTTTCAAGAAAATCCCCCACCCCAGATTACCCTTTACATGAAACATTTTCCGAAAATTTTAATTTTCTCAAAAATGGCTCTAACGATTTTGATTAAAATATCATATATTTAAGATATTTTCATGACAAATAAAATGTATATCTTGAATTTTCTGGGAATGTCTCCAAAAGTATTCTTCATTGTGAACGACTTTTGCATAACTGGTAAACCATAAGAGATAGACAAAATTTGACTACACAAAAGATGTAGATCGCGTTAAAATACACAATTTATGTCATATACATTTTTTGTTGTTGAGTGAACCATTTTCAAGATATTGCTTGTTATTCCCTTAAATTTTTCAATACTTATTTTCTCAAATGGGAATTCGTTGTTCATTTTTTTGTCTTGGACATGCAAAGAGTATTAATCTGTGGGAAATGGAATGGTGCTGCACCTAGCAACCAGCTATTAAGAGATATGTATGTGCTTAAAGGCTACTGTATTTCTATATTGTCCTTGTAAATATATATTCCCCTTACGTCTACAAGAAAATTAGCAACAAGATAGAGTCTGCAAATGTTTATCTCGATTAACCTGAAGTAGATGGAGAATAAGCGTTTGTAAAAATAGTTTGTACAAGAGTAGAGAAAGTCATGTGAGTGTAACACATCAGTTTTTTTTCTATTGGGCGACTGAGTGCTTGTTTTTCTTAAAGAACATAACTGTCTCTGGTGTTGATTTGTAGAATGACTCATCTGCACTAAATATAACTTTGATAATATTCAGTTGCCTTATTCCGCTACCAAGTGTATTAAATCACTTCCTTGCGCTGCTCCTGTTTATCTGCAGCAAGCTACTCATTGAAACCATTTCTTCTTGGCTTACCAAAGTATCCTTGCTCGGCGCTGTAAGAATTACTGCAGTATGCTCCTGACATCTTCTTTTCCTTATTAAAACCATGCTGAACGCACAGATTTTCAAATAGTTGAAAGCAACCTTGCGCAGTTCTGTTCTGAAACCAAAAGGCATTCTTCATGCAAGTTAAGGTCACTGGTTAACGTTTACTCAGTTTTTCTGCTAAGTGATCCCGTAATTATTAACGGGCAGATATAAACAATTAAATAAGAAAGTAACAGAGAAATAACTGCAACGAATTATTTCCATATATTAAATCAGTGTACAATATAACAAGTTTGAATTAAAATGTTTGTGGGAAAAGTTAAAATTAGAAAGTCAAGTTAACGATGAAGAAGGTTTGTTGCTGCTAAGTATGGAAAGTCAGATTGAAGAAAATGTATTATATTTCAACTGTTGGGGAGCCGAACTTAAAATTCGTTGCAACCACACTTATAGTATCCGCTTTCCGGTAGCCTTCGCCCCAAATGTACTTTCCGGTGGCCTTTGCTCCCCCCAAAAATGTTTAAAAATATTAACTTTGTAATTTTTTACTGTTTCTTTAAATATTAATATTTATGTTTGCCTCGGCTGCGTCAGTATTATTGTTAGAGACATATGACTCTTTGCAGGGTTGTGGTGCGACTGAAGAATGTAGGCTTACACAGGTTATAATTTTACTTCACTTCTTTTATTAATGCTTGATACGATTTATATAACACTTCACTGATATAGAGAGAGAGCTGTGAATTTTTTTTATTAATTATTTGCAAATTTTAACACGTAAAACTATTTTCGTCTCACACGAATGCGTATTAAATTTCTCGAGGACGTGTCTCGCGTCTGGTTAGGAACACTCTCTGCAACCAACTGACTTCTGAATTTGCAAATTTTGCTATATTTCAGTTTCTGATTGGCTAATCCTACTCCAATGGAATACTTTCATTTAACTAAAGCTTTTTCTAGTTGTTGATTGGCTATATATAAACTGTCTCAAAATTTACATTTTTGTGGCTCCAATAATGACTAGTAGCATTATTAAACTATCTTACTCATTATTGCCTCAAGGTTACCTCATTTTTACCTCATTGTTAGCAACTTTTAACCTATTATTCTCACAGCTCCTACATTATTAAATTAAGTAATACATTCACATAACATTATTACACATGTATACAGTAATATAAACATATACAATGACTGTAATACACACTTTTTATATATTGTTACATACACATATTGCTTTAAGGCTGGTATTATATATTTTTGTTATATAATTAGACTGAAATCATTTAAGTGTAAATACTGCCTCAACGAAAGCTATTAGAATCAGCCGAATTATCGAACGCATTAGCTTAACAAGGCAGAATTCTGGAAAACAGAAAGACACTTACATTCTGAGAATTAAGCTAGGTCAGCATGGTAACAAAGGTAAGAGGCACATGTAGTAATTAAGCAATGGTTGCGCGTGAAAAATGATGTGGTTGGGAGTAATGCTAATGTAGGCTTGGCTTAAATAATAAGAAGGCGTGCATCTAAATCAGAGAGTCACTCTCTCTGGTACCGCCAGCGGTACATGCTCATGTTATATTTTAAACGCCCAGTGATGCACTTATGTGAGCATTGGCTAGCGTAAGGGATCTTGCCGATAAACATTTTAACGACTCGGGGCAGGTTACGCTCCTAGTTTCATTTATTGCGGAAACAGTTATTTCCAACCGTAACTTTGATACTGCCCAAGTTATCAGTATAATAATTCAATTGTTACAACTGCGAGTGCTACGATTCATAATCAGTCTATTTCTTCGTTTCAAACAACTCACTCTAATAACTGAAATATTAGTTCACAATAAATTTCTCAGTTAATTTAAACTGGTGTTGTCATTTATAATACGCCCCCGCATAGCCTGAGAGAAAATACTCATAGCTCAACCACTGGAGCAACAGGCAACCGAATCAACAGCAGATATTGTATATAACGAGAAAAGGTGAAAACAACATTCCTGTATCAAATTGTCGCGGCATCACAAGCTTAGAAATACAGAACCCCACCTGTTGTAAGGTAACGCTGTAAGGACTGTCGCGTTATGCCGGAGTTAGGAATAGACACCTCCAGTAACTGGAGGACGGCACTGCACGTAGGCCCTTTGTGCTTCCTGGGAGAAAGGGATGAAGGGAGGGCCCGAAGAGCGACTAGATCCGGATAACGTTGTGCGCAAGTAAGGACGGAGTTCATAATAATTCCAACACGATATCATTCGTGATGTCGGCTGGCCACGCGCAACCTGGAGGTCCTAGGACTAGACGAGACAGCTCCCAGGAAGCACATATAGCTTCCACCGTCCTACCGCAACACATCAATCTCCTTCGCCTGGCCCTACAACCTTGAAACTAATGAAGACGAAAGAGAATGGTGAGGGCAGAAAATGCGTGGTATAACGGGAACTACCCCAACACTCACCTATAGATCGGAGAAACCACGAAACAAAAACATGGTCAGAGTTGCCGGCCCGACGGAAATCGAACTCCGAACCTCCCAAATACAAGCCTCACACTTGAGGCAGTATTTTTAACACTTAAATGATTTCAGTCTAATTATATAATATGTAAATTCAATAACAGCCCGCTTTAAAAGAAATATGTGTATGTAATAATTTGTAAAATATATATTACAGTCATTGTATATGTTAATATTATTGTAACATGGTCAATAATGTTATATGAATATATTACGTAATTTAATAATGTAGGAGCTGTGAGAATAATAAGTTAAAAGTTGCTAACAATGAGGTAACTTTGAGGCAATAATGAGTTTGAGAGTTTAATAATGCTATTATTCTTATTGGAGCAATAAAAATGTAACTTTTGTGACAGTTTAAAAAATTAGCCCATCAACAATCAGAAAAAAGCTTTAGTTAAATGAAGGTATTCTATTGGACTAGGAATAGTCAATCAGAGACTTGAAATACAGAAATGTACAAATTTAGGCGTAGAATAGAGTTCAGTTGCCTGCAGATAGCGTTACTAACCAGACGCAAAAAGTGTCCTCAAGAAATATAATATGTATCCGTGTGAGACGAAAAATAAGTTTACGTGTTAAAAAGTGTAATTAATTAATAAAAAGAATCTCACAGCTCCCTCTCTCTATATCAGTGAAGTGTTATTTAAATCGTATCAAGCATTAATAAAAGGAGTGAAGTAAAATTATAATCTGTGTAAGCCTACATTCTTGTTACGCCACAACCCTGCCAAGATATCCATGTCTCTAACAATAATACTGACGCAGCCGAGGCAAACATAAATATATAATATTTAAAGAAACAGTAAAATTACAAAGTTAATATTTTTTTTTAAACTTGGGGAAAAGGCCACTGAAAGTACATTTGGGGCGAAGGCTACCGGAAAGCAGGTACTATACGTGCGGTTGCAATGAATTTCAAGTTCGGTTACCCAACAATTGAAATATAATACAACTCCTTCAATACAAACTACTTCAAATTGATGCCCAAAGCGTGTTAAAAATAACGTAACAAATCATCTTCTCAAATTGGCGTCCATACGTGGAGCTAATGAATATATTTTCTCACACTATATCGCAGAGCCATCTCGCTCGGTCCATATCCTTACATCCGGGATGTTTGCAATGGATTTGAGTCACCATCCCTGATGGGTTGAATACTGCCACGATTCCAGTACTAATGTCTCAATACTTCCTTGGCAGAATAGCTTCTCTACTCTAAACAGATTAATATGTATTTAAATTTTCATCAAAACGTTACAGAATCCCTTGCCCATATTACCCGCAGTGGCTGTGTTCATATATCCCTTAGAACACTCATGCAAAAGTTGCTGACCTACATGCAAGGCACTCCAACCGCTTAGAGGAATGCTGTATGTGAATCTCTTCTTACAAAGATGAAATGCTTGGCATTATTTTTTTTCTCGCAAGGAGCAGAGGAGGATTTAAGCGCCGCGGCCAGAGGTCTATTGTGCCGTTTACAACCCCCGGGAGGAAGGGATGAGGTGAAAGACCTATACGTTGGTCACCCGGACCAAGTAGCTGTGGATATTGTGGGCTCCAGTTCACAAATGGAAACTTCCTGCAGCCACCCCGCAGCGGTCCTCCTAACGAAATGATCCGAACTGCGCTGGTCCCGTATCAGAGGAGTAAGAAACAGGCAGAGAGCGCATAACCCTTGCGCATCGCACACCACCAAACTACCCAGTCAAGTACTGTACCTCGAAAGGTGATATGAAATGAAATCATGAGGAACAAGGTACCAGAAAAGTTGTGGTGTTAGAAACGCCACCCCAGAATTAGCTTGCCGACAAGGGAAAACCACAAAAAAACCCAAGTCAGAGTGGGCGGATGCCGGGGATCGAACCCGAGACCGCCAGAATGTGAGTCAAACTGTGCTTGAATTAATTGTATTTAAAATAACAACTTTCGTTCACATTGCTATTAGTTAACGTTTATCAAAAACGATCCGGTGCTTCGTACTTTTCATAGTGTTGGACTAGCACCGATACGTAAGGGAAAAGTAAAAGTACGCACAAACGGAGGATCCCACGAAACCGGGGCAGAGCATCGTAAGTAGGACACAACGTAACTCCTGGGAGGGAGGGATGAAGGGAGAGACCCAAACGGCGACCACATCAGATGCTCACGCACGTATGTATGGGCGGCGTCCCTAACTTTTCCAGATAGAACGCATCCATAAGCCATTAACCTCCGAAGGGGAGCCCACCCGAGAGTTCCCGGAGGCGTGTAGTAACTGAGAAGTCCCGGAAAGAAACCTCCATAGAGCGCACAGTCACAGCCCAGCTGCAACCCGCCGAACACCATCACCTGGTCCTACAACCCTGAAACAAATGACAAGCAAGATGATGGGTACAGCAAATGAGGAGCAGGAAAGTCGTGGTTGAAGATGAACCACTTCAGCATCAGCCTGCCGGTCCGAGGAAACCATGAAAAACCAAAGTGGACGGTCGCCGGGGATTGAACCCGGGACCTTCCGAATGCGAGTCGGACACGTTACCGCGGCACCACCTCGCTCGATATAGGTAACTAGGTAGCAGAGAAACTAAAACTAAAATACAATTCCCATGTAAAGGGCAGTCTGGGTTGAGGAATTTCGTAAATATCCTCATATGCTGCACATAAAGATCAACGTTTGATATTTATTCCACTTTTCGTTTTTGACTAATGGCTGTTGATAGCTCTTTTCTAAAGTTGCTTTTTGGGAGGTTCAGGGGATGCCAAAACTTGCGTTTCTGGTGAAATATCTGTATGGAATTTTTAATGGAATACTTTAACTACCTACCAGAGGCAAAGAAAGTAAAAGATGAGTAATATAAGGGTTAAAGGGTTCCCTCTGTTTTCGTCGCTTAGGACTAGAACTAGGACTGAGACTAACTGCGGAGTGGGGCGGGAATTGGCACCTCGACCTACAAGATCTTTTGTGCTTTAAGCCCCTGAAGGGGTGCCTCCGGGAGAGGGGGGTGAGAGGAAACGAGACAAAGAGGCACGGCAGGAAAGAGGGTGGAGTCCCTACCTTTTACAGATTGAAACTCCCCGGTTGGCAGCTGGTGCAACCGGCTACCTTCTCCCCTGCTGGCTTGTACATCGCACTGGGGGACCAAGACTAGAGCATCCTTTTCCCCTGCCGAGACTCTCGCCGACACTTTCAACCCTGAGACAGAGCAAGCAGATGAAAGGTGAAGTGAAATGAGAATGTAGGGAGAGGAAATTCGGAGGATGGAAACCCCCCGAGTCAGGAAGGTCGGCCGCAGGAATGGAACCCACGACCTCCTGAGAGAAGTTACCACCTGAGCCATCCCGCTCAGTATTTTCATCGCTTATGACATTCTCTTCTCCTCTCTGTGGTCTTCATATACTGGATCATTTAGTTTTATTCTTTTGTCTTCTTTTCCCCAACATTGAGCACACGGTAGTACAGTTTAGAATGGACGTGTACCCTATCTGCAATACGGAGATAAGGAGACAGTGATTTAAGGGGCTGCGTTATAAGGATTACCGTGAAATAACCTCGCGAACGAATTTGGATGTTAAAGGAGATTTCAGGCGGCACGTAAACCCTGGCCCTTCTTCCTAGCCATGAAAAAAATGCGTAAAACGAAGTATTGGAAGCGGAACGTGTGGCGTGACAGGAATGAATACCGCTCGTGTTACGCTAATCTCAGTGTAGGTATTCCTTGGCCTTCTGGTGATCTCGGGCTCCAAATACGCCGGGTGTTTGATTACATCATTGCCTAGACTTTATTCCAGATATAAAATATCTGATGTGTTGCACTCACGTGACTTTCTCTACTCTTGTACAAACTATTTTTACAAACGCTTATTCTCCATATGCTTCATGTTAATCGAGATGTTAATCTTATTGCTAATTTTCTTGTAGGTGCAATGGTAATATGGTAAGCTTTAAGCGATAGTCAAATGTTTTAAGAGCTGGTTGCTATGTGGAGCATTACATTCTCTTTGTATCTCCAGGACATAAAAAAACGAATAACGAATTCCCATTTGAGAAAAGTATAAGTATTGGAAAATTCAAACAAATAATAAGGAATATCTCGGAAATGATTAATGGAGAAACAAATGTATATGACATAAATTGTGTGTTTTAACGAGATCTGCCTTTTTTATGTAGTAAAATTTTGTCTATATCTTACGGTTTACAGTTAGGCGAAAGCCATTCAGAATGAAGAGGTCTTTTGGGGAAATTCCCAGAAAATTCATGTCATGAAAATATCTTAAATATATGACATTCTAATAAAAATCGAGTCATTTTTTAAAAATTCAAAATTTTCGAAAAATGTTCCATGTAAAGGTTGTGTCCTGGAGGATATTAAACTCTAACACCAAGTTTGGTATTTATCCTACACGGGCATGTTTCCAAAAATGCTTTATTTGGATTCAGGGTACCTAAAAAAACCATTATTTCCGGTGAAATCTCGATATCGAATTTTTTGGTGGATTCCCCCTTACCTACGTGGTAAAGGAACTAAAAATAAACGCGGCTCGCAAGTTATTTCTTCTATTTACATACTTATTACGTTTCTGTATTTTTAACTCTCTTCCACATACCTGCTATTTGTAGTATTTTCTTTAAGTTCCATTTATATTCTTTCATTATCTGTTTACCCTCCTCTTATGTAGGACTTACACCCCCCAGGACTTACAGGCGGGTGCCTGGGGTCAGAGGCCCGTCGAGGAGCAGACACTCATGGATCAGACAGAACATCCAGGATGGTTGATCAGCCCGATGCCTAGTAGGGGATGAAGGAGGTAGATGAAACGAAATGTGGGTGAAATGGATGAAAGGAAAGGTGATGATGGAGTAGTTGGTGGAATGAATGGCGGGGGAATCCGGAGAACCCGGAGAAAACCCGCCCAGACGCCGCTTCGTCCACCACAAATCTCACATGCAGAAGTTCCATTTATACCCTGCCTTTAATTACATTGGCCTTATTGGAGGCGTTTTCCTTTTGAACTTATTGTTTAAGACAATGGTATTAACTCGTATTGTTGGGTTTCTGTCATTAGATGACAGATTCACACTTCCAGACTCTGAGGAGGATAGGGAATAATTTTGGCTAGAGAAAAATTCCACACCCAGCCGGGAACCGAACCCGGAATCCCTCGCACAGTGGGCAGGTGCACTACCGACTGAGCTACAGTGCCAGCCTGTAGAACACTCAACAGACTCCTGCTTAAGAATCTGAGTTACAAAGTCACGATGTCGTAGTGTGTAAAGAAGTAATGAAGTGGACTTCCTGGCCAAAGCTCCTCCTTTTATATGAAAATGCCCTGACGCGCACATTCGCGCCAATAATTGTAGCAACTGTTTGATTGCATAGTGTTGTATGAGACTTCAATCGCTCGTATTTCTGCTGTCACGTGTCTAGTGCCATATTTGGGAATTCCATATATCTCCGTCTCCTTCTTAAGTCGGTCCTCTCTCTCGCACAAACTGTCGTTTCTTCAATCCCTTGTGTTGCTACTGGCGTCTGGGGGAATTGCACGCTCTCTTTCGTCGGTCCTCTCATACAAGCTCTTTTACCAAATCCCTGTGCTGCTAAAGTCCAGATGCTAATTGCTTTAACTTGCTAGCTGCGTTTCCAACGTATCATTAACGTTGTTCCATTTATAGTTATGTTTTATATTACATGTCATACAGTATTATTTACAATATTTCGTTATTTGCATCTGTTCTTATTTATTTCCCTCTTATATATAATATATATATACATACCTTGCTTTCTTATAGTTTATTACTATTATCTGTGATGTATTAATTATAATCACTTGGAAATGATTGGAAAGGTAGAATCAGACGACTGAATAATTCAATGTTTTCTTATATGAAAGAACAGTTAATTACTTGTGCATTGATTATGAGTGGTCCTAACTGTTGTTGCACAAACATTTATGGAAATAGAATAAAATGTAAGAACTGTGGATGGAGCTGATTTTTTTCTTTAATATTTACAGACAGGGTGGACCATTTAAATTAAGACTGTACAATATCTCCAAAACTAAGCGTTGTAGAAAGAAATGTCTTTAATAAAAGTTGATTTATATTAGGGGGAAAAGTAAATGACATTAGTCGTGTTTTGTTTGGAGAACGTTAAGATGGTCATTTTGGGGCAGTTTTACTTTTTAAATGGGAAACTACAATTAGGGTCAATTTAAATTGACCATATAACATCCTTCAAATAAAACACGACAAATGGCATTTACTTTCACGTAATAGCAATCAACTTTTATTCAAGACAATTCTTTCTACAACGCTTAGTTTTGAAGATATTGTACAGTCTCAATTTAAATGGTCCAAAAAGTAAATTGAGTTTTATTTAGGGACGCTCTTTAACTGCTGTAGTCCTTAGCGTCCCATTCTATATTGGGCGTGAAAGACCGGTAATATTGCTCAGAGGTTAAATGGTCCACCTTGTATATTCCCTAGGTACTAAAACATCAATACACAAAGCTATTATGTGACCACTTTCATGTTCCCTAATGTAAAAGAATTCTTAAGCAAGCATTTGCTGTGATTAAATTAAAGTGGATAGAATATATGAATAGTAGGTAGGAATATAAAGGATATTTGTGTATAGATAAATTCATGCAAGTATTACACATTGGATTATTGAGTTCACTGCAAATTAGGTACATTCGAATGTAAAAAAAACCTGCCGATATGAGGAACCGCGGTTTACGTTGGCAATCAATAATTAACACGCCTCTGGCGCGCCCTTCCATCCCTCATACGGTTACACAGGTTAATGCTTGAATGCCGAACCAATAAGAGCCGACTCATACAGGGGCTAGTATGGACAGTCTTTGGGAAGCATACTGTTTCAACCATTCAGGTGACATATACCGATTCTCGACTCCTTTCATCGCCCAGATGGTCTGACCTTTCTTCAAATGTTAATACTAGTGTATCGGACTTCAGCAAAAACCAACTAGAGGATAGGTCACCTAAGCCAGGCGCGGAACACAAATGATGAGGAGATTCGGACAACATTCATGAATGTAAAACACTAACAGTAACCGAAAGCATGGGCACTTTTTTCACTCGGTTGTACTATTCAGTAAACCAGATCCTAATAGAATCATCACGGTAACAAGCATTTACTTTATGGCAACAGGGTTGCCAGGTTCTCAAACTGAAAATAGAAACACACGTATCGCTAGGTGAAACTAAAGTAAGTGATTACACCGATGAGGTGCTATCTACACGGTACTAAATCCACAAATCTATTAGCATATAGATAAATAATTCATCAATTTTCATATTTTGTACACTTTTAGCTATATTTAACAAAAGTATAAAGACAAAAAATGCTATTATATAATTCCCTGAAATATAAATTCACTTTTAGTTAAGGTTGAGTCTGAGTATCATCACAACTAACGAAGATAAGTAGTATTGTCAACTGAAGTTTTCGTTGACATGAGAACTGACGTTCGTAGCGCATCACGCATCACCCCTAAGGAAAACAGCACTTTATTAACAAACAACAAAAACAAGGGTCATTTACGTACGACACCTACGTATATTATACGATACGTGGAAAACAAAAACGGAAAATACGTACGGTTCCTTATAAAACCTATTCTCGTAACCCTAATCGTGGCGTTCTTCTTTTTTTAATATTAGCGACGACCCCATACCCGCCGTCCCCGATGTCGATCATCCGCAAAGCCTACACCGTCTCCCCATGCACAGGCTGTTAGTAAGCTAAACATGCAATGCAAAGGGGGTACTTGTTAGTAGGGATTCGTACAAAGATGGTTCGGGTTCCGCAAGAGCACCCCGGTTAGTACGTGCTACAGATTAGTGCTGGAGTGTGACGCATGCGAGGCGTCAAGGTGATAGCCTGCACGACACCCATGATACATCCTCAGTGACCTCCAAGGGGTTAGTGCATGCAATGAAAATAGGTGGTAGTGAGTAGGTTAGGTTAGTGTTTAGTAAAGTTGCACATTGGTGTTTCGCGGAATGTTGTCATGCCTGAAATGAAATGTAATGGTGGGGCGGGATATGTCATCAAACTTGTGAGTGGTGCAGAATTTCCGCAGCGACAGGCTGTTAAATCCAGATATGTCGAAGGTTCATCTTGTATCAGCTGGCTGTTGTTGTTGGTGGCTGTGGTCATCGGTTGGTAAACATCAGTTTAGTAAACATTAACATGAGAGAACGGTGCTTGCATAGTGTGGTGGATTGGGAGCAATTGGAATAGACATGGACAAACACCTAAGCGCTTTATTTTCGCGTGTGAAGAAACTGTAATATAGAATTTTATCTTCATAAGGGCTCTTCCGTCACATTTTCCATACCATTAGAGATGAGATGTTTCCAAAGAACACTTATAAGCTTTTATTTCAAAAGTTTTATGATATCTATAATCATTTCCGAAAATACGAGAATTTAATTTATATCTTGGTATTGAGTTTTTCATCATTATATGGTCATATCTGCTTACTTGTGATCCATCATCTGTAAAGTATTACCTCTCCATGAGGGAAGAGTGCATAAAGGAATGTTCAGCTTTAAACTATTCTGAAACACGGAGGGGAGCTAGAGCCCTTTCAACGTTGACATTGGTCACAAGTCTCGAGAAGTGGGCCTGGAATATACAGACAGGACACTAGTTTACTCCTTTGGTAGTACAACTATCATGTCTTAATACACTTTCCTTATAAGAAGCAAATACAAATGTACTTGGCGTTCATTTTCACACAACGCACTAAAGACTGAACACAAGTTGTTCTACACTTGATAATGTAATAATTCGCTACGTCATTTCCTTTGCCTCATCTTATCGGTTGCTTGGTAAGCACTAAATGGATGCCAGGCTTACATTTGCTTCGACTTTAGAACGCTATTCCTTCAGTGTATTCTATTGGATATTCTGAATTTATCTTAAAAGCAACAAAAATACAAATAGTACGTGTTACAATCACGATTTTCTCTATCCATTCTGACTTACTATTATTTATATATATTCTGCAAATTATTCTTAAAAAGAGTGTATTTTTCTACTTCTAGTTAATCATTTAAATGTTCTCTGAAATGGTTTCATTGCATATTTATTCTACCTAGATAGAAGTTTACTGGGTGCAAGTAGGATAATCAAATTTTTTAAAAGAATTTCACTTGATCTTTTGAATACTGTCAACATGGCTGATGAGAAACAAAAGAACAGGCATAACACTTCAAAACATTTTAGCTTTAAATACTGGAAAATGTACACAACAACAGGAAATACTCTAATAAACGGTTATAGCTTAAAAACAATTTCACCAATTGAAGGAAAGAGTGTTCAAAGTCTATTTACAGAAAATTCAAGTTATACCTTTTATTTCTCATACTTTCATTTGAAACGTGTGATGCTTTAATCACGATTTTCGTGAAAATAAAAAATAAACAAAAATGTGTTATTTATAAGGTAGTTTGGAATGGGAAAGGCGATTTTGTTGAAATGTTCCTGCCACATCTCTGAATTAAAATATGGAGTCTGATATTTGTCCAACTTTTCCTTTTTCAGTTATGCTGTTCACAAGACACACACACTTTTCTGAAAATACAATTTTGGGTCCAAGGTATCTCAAAATGTGTATTAATCTTGAAGTGGTTTATAATGTAATTGAAATATCCGCCTATGGCACACCTCTCCTGGCCTTCCGTACCTCCAGCAGAGCGCGCTACTACCAAAATCCAACGTGACTGGGATGGGGCAGAATAGAAAAAATCTGATGTGTTACACTCACATGACTTTCTCTACTCTTGTACAAACTATTTTTACAAACGCTTATTCTCCATATGCTTCATGTTAATCGAGATGTTAATCTTATGCTAATTTTCTTGTAGGTGCAAGGGGAATTGGTAGACTTTAAGCGATAGTAAAATCTTTTAAGAGCTGGTTGCTGTGTGGAGCATTCCATTCTCTTTGCATTACCAGGACAAAAAAAATGAATAACGAATTCCTATTTCATAAAAAGTATTGGAAAATTTTAGGGAATAACAAGCAATATCTCGAAAATGGTACACTCAACAAAAAAAATGTATATGACATAAATTGTGTATTTTAACGCCATATACATTTTTGTGTAGTAAAACCTTGTCTGTCTCTTATGATTTGCCAGTTATGCAAAAGTCTTCACAATGAAGAATACTTTTGGAGACATTCCCAGAAAATTCAAGATATACATTTTATTTGCCATGAAAATATCTTAAACATATGATATTTTAATCAAAATCGTTAGAGCCATTTTTGAGAAAACTAAACTTTTCGAAAAATGTTCCATGTAAAGGGTAATCTGGGATGTGAGGATTTTCTTGAAAACCCTCGTGTCGCATCTCTGGAAGATACTGAACCTAAATACCAAGTTTGGTGTTTATCCGACTGTTCGTTTCTGAGTTATGCTGTTCACAGGCACACACACACACGGACATGTTTCCAAAACAGCTTTTTTTTGGATTCAGGGTGTCTCAAAACATATATTTCCGGTGAAATCTCGGTATCGAAGTTTTGGGTGGAATACAGTACTTCCCCTACTTACTATACATAGTAGGGAAAAAAAATGTTATCCAGCTCCTCGACCAATTATTTGTTATCTACTAGGCATGTGCATACAAATGAGGCTGACCCTTTAAAACAGCGGTGTATGTATATAAAAACAATGTTAAAATTCTCCCTCTAGGTATATATTCAACTAAGACCTATTCGCGTGCCAGCCTAAAATGCAAATAATAGCACGAGAATAAACTCAACCAAGAAAAATGGTTAAACACACAGGCTATAAGCTAAGGTCAGCAGAACCCTTAAGAACCACTACAGGAAAACTATATGCACCAATTAATTTGTGCTTTAGCTAGCCAGGAATACTTGTAAATATCCAATAGCCTCAACAGTATATAACAAACTGAAGTGCAGATAGTAAATACATGAAAATGCAAACAAATTACCTTAAGCTACATCAACTAACTGGACCTAACTGCCTAAGCTCTAGCCTTGAATATTCAATGTTCTTTTTTACCACGAATTAATCCTGTAATTAGTAAATGTAAAATACTGGAGTTGTGTGCCTTATAATCTCCGTTAATTAGCATAGTCTGCCCAGCTTTATCCTTCAATTTTTCCAAGTTACTTCACCATATAATTATTGAAATGTAATTAATGCAAAGAAAGCAATTATAAGTGTAGTAATCTCTGTTAATTAGCAAGGCAAGGTAGCCGCACAACAGTTATTTGAGTAAAACCAAGTACTTTAACCAAAATAATTATTGAAATGTAATCAGCAAATATACAAGTATAGGTGATTCAACGGAGGGGGACGCCTCGTTTGCTGCGACCTGTACAGATCTATTGCGGCTACCATCCCCAGGAGGAAGGGATGAGGTGAAGGAACCACAGGAGACTACAGGCAGTAAGCAGAGAGACCACAGAGACACGCGAAAGTCCCTAACATTTCCAAGATCCCAGGCCCGTCCCAGTGCTGGAGCCGCCGAGGGAGCGCGACGAACCACACACCAATCAAGCAGCCCTCTGGTGTCCACGGGGAGTACTCTTGAGCATGCATCCGAGTCATCTGTCCGGCAGCGCTATACGCCACGAAACCTAGAATCACAGTTTTGTTTAGGCGAAGGTCTACTCGGAGCCGAAGCTCCGCTCCTGAAACCCAGGAGAAGGCGTCTCCCTCCCATGGGGCCAATACCTGGAAGCTAAAAGGTGCCCCCCACGTTTGCGCTGGGATGGAAGTGGATACGAGCGTCAACCTGAAGGGTAGATCCTGGTAACCTCGGTAGGGCAGCGATCTAACACATTGTCTACCGGCTATCCAGGGGTACCGGAGAACCTTGAAGCGCCACAACCCCGCCTGGACGTCACCATGCAGACGTACCCAATCTCCCATGGGTGTCGGGAACCACTGCCCCGCCTAGTCCAACCCAATCCGAACAATTCCCTTACGGGAGGAGCCCGACGTACTTCTAGTAACGTGAGAAGTACCACCAGTGTTACTGTTACGCAGCAACCGCACCACGGCAGCTGAAGGGGTCGGACCTCCCACCCCTCCAGAAGCACACCTGAAAGGTGAGAAGGGAACGGAATGAAAGGGAAATGATGGAAAGGAAATCGTGGTAAAGAAGAAACCACCCCAACATTCGCCTGTCGACTCCAGGGAAACCACGAAAACCCAACGAGTCAGAGTGAACGGTCGCTGGGTTCGAAACCGGGACCCTCCGATTGCGAGTTGCACCCGTTACCGCGGCGCCACCTCGCTAGTTTATTCTCTTCTAATTAGGATGATAAAATAGTTGCACAACACCTATCTTTGAGTATTTATAATTTCTGTGGCAAAATAATTACAGTCACTAATGGAATTTGAATGAAACTGATAGATTAAAAAGTACTGTAATTTCTGCACAACACTTTTCCTCGAATACTTGCAACTTCTTTGACAAAATAATAATTGTAATGTAATTAGTATATGCGACCAGTAAGTTGGTACAATTGAAATGGCATTGTTAGGTGCAAAGAACACAATTGTAGGTGCTGTAAGTTATGCACAACGTTATCCTTCAATATTTGAAAGCCCTTAGAGGAAGTAATTATTACTGCCTCGAGCTCGTCTAACTGTACCAGACACCCTAGCCCAGAATAAAAAACTCAATCCAACACCCGACCCGAGCTGATCTCCGAGAATTAACTACTAATGCATCTACCTCAAATCAACATTTGTAGCACGACTATATTGTAGAGGTCTGCACGGGCTCGGGATTGAAAATAAAGATGAAGAATATAAATTTTCAGATTCAGCATATGTATTTTATCTTTAAACATCTACTATGTTAATCATAATCATTATTGCCACTTTTGGGAAAGAAAACAACGATAGTATTTCCATTTAAAGGGAAAATAAAGACGAAAAAAATAAGTTATCACATTTGTTAGGTCCGCTATGTTGAGGTTCCTGGAATAGTAAAATTGTCATAGCATGCACACATCCTATTAGTAGTAATTCTAGTAATAATAAATAAATCCTCGCTTTGGCCAATGGAGAACAATGTTACAACAGCACGGCAAGCTACGTCTACCTCCGTCCACTCACACCTAGGATATCCTGGGCAGAGTACAGTAATAGGGGCGACATGTGGTCAATAAAGCAGTGTGCCATCAACATGCCGCTTGCTACAGAAGGATTCCAGGACGTCAGTCTATTTCTGTAAAGTGGCTCCTCAATTGGTTTCAAGGACTTGAGTGCATCCCTTACCAGTCCTCCAGTAGGTGAAGAAATTCTAATGCCAGTACGGGAAATTGTACCCTTTGCACGCTGGCGTGGACTGATGATGATGATAATAATGATAATAGTCAATACCTGCAAAATTATTCTCTTTAAAGCAAAACTAGCTAATCGGGCTGGGCCTAGCTGGGCTCGGCATCGGTTCTGGCCGAGCCGGATCTAAAAACTTCGGCCCTGCTGATCCCTAATACATTGCACGCATACAAACTACCGTAACGGTTCCATAAATACCTTCTGAATGAAATGCTGAAGGAAGAGGATTTGAGGAACGAAAATACACATATCACAGTTTAAAACTAGATGTGAACACTTAGACAACCTTGAGGCCACCCAACCTTCCTCTTTAAGATACTTTCTTAAATATGAAATTCATCGCTAAATGTCAGCAAAGTACTCCATTTTGTTAATACTGCGCATGCGCAGAAGGTAGCAATCCATATGTACTAGCATAATCCGCTAAAATAGCGATATTTTTAGTTCTTCTTCTTCTTCTTCTTCTTCTTCTTCTAAACATACTCGTTACCAATTCATCTCTATATGCATCATCAAGAAACCAAAGATTTAGGCGACTGTATATAGTTCGCTCTCGCTTCTTTTACTGTACAATTTCTGATATCATACCCGTTTTTTGAAACCCACTCATATACACATACTAACCTTATCCCAACCTCAGGTAAATCACAAAACCAGAGGACCCTGTCGATTTACAGCGGCTTGCTACGGCCTGACGGCCTCCGCTCGCCTCATACTCGCTTCGTACTCGTATCGAAATTCTGAACTTGTGTCTACGCCTCGGGCGTAAACGTCTCTTCAGACGCAGTAAATGGCTATTTCAAATCATTTCAGCATAATTTTAGCAAAATCGGCTATCAATGGATTCGTCAAATGGATCTCGATGTTTCCCATTAGGTATATGACCATTATAGATTAACATGGATCTCGGCATGAACGAAAATCTTACACCAGAGAAGAAAAAAGCCTTTCGTGTAAACCAAGCTCGCTGTTTATAGAATATCAATATGATGAATATCGAAGGAAGTATGACAATATTGTTGGGATGCATAAGCTGGTTAACTTCTGGGAGTGTTAACTGGAGAGATCGATGTTGTTATAACTCGCTGAACTGTAGTTTTGCATTCATTTTAGCATTTACCACTCATATTCCCCCGACATGCATTACTTGGGGGTAAGTAATTATTCTATTTAAAGGACAATCCCATCGCACCAGCAGGGAATCGACCTCTGGGTTGAGAAGCCAGAACGCTGACCTCTCGACCACATGTAGTTCCGAACGTCTAAAAGGCTTTGCTTCTAATGCTGCTGCCCCAGAGAGCTAGAGTAAAGAGGTTTAGCAAATGGGAGAGAGGGAGAGTGGTAAAGGGAGGGAAAGAGGGACAGGAAACAACGAAGTGAGATACCGAGAGAGAAGAATCTCGGTAGATAGCCGAGCGAGGTGGCGCCGAGGTAACGGTGCGAATTCTGGAAGACCCGGAGACCACCCACTCTGATCCATGGGTTTTTCGTGTTGTCTCCGAGTCAGCAGGTAATGCTGGGATGGTTCATTTTTACCACCACTCTCCTGCTCCCCATTTCCTATACCGATCATCTTCCTTGTCATCTGTTTCAGAGTTGTAGGACCAGGCGACGGTGCTCGGCGGGTTGCGGCTGGACGATGGCTGTGCGCTCTGATAAGGTGTCTTCCCTGGCGTCTTTGTGGGACTGCTCAGTTAGGACCCACCACTGAGTGGGCCCTGCGAGGCGGGCCGCCAGGAATTCGGTGGCCTGTAGGTAGGCTCAGGAGGCATTGGATGCGTTCGATCTGGAAACGTTAGGTACCCCGTCCACGCTTGCGCCCGTCGTTATCCGGATCTGGTCTTCCTTAGGATCTCATCCCTCACCCCACCCTCCCAGGGGTCATGGTAGAAGCAAAAAGGACCAGGCGATGGGTAAAAATCCTTAGCATGGCTTCCTTCGGAAGGGAATTAAAGCCGGTGGTCCCGTGTCGTAGATTTACGGCATGTAAAAGAATCTCAAGCCTTGTAAAAAGGCCTCAGAGAAAAATGTCCGGTATTTCACGCCCGATATAGAATGGGACGCTAAGAACCATCGTAGTTAAAGAACTTCCATAAATAAAGCTCAATTTAATTTAATTTGAAAGGGCCAGGATCCTCTTGCGGTGCTCTGCCCCGGTTGCGGGGACCCCTCCGTTCGTCCGTACCTTTAACTTTATCTCAGTAGAAAATACAATAACACAATCGAGTTGCGGGTTCTGCTATATATTTTAATACACGCACATGACTTTCTATATCAACGACTCATTCACATACATCCGTCATATGTTAATCTATTCATATAAGAAGTTATTCTTTTACCCACGTTATTATGTTATTCATGGTATATTTTTACTTAGGAAGCATTTCATATTAAGTAAGAACTACTTGGTTACAATGTAGGGAAACAAAATTCTAACTTTAGCTCTTGCTATAAAAAGGGGGGGCAGACAGAAAAGAAAGAAGGGGGGAGAAACAATTGCAAACTTTCAAACATGCCCGTTAGATAACACTTTTGGGAAAGCAATAAACTTGCAGCACAGAATATTTCGAAAATGTCTAAAGGCTGGTTCACAACCGCCCGGGAACGGTAACGAGAACGGGAATGCATACCGATTACAAAGTGAAAGTCGATTTTGCGCATTGGGATGTCATTTGTTTTTAACTGACCAATGATATTGTTTCACCTACTTCCAATTTAGCGAAGTCAACGTCAAAATTCAATATAGTAAACATTATCTAAATGTATATCCATTACATTTCCGATCTCGCTACTTATGCCAAGCTTTCATTCCTTTATTTAATGGCATACATTAAAATTGTTCATTGTTCTTGTTTACATTTCCACCAGTTTTAGTTGTTCTTTATAGCTTTTCGTTTTTTAGGTAATAGCCAGTTTTGAGTTGCATATAAACAAACTACAAATGATCCCTTCACCAGAGGAACCAACGCTGATTAGATTTGCGAGTGTTGGGATGAGGTTAGGAAGCACATTTACTACTAATTCCTTCCAGTTTCATGTTTCCAGCTTGCGACTATAGAGAGCACTAGTGGCTGTTTCATGTCACGGCCACTTAGAATAACCTCTAGAGTGAAGAGTCTAATATGCACAATATGGATCTAATATGCCGTGCCCAGGAACGAGAACGAGAAAGTTAAACGTTGGGCAACTCTTCTTTCCCGTTCCCGGGGTCCGGAAGGCTTCCCGTTGATTGTGAACACTCCCATTTGAATACATGTATTTCAACTTTCTCGTTCTCGTTCTGGTTACCGTTCTCGTTGGTTGTGAACCAGCCTTAACTACAAAAATAGTTATTTGACACAAATTGAGTATTTTTTAATGTTTTTTATAGTGAGTTTCCGCCCATCTAGTTATACAAAACCATATATAGTGCAGTTAAGTAAAGGGAACTTCGCAGTCTACACATCGAAACTCAAAATATGCAGGTCAATATGTCAAACATGTTATATTTTAATCAGAATAGTTCGAATCTTTCTTGAGAGATATAAAAAACAAGAGTATAAGGAAAGAAATTTTCATTAATACTTCGAATTGAGGAGTTTCTAGAAAATATTTATGTTGTTTTGTTATGTATGGAATTTATCCCATTTTTCGTTTTTTCTAATAATGGTGTTCACGCACAGTAGGTAGATATACGCGCGCGCGCGCACGCACACACAGAATACTTCCTCTGTCTACTACTATAGGTAGGTGCTAGAAAATGAAAAAGCCAACTAATGCAAGGGGAATTGGTAGGCTTTAAGCGATAGTCAAATATTTTAAGAGCTGGTTGCTATGTGGCGTATTCCATTCTCTTTGTATATCCAGGACAAAAAAAAATGAATTACGGATTTCCAAAAAATTAAGGGTATAACAAGCAATATCTCGAAATTGGTTCACTCAACAAAAAAAAATGTATATGATATAAATTGTGTATTTTAACGCGAGCTACATTTTTTGTGTAGTAAAATTTTGTCTCTCTCTTACGGTTTATCAATTATGCAAAAGTCTTTCACAATGAAGAATACGTTTGGAGACATTCCCAGAAAATTCGAGATATACATTTCATTTGTCATAAAAATATCTTAAACATATGATATTGTAATCAAAATCGTTAGAGCCATTTTTGATAAAATTAAAATTTTCGAAAAATGTTCCATGTAAAGGGTAATCTGAGGTGGGGGGATTTTCTTGAAAACCTTCGTGTTGCATCTCTGGAAGATACTGAACCTAAATACCAAGTTTGGTGTTTATCCGACTGTTCGTTTCTGAGTTATGCTGTTCACAGACAGACACATAGACACACACACGGACATGTTTCAAAAAACACAGTTTTTGGATTCAGGAGGTCTCAAAACATATATTTCCGGTGAAATCTCGGTATCAAATTTTTGGGTGGAATGCAATACTTCCCCTACTTACTATACGTAGTAGAGAAAGTAAAAATGGAAGGTGGGAGAAGATATCCACCGATCCAAAGCCCGGCGTACACACACGGTCCGTTCCTCACGGAATTCTAACTGAGAGTAACTCTATCCCCCACTACTCGTGGCTAGCAAACCTACCAGCCAAGAGTGACGTAAACAACACTGTGTCTGAAATGACAATGTAGAACAATTATTAATACGCCACATCATTCATTCGAATCCTTTCTGTGATAGCGCTGTTATGTTCATGTATGTACGTACTAGCGACCACGATATGAGTGTGTGCGATGGGAAGAGGAACTAAACAGTTACAGAACAAGTCGAAAGAGCATCGGAAGGACAGTTGATTTACTAGCGAGGGCTGAGGTCTGCAAATGTAGTTCTATTTTCATTGCGCAACTTCACATTCCCTTATCGCCTTGCCTCTCACTCCCTTCTGATCCCTAGCCTTGACAACGTTCGCATTGTCAGCAAATACATGGCGCCCTCCTCCAAGCCCATTCATAGCGTGGCAGACTAGTAGTAACAGACTCAATGACTGCAACATGTCCCCACTGCCACGGGTTAGCTCCTGAGATTGTGTTCCTCTGGAATACGTACGCAGATTCTCCAAATTTTGTCACATAATACACCTGAAGCAACAGGTGGGAGATAATGGCTGTGACGAAAAGGAAAGAAAAGGCACAGTTCACGAACTTCTACAGTTTACAGTGAAGATTAAGCTACTGTCATGCTTTTGACATCATGAGAATTCTAATTCATGACAATTTTATTTACATAAAATCTGATGTTACACTCACATGACTTTCTCTACTCTTGTACAAACTATTTTTACAAACGCTTATTCTCCATCTACTTCATGTTAATCGAGATAAACATTTGCAGAGTCTATCTTATTGCTAATTTTCTTGTAGATGTAAGGGGAATATATATTTACAAGGGCAATTTAGAAATACAGTAGCCTTTAAGCACATACATATCTCTTAATAGCTGGTTGCTAGGTGCAGCACCATTCCCTTTCCCACAGATTAATACTCTTTGCATATCCAAGACAAAAAAAATGTATAACGAATTCCCATTTGAGAAAACAAGTATTGAAAAATTTAAGGGAATAATAAGTAATATCTCGAAAATGGTTCACTCAACAAAAGAAATGTATATGACATAAATTGTGTATTTTAAGGGGATCTACATTTTTTGTGTAGTAAATTTTTGTCTATCTCTTATGGTTTACCAGTTATGAAAAAGTCGTTCACAATGAAGAATACTTTTGGAGACATTCCCAGCAAATTCGAGATGTGCATTTTATTTGTCATAACAATATCTTAAACATACGATATTTTAATCAAAATCGTTAGAGCCATTTTTGAGAAAATTAAAATTTTCGAAAAATGTTCCATGTAAAGGGTAGTCTGGGGTGGGGGATTTTCTTGAAAACGTTCGTGTCGCATCTCTGGAAGATACTGAACCTAAATACCAAGTTTGGTGTTTATCTGACTGTTCGTTTCTGAGTTATGCTGTTCACAGACACACAGACACACACACACGGACATGTTTCCAAAAATGCTTTTTTTGGATTCCGGGGGTCTCAAAACATGTATTTCCGGTGAAATCTCGGTATCGAATTTTTGGGTGGAATACAATACTTCCCTACTTACTATACGTAGTAGAGAAAGTAAAAATATGTGTTACATTCATATGACTTTCTCTACCCAGTATCATTTATTAATCGGTATAAAAGCTTATCCTACGAAAGCTTATTTTTCTGTGTTCTTCATTAACAATCCAGATAAACCGTTACACAAATGGTTACATTAAACATTTCGTTATAAATGCAAAGGGAACAGCAATAGTTAAATATTTAAGAACTGGATGCTATATGCTGGCCTTAGCTTCCCTCACAGTGCGATAAACAACTCAATCTCAACAGGACTCGAAAAAATGACAAAGTATCGAAAAATTCGAACCATTAAATATGGATATTTCGGAAATGGCTGATGCCACAAAAAAGTTATTTGAAATAAGTTGTGTGTTTCAAAGAGACCTACAATTTTTATGTAGTGCGTTTTCGTCTATCGCTTAACGTTTACCACTTACGTAAGATCATACAAAATTGTTCCGAATGAAGAGGACTTCACAGGCTATTCCACAAAATGCAAGATATACATTTTATTTTAAATATATTCAATATATGATATTTCAATCAAAAGTGTTAGAGCCATTTTTAGAAAATAAAAAATTTCGAAAAGTCTTCCATGTAAAGTGTAGTTGGAGTTGGGGGATTCTCTTGAAAATCTATTAAATTCCAAGTTTGGTATTTATCTGACTTTTCGTTTTTGAGTTATACTGTTCACAGACACACATTTATATTTTTCTAAAAATGCTTATTTTTATTCAGGGGATCTCAAAACATGCATTTCCGGTGAAATCTCGGTATCGAATTTTCGGGTGGAATGAATACTTCCCATACTTACCATACGTAGTACAGAAAGTAAAAATGGAAATAAATTACGAAAGGGTCCCCAGCAATAAACGACACGTGGTAAGAAAAGCACTAAAATCTCGTAGGAAATACGAGTAGAATAATTTAGTAGAATAATTTAATTGCAAGCAGAAAATAAAGCAACTGTCGACATATGAAATCACGTCTCCAAAAACAATGTATTAGGAAAGGTAGAATCAGGCTCAACATTCAATGCTATACCGTGATTTGAACCACGGATCTTCGGCTTACCGTCCGCTGCTCTATTTGAGTTACCATGGCACGTCACTAAATTCTCCAACTGACTCTCACATTTTCGCAACAACAATAACATGTTCTCAAATTCATTTTCAGGTAACATACCCGTATGACGAGTTACAACCTCGTAAGTACTTTAAGTCCAGAGCCAAAGTTAAACACTATTAGGTCAATCAGGCACCGTAGCACGAAGATCCGTGGTTCAAATTCTGGCTATGGTATTGAATGTTTCAGTCTGATTCTATCTCTCCTATCCTGTATACGGCGTGTGTGGAAGAGAAATTATTAAGAATTTGTTAGCCAACTTTTGAGTGCAATAAACATTGGTCTAAAGTAGCCATGAGCCTAAATATGCTCGGTATCACGGTTTGCTGTAGTAAATAGACATGACGTATTCCTATTATCCACCGATATCCACGTTACAGCATCCATAATACTTAAGCAGCTCATTATGAACTTACTCAGTGGCGTGTGCAGCTCTCCTATCGCCCATGCCTTTTTATATCTTCAAAGCAGCAGTCCCTGAGATCCATTCCCCAGAAATATAAAAAATAAATTCTGTTGGTTGTAATCATAATATGCTAATATATTGAGTTCGTTTCCTTTGATTCGCTATCTGTTGCTTTCACGTTACCTGCAAAACATCGATAAATATGGCGTGAAGTAAAAAATGCGGGCATCCTTGCACTACTCGCAAACACGCCTAAGGTCCTGCTATTAGTGTTGCTATCCGATCAGCATTTAATTACACACAATTAACAAGGTAATATCTTTTTGCAAAAACTCAGAGTTTTGAAATTATATTGTACTCGACCAAAATCAGTTGTATGCAACTTGTCTATAATGGTAATTAAGGCGCTTGTATGAAAATTATGGAACATCGTCATAATTAATACCGCTATACTCTTGTTGCCTAATATCCTATTATAATATTTCGTCTGTTCCACAGAGAGGAACTCGAAAAAGAAGGAACGCTACGAGAGATCACTTGGCGAGAAACTGCCGCAAGTAGGGGAGTGAATATTTGCCCATTAAAGACAAAACCTGGTGACATCGAATGGACGTTCAGTAAACAAACAGAAGAGAAACGAGATCGTGTCGCAGTTTTGTGTTGACATTCCACAGCAGGCGGCGCTCTCTTAACGCGGAGTAAACACTTCAGGTTGTACGTTGCCATGGCAACATCAGGGCAGGGGAATTTTAATTACTTGCTCTAGTGACTGATGGCGCAATTCTGTAGATTTCGAGTTGCAAGCTGCGGCCTGGGGCACCACAGTGACTGAATGTTGAGGCTGCGTTAAGCTAAACCGCGTTATTTTGTTGTTGCAATTAGATTTATACCAAGCCTTTAACTTAGCTGGTTACTTCTTGCACCATGGTTATTGTCTCATCGCGTTTAAAAATATTGCAGAAACCATATTTAGACAATGGTTACAATTGCATATTGTGTAAGTATGACTGCTACATCCCAAGCGAGATGGCTCGGCGGTAATGTGTGAGGCTCGCATTCGGAAGCATCCGGGTTCGATTGTAACCGAATGCTGGGGTGGTTTCTCATTTACCATGATTCCCTTTCCATAATTTCCTTTTCATTCCGTTTCCTTCTCATCTTTCAGATGTGCTTCTAGGTTTTGTAGTTTATGGTGGTGCTGGGCATAAAGCGCGGATGCTTGCTCAAAGGAAAGAGTACTGCCCGTGGACACTAGAGGGCTGCTTGGTCATGGGTTGTTCATCGGTCTCTAGGTAGCACCAGCAGTGGGACCGGTCTTTGAGATTGGAACTGTTATAGACTTCCGCGCGTCTCTGTGGCCTGTCTACCTGCGGCCTGTAGCCTCCTGTGATTCCTTCGTATCATCCCTTCCTTCTGGGAGTGTTAGCCACAATAGATCTATGTAGGTCGCAGTGCGTGAAGTATCCTCCTCCGTTTTGTAACCTCTTGGAGGAAGACGCCACTGTCATTGTTGACAAACAAGGCTAGAGATCAGAGGGGAATGAGGGGCATGGCGATAGGGAAATATGCAGTTACAATATGAAAACGTACTACATTTGCAGACCTCAGCCTCGCTAGTAAATGTAACTTGGAACTGCGGATGTTTTCTTTACGTGACTGTTGTCCCGCGCACTTGTTTCATAACCGTTTATTTCCTCTTCCCATCATATGCACTCATATCGTGGCCCACTAGTATCTATATGACTGCTACTTTACGAAAACGATGTTTAGCATTAATATTTTTAAGTCCATGTTTAAGAGGTGATATTTAAACATCGTCGAGAACTCTGTAAATCTCAAAATTCATTCTCCAATGTGAAGTAAATCCATGCACGCAAAGGATCATCCTAATCATATCGTTGTGTGAAAACTGTATTAGAGAGATGTGTTGGAAGTTAAAACACGTCGTCTTCGTCGTAACCATCCGCCTGATCGCCCTTTGGTTTCTCTAAGGAAACTGTAACAGGAATATTACGCGAGACTGCGAACTTTACTACAGCACGATACGAGTTGTCCACAACATTGCAGCTTCTTCAGGCTCTGTGTTCTTGGCAACCGGCGAATTTATGATGTAAATAGTGAGATTATTAACGTCGATACATCGACCGTATACAAGGCTTTAGACCGTGAGCCGTTTCGCCAGGATTATTTGTTAATAAGACAAAAGACGGAATCAACTCTTAAAACAAAAACGTGACCTCGTAGCTCAGAGCACCTATTTGTTGTACGTGCGGTCCCGGGTTCGATTCCCGACTGAGGGCTGGGAACTCTTCTTTAGCCAAGATTATTCACTATCCTCCCCAGAGTCGGGAAGTATGAATGTGTGAGAGATCCAACATATAAAAACCAGAGCTCCAATACAATTTGCATGAGTTAACTGATAGGCAATATGTTCCAAAGATGAAAGGCCGCCGATATGACCATTGCAGTTAAATGCGGGGTATAAATGGAACAATAAAAAAAAGTTGCCATCGGTAGAAATCGCCAAAGATTATAATGAAAAATATTCCACACTTCCTTTTCACGGCTAATGTTCCGAACTAAACTGGTTAAACACTGTGTAAGTAATGGAAATGTAACTTAAACATTGTTTACCGAGCGGGATGGCTCAGGTGGCTACGTCTGTGGTCTGCCTTCGGGAGGTCCCGGAATCGATCCCCGGCGGCCGCCCATTGTGAACCATTGTTTCTTTCTTCTCCGAATTTCCTGTCCTTCCATTTCGTTCCATTCATTTCATTCATCTTTCATCCCGTTGGTCTCTTTCGGGGTCGAAAGTCTCGGCGAAGGTGTTTCGGTGCAGCGTGGAAGGGGAAAACAATGCTCTTTGTGACTCTCTCCATCCGTCCGCTGGCTGCCGGGGTATCTGAACCACCTTGGGAGCATTGGACCTCCTTTGTGTAGGGTAGGGTTCCCGGTCTGCCTGTCCGTCTGCCGGGGTGTCTCTTTCTGGACACCTAAGGACCCTGTCATTGCTGTACCGTCGCTCCTGGTTCCGGCCGCCCGGTGTCTCCTCTCCTCATCCTTCTTCCCGGGGACGCCTCCTCTTGGGGCGTAGGTACAACATCCATTCTGGATCGGCACCAAGCCCCCTCCGTAGCCAATCCCATAAACATTTTTAGCTAAACAGTGTCGTAAGCTCCTTGTACACGATCAAAGTTTTGTCAAATTCATTGTTTTACAAAACTTTCCAAACTTTTCTTATCAAATTGCTTCTAATTCTTTCAGTCTTTGAATGTCTTAAAGCAAATAAGAACATGCTCTAAACGGTCAAAGATTTTACAGTTATTTATGGCTTTCACCAATGAAATGCGAGTATTTACAGTGCATTACGAAACCTGCAACATGACTGAAATCGAAAAGTAAACAAACATGGATACCTAGGCAAGGAATGTCGTATGCGAGCTGATTAGGTTACACAGAAGCTGGTCACATCTATATGTTGTGGACTCCATGGATTATCACAAGATGAAGAGGGCATATGAAGAAATTACCAAGTAGATTTACAGAGTATACAATAGTGCATTAATGCAATGCTATATAGTGTAGTTAACCATCAATTCCTGTTATTTCCATTACATTCCTTAATTTTAATGTGATTTCATGGACTATAATACGTGAAAATGCTATATAATTACGTAAACAACAGTATTTCATTACAAACTTTATACCCTGACGCTAATAGTGAATTGCCTTAAACGTGATAAACTATCAATATATTCTGAAGGGGTTTAGTTTGACAAAAACAAAACGTGTAAAAACACATTTATGACGTTAAGTTTACCAGGTCTTCTCAAGTCTTCTCCAATGTTGTCGGATATTTTTCAATATTTGGCAACTTTACTTGTAAATACTTGAATTGAAAAACAAGTTTGATCACGTACAAGGGGCTTAAAGGTTTAAGCAAGTTACCGTTTCCGCATTCGGCCCATTAAGTTAGGCGTTCCAGTGCATTAAGTATCACGACTTTCTTCCTGAACCGCAATACCGTCGAAGATAAGTAGAACAACGAAATTGCATCCCCAGTAATTGTAGCAATGGCATTTGCCTAAAAACAATATTTTGTATTACTCCACATTTTACGTTTTCATACCACTGCAAACTTATTGTCTACATTTCCAATATTCTTCCACAGGGATTGCTTTCTGTATTGTGCAGTCAATAGCTGGGGTACAGTGGGTTGGCGGCTTAGCCCAAAGGATGACGTCAGCGCCCTCGCTGCATCGAATGACGCCAATAGCTAGCCGAAAGATTTACTGACGTCAGTGGCTACGGAACAGCTTCTGGAACAGAATGTTTTGCATTTGATGTAGGATCTGCTCACCTATTAAAGGGATTAAGAAGCAGCCTAATGAATCCTTGCTGTTTCAATACTGTCTGCTTCAGTGTAATAAGCAAAAACTTTAATGGTCTTTCTTCTCGTAGCGAAAGCTGAGTGATGCTGTCTTATCAAATGGCACAGCGTCACTCACCCGAGTCATTGTGGAAGGTAAACGTCCCAGGCCGAAATATAGGTAATTCTCCGGTATTTACCAGTTATGACTGAGGAAAACCTCAGTCAGGGAGGACGGTCCAAGCGGGATTTGAACTGTAGACCTCCCGTTCACGAATCCGGTCTTGGCCTCTGCTAATTGTGATGGTAATGCACCTTCCAAGTAATTATTAATCCAGTAATACTGAAATGACTACTAATAAAAAATGAAAGACTCAGGGGAAGGAAATGATTTCAAATGCCAACAATGAACGTGATGTAAAGTTAATATAATGTTGTATTGACTCAGTATATATCCAACAATTCACACTGCCTTACGCTCCTATGCCACCATAGATGTGCAACGCGGCAGCTCCAACTGTGGTAGTGTTCATTGTTTACGACGACAAGACCAAGAGAATAGCCTAAACTGTATTCACTCTTAGGTTGATCCGCGTGAAAACAAACCCCAGGTGTCCAGTCCACCGTTATAATGTATCCTTCCGCCATTCGCACTAGAAATACTGTCACACTTTTAGACCATGTGCGGTGACTAGCATATTCTGTTTAGGGTTAAAGATGATAAGATTGATAGTCGCCGGACAGCCGCTGAGGTACCCGCCGCAGCTCCTTTGGCACCCGCCGAGGAGGCCACCGCCGAGCCATCTATTGAAGAAGTTGCACCGAGCCTCGCCGCCGCAGTTTCGCCGGCCGTTCCCGCGGCAGCTGCCGGGAGTCCTGCCTCCTCGCCACCGGTGACCGGGCCTTCATGGGCAGCGGTCGCTGCATCGCCACAGAGCCAGCAACCTCACCGCTCTCAGCCAGTCAGCACCACACCTCACCTCCATCCACAACAGTCGCCAACAGCACCTCCATCGCAGCAGCCACCACAACATGCTACACCACTGCGCTACAGCGCAGTCATCTCTGGAGTTCCTCGAGACCTGCCCACAAGATACGTCCTCGCCGCAGCTCAACACCGGTGGCCTTCTGCCTTGAAGGCCACACGCATCATCACGTCTCGAGGAGCAACCACCTTCGTCCGCCTGCAACTGGCCGATCCGTCCGACCGAGAGGCTGCCTTCAGGTCCGGCCTGCCCTTGTTAGGGCAGGTTCTCCGCGTTGAGGCCAGCCGAACGGAAGCTCACCAGCCATGTCGCAGATGCTGCTGCTTCGGCCACGATTCCAACACCTGCGCTGCACAACCCAAGTGCCACTACTGTGGAGCACCGTGTTTGACAGCGCAGTGCACCAGTCACGATCTACGCCGCCGACGCCGGTACTGTGCCTCCTGCAATGGCCACGGCCATTTTACCGGGCAGGCACAGTGCCCTATGTATCCGAGAAGCCGTCGATTCACTCCGGCTTCAGTACCTGCACCCACATCTCCGACACCAGCACCGCCACCACCCGCAGCACCAGACACCACCATACCAGCACCGACATCTCCGACACCAGCACCACCAGCGCCCGCAGCACCAGACACCACCTTGCGAGATGCAATCCAGGATCTACATTCAGAAGTCCTGAACATCGGATCCAGCATCTCGCAACAGGACGAAGCGCTCGCTTCACTTACCACCGCCGCTCAAGCTACCAACCTGGAAGCACAACTCGATCGACTGGACGCATTGGAAAGCGCAATCCAGGACCTTCACACCATCGTCACAGACTTCACCACCGCTTTCCACAGCTTCACCGCACGCTGCCTACGCCGGTTTGAAAGAGCCGACACAGCCATCCGAGGCCTGGAAGAATCAATCGCCAGCCTGCCACCACCATCAGCACAGCCACCTCCGACAGAATGCCTAGAGGAGGTTAGGCAAACGACGACAACCCTGCTCACGACGATGGACGAATGGACATCTGCCCTCTCGGCCATGAGGAGTGAGCAGGAACGTACAAACGGATATTTAATGCAGCTGGAAGCGGCACGCTTCTTCCCAAGCAACTTCAGAACACCAGCGGGCTCCTTTCGAGGACCGCGCCAAAATTAACGAATGATACAATAAAAGAAACGTAAACAACGCTACAAAACCTTTCCTACTCCTTTCCACGTACCTACCCGGGGGCCGGCCAGGGCCTCGGTCATGGTCGTCTCCCGGACACTTCCTTACTCCGCTGCCAGTGCAATAAGCTGGCAGCCACCCATCTTTCCACGTACTAACGGGGGTGCGGAAGCGGAACCCCAATACCTTACTTTACTTCTCCTATCTACTTTACGCCTAATCCTTCCTATTCCCGATAACCAAAAAAAAAAAAAAAAAAAAAAAAAAAAAAAAAAAAGTTGTAACAAAACAAACGTTTGCACATATAATGATAGTTAATTCTAAAATAAATGAGCGAAAAATAAAGTAACAGGTATGCGATAACTTAATTTATTTGCTCTCTGGAAGCGGCACTTTATTAACTGTTGGCGGCTCATTTCAAAAAAGAAATTGTGCACTGTTACGCGAATTGCATTATTCTCAAGCTCACTACATTCTTGCATCGCGTATTCCATATGCTTTCTTTTTCTTTTTTATTCCGGGTGTAACCAAGTTTCTCGTTTCAGATTTTTCTGCACAAGCACTGTTTATACTTGTACTCGAAACACCGGTGAACTCAGAAGTTGATTTCGCCATTTCTTTCGCGCAAAGTGTTTAATATTTCTCACATAACTTATAATAAAGATTCAACATTATTGTTTTTTCACCACTAGTCAACGGTTTGCGCGGCTAATGCTTTAGTAATTCGACGAAAACACAAAAGCGTATTCACTGTCCTCCATGATACCAAACACAACTGCTCGTTTCTGGCTGTAAACAATATTCTGCGCCTCCCCGGATGTCAGGTGACATACAAATTGCATCATGGGACTTGTAGCTCTGTTTTACGGTATAAATCAGCGTTAAACAAAACCTTAGTTATTTGTATAGAATATTATTCTATTTAAGGATAAATACAAAAATTCAGAGATTAGCATGTGACTACTTTCCTGGGCGCATTGCTACCGTGTTGCAACACGGCGCACTGACCACGTGGATTTGTTTTGCCGGGATCAACCTAAGAGTGAATATAGTGTGGGTGCAGTTCCTCAGGTGAAGCTAGTGGAGCGCCGATTTTGTAACTAGGTGCATTCGAATATAGCTTAATCTCTATTTTAAACGTTTTATATTTAAATATTCAACTACTTACATAGAAGATTATCATTTTATGAGTCACTATTTTAAGAGCGAAAATTGCCCATTCCGAAGTGTTACCGCGGCAATAGCAGGGAATAAAGAACATGGGTTGTAAGCGAGCGAAATGGTAAAGCCGCATGCCCATGAGGGTTGGTGCAGCTACTCTCAGCTTTGGGATTTTCAGCTGCACTGTTTACGTCTGGCTGCCATGACAACTAACTGAAGGTTGGACTATGAATGTTGCATACTCCCTCAAATTACCTGCTTCGAGGCTACACTGTTTTTTTAATAGAAAGACTCCTTGTAGAGACTATTCCGTGGTCACTGACCCTTGAGAAATCGTTTGTAAACATGCAAACATCCCTTGCCTTGTGTAACGGAATGTCTTCTCTCTCAAATCACTTTTCAAACTCCAAGTTCTCGGAAAGGATCTTCAGTGTCAGTTCAGTTCATGTGCGAAAACAATCTCTATGCAGTGATTATTTTGTTGTGTGTATCGCCTTGGAAGTTCGCTAGTGTGAATTAAAGTATCAAAAATAAGTTTGTCTTAAAAGCATTTAAACCATTGGCAATGAATCAGCAACAGGACATAGTGTGCTGCATGTTACAAAAATATTTTTCACAGTGGATTGAGGACGATAAAAGAAACGTGTATTTACGGATAGACCTAAGCCAATTTAATATATCAGCACATAACGTGGAAAGGAACGGTTCGAAGTGTTATATCAGACATTTTAAAGTCTCGTGGTATAGCGAGTACGCCAACCGAAAGGATAGGAGAGTAAACATAATACACGAGAAAAACTAAGTTACATGTCTTGTTTTGTGTAAAAAGAGCTTCACTTATCGTTTAGGCCACAAGCCATCACTGGAACAGCTTCATTCTGTTCTCTGCGACTGCTTCCTCCCTTCCGTATTAGAAATCTGCTACATCCTTCCATATTCTTCTGAGAGATAAAAATCAGATGTGTTACACTCACATGACTTTCTCTACTCTTGTACAAACTATTCGTACAAACGCTTATTCTCCATATGCTTCATGTTAATCGAGATGTTAACCTTATTGCTAATTTTCTTGTAGGTGCAAGGGGAATTGGTAGACTTTAAGCGATAGTCAAATATTTTAAGAGCCGGTTGCTATGTGGAGTATTCCATTCTCTTTGCATGTCCAGGATATAAAAAATGAATAACGAATTCCCATTTGAGAAAAAGTATTGGAAAATTTAAGGGAATAGCAAGCAATATCTCGAAAATTGTTCACTCAACCAAAAAAACGTATATGACTTAAATTGTGTATTTTAACGCGGTCTACATTTTTGTGTAGTAAAATTTTGTCTCTCTCTTATGGTTTACCAGTTATGCAAAAGCCGTTCACAATGAAGAATACTTTTGGAGACATTGCCAGAAAATTCGAGATATAAATTTCATTTGTCATGAAAATATCTTAAACATATGATATCTTAATCAAAATCGTTAAAACCATTTTTGAGAAAATTAAAATTTTCGAAAAATGTTCCATGTAAACGGTAATCTGGGGTGTGGGGATTTTCTTGAAAACCTTCGTGTATCTGGAAGATACTGAACCTAAATACCAAGTTTGGTGTTCATCCGACTGTTCGTTTCTGAGTTATGCTGTTCACAGACACACACAGACACACACATGGACATGTTTCCAAAAATGCTTTTTTTGGATTCAGGGGGTCTCAAAGCATATATTTCCGGTGAAATCTCGGTATCGAATTTTTGAGTGGAATGCAATACTTCCCTACTTACTATACGTATTAGAGAAAGTAAAAAATAAATATTGCAATACAAGAGTGACATCTGTTGTTAATAGTGACAGTGCAGCGTACGAATGCTTGTGGTAATACAAGCAAGGAAGCACCGAAACATCGTTCCTGGGTTGCGCTGGACGTGGAGCAATCTGGCGAATAAATGTTTCTTTTCGTATGTTTATTTAGCTCCCTTCTGGCGGCACACTTTTGACGGCACTTAAAACAACAGTGTTGGTAACTGTGAATTAAGTACCACAAAGTGGCAAAGCACCGTAAAGGCTAACGAGCACTTGACGTTCTGGAGACGAGGTGCTAATTGCTAAGACCGGGCGCGCTGAGGCCGGTCATTGACTTTGTCCCTGGCAACAGTCCGCGATCGATATCCACGAGGCTGCGTCTTCCCGAACCTGGCCACAGAGACCTGCCTTATCCCCTGGACCCAACCAACCCTCACTGCTTTCTTCATTTCATCTTAATCTCAGAATCTACAGATACTAAACCAATGAGTTAAATTTTTATTCTCTCCCTGGCGTCTTTTTCTCTCTGAAATCAACACTTTTATCCACATGATATGAAAGCTCGTATAAACATCGACTTAAATAGCCCGACAGATGGAAAGATTGGCTCATGGGACACACGAAATTTAAAACTTTTCCGTTGCAAAATCTAAAAACATTTCCTATACAAGAAATAAATTTAAAAATCTGCTGTGTTACATTCACAATACTTTTTCGATATCTATCGTTTATTTTTATATAGATTCTACAAACTATTCTTATGAAAGGTTATTTTTCTATCTATTTAGACGAGATAATCTTTTGTAAGAATAAATTAATTGCATATTTCGTTTTAGGCTCAAAGAGGGTAGAGAAAACAGAATCGATAGTCGGGTATTCGAAAACCGGGTCGCTATATGCTGGCCTAGATACTCCATATTTTTTCCTTGTGAGAAAGAACTGAAAAGCGATAGCAGTTTTAAATAGCTGAAAAAGTACTGAAAATTCAAAGGGGCTTTTTGCTTTGTGCTTCTATGTAACAAAAGCATTAAATTCAGTTTTATTTATGAACACTCTTTAACTGCTGTGGTTCTTAGCGTCCCATTCTATATTAGGCACAAAAGACCGGTAATTTTGCTCAGAGACCTCTTTATCAGGCTTGAGGTTCTTTTGCATGCCGTAAATCTACGACCACCGGCTTTACTTTCCTTCCGAAGGAAGCCATGCTAAGGATTTTTACGCCTGTAAAAGTCCATCGCCCTCCGCCGGATTTGAACCCGTGGCCTCGGTAACTGGAAGCTAGCATGGTAACCACTAAACAACAGAGGATGACTCTATGTAACAAAGACAAAGTTGGCACTTAGCATTATTTCTAGCACTTCCCGTGGTGTCTGTGATAAGTTTTCGATCGTTCTCCTGCGAACTACTGGCTCTCGGGGAGGCACTATCATACATTATGATATCCAATAACAAATTCTCTTCAATTTATAGGGCGCTGATGACCTTAGCTGTTTAGCGCCCTTAAACCGCATCTCATCATCATCTTCAATTTTTGCTGATTCCTAAAGCTCCCTTTAAGCAATAGCAGATCGATGCACGCACCACCCTCTGGTTCATGATATTCACCGTCTATTCCAGTCTATTTTCGCTAAGGGATTAAAGGATTGTGGCTACTATTTTAATTTAGAACGAATAAACCCTTGGGATGCAATGGGTTACCCGGATATACAGAACCACAACAGCTATGTACCGTTCCAGAGTTGGGCGTAATCGATTACTTTTGTAATCTCACCCGAACCGAGTTTCAAATAGAGGTACTCTGGAATATGCGGTATACACACGCTATCCCCGCACAATACATACACTTAAAACTAGATGACAGCAATATAATAAAATAATGTGTACTATATATTCTAGCATATTGCTGTACAAGTGCGGTTATACAACTATTGGGGAACAAGCAACAGTTTGTAAATACGAGACCAGGTCGAGTAATTAATTACAAATTAATATATTTACTTTCGCGAAATAAAATTAATTATCAACAGCTGTTGTTCATGGTAGTTCCAGTAGTAAGGTCACCAACATTAACATTGATGGCGAAGTGGCGAATGATTGGTTGTTGACTTTAGAAAATCAATAACTTGCGTGACTTAAATCTCAAGTAAATATTAACATAGTAAAGATCCTATAACATTAAATGGTAAAATTCAAATATAATATATTATTATATTCCATGTCTGCAATGATAAATATCTCAAAAGTAGATGATTTAACATAGTTCATGCACATACTGCAGCAAAATAAGCAAATCACACAGGTAGGTTAGGTTTCAACATTCTACCATGACAGCATGAACGGGAAGTAGATGAAAAAACACTACCTATCGCCGAAAAAGTAACAAAGAGATGTAATGAGAAAGAGAGATTTGTTCTGGGGGAGGTGGAGAAACTGTCAGAAGGGCCTGGAATGAGGAACATTAGTCAATATGGGTGAAAGCGATATTAGATTTTGGAAGAAATAAGGCTATGTAGAGGCGGTAGAGATTTGGGCCATTTAGCACACAACATTTTTCTGTGCGTCAAGATGGCAGGTTGAGGGCAACCCGATGGTGTGTTTAGGCGTGTACCTGCCCTAATTAGGGCTTAACCACGTAGTGACGGGATATGGGGGTTACAGGATGGCGGTTGTTCTTTAGGTAGGGGAGAGAAAGGAGGTAACAAAGCTTGTTCCTCAACGGTAGCCGGTCATGGTGCAACTGCCCTTGTGCACCGCTGATGATATGAATTTTGTAATTTAAAACATGTAGGGATTTTAATTTTGAAGTCCAAGCTACTCTTGAAGGGATTGTGTTGGAGTTCAGCTTTAGCTGCTGTTGGAATTACTCCGCTGTTACCGGATATGCCCGCATGCCATGCGGGGAAGCCGGTGATGCCTCAAGCGGCGTGTTCTGGGGTTATAATCCCCAAGAGACCGAACGAGGGCGCTCTAATGGTATGGCAACTGGTCGTAAAATTTTGCGGCCCGGCGCCTAATTTCATCCTCCACGTAAGGAAGAGATGAGGCTTCGTGAAGCAGTCTCACGGGAAAGGAGCGGTTTACAGAATAGATAGCCCGAAGGTCCCTATTCTGCACCCGTTGCAGGAGCAGCAGACTGGAATCTGCGGCCATGCCCCAGATCTCGCAGGCATAGAACAGGAAGGGGATTATGAGCGCTCGAAAAAGGTGTAACTTAAGAGGGACAGGCATCTCAGACCTCAGCATCGGGTACAATGAAGCCGCAGCCCCATGCCCCCGACGCGCGACGTGTCCCCGAAAAGTTAGGCCCTTATCTAACTTAACCCCCAGGTAGGTGATGGCATTTGTCCATTCTATCCTTCTTCCGAGGTAGCTGAATGTGGGGAAGATTGCGGGAAAGCGGCGCTTGGTGAAGAGAATGGCGTGGCTTTTTGCCGGGTTAATGGATAATCGCCAACGCCTGCACCACTCTTGGAGGAGGCGGAGGTGTCTCTGAATGGGGTTGAAGGCTCTGTGTGGGTTTTTACTTGTGCAATGCAGGAGCATACGTTTGTAAAACTTATAAATGGGTACGAAATAAATAACTGTGATGAGTTTGGAAAATAAGTTTTGCATATTTGCATGCTGGAGTTTTGTTTCTAAAGTGATGAAGAATACATTTTACAGAATGGTGCATTATATGGAAAATTTGACGTATCTTCTGTTGTCTAAGAGAGAGAGAGATGGTGCAAATGGAGGAATACTTTCTCGATGAATAATGGGATAAAATTACAAGATGAGGTAGAACTTAAAATGTTGGCAGATAATATGATAGGTATAAGGGATAAATGGATAAGGTGTTTAACAAAGGAGCAAAGAGCTTCTATAGGTAATTTTCATACAGTTTTCATTTAATACCCAAATATGAACTGGCTGCCAGTGGAATTAGTGTTACTGCTGTACTAACATTATTATATAAATAAATATCAACT
Organism: Deroplatys truncata; assembly: GCA_030765065.1. Classification (NCBI taxonomy): domain Eukaryota; kingdom Metazoa; phylum Arthropoda; class Insecta; order Mantodea; family Mantidae; genus Deroplatys; species Deroplatys truncata. Next base: position 33,090,095 of record CM060988.1, on the reverse strand, counting down.
TTTTCTGTTCTCTAAATCTCCAGCTTTATATTCTGCGCTACTACCTTTCACCAGTATACTTGTAGTGAGTTGGCTTCGTGGTAACGTGTAAGGCTCGCATTCGGGAGATCCCGGGCGACCGCCCACTCTGACCTTAGGTTTTTCGTGGTTTTCTGTGGTCGGTAGGCGAATTCTGGGGTGATTTCCCTTATACCACGATTTCATTTCCTTTCTATTCCTTGTCATGTTTCAGTTATGCTTCTGCCTACCTGACAAACAGTGACTCCATCACTTCATCCATTCCTCTAGGGGGATAGTAGTCACAATGGATCTACGTAGGTCGCAGTGTGCTAGGTGTGCCCCTCTGTTGTATAACTTACACCTATGCCTATACTTGTAGCTGACTGTGTCTTCCAGTCCTCAGTATTAATTAGTTTCGAAGTGATTGCAAACAATATATGTTGTTATTTCAAAACAAAATAGCTCAAGCTATTTTCTCTGCTTTCATGTCCGGCTGTGTTATTTTTATTCAGTGCAGTATCATGCATACATGAAGTTAATGTGGCAGCTGAAGAGAGAAATGATTTGATAATTTGAAAACAGCTAATCACCTTGTATTCACCGTGTTACATTCAAATTAAGTTCGACTGGTTAGTGATTAATTACCTAGGTAGTTAATAACATGAAAACTCATGAAAATTGTGTTATTATTGTTAATGACTAGCAATTATGTTAGCACGATATTGAAAAAGTTTCATTTGAATTAAATGCGCATTGTTTTAAATTCAGTGAGCATGGCGGTCATTAATGTATAAAAAGATCCGCGTATGTTTTGTTTAAACATATCCCTGGAGAATAAACATTAAACAAAGGGGAAGAATGGAACGATGGCGATGTAACAAATTGCATATACATACAATAAAATTCTCTTCACTTTTCTTCCAGAGATAGCGTTGGAGGAAGGCACGTCACACACGTCGGAAGAAATCGCGGCGTAAAATAGTGTGCTAACAACAGCACACTGAAAACATTGTAAATATGTATATATATATATATATATATATATATATATATATATATATATATATATATAAGAAGAAAGTCCCATCGCTCAAACAGATCAATCCAAACGCATATTGAAAAATCTGATGTGTTACACTCACATGACTTTCTCTACTCTTGTACAATCTATTTTTACAAACGCCTATTCTCCATATGCTTTATGTTAATCGAGATATCGAGATGTCAATCCTATTGCTAATTTTCTTGTAGATGCAAGGGGAATATGGTAGCTTTTAAGCGATGGTCAAACATTTTAACGCTGGTTGCTATGCGGCGCATTCCATTCTCTTTGCAAGTCCAGGACATAAAAAAATGAATAACGAATTTGAGAAAAAGTATAAGTATTGGAAAATTTAAGGGAATAACAAGCAATATCTCGAAAACGGTTCACTCAACAAAAGAAATGTATATGACATAAGTTGTGTATTTTAACGAGATCTACATTTTTTGTGTAGTAAAATTTTGTCTATCTCTTATGGTTTCCAGTTATGCAAAAGTCGTTCACAATGAAGAATACTTTTGGAGACATTCCCAGAAAATTCGAGATATATATTTCATTTCTCAAGACCTTATCTTAAACATATGATATTTTAATCAAAATCGTTAGAGCCATTTTTGAGAAAATTAAAATTTTCGAAAAATGTTCCATGCAAAGGGTAGTCTGGGGTGGGGGGATTTTCTTGAAAACCTCCGTGTAGCATCTCTGGAAGATACTGAACCTAAATACCAAGTTTGGTGTTTATCCGACTGTTCGTTTTTGAGTTATGCTGTTCACACACACACACACACACACACACACAGACACACACACACAGACACACACACGGACATGTTTCCAAAAATGCTTTTTTTGGATTCAGGAGGTCTCAAAACATGTATTTCCGGTGAAATCTCGATATCGAATTTTTGGGTGGAATGCAATACTTCCCCTACTTACTATACGTAGTAGAGAAAGTAAAAAACGATGTGATACATACACATAGCTTTATGTACCCTCTAACTTTATTAATGGGTATACAAACTATTCTTATAAAGCTTGCTTTTCTAGCTGCTACATTTATTCCAGATAAACCTTTGCAAAAACTACTACATTGCGCATCTCTTTATAAATATAAAGAGAATAGCGAGAGTCAAATGTTTATGAACTGGGCGCTATACGCTGGCCTTAAAATTCCATACGTTTCCATGCAATCGCGAGAAACAATTGCATGTTGAAAGGACTTTAAAAGAATGACCAAGTACTGAACAATTCGAACCAAAAATAACAGATATCTCCGAAATGGCTGATGCCGATACAAGTTATGTGAAATAAATTGTGTGTTTTAAAGAGATCTACATTTCTTGTGTAGTTCGTTTTCGTCTATCGCTTAACGTTTACCAGTTATACAAGATTATACAAAATTCTTTCTGAATGAAGACTTCAAAGGCTATTCCCAGAAAATTCAAGACACGCATTTTATTTGTCTTGTAAATATCTTTAATATAGCGTATTTTAATCAAAATCGTTAGAGCCATCTTTTTAGACAATCAAGAATTTCGAAAAGTATTCCATGTAAAACGTAGTTTGTAGAGAGAAATTTTCTTTAACATCTTCATGTCGCATCCTTGGAAGGTACTGAACTTAAATATCAAGTTTGATGTGGATGCGGCCTCTCATTTGAGGTATGCTGTTTATAGAAACGCACACAGACACCGCGCATACACATACTCACACACGGACCTTTTTCTTAGAATGTTTTTCTTTATTGATCGGGGGGGCTTGAAAACATGTATTTTCGATGAAATCTCAGTATTGAACTTTTGGGTGGAATGCAATACCTTCTCTACCTACCATATAGGTACATTGTAGAGGAAGTAAAAACCGCGCGCATAACAAGTAATTAATATGAGCAAGAGGCGCTCAGAACTCGTGTGAAGGAATTACTTTTCATGTTTGTATAACAGTTGAGTCTGTGACACAAACTTGACTATAATATGCTAGAAAAAATAATAGAAAATAAATCTGAAATGTATCGAAATATTTGTCCCTCACATTTGAAGAATAAGGGTATGTCACTCATCAGAATTGCCCGCGACTAGCAGGAACGAAGAAATGTTTCTCTTTCATTATTGTGTAACTTCAAACCTCTTTACCTATTGTTATGCTTACAAGAACTTCTCCAGCCATTGCGGGTTTTCTTTTAATTTTTTGTACTGTATGTCATAATTTTGTTTGGAATTAGTGGCCGGGGAGGTGTGGCATTTAGCGGGTTCCTAGGGGTTTAATTTGCTATATTTGGGGTAGTCAGATATTCAGACGTTCGCAGTATTGGCCGGTTGTGACGTAGTTATTAGGAGAGAGTGGAGTTAACAGGCTAAGGGTCGACTAGCGTTCGTCGCCTCTGAGTGCAAGAAACACGATAGTCAACATGGGTAGGTAAGCAGCACACTGTCCTCGTCGGGACAAAGGTAACCATGTTAAATGTATAAATTCTTCCTTTATAAATAAACGTGCCAGTATACTTTTAAGTTTTGTTAAGGCTTTTGAAGAAATGTGCTCCTGCCCTCCCTGATTAATTAGGAATTAGGGAATTTGTGCTGTTAATACATGCATAGTTAAACTCTGTTCTCAATGTCGCCCCGTTTGTGTTGAAGTTTATAAAGAAGTACTCCCGGAATTTTACGCTCTACCATCAAATTTTCCTTTGAGGTATGACAATACGATACCGCTATACTATCGTGTGCTGCTTGTAAAATTATTCTTACGTTACATTTACACAAGATTTTGGTTCTTCATTTATTTTCGGCCTTCTTTCAGTTACAACCCCTGAGGCAGCAAGAACTGTATGCCTGTTTTCATTTTGTTTTTAAGACGCCTTGTCCAACGTTTCTATCAGTACTTCCTCTTGAATACCTATCCAAGCTAATGGACATATAATTCTGGATACATTTGTATTATGGCGGTTATGGGTGACGTTAAACCTCGCAGTGATAGGCTCTCTGTCATATTTATTGGAGATCTTACAGTTGACCCTCACTTATACGTTATTCACTTCTACTTTTTTTTCACAGATATGAGCTTTTGGGGGGCACCGAACTTTGTCCATTAATACAAGAGGTATTTTAAAAGTAAGGTCCGTTTTGCAATAAATTACGAAGTAATAAATATTTTTCGAATAGCTTATTTTTCTATACCTAAGCTTCGACCTTACAGTACTTTTCTACCAATTATCAATGATTTCGAGAATTTGTCTTCCGCCATCAGCACATCTGGGAAGCGTGTAGCTGTTTCTGCTAAACGTTTCTGTATTGAAAATTAGTTGTGATAATCACTTAGGACACATACGAGCTACATAGACAAAAGCTGCTTGAAGGTCATAAATGAGTCATCTGCTTTGGCTAACATCACATTAACTTGCAGATTCACAATTGTTTTCTTTCGATTACTCTGTGAAAAAAGTCTTCCGGACCACTAGTTTCAATCTCCCTCCTGAAACCGATACCAATAACCCAGTTTCTTCTGCCAATGGAATCTGAGACACAGAAAAATGCATCTCACAAAGTGTACGTCTGTTTTATGGAGTGGCAACGAACCTCTATTGGGAGGAGCCACTAAAATTTGCTCTACACCAAAATGAGAATTTAATTGATTGTGAAAACTGTGTGGAAAGAAAGCTTAAGTTATATAGAATGGAATCAGGCATTAATTAACCAAAATATTCAGTAGTTTCCATTTTATTGCATAACGGACTCTACTTTAAAAACATTTACCTCAATTATACGTTCTTCTGTTATACGTTTTCTTATTAATACGTCACGGTTTTCTAGTCCACGTCTAGAAATATATAACTTACTTACTCGCGTATACGTTATGTGACCGTGAAGAAGAACGAAATGAAATGGAGTGATGAAAAGGATGATAGGAAAACTCGCGAATCAAATTATTCAACGCAACTTTCGCCTAGCGACCGAGAAAAAAAAATCTTCGTTCAGGTTGGTCGGACCCGGAGGTTTGAAACCGCGACTCCCCAATGCTAGTCGCACATGTTACTTCCGCGCCACCTTGCTCAGTAACCGACGATGCATTGTAATACAATTATCTTTGCTTTACATTCGTGAAACTAAATATTAAACACAAACGGGGAAAATATCTTATGTGTTACATTCACATTACCTTCTCTACTCACTATTATACAAACTATTCATATAAAAGCTTATTACTCTAGCTGCTTCTTGTTAATCCAGACAAAGTTTCAATTCTCATTTACACAGTTCGTTGTAGTCACAATAATTAAAGCAATAGCGTGTCGCTGCGATGGCTTTAACATCCATGTTATTTGCATGAAGCACGAGAAAAAAAAAACTAATTACTTTCAATTTCAGAAAAGTATAAGTATTTGAAAATTCAAACCTTAGACAAACGATATCCCAGAAATGTTTAACTCCACAAAAAATGTATTTAAAATAAATTGTGTGTTTTAATGCGATCTACAGGTCATTTTTGTCTATAGCAAGATTTTGTCTCTCTCTCTCTCTCTCTCTCTCTCTCTCTCTCTCTCTCTCTCTCTTGCGGTTTACCAATTACAAAAAAGTCATTCAGAATGAAGAGGACTTCACAAGATATTCCAGAGCTTTCAAGATACATATTTACCATGCAAATATATTAAGCATGTGCTGTTTTAATAAAAATCGCTAAGACCATTTTGAAAAAAAAGAAGTCAATTTATGCCTGTAAAGAGTAGTTTGGGGTAGGGAGGATTTGTTCATCCTTGGAATACACTGAACTTAAATACCAATTTCGCTATTTAACCGACTTTTTACTCTCTCTACTACGTCTAGTAAGTAGGTGAAGTATTACATTCCACCCAAAAATTCGATACCAGGATTTCACCGGAAATACATGTTTTGAGGTGCCCTGAATAAAAAAACATTTCTACAAAAAGTTCAGTGAGCATATCTGTGTGTCTGTGCATGGGATAACCCAAAAACGAAAAAAAATGGTATTTAGGTTCAGTATCTTTCAAAGATGACACAAGAACATTTTTAAGAAAATCCCCCACCCCAGACTACCGTTTATATGGAAACTTTTTCAAAAATTTTGATTTTCTCTAAATGGCTCTAACGATTTTGACTAAAATACTCATATGTTTAAGATTATTTCATTGCAAATGGAATTTTCTGGGAATGTCCCCAAAAGTCCTCTACACTCTGAATGACTTTCACATAACTGGTAAACCGTAAGAGACAGACAAAATTTTACTACACAAAAATTGTAGATCTCATTAAAATACACAATTTATGTCATGTACATTTTTGTTTGTTTGATCTTTTGTCGAGTGGCCATTTCCGAGATATTCCTTGTTATTTGTTTGAATTTTCCAATACTTTTACTTTCTCTCAAATAATAATTCATTATTCGTTTTTTTATGTCCTGGACGGGCAAAGAGAATGGAATGCTCCCCATAGCAACCAGCTCTTAAAATATTTGACTATAGCTTAAAATCTATCATATTCTTTATGCAATATTTATCTCGATTAACAAAAAGTAGGTGGAGAATAAGCGTTTATAGAAATAGTTTGTACAAGAGTAGAGAAAGTAATGTGAGTGTAACACTTCAGATTTTTGTTTTGGGGTTATGCTGCTCACATACAGACAGACGCGCGCGCGTGCACACCCTAAAAATGCTTTTTTATTGAGGGAGACTCAAAAGGTGTATTTCTGCTTGAATCTCGGTACGGGATTTTTTAGTGTACGACATAGATAAATAGTAGAGAAAATAAAAATTCCCTTATCAAATCTTGTACAGAAATTAATAATAATGTTACGAGATCCCAAAACAGGTGATAAAAAGCGCGGGAACTACAAGATCATAGCAACAGGTTTCCCTACATGTTTAAATGGACCGGGTTAATTAAGCACTTTTAATTAGACACGTGACGCAAATGGCTTTGAATACACAGGGGCATACTCGGATTTCTAGCTGCGACATAGTGTTTCGTTATTTCGGCTTTCTTGGACCATGTCCAGCTGGCACGGCCGTTAAAATACAATGTTAGGGTAGTGACAAAATCATATTAAACAGAGCAGCTATACCTTAAGGATACGATAGGTGAAATTTGACCAAAATCCGTTAAGAAATGTATTTGTTTTATATTTGGTAGTATTTATTATCTTTGATCCTTCTAGTTTCATAATCTGTATTTGTTATGGGTCACTGATGCTTCACGTAACTTTTTAAACGTCCCTGAAACATGACAAACTTCCCTTTTAAAACTCCAAGCTGATTTTTTCTACATTTTTGGAGATTCAAAGTATTCCACAGAATGAAATTCTTTTTCAATTTGTTTCAACCTTTTAAGGCGAAATCTAAAACGTAAAAATGAAAAAAAAATACTAAAACAATTGTTCTATCATGTTGATATTTACGAACATATTAGTTATCACACTCGATTAGCATCCTAAAATTACTCCAAAATTGCTTTTTAAATTCAATAATTTTTCTGTCAAACTAAAAGAGTTACAAAAAACCCTTTTACAGCTTTTTTCCCTAATGTTAATCTGTTTTGGAATAAACACCAAACTTTTACTAAAACTATTTTAGTATTAAAAATACTACATTTTTCAAAATTCATCGTGTGAACGTCTCTCGTTTATGGTTAAATAATAATTGTTTACACAATTAATAACTTCGACACTTTTGAAGATATGGCAATGAAATTTGCTGTGCAGACTAATGTTTGTATTTGTAATGCATGGTATAGATTTGAAGCAAATATATGCATAATTAGATAAATTGGCCATTTCATATATGCATACTACCTCTGTTAATCTATCCAGCGTGTGGCACTACCACGAAGCTTACTGAGAGGAATGGTTGGGGCGGCAACGTCTATGGTCCGCATTCAGGAGGTCCCGGGCTCGATTCTCGGTGAACGCCTCTTCTGACCATGGGTTTTTCCTCCTTTTCCTCTGGTTGCCTAGGTGAAGGCCGGGGTGGTGTATTCTACCACAATTTCTCCTTTCCCCCATTTCCTCTCATTACATATCTCCCTTTCACGTTTCAGGTGTATTTTCAAGTCCTCCGGTGCTGGCGGTGTCGGGCAGATGGCGTAGTTGCTTGCGTATTGGAAAGATTTCTCCCCGCGAAAGCCGTTGTCCCGCCCGTTAAGGTGCTTTGTTGCTCTCTCTCGAGATTCTTCGACGGTGTTCAAACTGGAAATATTAGGGACGTCTGCGCGTCTCTGCGGGCATGTCTGCCTGCGGACCTGAGACCTGCTCCGGTTCCTTCACTTCATCCCTCCCTTCCGGGGAATGTAGCCACAATAGATCAAGCTGGTCGCAGTGGCGAGGTGTCCCCCTTCGATAAACACATCCTACATTCTACCAGGAAGCTTGAAATAGTATAATATTGAGATACAAGTATAGTAACTGCATCATTGGAAAACGAGGAAGCGTTGAAAATACGAGATAAGTCGAGTTTCTTTATAGTTTCTTTTAAATAGTATGCCTTTAATTATTTATGCACCAATTCTGGAGTCATCCTGATGAAAAGTGCGGTGTATGAAAAGATTTAAACTCAACAAAATGCTCCATATCAAAATTATAAAAGATGACTTGTATTCTTTCTTTTCTTTATCTGTTTAACCTCCTCTTATGTAGGACTTACAGGCTGGTGCCTGGGGTTAGAGGCCCGTCGAGGAGCAGACACTCGTGGAATATTCAGGAGGGCTGATCAGCCCGATGCCTGGTATGGGAGGAAGGAAGTAGATGAAACGAAATGATGGTGAAATGGGTGAAAGGAAAGGTGATGATGGAGCAGTTGGTGAAATGAATGGCGGTGGAAACCGGAGACCCCGGAGAAAACCCGCCCAGACGCCGCTTTGTCCACCACAAATCCCACATGCGGGTCCCTGGGATTGATCCGGGCCGCCTCAGTGAGCGGTCTAAACACTCGGCCACGGCGCCGCCATGACTTGTATTCAAGTAATTTAATTTAAATGGCCAGTGTGTGTTTGTGTGTGTTTTTTTATTATTTATATTTACTTTATCTACCACAAACATCATAGGTAGAGAAGGTATCGCATTCCACCCAAAAATTCGATACCAAGATTTCATCGAAAATACATGTTTTGAGGCCCCCTGAATCCAGAAAAAGCATATTTACCTTCTCTACTACGTATAGCAAGTAGTGGAAGTGTTGCATTCCACCCAAAAATTGTATGTCGAGATTTCACCGAAAATACACGTTTTGAGGCCCCCTGAATCCAGTAAAAGCATATTTACTTTCTCTACTACGTATAGCAAGTAGTGGAAGTGTCGATAGTTTTGACTCCCCTGAATAAAAAAAACATTTTTAGAAAAAGGTACGTGGGTATTTGCGTGTATGTCTGTCTGTCTTCCTGCTTGTGTGTCTGTGAACAGCATAACTCAAAAACGAAAAGTCCGATAAATACCAAACTTGGTATTTAGGTTCAATATCTTCCAAAGATGCGACACGAAGGTTTTCTAGAAAATCCCCCAGCCCAGACTACCCTTCGCATGGAACATTTTTCGAAATTTCTGATTTTTTAAAAAATGGCTCTAATAATTTTGATTAAAATACCATACATTAAAGATAACATTACAAATAAAATTTAAACCCTGAATTTTATTAAATAGCCTCTGAAATCCACTTCATTTGGAACAAATTATGTATAATCTTATATAACTGGTAAATTTTAAGCGATGGATGGAAACATACTACACAAGAAATGTAATCCCTTCAAAACACACAATTTATTCCAAATAAATTTTTTGTAGCATCAGCCATTTTCGAGATATCGTTATTAATGGTTGGATTTGTTCAATACCTTTGTCATTCTCTTTAACTCCTGTCAACATTCAGTTGTTTCTCGCGATTGCATGGAAACAGTATGGAATTTTAAGGCCAGCACATAGCGTCCAGTTCTTAAACATTTGACTATCACTGCTCCCTTTGTATCTATAACGAAATGTGCAATGTGTTTTTGCAAAGGTTTATTGGGATTAAAATGCAGTTGATAGTAAAACAAGCTTGAACATGAATACTTTGTATACAAACTAATAAGCGAAAGACGGCAGAGAAGGTATTTGAATCTATCACTTCAGATTTCTTTCAGTGTAATTTTATTTAATATTTTATATAGAAATACTGGGTAATGGGCACAAATTCAATTAAACAACCGACAAACTGATGTTTACTTTCTCTACCACGTACATAATAGGTAGAGAAGGTATTGCATTTTACGAAAAAATTCATACAGAGATTTCACCGAAAACAGCTGTTTTCAAGTCCCCTGAATCTAAACAAAAGCATAGAATAAGGTCCGTGTACGTGTGTGTGTGTGTGTGTGTGTGTGTGAACAGTAAAACTCAAAAACAAAAATTCGGATAAATAGCAAACTTATTATTTAACTCAAGTATCTTCCAAACATGCGACACGAAGATTTTCAATAAAATTCCCCACTCCAAACCAACCTTTAGTTGGAGCATTATTTGAAATTTTTTATTTTCTAAAAAATGGCTCCAACGATTTTGATTAAAATACCACACATTAAAGATATTTGCATTCAAAATGTAATGCATATCTTGAATTTTCTGGGAATAGCCGTGCAGTAATCTTCATTCGGAAATAATTTTATATAATCATAGCTATATAACTGGTAAACATTAAGCGATAGACGAAAACATAGTTCACAAAAAGTGTAGATCTCTTTTTTCCAAGTGACATTTTTGTGGAATAAGCCATTTCAGAGATGTGCGTTATTAATGGTTCGAATTCATCAACACTTTCGTCATTCGTTTTAAGTCCTGTCGACATTCAGTTGTTTCTCGTGATTACATGGATGGAGTATGGAGATTTATTGCCAGCATATACGTGCAGTTCTTGATCATCTGGCTATCGCGAAATGGGTAATGTAGTTATTTATGCAAAGGTCTCAATTAAAATAAACTAGATAGAAAAATAAGCTTTCGAAAGAATAGTTGTATAGCCAATAAACGATAGCGGTTAGAGAAAGTCATGTGAATGTAACGCATCAGGATCTTTATACTTTCCCTACTACGTATAGTACGTATAGTAGTCCACCCAAAAATTCGATACCGACATTTCACCGCAAATATATGTTTTGAGACCCCCTGAATCCAAAAAAAGCATTTTTGGAAACATGTCCGTGTGTGTCTGCGTGTCTGTGAACAGCATAACTCAAAAACGAACAGTCGTATAAACACTAAACTTGGTATTTAGGTTGAGTATCTTTCAGAGGTGCGACAAGAAGGTTTTCAAGAAAATCCCCCAGCCCAGACTACCCTTTACATGGAACATTTTTCGAAAATTTTAATTTTCTCAAAAATGGCTCTAACAATTTTGATTAAAATATCATATATTTAAGATACTTTCAGGACAAATGAAATGTATATCTCAAATTTTCTGGGAATGTCTCCAAAAGTATTCTTCATTGTGAACGACTTTTGCATAACTGGTAAACCATAAGAGATAGACAAAATTTTACTACACAAAAAATGTAGATCGCGTTAAAATACACAATTTGTCATATACTTTTTTGTTGAGTGAACCATTTTCGAGATATTGCTTGTTATTCTCTTAAATTTTGCAATCCTTATACTTGTTCTCAAATTTGTCATTTTTTTTTTTTGCCCTGGTAATGCAAAGAGAATGGAATACTCCACATAGCAACCAGCTCTTAAAATATTTGACTATCGCTTAAAACCTACCAATTCTCCTTGCATCTACAAGAAAATTAGTAATAAGATTAACATCTCGATATCTCGATTAACATGAAGCATATGGAGAATAAGCGTTTGTGAAAATAGTTTGTACAAGAGTAGAGAAAGCCATGTGAGTGTAATACATCAGATTGTTTAGTTAGTTTCCCCCTTAGCATGATACCAGGTTGTTGGATACCAAAGTGTTGAAGAATTACGGCCATATTCCACTATGTTCAAGAAATCTTAAGGGCGCTAATATGCATAAACAAGGAAGAGGTTCAGGTATCGACAATGTTGGCCTGCCACTTGCCAACAGCTGTGAACCCAAAATCCCCTGCACGACCTGACGAGAATCGATCCGGGCAGACGTACTCCGCATACGCATGTATCCAAGTGTATGGATCCACCCCTCATCCTGGATCGCTTCCATACATCACTTCACTCACCTTGACTGTGGCACAGTCTACCTCTCGACGACTTCGATAAGCTGCACAGAAATACTAATGAGAGCAACTCTGTAACTGCTGTATCGATTTGGAGGGGAAAAAAAGGAAGAAATAAATAAACACTTTTAACGCGTTAGCGCTAATGAATCCTACATGTGCATACGCGTTTCTTTACACGTTTCCTGGATTAAAAATGGCTGCACTTCTCTCAGCCTTAAAATTATTACTACATTTACTTATTATGAAACAGTTTATAAATGTTAATATGTTCATATGCCAGGCATTCGATATTGACCAACTTAACCTATGAATTGCTGTACCAATTATAACGCATGTCCCTGTAAAATTGTAGAAATTACTTTTTCGACTCCTATACTTAAATGTATTCATTTGCTGTTAGAAATCTGTATCGAAATGAGGTACATTTCGATACAGATTTCCGCGCTTGCGCGCTGTCCTACTCAGAGTCACCATTTATTCAATAATATGAATTTATATAAACTTTATTTCACTGTTTTCATTCTTTACAATTCAGTTCCAATAAATCTCTGTTCGCATTTTACAAACGCTTAGTAGCAAAGGCTTTAAAAACACAAAATCAAACCGTTATCTACCTTGTTCATATATACATATTTTGTATGGTGCAATTTGCAAAGGTAATTTCTGGTAATGATCACTTGTGAAACTTAGTTGAAGCAGATGGCGAATTTATGCTTGAGTGTTTGTATTTTCTATAGATTTTAGTGTTGTATTTAGATCTTTAGTTTATTTTCAAAACTTCATCTGCAGAACCTTCAGCTATGTTGTGGATTTCCAACCACCATGGCATTTTAAAGTTGTAATGTCACCACCTCCATCAACTTAGTTGCAGGTCAGGAAGGTCAAGATAGATAGCATTTGTTTACCCATCTTTCCAAGTGTATTACTGCCAACGTTCTACATTTTCCATTTCAATAATTAACAAAAAAGGATTGAGATTTACAGGCTTCAACTTCTTATAGTTGGATATATCAGTTCCATGTTTTACATTTAGAGTAGTCTTCAATACCAAATAATTTGTCCGCAAGGTTGGGGACTTCATTGTTTTTGACATTTCTTCAAAGTAAACATAAGCACATTTTCTGACAATAAAGATACATTTTTTCTTGCTCGCTAAACCATGAACTTATCATACATTTTCTTTGATTTTTCAGGAATTAAATTTTGAGGCAATATTTTATCACAACACTGTGAATGCCAGAGTGATTGTAGTGTAAATTAATATTATTGTATGTACAGGATTTTAGATGTTTACTAGCCATAAGCATTGTTAGGAAATAAGTTTACACGGGCTGACTGAAACTGACAATAGAAGTGGGTTACAATAAACCGAGGGGGTGGGTTGTTTATCACTAAGAAGAGACAAACAAATGACGTCAGGGTAGCGTGCCTTTTCTTTTTAGAAATGGAGGGAATATCTTCCCTAGAGTATATATGTTAGTAGCAGTGATTGGCTGACAAAACAGACGCTAAAGTGGGCGCGATTTGGTAACCAATAGCAGCTCTATTATAATGTTTAGGCAATTCGGGGTGGAGGAGTATATATTCTCGAGCCATAAGCAAGTTTCGCACAGTTCGGAAGAATCTCTCACGAGGTGCACATCACTCAGTTCTAAGGAATCTCTGACGAGGTGCACATAACGCAGTTCGGAAGAGTCTTTCACGAGGAACACGTCGTGCAGTTCGGAAGAATCTCTCACGAGGTGCACGTCACTCAGTCCTAAGGAATCTCTCACGAGGTGCACGTCGCAAAGTTAGTTACAAAATGTGAAGTACGCTAAGTAAATGGTACGCGGCAACTAAGACGACCGTAGTTACATTCGGAAATATCACAGTTTCAGTCAGGCGTGTATAAAGATAAAACATGTGAATTATTAATTAAGTGTGACGGCAATAAAAGTGTAGAAGCACATTTTTTTTATCAGTGTTATCTTTTAGCAACAACTCCTTTCGGTTTAGACGCCCTGCTTAGAGATACTTACTCGACTGATTATAATAGCTACTCGGAGGACAAAGAACCCAAATTTAAAAATAATAAAACAAGAGGCGCCCAGTAAATAAGATAACAGGAGCCACGAGAACTGCAACAATTCTTGCTTACATTCCTCACCTCCGCCAGAATATCAGGAGGTGTGGAACTAAATTTCACCTCTTCAAATTCACGAATAAACATTTCTGTCTCCATCTTGTAAAATCAATACCTGCGACCTTGAATTGATATTCATTTGTTACCGAAGCGCATCTAAAATAAGGATCGAGAAATTTAATTATCACATTTTTATTTTCTTTCGTATGCATCTAAATATTAAATATTTATTGTATATGTAAATGTCGCAGAAAAGCTGTTATATGTAACTCTCATATAGCGGTTATTAAGACGCTCGTGAGGTTTTAAGTTACTCGTCACTCGCGTCTTAATAACTCCCATTATAGGATCGTTGCATAAATAACTATTATAGCATCTGCTTTTCAATGGTTATTAGCTGGTTGATGAAGTAAATTGAAGGAAAATGTGGGAAAATTTTGATATTAAGCATTAAGTTGGATAATAATGCAGAGTAAACTTAAATGCTGTTGATGGATTCTATTCGCGAATGAGTTTTCCAAACACTGGTGTAGCATATGGGTTGGTGGATTTGTTGCTCTGGCAATGTGTGTGTTTATTTACTGCCAAGACGTAGTCCCCGTTGCTCTCGCTATTCGCCTTGTCTCAGGTGTGGCTGTACGGTGGATAAACGGACACTGTTGACACTTGGCTTTATTGATTATTGACACTTGACGTTATTGCCACTCCTCAACCCCTTAACACGCCTCCTTCTTTTCTATCACTTTGACACATCTTCTTATAAGCAGATGACTTAGCACGAAGCGAGGAGAATGTTAAAATTGATAATGCCCACTTTTCAATTCTCGATCTTTTACGGAACACTATCTATGACGCTTACAGATGCTATTTTCCCCAGGTGTTTAAATTAATTAAATCACATTCGCTTAGTCATACATTTCAATTTTTTTCAGCTACCCTTATTGGCTCACGTCAGCAAACATCTTTGGAAAACTACTGGAATCTCGCATTTTGCTCAACGAATTTCCAAGTCACCTGAAAAATGGCATACCACTCATTCCCATTTTCATCCACATGTCCGTATTGAAGGAGGCGTGTCTAGGAAGTCAGCCTAGCGACGTCACTAAATTTTAGTTTTACACTTTCATTCAATAATTTCTTATAACTAAAACATATAAACAATTTTATAACTAAAAAGTTTAGAGAGTAAAACACATATTAATTATATTATCTCCTAACCACCATGTACATAATTTGTACCGTCCCACTGCTAATGATGTTATTACCAATAATAAAGAAAAGTGGTAACAGCATTTTCTGTGATACAAATCCTGTAGCAGCAACAGAAAATCTTTTCTCTTTACTCTGTTATCGCTTGGTAATTCGTTCTACGATATTGAAAGCTTCAAAAGTTCATACATATCTTCGTAAAATAAATATAAAATATTAAAACACACTTCGTCAGAGGCAGTTACAGCATCGAACTCAGGACATCGGTTCCAGGACAAGTGGCAGAGGAGTTTTATTTCACTTATAGAAATGCAAAGTCTGCTCTTTAATGTTTGGTTTAAAATGACGTATATTAAACTATTGAGTCCTAAATTATGTGATCTGAATGATAAAGCGGTTTTTTTTTGTGTTCTTATAGGATACGTAAAACAAGCAAAAGTTAAAGATATACAAACTGATAAATTTATTATAAAACGAATATCTTGAAAATGTATACTTATTTCTAATTTTAAAATTATTTTCTTCATAATATTGACTAAAACATAATAAGCATACTTACTTGTAATATTCTAGGGTTGCGTGTTCAGAAAAGATATAAGATTATAGATTAGATTCTATGGTAGGTTATTGCTGTTTAAATTCCTACCTAAGAATCACTTCCCAAACTTGCGCATATTTGAAGGACGCGCTGTATATATACACTTGGCTCAACATATTATCACTGCTGTGGGAAACTTTCTTCCAAATAAGCTCGATCTATGATTAGTAACATACATTGAGTCTCAGTACTCCGATATATTTGCTCTAATTTTGAAGAAAATATAGTTTTTCTTTTATATTTGTATATTTTAATGAATGGTAAGTATTATAGAGATTCACTGTTTGCAGAGGGATGGGAGGGCTAAGTTTAAACTTAAATTTATCGGAGCATCATTTATATTGTTTCTAAAATGAAAGAATTCAATATGTTGAGTAAGAGGCAGTTTAATAATTGTTCATTGTCGCAATTTCTCAGTGAGTTGTTTTATCTTATTTGTCGGACGCTTATTGTTTAATTATTTTTACTTTTTCTACTACGTGTAGTAAGTAGGGGAAGTAGTATTCCACCCAAATATTCGATACCGAGATTTTACCGAAAATACATGTTTTGAGACCCCCTGAATCCAAAAAAAGTATTTTTGGAAACATGTCCGTGTGTGTGTCTGTGTGTGTCTGTGTGTCTGTGAACAGCATAACTGAGAAACGAACAGTCGGATAAACACCAAACTTGGTATTTAGGTTCAGTATCTTCCAGAGATGCGACACGAAGGTTTTCAAGAAAATCCCCAAACTACCCTTTACTTGGAACATTTTTCGAAAATTTTAATTTTATCAAAAATGGCTCTAACGATTTTGATTAAAACATCATATGTTTAACATATTGTCATGAGAAATGAAATGTATATCTCGAATTTTCTGGGAATGTCTTCAAAAGTATTCTTCATTGTGAACGACTTTTGCATAACTGGTAAACCATAAGAGATATACAAAATTTTACTGAACAAAAAATGTAGATCGCGTTAAAATCCACAATTTATGTCATATACATTTCTTTTGTAAAGTGAACCGTTTTCGAGATATTGCTTGTTATTCCCTTAAATTTTCCAATACTTATACTTTTTCTCAAATTCGTTATTCATTTTTTTTATGTCCTGGACATGCAAACGAATGGAATGCGCCACATAGCAACCAGCGTTAAAATATTTTACTATCGCTTAAAACCTACCATATTCCCCTTGCATCTACAAGAAAATTAGCAATAAGATTAACATCTCGATATCTCGATTAACATGAAGCATATGGAGAATAAGCTTTTGTAAAAATAGTTTGTACAAGAGTAGAGAAAGTCATGTGAGAGTAACACATCAGATTTTTAAATTTGGGTTCTTTGTCCTCCGGCTAGCTATTGTAACTCAGTCGAGCACGTGTATCTAAGCAGGGTGTGTAACGAAAAGGAGTTGTTGCTAAAAGATAACACTGATGTAGAACATCTGCATCGTAGATTTGTATTGCCGTCACGCTTAGTTTAAGTTAATAATTGACATATTTAATGTTTCCACATGCCTGACTGAAACTGTTATATTTTTAAACGTAACTACAGTCTTTTAGTTGCCGCGCACCAATTACTTCACGTACTTTACATTTGTAACTAGCTGCGACGTGTACCTCATGAGAGATTCTCAAAACTGTGTGGCATTTCCTTATGGCTCGAGAATACATACTTTTTCATCTAGAATTTCCCAAACATTCTAATATAATTCCTATTGGTTACCAAATTGCGCCAACTATAGCGTCTCTTTTGGTCAGCCAATCACTACTAGTGACGTATATGCTCTAGGGAAGATATTCCATCCATTCCTGAAAAAGACCCGCTACCCTGTGACCTCAATTCCGGCTTTCTCTTCTTGGTGACAAACAACTCACCCCCTCGGTTTATTGTTACCCAACTTCTATTGTCACTTTCAGTTATGCAGTGCAAACTTATTTCCTAACAAGTCCTTATAGTTAACAAACATCTAAAAGTATGTATATATAATAATATTGATTTACACTATAACCACTCTAGCATTCATAGCATGTTGTGACATAAAATATTGCCTCATCATATACAAGATAAAGAATCATTACAGACAAATACAATTTCCTAACTAGTGTAAGTAAACTATTACTGAACGAAGCATGCAGTTCAATTACAAAATAGAGAAACTGACCTCATGCAAAAATGTGGCGCATCCACCACTGTACAGCGTCTGACAATGATGCATACATCTTTAAAACACTATTTCTCAGCAACGAAATGAGACGGAAATACAATTTTTGTTTTGTTGCATTCCTTAAACCTGTTTATCTTCAAAATGCTCCTCATCTGTTGAGTACACCTTCAATAGCGACGTAGAACAGAGCAACATACCGCCCGGATTGTTGCTAATGAAAATCATTACAGGCCTGTTCAATCTGAACTCTCAGTTCCTACAGTGCCAACACTGCGTGCATCGACTTCAAACTTGTCTCGCAATCTTGTGATTGTTAACCTTATTGGTGGTAATGTGCCTATTGAACCCTCGAAAATAGTTGAACCTCAACAACATATTCTTTCCAATAACATTTCGTACCCTCTTTCGTTCATCGAAGAATAAATGCAACGCCAATGTTTGTTTATAAAATATGAACGCCTTTCTGCCTTCCATTTTCTTCTTTTTTACTTCTCTACTATGTATAGTAAGTAGGGGAAGTATTGTATTCCACACAAAAATTCGATACCGATATTTCACCGGAAATATATGTTTTGAGACCCCCTGAATCCAAAAAAATCAGTTTTGGAAACATGTCCGTATGTGTGTCTGTGTGTCTGTTTGTGAACAGCATAACTCAGAAACGAATAGTCCGATAAACACCAAACTTAGTATTTAGGTTTAGTATCTTACAGAGATGTGACATGAAGGTTTTCAAGAAAATCCCCCAACCCAAACTACCCTTTACATGGAACATTGTTCGATAATTTTAATTTTCTCAAAAATGGCACTAACGAGTTTCATTAAAATATCATGTGTTTAAGATATTTTTATGACAAATGAAATATATATCTCAAATTTTCTGGTAATGTCTCCAAAAGTATTCTTCATTGTGAACGACTTTTGCATAACTGGTAAACCATAAAAGATAGACAAAAGTTTACTACACAAAAATGTTCGCGTTAAAATACACAATTTATGTCATATACATTTTTTTTTGTTGAGTGAACCATTTCGAGATATTGCTTGTTATTCCCTTAAATTTTCCAATACTTTTTCTCAAATGGGAATTCGTTATGCATTTTTTATGCCCTGGACATGCAAAGAGAATGGAATGCGCCACATAGCGACCAGCTCTTAAAATAGTTGACTATCGCTTAAAGTCTACCATATTCCCCTTGCACCTACAAGAAAATTAGCAATAAAATTAACATCTCGAGTAACATGAAGCATATGGAGAATAAGCGTTTGCAAAAATAGTTTGTACAAGAGCAGAGAAAGTCATGTGAGTGTAACACATCAAATTTTTTTTATTTAATGGGAACTTATAGTTTTGCTAACAGACTATTGCACATCATACGTGTATTTGAGACATTATCTATTGATAAGCCCGAAAGTGCAGTGGTCAAATGCCTAGGTGTCTATGCATAGGTCTGTGTGCCTTTTTCTCTTCAGTCTTCTTAGATGATGGTCAGGTGGCTTGTTGTGAGGTATTCTCTGCATTTGAGGATTCATATGTTGGAGTAAGCGTCGGTAGATCCTGATGTAGCTGATGCAAAGGACCGAAGTCATTTCAGAAATGCCTAAGTCGCTGTGCATAGAGGTGTTTCGCATGCACCATGGAGCATCGGTTATGAATCTAAGAATTCTTCCATTTCCTTCTGCATCATAAACAACAAAAAGTGTATTTCCGTCTCGTTTCGTTGCTTAGAAATAGTATTTCAAAGAGTGTATACATCAATTTGAGACACACTCTAGCAAAACAAGCACATCACATCTCTTCTGTCACTAAAATACGGAATTAAGAATAAGGAGACTTTTTTTTCCACCTTTCTACTACTCTCCAGGCTTGCATTGTACACATTTTCAGTTTCGTTGTTACTTGCAACTACCACATTCATGCATGGAGCAAATATTTCTAGGGACTATTTATTAAGAAAAAGAATTCCGAAAAAAGACAAAGGTTGTCTCGCTTAAAACGCAACAAAGAGAAACAAAATACTTATTTAATAGAGAATTGACAATATTGATGAGTAAACATTAGCAGTTTTAATCTGCTGTAGACTTCAACACTAAGATAGTTTTTTAAAACAAATGAAAGTAATATGTGCGTTTAAGAAGTTACTAAGCCATATTGGAACTACAAATGATTCACATATATATCATGTTATTTGACAACATTTGGCAACGTAATGAATACATTGTACCTATAATAAGTGTCAATTAATATTGTTAGAAAATACTGTATATAAAATAATATTTGTAAAAATTATTTATATATTGCGAAAAATCAATTACAATTGTATTAATAATAAAGTAGGAAGAAAAAAGAAACATGAATAACGTCAAAAGGGAAATACTTTATAAAGAAAGGACAAAAAACATTGTATTCCTAATATTTCAAGCATTGTATGACATCATAAAGAAAAGTCAGCAAATGAGAAAATCACAGTTGAAATATGTTAAAAATTAATTTGAATTGTTAGCATGTTATTTATATTAATGTGCGATTTATTAACTTCTAGAATTTATAGATAAATTATCATTTATTTCGTTATGCTTAGCAAGCAAGCTAGGATAAGTAAACACGTTAAACCTTTTTATTCAAATCAAACTCATGACGCGCCAGCCCAGAAGCGGACCAAGGCCTAACGCCCCGACCGCCGCATCCCCCATATCTGCCCTCTGCGTCATTGGTGTGAGGAAGTACTGGAGGGTGGGACGTGGTTAGCGCTCCCTCCCGGGGGTTAAGGCAGTCTTCTCAACCAGGGCCGCTAGTCTCCATCAAGTAGCTTCTCAATTGGCCCCGCAGGGAGACCTAACGAAGCTGAAAGCACTCCGTACCAGACCTCCCAATGGGGGAAAAATTCCTACGCCAGTACCGGGGATCGAACCCGGGTCCCCCGAGCCAGAGATTGGGACGGCCCAACCTTTTTATTACTTAAAGAACATTTTTCACAAACAAAACACCCTGAGCAATACTCAATTCAAATATTTACTTGCAAAACAAATACTTATATTACACGGATGCAAGAGATATGTTATAAGTAATTGTTGAAGCAATATAAAAAGTCAACAAGCAGAATTATAAAATCGTAAGTAAAACTGAATTGAAAAGGTAACTGTTGTTCTACGCTTTATCGTTTACATTCCCCGTGAGAAAATAAATTACTTTCCAGTGAAAATTATCATTGCTATTCTTATTTAAATGTCTACCTTAAAAAACTTAAACAAACCCTGTATAAGAGTAGATTGCTATTACCTGAGCTATGCGTATTTCAAATCATTTAAAATACACTGGACATATCAGGTAAATTAAAATAAAGCTTTAATAAGATTCTAAAACGCAACACAGCTATAGAACTCCAACAATAACTAAGTGGAATAAAGTTTCCGCCAAGAATTATTCCTGCCAAACCAAGCAGACACGATACTACCAACTGATGTGAGCGCGGTAAATTCAAATCGGGCTATCGCAAGTTACAGCAACCCAGACTACCAGATCATCAGAGAACGACAAGGTCAACACACAACTGAAGCGGTAATCTCGTTTAACTACTTTCTGTAACGAGGCGATGTCAGTTCATTAGTCAATTTATATCCAGATATTCCTCAGCATATCAGCAGGGACGCTTTGAATACACGCATCAGATCATCGGTGAGCCACTAGGTTGACCGTTGACGAACCTCATAAGAAAATCTCCAAGGGTGTTAGATCCGGTGTCCTTGGCGCTCAACCTATGGTCTCGGATCTCTATCAAAACCGCTGACTCAGAAACTCGTCATTAACAAAACTTGCATATCTAACATAAGAAATGATGTTGAGCACCTCTGATAAATGGTTCCAACAGGAAGCTGTGGCACAACGGAGAGTTCAGGAATATCCAGACAAGTTGTAACAGTTACTGTAGATTGCGCAAAAGATAAGGGAACCTAATATTTCATTAAACTACCACAGGTATTAATTTTGGGCGAATCATATTCTGTTCAAACACAACAACGGAGTTACTTTCCGAGGTTCTGCAATTGCATCTGTTAATTTTATTATTTTATCTACCATGTACATAGTAGGGAGAGGAGGATTGTATTCCACCCAAAAATTAGATATCGAGATTTCATCGGAAATACATGTTTTGGGGACCCTTGAATCAAAAGAAGCATTTTTGCCTTATCTACCATGTACATAGTAGGTAGAGAAGGTATTGCATTCCACCCAAAAATGCGATAGCGAGATTTCACCGGAAATATATACTTTGAGGGCCACTGAATCCAAAAAAGCACATTGTCTACTTCGCACATTTAGGTAGAAAAGGTATTACATTCCACTCAAGAATGTAATAGCGAGATTTCGCCGGAAATACATATTTTGGGAACCCTTAAATCAAAAACACATTTTTGCCTTATCTACCACGTACATAGTAGCTGGATAAGGCACCTACTGCATTCCACCCAAAAATGCGATGGCGAGATTTCATCGGAAATACATGTTTTGGGGACCCTTGAATCAAAAACACATTTTTACTTGTCTACCACGTACATAGTAGCTGGATAAGGTACCTACTGCATTCCACCCAAAAATGCGATGGCGAGATTTCATCGGAAATACATGTTTTGGGGACCCTTGAATCAAAAACACATTTTTACTTGTCTACCACGTACATAGTAGCTGGATAAGGTACCTACTGCATTCCACCCAAAAATGCGATGGCGAGATTTCATCGGAAATACATGTTTTGGGGACCCTTGAATCAAAAAAGCATTATTGCCTTGTCTACCTCGTACATTTAGGCAGAGAAGGTATTGCATTTTATCCAAAATATGATATGGAGGTTTCAGCGGAAATACATCTTTTGAGGATCCTTGAATCGAAAAAAAAGAATTTTTACTTTCTCTACCAGGTGCATAGTAGGTAGAGAAGGTATTGCATTCCACCCATAAATTCGATTTTCTGAAAAATGACTAACGATTTTCATTAAAATACCACATATTAAAGATATTTACATCAGAAATAAAATTTATATATTGAATTTCTGGGAATAGTCTGTGAAGACCTCTTTATTCGGAAGGAATTTTATATAATCTTCAATAACTGTAAACGTTAAGGCGTAGACGAAAACGTACTACGCAAAAAATGTAGATTTCTTTAAAATACACAATTTATTTCAAGGAAGTTTTTTGTAGTATCAGCCACTTTCGAGATATCCGTTTTAATGGTTTGTTAATACTTCAGTCATCGTTTTAAAGTTGTCGATATTCATTTGTTTCTCGCGATGTCATGGAAAGAGTATGCAATTTTAAGTCCAGTGTACAGCGTCGACTTCTAAAACATTTGACTATGGCTATTCCGTTTATATTAATAACTAAATGGTAATGCATATATTTCTGCAAAGGTTTATCTCGATTAAAATTAATGTTTCGTAAGAATAAGTGTGAAGGCTTTTACGGTCGGAGTTAATGGATAAAATACAGTAGAACTTGATTAATATGAACGTTTTAATTCGAAATCGTGATTAATTCGAGCTTTTAGCATGGTCCCTTGACATTCCTATACAAATCAATGTTAAAAAGCCTTCTGTAAATCGATATTTTTTGGATAATTCGATATAATATTCAACGAGAATGACTGAAAAAATTATAAGTTAGTCAAACTTGCTGGATAATTTCCAGGAAATGTCCCGTACTGTGGTCCCATTTCCTTCCCTTGCTGGATAAATTCCAGGAAATGCATCATATTGTAATTCCCTCTCCTGCTGGTAAGGAATGTTGGTTACTCAAGCTTCTTTGTGCAATTCTAGGAACTTGTTGCCAGCCCCTAGCCTCTTACAAGGCACTTGTCATTGTGAACACTGCACCCAGTCCATTGTCTACCTGCGGTCATTCTGTCTACCTGCTACGTTTGCAGCAAATAACTTCCTGTGCAGTAAAGTGAGCATTTTTAAACAGTGTACACAGTTACATCAAAATCATCAGTGTGTGTTTAAGTAGTGAACTGAGCCAACCATGGCTCTCTCCAAACATAAACACATAAATTACAAAACTCTTACTTTAACGTGACATTGCAAGAGATTTTGGAATCCCCCAGAATACGTTGTCTACGTAGCTCAAAAATAAGGACAATATTTTGAACAGTGTAGTTAAAAACAGTGACGAAAGTAAAAAACAGCAAAAGGGCCTGAAAATCCCGACCTTGATGAATGCGTTAAAAAGTGGTTCAAGCAGGCACAGGATCAAAAAATTCCAGTATCACAGAATTATCACAGCAAAAGCAGCAGAATTTGCACAGCAATTGGGAAAAACTAATTTTAAGGCAAGCAGTGGATGCCTGGATGGTTTTAAAAAGCAAAATGGTATTAAAATTGTTTGTGGAGGAAGTGGAGGAGTTGACCAGCAAGCAGCCAGTGATTGGAAAACGAGCTTGGTAGAGTGGATTCAAGACAAAAATGCAAAACATATTTTCAATGTCGACGAGACAGGGCTGTTTTATAAGTGTACACCAGATAAAACACTTGCATTTAAAGGAGAACAATGTAGTGGGGGAAAACTTATCAAAGAACGCATCACATTTCTGATTGGTGCCAATATGGATGACACTGAAAAGCTTCCATTACTAATGATTGGAAAGTCAGCCAACCCCCGGTCCTTTAGGAATGTTAAATTTAAGCCTGTGGAATATGAAGCTAACAAAAAAGCTTCGATGACGAGTGAAATGTTTGGAAGATGGCTCTTGAAGCTAGACAAAAAGTTTCGCAAACAAAATCGCACAGTTTTACTGTTTATTGACAATTGTACAGCCCATAACAGAATTCCATTGTTACGGAATATCAAAGTCCCCCCCCAAGACGACGTCAGGAGTGCAACTAATGGATCAGCGAGTAATAAAAATTTTCAAGCATTTCTACAGGCGTCTGGTGCTTCAGAATCTTCTGTTAGAAGTGAATTTGGACAAAAGTGACAAATTCAAAATTGTAAATGTGCTTGAAGCAGCTCGTATGTGTAGTAGTGCATGGGACCAAGTGAAACCAAGCACCATAGCCAACTGTTTCCGAAAGGCCGGCTTCTGTCATATTGGACTTGAAGGTCTTGAAGTAAATGAAACGATTGTGCCTACATTTGAATACTGGGAAGATATACATTCTGAAACTGGTGTTCTCCATGAGGATTTTTGCATATGGACGATGAACTGGCAGTTTGTGGGGAGCTAACTGATGTGGACATTTTGGGCGACGTCGTGAACACACAAACTGCAGCCCTATCTTCAGATGAAGAAGAACCAGAACAACCCGTGAAAACAATTCCTGCAATTGCTGAGGCCATGGATCACTTACAACAATTAAGGTGTTATTTTGAGGGACAACAAAATGTGAGTGAAGCAATGTTCCAATCACTCAATAAACTAGAAGTGTTTTGTGTGAATCAAAGGTTAAATGCTAAAAAACAAACAAAGATATCAAGTTTCTTTAAAAAACTTTGAATCTGAACTGAACCTGAGTTTTAACATCACAAAACTGTAAGTACACACTATAACGTTGTCCTTCCTATAATTTTATTTAATTTAGACCTGTTTTAATTAAAAAATCAAACTTTTGTAATTCAAAATCTTGAATAATTCTTTTTTATTTCTTGATGCCTTCAACTTTGAATTAGACAAGTTCGACTTAAAATCTTCCGGGCTGGAAAGCCTTGGTTTAAGGGTAAAATTATTTACACCCGACGTTTCGGTCAACTCTTTGGTTGCCATCTTCAAGAGGGTAACACCTTGGGCAGCTTAACAACGACTGCGAACTAGGCTTTTGGGGGGATTAAGGGTGAGGAAATTGGTGGGATGATAAGGGTAGGAGTCGAGAGGAAGCTAAGGTGAGGGATGATGTAGTACGTTAGTAAATGTTAATGGTAGCTCCCGGTGCGTAGCTGGGAGCGGTAGGTTGGACCGGATTAACAGCCATGGCACAAGGTCCCTGGCTACCACCCGGGGGTTAAAAGGTGAAGGATGGGAAGGGTGCTTAATTGATCTTTCGAATGTTATTTCATGTGTGGTTTCAGCGGACTTACGCCGGTAGTTGTAAGTGGCGGGTGGAAGTGGAAGCACGTGTGTTTCCATAAACGCCCGGATGAGGATGTAGCTTTCCTGTAGTTGCCTGTGGTTGTCTTGAAGTTGCTGCAGTTTCTAAAGTATGGTCGGTCGTTGCAGTCGCTGTCAGTATCGTCGTCCAATTCTATGAGATGGCGCTCCATGCGCATCAGCTTGCGCTGACACGACCCGAGCACCCTCGTGTGGTCGTCATCCTGGACGGTCTGGCAGAGTTGTAGAAACTGTGAGGCCAACGATGAGAGCTGCCGAATGGTGCTGTGATGCTTGGCCTCCATAGCCGCAAGGCGCGCATTGGTTGCCCGTTGCAGCGCCTCGAGGCTGTGGTCTCATAGGGTGTGCTGGATACTCTCAACGGCGTCCTGGAGGTCTGGTATCATGGTGGCGCAGGAAGGCTCTTTGTACTGCGATGTGAGAAGTGTTGGTGTGCTCTGTGCTGGTATGCTCTGCTGTGTGATGATCTGCGCTGATGGTGCTGGAGGTGTGTATGGCAGAGTTGGAGGCAATGGCTGTTGACGGCAGTGTTGTGGTGCTCTTGGGTAGAGCGGGCAAGAAGCCTGGCCCATGAAGTGGTCACCACTACCGCAAGTAGCGCAGTGGCGGTGACGAACTGCCAGGTTATGCCCGTGCAGGTAGAAGTGAGTGAGGGCAAGCCGCAGTAATGACACTGTGATTGTACCGTGCAGGTGACCGATACATGACCGTATTGGCAACAGCGGCGGCAAGGGACGTGTCGGTCTGTGCGGCTTGCCTCAGTGCGGTGTGACTGGCCTAGTTAGGCCAGTCTTGAGAGCTGCGGTGTAGTGCGCTCTGTCAATGTATGTCAGACGCAGCAGCGTGTCGATCCTCTGCCAGACGAGTGAAGGCCAGAGCTGCTGAGCGGCCTCCTTGATAATCCGCTCCGGCAAGAGGCAGTGGACAACAAGGCCACAGAGCTAAAAGCTCCATAGCGGTCCGTGGTGAGGCAGCATCCGGTCATATGACTCCCGGAGCTGCGGCGAAGGAGGTGCAGCGGCTGGTGGAGCGTGTGGACTCGGCGGAGGTGAGGCGCTGGCCGGCGTGATCAGCTCCGGTGGAGGCGGTATGATGCCGACTGCGGTGACAGCAGGGGGCAGGACAGCGGCAGCTGCAGCCGTCCGTGACGGTTCCGGCGGCGGAGTGCAGTCGGTTGCTGCGATGGATGACTCCGACGAAGCAGCAGCGCGATGCGGTGTCTCTTTCCCATGATGTGAACACTTTGGAGTCCGGCGAGCGTATGAGGGGAGGTTGGAAGCTACAGGGTAACTCCAGGAGCACTACTCGACATAGCGATCTAGGCGGCAGATGCTTCATAATTTATAGCTCACGCTCATGATTGAGAAGTCTGCAGTGGCATGCCATCGCTGGTATCCATGTGCGGCTGAGCTTAAATTTTTCCTCTTTTATTGATGCTACTGAAATGTTTATATATTTCAATTGCTTCTCTGTGACCTCTAGCATGAAAGTATTTTGTTGATGCTAATACATTCGTGTCTCCATATAGGATACGATGACCCATATTGACAAACTTTTCCGCAACTACAGACCTATCTGTTTGTGCAAGACGACAATGTCTTGATTGTCACTTAGATATCGACCGGCACAAGTCCGTTTGGCTCTGTCCACTAAGATTTTGGATCTTCCTCTCTTTTGTTGTGGGTGCTGATTAGAATACCTATTTAAATATCTGTCGGTGTGACAGTGATCCATCCGCATTTCTTATTACCAGAACATCCAACTATGCTATCTGATTGAGGTGTTCTGTTTCCTTATTGAACTGTATATTTTTAAGATGTTCCAAAATGATTGCGAGCTCTTGTTTACCATGGGACCACAGGAGGAAGAGATCATCAGTATACCGGTACCATACACTAGGTTTCAACGAAGCAGTGTTTAGAGCAAATTATCCATAAAAAAGTTAGAAATGGCGGGCCCAAGTGAATTTCTCATAGCGGTGCCATCTTGTTGCTGATAAAACTATTCGTTCCATTGAAAGTAGGACGTCATTAAACAGTGCTTAAAACGGTTTAAAATATCTGTATGAAAAATGCCATCAACCTGAGATAAAACTTCATCTACAGGTACACTGGTAAAAAGATATGTTATATCTAGACCGACTAAAATGCGAAAGGAGTGTACAATTTAAAGAATCTAACCTCTCCACGAAGAATTGAGGTTTTTTAATATAGCTGACGGATTGTCCAATATGAGGTTGTAGTAAGGCCATCAAAAGTTTAGAAAAAGCCTAAGTTGGAGAACCAATCGTACTTACTACAGGAGGAGAGGAATATTTTTGTGTGTATCTTCGGCAATCCATTACAATGGAACAACATTGTCGTCTTGCACAAACAGCAAGTCTGCAGTTGCCGAATATCGGTCATCGTATCCTCTATGAGGACACATCAGCAAAATGTTATCATACTAGACTTCACAGAGAAGCAATTGAAATATATCAACATCCCAATAACATCAATAAAAAGAGGAACATTTTAGGCTCAACCGCACTTGGATGCCAACCATGGCACGCCACTGCAGACTTACCAATCATGAGGCACCTTAGCGTGAGCTATAAATTATGAAACATCTGCCGCCTAGTTGGCAGTCGTTAAGCTGCCCAAGGTTACCCTCTTGAAGATGACAACCAAAAAGTTGACCGGAACGTCGGGTCATCGGGTGTAAATAATTGTACCCTTAGACCACAGCCTTCCAGTCCGGAAGATTATAATATTTTATCTTTCGTAAGGATAACTTGTATACCTACTAATAAGCGATAGATGGTAAAGAAAGTCATGTGAATATGATACATCAATTTTATTTCTTGTTATGTGAATTGTCGTCATCACTTTTGTCCAAGACACACACAAGCCAGCCTAATATCGGCGGGCTTGATCCGATGTGTTAAATTGTGCAAATCTGCAGACAGAAGGTCTTTTGTGCATAAATGATGAACCATACTGTGAGAGAGCTGGAGTTACAAACCAACTCTTCGAGTTCATTTTCTTGTATTTCTTGTTTAGAAGATTCGAATACGTTCGATATTATTGAACTTCAGAAATGTTCAGGAGTCTTGGAAGATTTTTGCTTAGTTCCATCTATACCTTGGCCTTATCGATGGCCTTTCCTTTGGAACTTATTCCCTATTGGCAACGTGTTAATTCGTACTCTCTTGACGTTGAGTTTTAACCAATAGATCATTCACACCCTCATTAATACTTCCAGGCTTTGCGGAGGATAGGGAATAATCGTGACTAATGAAATATTCCCACCTTCCAGCCGGGAATCGAACCCGGAACCCCATTTAAGATTGCATTCTCGAAGAAAGCAGCATTATGTATGCTTCAAAGTCTTTTGTTTATGTTAAGCAAAAACTGCATGAATGGTTTTGCTCAATCTTCCCTATAGCTCTACATTTTATACAATAATTGTTCGCCTACTTCTGTGGTGTGGGGTTAGCGTGTTCGCCTCACATTCAAGAGGTCCCGTGTTCGATTCTCGGTTATGGTGAGTTACATAGATAAGCTTTTTCCTTGGATTTTCCCTTAGCCTGAGAAAATAATGTTGGGCAATTCTAAGCTCTAGAGACCCCGGGTCCATTTCAGTATCGTTTCAACCATTTCGTTCACTCACCGTCCGATATAACCCAACCTGGTTAAAGGGCGCTAAACTACAAAAATTCTGGCGTTACATTCATATGTCTTTCTCTACCCTCTATAGCTTATTAGTGGCTATACAGACTATTTTTACGAAAGTTTAGTTTCCTAGCTGCTTTATTTTAATCCAGATAAACCTCTCTGGACATAACTGCATTATATATTTCGTTATACATACAAAGGGAACAGCAATAGTTAAACATTTTAGAACTGGACGCTATACGCTGGCCTTAAAACTCCCTTTCCATGACATCAGGAGAAACAATTGAAAATTGACAGGAACTTAAAAAGAATGATTATGTAATGAACAATTAGAACCATTAAAAATGGATATCTCGGAAATAGCTGATGCCACAAAAAAGGTTTTGAAATAAATTTTGTGTTTTAAAGAGATCTACATTTTTGTGTAGTACGTTTTCGTCTATCGCTTAACGTTTACCAGTTATACAACATTATATAAATTTCCTTCCTAATAATGAGCACTTTGAAAGCTATTCCCAGAAAATTCAAGATATGTTTCATTTGTCATCTAAATATATTTAATATATGGTATTTTAATCAGATAATCAAAAAATTCTAAAAATCTTCCAAATAACGGGTAGTTTGGGTGGGGATTTTCCTGAAAATCCTGTGTCGCATTTTTGGAAGGAATTGACTTACATGCAAAGTTTAGTATTTATCTGACTTTTCGTTTTTCGTTATGCCGTTCACAGACACATAGTAAATAACTTCTTTCTAAACATACCTTTTTGGATTCGGTGTCTCAAAAAATGAATATTTGGCGAAATCTCGGTATAGAATTTTTGGGCGGAATGCAATACCTTCTCTACGTAATATATAAGTGGTAGAGAAAGTAAATCTATATAATAATATGTATATAATCAGATTATATAATATATATAATTCATTTTTCATTTCTCAATTCCTATCTCCATGACAGTCATTGTTACAAAAATATTAAGATATTTGTTAAAAAGTTGGGTGTATTTATTACTCTTTGCTTAAAATATTTTAAATTATGCTTATTCTTTTATCATTGTTCTAAACGGGATATGTATTATTATTGTTATCAACGTTGGTAAACGAAGGAACATGTACTTCCAACTCGAGCCGCTAAAGTATTCTCGCCCACTAGAAAATGGGTTTTTCGATAAAATCTTTAGTACGTATTTTATACGATTCTTTATCCTCTTCTTCATCATGTTCTTTTTCTTCTTCCTCTTCCACTATATATAATAAATCATTCTGTGCTATTTTAATTTTCCCTCTGTTGGACAAGATTTCCTTTTCCCCAGGATTTCTCCTATACTACGGAACACTTCGTCTTTATGCGTAGGATATACTCGCATTAGTTCTATCCACTTCATAGCTCTAAACTGCTAACGGATGTTACTGAAAAGAACAGAAATGCTTCATAGAATTTGGTCCATCTCTAAGAATTTTCCAAATATATATACATATATATATGTTTTCTACGAATTACTTGGTTATTTGGGAACATAGCACCACTGAAGCTCCTGCTGCCTCCTGGCGTTGCAGGCTAGATATCGAGATCAGCTATGAATGAAGTAAACAGCACAGCTGTCACTTGAAGGGGTACCGTTTATGAAGTGATTATATTTTTAACATATATATACGCCAATATTTAATCATGGATAATTGAAAAGAACTCTACGCAAAATGTATGCTACAAAGTTAATGGACCTAGGTTAATGGAAAGCCATTCTTACAAATCCACTTGCCTTTAGACATGGGTATTCTCGTTTGCCTACATTGAAAACTGAAGATGCCACAGTTTGCACATCACGCTTCTTCTGTCACTGATCTCTTATACATGAATTCTTCGTCCTTATGTGGTAGTCATTGGCAAATCCTATTCTTAGTGCCTAGTATTAAATGTATTTGTTTACAGTAAATTTATTTTATATATATCGTGTGTGTGTGTGAAGCAAGCCATCAAGGAACTTCAATTAACTAAAATATTTTCGCTTTGCATGTTACTCTCTCAGCAGCAGAATACGTTTTCCTGCATCGGAATTTTTGAGGTCATTTCTCCGGTGTAACGATTCATACTTACCGTGTCTACATTGGGCACGCAAAGATGGTATCACGATCTGGGAAACTTTCCGTAACTTAATTTAACTACATAAATTCTAACTACTTCTCTAATGCTGCATTTGGTTCTGCAAGCATTAAAATAATTTATGCTCTTATCAATATGAAAAAGGATTCATAGTTGACATTTTACGCCACGCACTATGACCTCGTTTTGCATCTGTGCAAAGCACTGGAACAGCGTGACAAAGCGTGACACAGTCAGGATAGTGTCGTGTTGTCAGATAATACGAAAACTGTGGTTCTAAGGAAACTTTAATGGAGAATCGTGGTTCTATAATAAATACGTAGAAGAAAAATTATATTCACTGCACTTATCATTGTTTTAGGCCGTATCTCAAATTAACAGCCTGACAAATATCCAATAAAAACCAATTTTAAGGCGAATCTACTGCTCAGAGGAAACAAGTTATTATAATACTTAATTCATCGTATCATCGCTATGAACTATTATATCCTTTACACCTTGTGTGTAATAGATCTTATATAGTTGCCTTTCTGCTTTATCATCTTCTGTTCTTAAGATATCTTGAAGACCTTAACGCCTTTATTAGTAATTTAAACCCAGAATAACTTCTTTTTGTGGCACGCGATAGCTTAAACTATTTTTTGTGAATAAAGTAAGATTTGGTACCTTCAAAATCATATACTTGGTCATAGTGCAGACTCTTTAGGGTAATACTCTGAAAATCAGGCGCTTTACTAAGTAAGTTCTTGAAATCGTTTAAAAGAGTAAACGTTAATGTGCATCAAAATGAGACTTGTGCATTAAACTATTGGGCATTTTATGAAAGGAAGAAGGAAGAAAAGTAAGTAAAGAAGAGTAAGTAAATTTACATTCAGTTACTTATCGATCCTCTCGAAATTCAGGGCAACGTAATCACTTTTTATCTCCCACCCTTGGCGAAAGCAACAAACATAATCCCTGTTAACCCAACAGACGTTCATCAAATGTTGCATGCTGGTCGATGGCTTTGAAATATCTTTTGTCTAAGTCAGGATAAGGCCTTCTTTTTGTGACTGCAAATTCGATGGCCGTCTTCGGCTTATACTTTATATCCATAGTTGTACATAGAATCCAGACACCTAAAAACTGTGACCTAGTTTCTCTTTCTGTTACTGTATTTGTACTGTCTGCGATACAATTGTGTCGAAATTTATTTCTTGCAGATCTTTAGCTCTTGCTGCGTGTAAAATTCTAATTAAATAGAAACAGTATAAATACTTCGAAATTACACTCATCCATATTTTAAGAGTATAATACATTGCCAATAAAAGTGGATGAAACACTTAGAACTTTTTAAAGTATAACAATAATATATATCGACATTAAATATTTATTTTACTTAAACTTTTCACTATCATGCATTTTAGATACCCTTTAATGCTGTATCCACTTGAATACGCAATAAAAATTAAGCATATAAGTAATTCTGGTTCTTTTATTGATACTTTCGGTTTACAGAGGGAAACGGTATACTTTCGATCGCAAGAATCAATCAGAAGGTACACATTTGTGATTGTTAGAGCCTTTACTTATAATTTAATCTTCGTTAACGTCCCAGAAAAAGCAGTTTTATTACCGGTTTTCAAACTATCGCTTGTCATATGCTTTGGACAGAGAGGGAAAGAGCAGAGACGGATGAGGGGAGAAAGAACACCTGAGAGAGAGGGGGATAGTAGCAGATGGGTTGGAAGAGAGGGGCAGGAAGCGGAAGAGAGTAAGAAATAAAAAGTGAAAGCATGGGAGAGAGGTAAACATACGACTCGTACATAACAATACGAATGGAGCTGGCGGCTCGTTCAGCTTTTACTTTACAAGTAAAGGAACTACAGGGTGTAAAAAGGGGTGATTCTTATTCGGAAATGTGCATTTAATGATAATATCCAAAAATAAAAATAAAATAATAAGTTGAATTTAGCAACACTTTACAAAAAGTTATTTCCACAAGTGTGTCGCATTTTTGTCCGGTAGTGTAATACGAAAGCATTGCTTTGAAGCGTTTACCTGCCTCTTTCTCAGCTCCGAATTTGGTATATTGATCTCTGGATCGAAGTTCTCGATGATCTGTCGTCTCGGATGCTGTAACTTGGAATTGTCCGACTTGAATTTACCGCACTGATTAAAGCGCTTGGAAGTGTATGTATCTGCCTGGCTTGGCAAAAGTGATTCTTGGGAGAAATTTCCTTTACTCAGTTATTGTTAGAATATACACAGCGTTTGTTATACGTGGTAATGTTGTTAATACTTTATTTTATTTGTCCGATGTATTACAAATTATTTAATATACATATAGCTCAGGGTGTATTTTGGTGTTTGTAAGGCAAGACAATTAAATAATAAATTGCAATACTTTAATTTAACTAAAAGGTTAATTTTATTTCACAGCAATGTGCCTAAACGATGAACAATATTTTTCTTTCACAATATAATTCCTTCTTTACAGTTTTGTAATAACTCCTGTTGGCTTTCTTTTGTAGTTCAACAGTTAATTATTTACTCTTTCTTGTATACAATGCAATATAATTCTCTTTGCAAATTAATATGAGATTTTAGCTTGTTTTAAAAAGGGAAATTTCTTCAGCAAATTTTCTAACAGTCCTTACATAGATCAATGTGGTTTAATTTTTTGTGCTTGGTTGCTAACCATAACGAAATAAATACATTTAATTTATAATTCCTTGCATTTAAATAAATCCCATAGTGATTAACGTATTTACAACTCTAATACCTTTTAAAACATATTTCAGTTCAGATTTTCTATTTTGTTATATTTATTAGGTTTTGCAATATTTGTTTTATTGCTAATGCAACATTTTTCCTTCGTTCTTTATAACGTATTTCACTCTTGATGTTCATTTTCTTTTTACTTTCTCTACTACGTATAGTAAGTAGGGGAAGTATTGCATTCTACCCAACATTTCCCTACCGAGATTTCACCGAAAATACATGTTTTGAGACCCCCTCAATCGAAAAAAAACATTTTTGAAAACATGTCCGTGTGTGTGTGTCTGTTTGTGAGTCTGTGAACAGCATAACTAAGAAACGAACAGTCGGATAAACACCAAACTTGGTATTTAGGTTCAGTATCTTCCAGAGATGCGACACGAAGGTTTTCAAAAAATCCCCCCACCCCAGATTACCCTTTACATGGAATCTTTTTCGAAAATATTAATTTTCTCAAAAATAGCTCTAACGATTTTGATTAAAATATCATATGTTTAAGATATTTTCATGACAAATGAATTTTCTGGGAATGTCTCCAAAAGTATTATTCATTGTGAACGACTTTTGCATAACTGGTAAACCATAAGAGATAGACAAAATTTTACTAAACAAAAATGTAGATCACGTTAAAATACACAATTTATGTCATATACTTTTTTTTTGTTGAGTGAACCATTTTCGAGATATTGCTTGTTATTCCCTTAAATTTTCCAATACTTTAAGCGTACCAATTCCCCTTGCATCTACAAGAAAATAAGCAATAAGATTAACATCTCGATATCTCGACTAACATGAAGCATATGGAGAATAAGCGTTTGTAAAAATAGTTTGTACAAGAGTAGAGAAAGTCATGTGCGTGTAACACATCAGATTTTTCTTTCTCTCGTTTACAATTAATACAGTTTAACCGATCTTTCACAAATATGAATGCTTTATGCAAATATTATTATACAGATGGTATTTTTAAACAATAATAACTATTATGCATGACACAATGCATTCATAATAATACATGTAAATTCTCGTCCACTCACTTAGATTTGTGATTGTATTTTGGTTTAGTAATTGTATTAAATACCTTCATTCCTTTCATTAATGACAGCGTCAATATTCATGCTCATAAGCTTTCGATAAACTTGCTTACCATTCTTGTGGGGCTTGTATCTCAGTTGAAAACAGTGACTTCCTTCCCACTGGGAATATTTATCTCAACTATGAACTCAATTATACTGCAAGTGTTGGAGAAGAGTTTGATGTTTTCTAAGTTGACTTGGAACAGGAACCAGTGCTTAACAAGTTTAACAGAGATAATGTTATGTTACAGATGCGCATGCGTGTAAGGAGCTACACCGTCGATCGCATCGGTTTGCTCTCCAAAACTTCCAGGAGGTAATGAGCACTGAGGAGTTTCTTCTTCTGCCGTTCGCCGAGGTAAGTCAAACTCTAAATCTGAAAGAGGTACACGATTTTATATTAGGTCAATTCAGCAGCTGCAAGCAGAATACTATAAATTCCAGCTCCTCTGAATAAATGCCACGGATTAAACTGTTCTTCAATTTAGAGTGTAGAAGAGTGTGCAAGCAATAAGTGATTAGGTTTGCAGAGAGATGGGGTATACGTAGGCCGAGCAGAGCCCTCTTGTATCGTCAGATAAGGTCAGTGTTGCGCCCAGTGTAGTCGGTGCAGAGCTGTCAAACACGGTGGAAACAATAAAGTGAGTGCCAGTATGCCTCGTCGACGTCAAAGAGAGCCATATTGCCATGTAAGTGAGTTCGAACGGGGCAGAATGATCGGTCTTCGGGAAGCGGGTTTATCATACCGTGACATTTCGGCTCTACAGGGCATGATACTACGGTAGTGATGCGTGTGTGGAAGCAGTGGATAGATGAAGGTCGTACGCAGTGAAGAGCGAGTACTGGACCACGTAACATGACCACAGCACGGGATGACTGTTATTTGTCCGCATGGCCATAACGGACCATACAGCTTCATCCACAGTGTTGGGGCTCTGCAACAGGCGTGAACTTGTCTGCATCAACGGTTCGTCGCCGTCTGCTGCAGGTTGGACTGGTTGCATGCATGCCATTACGTCGGCTTCCATTGCTCAGAAACCACAACCGCTTCCGAATGCAATGGGCACGTGAACTGAGATGCTGAGTGGCAAAATTTAGTCTTTTAAGACGAGTTCCGCTTCAACGTGTCCTAGAGTGATGGCCGCATACGCGTTCGGCGGTACCATGGTGAACGCAACCTGGAGGGCTGCATTGTTGAGCGGCATAGCGGACAAACACCAGGTGTGATGGTTTGGGGCGCCATTGGTTACAACGAGCTATCTCGCTTCTTACGAAATGAGGGCACTTTGAACAGCAATCGATACCTAACGGTGGTTGTAGAGCCTGATGTACTCCCCCTGCTTCAGGCATCTCCACAGGCCACATTTCAACAGGACAATGCCCGGCCACATATTGCGAGGAATGTACAAGCCTCTTCGAAGAGCGACGGATACCATTGCTTCCCTGGTCTGCACGTTCGCCTGACATGTCGCCCATCGAACATGTCTGGGATATGGTTGGTCGGCACCTGGCGCATCACGGTCCTCCAGTCATGGATTTGTGGGCTCGAATACAAACTGCGTGGAGGGAAATCCCTCAGGAACTTATTCAGAACGTTTTTGATTACTACGGCGTATAGCACCTCTAATTGCAGCGCATGGAGGCCACGCCAAATACTGAATATTAGGGCTCAAAGGCCATGTATAGATTTGAAAAGTTTATCATTTGTTACTTGTCATGTACCGAACCTGTGGCATTAAATTCATTGAATTCATGCGTTTCCTTCTTGGTGTTGCAATTTTTACAAGCGGCAGTGTATATACACATTTGTTATGCAGACAAGAGTCTCATTGTGTTATTGAATCTTGTTGAAGTCGGAAGTGTGTGTAGTATAGTTCAGAAAACATTCCCATGGGAAGCAAAGTACTCGAGTAAAGTTACAGTAGTTCGTTTATCAATATGGTGAGAAATGTTTTCGACTGATGGTAAAACTCTGTATTGTAAACTGTGTGACGTAAGTGTTAGAAAAAAAGAAAGGATGTTATACATTGTGCTCCATTTTAATTATTTAATCATTTAGCATTAGATTCATATGATATTATCATTTTAAACACGCTGCTTTTATATCAGCTGAAGTATAAATAAGGTTTTCAAAGTACAAGGCTCTGTTGGCTGACAATAATTCATTATTTTATTTGAAAATTTGTATAAGTATTCTTTGTATATTGCAACACAGGGCTCATGAACTGAAGTAAAAACAAGCATGTAAAAGAAATCAAAGCATACGTTAACTATGTGCTGGTAACTTTTTAAAAATAAGCGTACTAAAATATCAAATTCCATAGCATAGCTTGCTTCTTATTTGTATTTTATTCTTAAATAAATAGTTCATTGTACTAAACTCATTAACTTATTTTACAACTGAGTTTCTACCTCACAATTTTGCCAGATCACATTTTTACTTTCTCTGCCACGTTGGGGAAGTATCCCAATAAAGCATTTTTGGAAACATATCTGTCTGTATCTGTGAACAGGATAACTCAAAAACGAAAGGTCGAAATACCAAACTTGTTATTTGAGTTTACTATCTTCCAGGGATGCAACACGAAGATATTTAAGAAACTCCCCCACCCCAACTACCGTTTACATGAAACATTTCCGAAAATTTTGATTCTCTAAAAATGGCTGTAACGATTTTGACTAAAATATAATATATGAAAGATACTTAAATAACAAATAAATTGTATATCTTGAATTTTCTCGGAATAGCGTAGGAAGTACTCTTCATTCAGAACTGTATAACTTGTAAACGTTAAGCGATAGACGAAAACATACCACAAAAAAAAATCTGATGTGTTACACTCACATAACTTTCTCTACTCTTGTACAATCTAATTTTACAAACGCCTATTCTCCATATGCTTCATGTTAATCGAGATATCGAGATGTCAATCTTATTGGTAATTTTCTTGTAGATGCAAGGGGAATATGGTAGCTTTTAAGCGATAGTCAAATATTTTATCGCTGGTTGCTATGTGGCGAATTCCATTCTCTTTGCATGTTCAGGACATAAAAAAATGAATAACGAATTTGAGAAAAAGTATAAGTATTGGAAAATTTAAGGAAATAACAAGCAATATCTCGAAAACGGTTCACTCAACAAAAGAAACGTATATGACATAAGTTGTGTATTTTAACGCGATCTACATTTTTTGTGTAGTAAAATTTTGTCTATCTCTTATGGTTTACCAGTTATGCAAAAGTCGTTCACAATGAAGAATATTTTTGGAGACATTCCCAGAAAATTCGAGATATACATTTTATTTGTCATGACAATATCTTAAACATATGATATTTTAATCAAAATCGTTAGAGCCGTTTTTGAGAAAATTAAAATTTTCGAAAAATGTTCCATGTAAAGGGTAGTCTGGGGTGGGGGGATTTTCTTGAAAACCTTCGTGTCGCATCTCTGGAAGATACTGAACCTAAATACCAAGTTTGGTGTTTATCCGACTGTTCGTTTTTGAGTTATGCTGTTCACAGACACACAGACACACACACAGACACACACACAGACACACACACACACAGACACACACACAGACACACACACGGACATGTTTCCAAAAATGCTTTTTTTGGATTCAGTGATTCTCAAAACATGTATTTCCGGTGAAATCTCGGTATCGAATTTTTGGGTGGAATGCAATACTTCCCCTACTTACTATACGTAGTAGAGAAAGTAAAAATGAAGATCCCTCTAAAACACACAATTTGCTTAAAATAAGCTTTTTGTGGCATAAGCCGTTTCTAATATATCCGTTATTAGAGGTTCCAATTGTTCAATACATTTTCTTTCAAAGCCCCATCGATTGTCAGTTGTTTCTCGCGATTACATGGAAGCACTATGCAATTTGTGGCCAGTATATAGCGTCCAGTTTTTAAACATTTGACTATCGCTGTTCGCTTTGTATTTATAACGAAATGTGCAATGCAACTAATTTTGCAAGGGTTCTTTTGGTTTAAATGTAGTAAATAGAAAAATAAGCTTTAGTAAGTAGAGTTTGTACACCCACTAATAAATATAGAGGGTAGCAAAATCATTTGAATGTATCATATCAGATTTTTACTTTCTCTACTACGTATAGTAAGTAGGGGAAGTACTGTATTCCACCCAAAAATTCGGTACCGAGATTTCACCGGAAATACATGTTTTGAGATCCCCTGAATCCAAAAAAAAACATTTTTGGAAACATGTCCTGTGTGTGTCTGTCTGTCTGTGTGTCTGTGAACAGCATAACTCAAAAACGAA
Source organism: Deroplatys truncata (assembly GCA_030765065.1). Lineage (NCBI taxonomy): Eukaryota > Metazoa > Arthropoda > Insecta > Mantodea > Mantidae > Deroplatys > Deroplatys truncata. Next base: position 33,049,816 of record CM060988.1, on the reverse strand, counting down.
CAGACGGATAAACACCAAACTTGGTATTTAGGTTCAGTATCTTCCAGAGATGCGACACGAAGGTTTTCAAGAAAATCCCCCCACCCCAGACTACCCTTTACATGTAACATTTTTCAAAAATTTTAATTTTCTCAAAAATGGCTCTAACGATTTTATTTAAAATATCATATGTTTAAGGTATTTTCATGACAAATGAAATGTATATCTCGAATTTTCTGGGAATGTCTCCAAAAGTGTTCTTCATTCTGAACGATTTTTGCATAACTGGTAAACCACAAGAGATATACAAAATGTTACTACACAAAAAATGCAGATCGCGTTAAAATACACAGTTTATGTTATATGCATATTTTTTGTTGAGTGAACCGTTTTCGAGATATTGTTTGTTATTTCCTTAAATTTTCCAATACTTATACTTTTTCTCAAATTCGTTATTAATTTTTTTTATGTCCTGGACATGCAAAGAGAATGGAATGCGCCACATAGCAACCAGCGCTTAAAATACTTGACTATCGCTTAAATCCTACCATATTCCCCTTGCATCTACAAGAAAATTAGCAATAAGATTGACATCTGGATATCTCGATTAACATGAAGCATATGGAGAATAAGCATTTGTAAAAATAGTTTGTACAAGAGTAGAGAAAGTCATGTGAGTGTAACACATCAGATTTTTTATGTTACTGTGCATATTTTTGTAAGCTTTGGATTATAACGGATGTTTTATTATTTACATAATGATGATTTTAAAGTCGTAAAACCCTAGCTCATGTAATGAGTATGGAATTTGAAAGCCAGCATATAGCTACCCGATTTTTAAATATTTGACTATCTTTTCAGCCTCCTTTATCCCCCTTGTGCATACAAACGGCTGCATTACAATGGAGCTATTTCAGGAAACATTTATCTCGATTAACATCAAACAAACAAAAATTGAGCTTCCGTAGGAATAGTTTGTAGAACAGATGTAAAAATAAACAAAATTAATGTTGATATTTGATATATCACAAGAGATATTTGCTCTAACGTGATGAACCACGTACTAAATGCATCGAAGTCATGCTGTTGCACACATGTTGAACGGAACCCTATCAGAGGGAAGATTCTTACAGCTGGACCCTTGACATCACAGCAGTTTAAGTAGCAGGGCTGATGTTGAAAACAACGTGTTGCTTAGCTTACATAAGATTCGATAAAGCAAGCGAATGTGAGCCGCGCTCGTCCGTCTGCGAGTTCACAATATCAATTTTCTCTGGTCGCTTGTAACTACCTCGTACGACGTTCCTATGTTTCTCAAAATGTGAACTGTAAATGAAATCTGGATGCACATTTCTCCCTTTCAGAAAGAAGTCCATATAATTCTCAAACCATTATTACTTTCTCTACTACATATAGTAAGTAGGGGAAGTATTGTATTCCAACCAAAAATTCCATACCGAAATTTCACCGGAAATATATGTTTTGAGACCCCCTGAATCCGAAAAAAGCATTTTTGGAAACATGTCCGTGTGTGTGTATGTATCTGTTTGTGAGTGTGTGTATCTGTGTGTCTGTAAACAGCATAACTCAGAAACGAACAGTCGGATAAACACCAAAATTGGTATTTACGTTCAGTATTTTCCAGAGATGCGACACGAAGGTTTTCAAGAAAATTTCCCACCCCAGATGATCCTTTACATGGAACATTTTTCGAAAATTTTAATTTTATCAAAAATGGTTCTAACGATTTTGATTAAACTATCATATGTTTAAGATATTTTCATGACAAATAAAATGTATATCTTGAATTTTCTGGGAATTTCTCCAAAACTACTCTTCATTGTGAACGACTTTTGCATAACTGGCAAACCATAAGAGATAGACAAAATTTTACTACACAAAAAATGCAGATCGCGTTAAAACACACAATTTATATCATATACATGTTTTTGTTGAGTGAACCATTTTCGGGATATTGCTTGTTATTCCCTTAAATTTTTCAATACTTATTTTCTCAAATGGGAATTCGTTATTCATTTTTTTGTCTTGGATATGGAAAGAGTATTAATCTGTGGCAAAGAGAATGGTGTTGCACCTAGCAACTAGCTGTTAAGAGATATGGCTATGCTTAAAGGCTACTGTATTTCTATATTGCCCTTGCAAATACAAAACAAGGGGAACATAGTACGTCTTAAGCGATAGTCAAATATTTTTAGAACTGTTCGCTGTGTGTAAAATGTAATTTTCTTTGCATGTCAAAAGATCGTTTCTGCCAATGTTTATCTCGATTAATATGAAATAGATGTAGAATAAGAGTTTGTAAAAATAGTTTGTACAAGAGTGAGAAAGTCATGTGAGTGTAACACATCACATTATTTAAATTTTGCTATTTTGCAGAAGATTAAGTTCACAGTATAAATGTATTGAGTTGAATGATAACTGATACTTTCCCAGGGCAGTAGACATTGTTTTTCTGGAATTCCTTACAAAGCGGTTGCGTTGTCACAAAGTCTAGGACCTTTAGAATAAAGACGACAGAGGAACAATACCTGCGACAGCACTTGATGCCCTTAGTGCGGAATCGATACCAATCGATAACGTTAGACTTTTTCGGCTGAGAAAGGAGGGTATTCTTGTGAAGTTATAGTATGTAGTGGGGGAAGGGCTAGCAGGAATATATAAACAGTGGTTCAAGCTAGCAGTTGGGAGCAAATGTATGTTTAGGCATTTTTAGGGGTTTAGATCTTAAGATATTTAATCTAAAGATCCTCTTCACAGGACGCGCAAATATCTCTGATTAGCATAAGTCTAGAGATGAATTCAAACTCTACCGAAAGCTTTCAAAAGATCTTCAGGGATACTTTCTGAGTATTTTAATATAAGGATATCGATGTCCCGGTGACTCATTACCAAGTAATTTCATTGTTTTCGTTTTCTAATAATTCAACCTTTCTATGTATCTGTTTACTCGAATGTGATTGTTTCCAAACGAAACACAACCTTTTACTGCTGTAATGGAGTGTGCATTCAGTGTGGTCCAACACCAGGCTTCTACTCGTGCTCAATTCTGTCTCAGCTTTTGTTTAATGCAGTACATTACTTTGTAGCACATTGTTAGAATAAGCCTACAAACACCTAGTCTACGGTTTCACTCAGTGCAATGGAAGAGCGGCACAACATGCTATGCAGAGCTGTTCCCGCAGCGATGACAACCTCGTCAACATTTGCAGCTGATTGGATCTTATCACACTGAATGGAATAGTCTACACCACCTTCCTTCAACATTCTCTCCCACATTTTTTGGAAGTTGTGCCGCCGCAGGCGTAAGTGGTTTCAACATGATGGGGCGCCAGCACATTTTGCAGTGAAAGTTAGGGAATACCTTGATGAACAGGTCAGGTAAAGAAGGATTGGTCGTGGTGTCCTGTTCCATGACAATAATGGTCACCAGAACTGACACGCACGGAATTTTTCTTTAGGGTTAACGTGAAGAACCCAGTTTACGTGATTCCTGTTGAAACTAGCCTCCGCCAATATGTCGCAGCCTCTAAACAACACGCTCAAGGGGCAGAGCACTCGCTAGAGAGGTACCAGGTAGTTAACAAATTTTAATAATTTAAACAAGGCGAGGCTACGACTCGGGACGCAGCTACAATGAAAGTGCAGAAATATTATTGAATACTGGCAAAAGGACACCTACATGGTTCAAAATAGGTAGAAGGAGCTTTACACTATCATAAATAAGACAATAAAGATCTGGATGGCAAAGGGTTTATTAGATAAAACTCCTTAGTTCCATGCCTGTCGGGCGAGGCCGCCATGCATTCCTGTTTGGAGAGAGCGAACACAAGTCTGGTCTGGTTGGCTTCTACTCACTGACTCTCTTCCCAAGCACACCACGAATAGCGTGGGGACGCCATGCAAACTACCCCCACCTAAACTGCTACCCCCACCTAAACTACAACCGCCATCTACAATCCAGGTGACCAAAGGGACGTATGCGCATACGTCACAATATGGAGGATTATTGCTAGGATTGTAGCAGCCCATGATGATGTGCACCAATCTTCTGGGATGCTACAAGATCTAGAAAACTTTACGTTTCTAAGTAAACACCCAACACTGGAATCGTTTTTTACTTCTGTCCACTACTTAATCGAAACACAATAACAACATATTTGAAGTGAAATGAAGTTGAATTTGCAATATTTTCCCCTTAGTTTACAATGGTTGTTGAAATATTGCTCTTCAAACCCTTGAGGTGAGTCGATGGCTGCCATGATCATACAACTCTGCACTGCAAGGGAAGCATGGTATGATAAATTTCATTCCCATACCATCTACTCAAGAACGCCTGAAAATTAGGCGATCCTTTTGCTCAGGCCTCGTTAAGTTGAGCATTTACTTTTGCGAAAAATAGTACCTACAGCGAAATATGTAGCAAAGATATTTCTGTAAACGCTTACCTCATTAACAAAAACAGAAAAATTAGATTTTTATGCGCAGTTTGTAGAATAATGGATAGAGAAGGGCAAGTAAATGTAACACATTGGTGTTTGTTTTGTTTTCTCACCACTTAGGTATATTAAGTGTTTTTCTGGTCTAAGTGTAAGCAACTGGAAGAAATGTTAGTGAATTAATGTTAAAGAAAGACTCTTTAGGATTTCTTAATACAAGAATAACGGTTTTTGCAATAAGGATTTAAACGGAAAAAAGTGTGAGAATAATATTAACACAGAGCAGCATTGCCAACCCAAATGGCCAAAATTTCAGTAGAAAGTGCTAGAACATTTGAGAAGATTTCGGTAAATTCATTTAAAAGTAACAAAACAAAGGCTGATCACTTGACTTAATTGATAAAGCACTTTTCTGTTGTTTCAAGGGTTCCATGTTCTAATTCTGACTGGACTCGGGACATTTATGTTGTACAGTCCGGTGGAAAGAAATGTGCCGATGTCTTTGGTTTCCTATACTGTTTTTCTTTATTTAATACTTGCAGAACCCCCTTATCAGTTTTGTTCCACACCTACCTAGATGTGCTAATCTCTTATTGGTTTGAACAAAGTGAGCGGCAAATGGGGAGGGAAACAGAAGCATTTTACCTGAATGGCTGCAAGGCACTCGTCAAACACTCTCAAATCTGCCATCTGTTATTGGTTTGAGTCAAACGTCTGGCACTCAAATCTAACGAATGAGATGGTCGATTTGCGGCTCAGGAACAAAGGAAGCCGGGAGAGGGGGGTAAGACAAACATTATGTGATACTTAATTTTATCCTGTAGAGCCATAAGATAAGTAATATAAAATCACAACTTAAAATTAAGTACATGCAAATTCTAAGGGCATACTTTAATTAAAAATAAGTAATAAAGTGAAGTGGTTGGATAATTTGGCTTGTAAACAATATCCTCTTTATTATATATGACATTTGAAAGGAACAAAGGATATGGACAAAAAACCGAAAATTATTACCCTTAATTAGCAAGGTTATAGTGCAGCGAGGGCTGCAGAGCTATGGATAATGCAGTCCGTATGGCACCAGTAGCTTCAAAAACATATCACAGGACATGCGAAAAGAAACAGTCTAATAAATAAAGTTTTCAGAAGAGAAAAAGTATTATTTTACTTTGAATAACTCATTTACTAGGTTGGGATATTATGCAGTATTTATTATTATCATTATTATATTATTATTGTTGTTACCTTCTAATAATAATTGTATGCAAAGCAGCAAGAACAATAGGGATATTGATTTTGAATTATAAAATATCACAAACAATCAAGCTAAAGGAGTGAGTTATACCTACGAAATGAACCACGTAAAATTACAATACAATACACATTGCAATAAAGTCGGAAAACAGCATTTTCGCAATATTTTAAAAGGGGGGGGTAATTTCTTTATATTCTTTTTATTACAAAACTCTGATAATAACATTTATTTAACCGAATGCTAATTTCGAATTAGCTATGGAAAGGTAGAATAAGAATAAAAAATTCAAGCCATAGTTGGGATTCCAACCACGATCTTTAGCTTCCCTTATCGCTACTCCGCCGTCGATATGACAGCACGTTATGAAATACCCCATGTAACTCCAATTTACTCGGTAAAACGCAAGGCAACCTTAACGTCTCTTGAGGTAACATATCCCAGTGTCGACTTACATACTTTTTCATTCTCATTCCAGCCTACAGAACAACAATTAATAAAGCTGAATTGATATGTTTTCTCAACGAATCTAAAATTGCCTTGGATCCCAATATCTGGTGCACATCCGCCATTGCCAAAAAGGGCTATGCAAAAGTCGCCAATCAACTTCGGTTGCTAAAGTTAGGTAAGGGTTGGTTGAAGTCATGAATGGAGAGGAGTTGCTTTACTAAACCATAACAGCAGCTCATTATATCGGCACGTTTTTTTGCGTCCAAGTTGGAAGAGATACCCTTAATACGTAAATTCCTCTCACTCTTGCTCTTTTCATAGGAAAGTTGCAGTAGCACTTTTCACAGAAAGGAATAATCAGTTTTGCAACACCTCTTTGTTTCTATGCTTGCATATTCGGTTACATTTTGATCTTGAAGAAGAAATACTTAACGTTGTTCTGTTAGGTTTAATGACAGCAATGAAAGATCTGCTTTTTCTCTAAAATAAATTTACCCATAAGTTAAGAAGACGTTAGCGTTTCGATAATTAATCGTTTCTACCCCTGCACTCCTTATAAGTGATTAAGGAGGGTTTTCAAAGATGCAACTACATTTATACGCAAGGTGAGAGACTATTTGTACTTTCTCTACTACGTATAGTAAGTAGGCGAAGTATTGTATTCCACCCAAAAATTCCATACCGAGATTTCACCGGAAATATATGTTTTGAGGCCTCCTGCTTCCAAAAAAAAGCATTTTTGGAAACATGTCCGTGTGTGTGTGTCTGTGAACAGCATAACTCAGAAACGAACAGTCGGATAAACACCAAACTTGGTATTTAGCTTCAGTATATTCCAGAAATGCGACACGAAGGTTTTCAAGAAAATCCCCCCTCCCCAGATTACCCTTTACATGGAACATTTTTCGAAAATTTTAATTTTCTCAAAAATGGCTCTAACGATTTTGATTAAAATATCATATGTTTAAGATATTTTCATGACAAATAAAATGTATATCTTGAATTTTCTGGGAATGTCTCCACAAGTATTCTTCATTGTGAACGACTTTTGCATAACTGGTAAACCATAAGCGATAGACCAAATTTTACTAAACAGAAAAATGTGGATCGCGTTAAAATGCACAATTTATGTCATATACATTCATTGTTGAGTGAACCATTTTCCAGATATTGCTTGTTATTCCCTTAAATTTTTCAATACTTATTTTCTCAAATGGGAATTCGTTATTCATTTTTTTGTCTTGGATATGCAAGGAGTATTAATCTGTGGCAAAGAGAATGGTGCTGCACCTAGCAACCAGATATTAAGAGATATGTCTATGCTTAAAGGCTACTGTATTTCTATATTGCCCTTGCAAATACAAAACAAGGGGAACATAGTACCCCTTAAGCGATAGTCAAATATTTTTAGAACTGGTCGCTATGTGTTAAATGTAATTCTCTTTGCATGTCAAAAGATCGTTTCTGCAAATGTTTATCTCGATTAACATGAAGTAGATGGAGAATAAGAGTTTGTAAAAATAGTTTGTACAAGAGTATAGAAAGTCATGTGAGTGTAACACATCAGGTTTTTTAAAATAAGCAAAACAAAATCAATTATCTCCAAATAGAGCTTATTATATGAGACCTTTCATCTCTGAATCCGAAGCCAGAAATATATCTTTTGCTACTGCATGAGTGAAGAAAAGGACAAGAGCGCTGTGTTGTTCCAAACACGAGATACCACGGCAACCACCTGATTTGGCATGGTTATAAAACCTCATGTCACTTCACGTTCACAAAACCTGCAATTCTTTTAACTAGTTCTACCCGTTTAGCACCAGCGTGGAAGTAATTGAGCTTATTATCATTGAGCCTGTGGCTGTAAATGTGAGAATGTGAGGCGGTTACAGGAATTGAGACTGTATTTTTAACACTTAAATAATTTCAGTCTAATTATACAATATGTAAATTCAATAACAGCCCGCCTTGAAGCAATATGTGTATGTAATAATTTGTAAAATGTATGTAACAGACATTGTATATGTTTATATTAGTGTATACTATTATATCCATGTGTAATAATGTTATGTGAATATATTACGTAATCTAATAATGTAGGAGCTGTGAGAATAATAAGTTAAAAGTTGCTAACAATGAGGTAACAATGAGGTAACCTTGAGTCAATAATGAGTAATAATACAAATTTAGAGTTTAGTTACCTGCAAACAGTGTTCCTAACCGGACGCGAGACACATCCTCGAGAGATTTAATACGTATTCCTGTGAGACAAAATAGTTTTACGTGTTAAAAAGTGCAAATATTTAATAAAAGAATCTCACAGCTCTCTATATCAGTGAAGTGTTATTTAAATCTTATCAAGTATTAGCAAAAGGAGTGAAGTAAATTATAATCTGTGTAAGCCTACATTCTTTAGTCGCACCAAAACCCTGCTAAGAGAAACGTGTCTCTAACAATAATACTGACGCAGCAGAGGCAAACATAAATATATAATATTTAAAGAAACAGTTAAATTACAAAGTAAATATACTATTTTTTAAACTTGGGGCAAAGGCCACTTGAAAGTACATTTGGGGCGAAGGCTACCGGAAAGCGGGTACCATACGTGCGGTTGCAACTACTACAAGTTCGGCTCCCCAACAGTCGAAATATAATACAACGCCTTCAATACAACTCCTACTTCAAATCGGCTTTTCCATACGTGAAACAATCTCCTTTCTCAGAATATTATAACTGTTTCGGTGGGAATCCGAGCTGCAGCGGCCGGCGTGTAAGAAGCTGTGCGATGGCCACAGTGAAGGCGAATCACTGTGTTTGCTTGTGCTATCATGAGACTGCTCAGATTTCGCTGCAGAAAAGAGGACAGCCAAGACTTCACTCTTATTACATTTCACATAAACTATTAGGGTAGTCGGAAGTGGCATTATTGCAAAACATGAATGTATCACTTTTCTTCTTCCTTATTCCTGAATTAGACATTTCTCTCTGTAGCAAACTACATACATATCCTGTATCAGTATCAAAAGCAGCAATTTCTTCATTATAATAAACATTATCGAGGTTAAAATATCAGAGGTTTGCTCCTTTTCCTTTAAAAATCATCAGATCAGTAGACAAGTTAAAAATCAGGAGATCTACTAAAAAATCAGTGGGATTCCAAACTCTGCTACGGATAATATTATGAAGAACTGATACGGAAATATTTGTATTTTACTCTCTTCTTTTTTAATATTACATTATGAACATCTAAAAGTACCCAAAATTTTGTTCATAACTTGTCGTAAACTCTTAATGACAGAGAAAAATCCAAACATTTTCTTAGCTAAACATTACACAATATTTCCTGAAACGTAGTGAATACTAAGCCTTCAATCTCATACGTAAATCACACACTCTATACATTTGTATGCAAAGTTCCTTTACACGCTAATAATGAAAATCAAATATGCATAATGTCCGTGTAATGGCCACTTAATTTACATTGTTGAAGAACAATGCAGTTTCTTGGGACATAAGTACCGCCGACTTTAAAGCGTCTCACTTAAGTTTTTCTTCTTTCTATCACGTTTTAATCAGGCGCTCCCTTTTCTTTAATCTTCATAAAGCCGAAAGCAACAAGTGTTTCTGCTTCATTGCATCTTTAACAGATCGCGTGCTGCTTCTTAAAAATTGCTATCCTAGGTTTACTGCCTTACATGGTATTAGTTGTCACTCCCGCAATGTCATTGCTATGGTCTCTCAAACTCTTGGCTTTGCGTGGCAGGAGCCCCGCGATTCCCAGGCAATCCGCTTAACGTAAGTGTATAGCGGGACAGCCTACGGAGATCGGCTTCAATGTTCGTGACAAAGGCTCGTTTCTTAGCGGCAGCCATGTATTCCGTGCTTGCTTCTGAATAACTGAACATTACTACAGATTGAGCGCGTCGCAATTCCAGAAACGAAAGGGTATATCTTTCTTCTTTATTATACGTTTTCACACTAACAAAATCAGTATGCTGGATCAATGCTTGTTATTTGAAAATTAAGAGCCAATTTGAAAATAACACTCCATTCGTTCCATCTGGATCCCTATTTCTTTTCTTTCCTGAATCCACCGTTTTACTTCCTCTATCTAAGGTAGAGGAATAGATGTTGCATTCCACCAAAATATTCGTAATTTTAACTTCATTGAAAATGAATGTTTCGAAACACTCGGAATACAAAACAAAAAGTATTCTTAGGAAACAGATCTGCGTGCTTATAAGTTTGCATCTGGTCTGTCGTGAACAGAAGAAACAAAAATCGGAAAGTCGGATAAATATTGAAGTAACATTCTTGTTGCTTACGTAATATGTTTTTACGTAAATTATTAAAACTTGAAGATCTTATATTGTGCTGCTTTTGTTTTGTTTGGTTACATAATTTTAACTGCCCCACGTATGGGACCCAATTTGAAGGAAGTTTTAATGTTGTATTTATTTAACATTAATTGTAGCCCCACGTTGTGGTAGCCAATTTGTGACGTATTACTTACAAATGTTTGTGTATGTTTGTTTACATCACGTGTTGCCATCTTGTGACGTCATTCATTTGTTCGGTTTGTAGCTCCATCTAGTGTTAGCAATTTGTGGTAGTATTAGTGTTTGAAAGAATTATAAGTTTTGTTTACTGTCCTCCGGCTAGCTATTATCTCTCAGTCGAACATGTCTCTTGAATCAGAGTGTGTAAACGGAAAGGAATCTTTTATCCAAATATAACACTGATGAAGAAATTTGTTTTACACATTTATTGTCAAACACGTTAACTATCACATTTATACATTGATCTTAACACTCGCCAAACTGAAACTGTTATAATAACTTCATTACTAATCACTCTTAATTCACATACTTCAACTTTGTGTATAATTAACTTTATAATACTTTAGATTTTCGTAACTTGTGAATCTATAGCCGACGTATCTCATACAAATATTTTGACGAACTGACGAACTGAAGACGACATGTAGTGCACAAAGAATTTTGATGAACTGAGCATGAAGCTACCTCTAACCTACCCTATTTATACTCCTGCATCCAGATATGCCTAAAGATTATAACTGAACTACTATTGGCTAATAAAACGCGCCAACATTAGCGTCTATTTTAATATCCAATTAAAATTATGAATACATATGCTTTAGGGAGAAAATATTCCAGAAGGTTCTAAACGGAAAAACGCGCCAACATTACGTAACTTCCTCGTTTCCAATAATGATAAACAGCTCACCCCCCTCTCTGCATTATTGCGCGCTATTATTGACAGTTTCAGTAAGGCATTATAAATTTACTTCCCAACAATATTTACAATCAATAAACATCTGAAATCAATGTCACATAAAAATGCATATTCATATTACAATCATTATTTACATTTAAGTAATTTGTAATTACTGCATCAATATTAAATTTCATACTTAAGCCATACTCAAAGTGTTTTGTCCGCTCCATACAATGGAAAAGCAATTTATGCTTTTATTTTCTAAAAATGGTTCAAACGACTTTATTTAAGTTAAACAAATTACCATAACACCTAAAATGCACGTCTTAAATTTTCTGTAAATAGCCTGTAACGCCCTCTTCATTCATACTAAGTTTTATATAGCTTTGAAAGTATAAAACGCAAACTTAAGAAAATAACAACATAAATAATATGAAAACCCCAGTTTATGACCAATAGATTTACTGTTTCTGAAGTATTCGTTGTTAATTTCCTTCCTTTTTAAACATTTTAAGCAGAATACACTATGAAATGTTATGTGAACGTTCATTTGTTCCAAATGAACTCATGCAAATAATCGTATACCTACTATATCGATCATTTTATTGAATGTTGCTACCTGTTTAGTATAAAAAAGTATTATTTGTCGTGATATTACTTGCATAATAAAAACAATTTCTCTTCCTTGAATAGTAGGAGATATAAAAAACAAATTATAATTTTCTATTTTCTCTATCGCTTACTTAAACACATATGGAAGGTAGGAGATATTGTGTTCCACTCAAGGAAGGAGGAGGGGGAGAAGAAAAGAGAGAACAGCAAAGCTCAAGAACTAAAAATATGATAAATGGGATAGAATAGGACTAGAAGCTGAGGGGACTTAGCATCCCGACCTATGCAGACCTTTCGTGCCTAAGCCACTGACGGGTGCCCCTGAGAGGGAGTGAGGGAGGGATGAGATGAGATGAGAGGAGACAGAAGGCGCCGAACCAGCAGGCACGACAGGCAGAGGGTATGGACCCTACCATTTACAGATTTGAACTCCCCGGGTGGTGGCTGGAATAGTCGCTCCCCTCCCCTCTATGGGCTTACACATCCCCTGGGTGGCGGCCGGGACTCGGAGACGCTCGCAGTCAGGTTTGCTCAGCGCATCCTTGTCCCCTGACATACACGCCGAGACTTCCCGCCGACACTTTCAACCCTGAAATAAACCAAGCAGATAAAAGGTGAAGTGAAATGAGAATGGAGATGAAATGGAGGGCCAGGAAATTTGGGGGACGTAATAATCCTTCCCAGCATTCGCTTGACGACGCAAGGAAACCCCCGAAAAAACCCATGGGTCAGGAAGGTCGGCCACGGGATTTGAACTCATGACCTCCCGAATGCGGACCACAGACGTTACCGTCTGAGCCATTCCGCTCGGTTATGATATATAACCAAGCTTCTCCAGCATTTATCAAGAACACAAGGCGAATATTTTCATGAAATGTCACTCACAAACAATTCTTTTGTAAGTTTCATTGGCTATCGAGCCTAAATTATATTTTACAAAGTTCCCTAAAATGGCACAATTAACGGGTCATTAGTTAAAGTGTAAACTAATATTGTTTTTGTTGCAATAAACACTATGCCGAGATTTGCTTGTTTGCAAGTTACAAACAGTATCGAAATGGAACGTTACACTTCCATAGGTATTATCCGTCCTACGTGTTTAAACGCCTACCCAGGGAGAAATCTCATACTGAAAAAACATTCAGAGTACAGCATTTCATAAGAACGTAAAATGGCAAATTACTTAACAATATTTACATCATAACACCTCACACTTTTACGTTCATATACCGTACCTAACCCAATTTTCAAAATCTTTTAAATCCAACTAACCATGAAACAAAACAACGCGATATTCAGGCGTAATGTACTGTGTTTCCTTACATCTTTAATGTGAATTCCAATATTTAATCACAATAATATAATTTGGACATAGTGATGAACATATACAGGATGTTAAGGAATTCAATTGATAAACTTTCAGGGGTTATAGAGGAGTGTTAGGCAAGAATTTTGTTATAGGTCTTTGAGTTCATGGCTTTTTGTAATAGATCAAAATCAATAACGAGCCAGTACGCCACTGATAAAACTTACCTGAGATGCTGCTACTTACAGGTAATCGTGGCAATGCTATCTCCGTATCAAGTACCTAAACTTTGAAAGAAACTCGAAACTCCAAACGTACGCCATTTAACTCTTTGAAAAAAATAATTTTTAACTGCTTGTTCGGGGTTTGAATCACTAAATTCAAGCTAAATATATTAATAACTGTGCTATTACTACAGCTAACTGTTGTTTGTCTCCCTGATATGTATGATGCTCCATGTGAAAATGGAAATATCAGTGGTGCAATGGTCCTTGCTGTGGGAGCATTTTTCCACAAAAAAACAAAGCTCATAACTTTTAAAACATCGCTTGGCGCTTGCGGAAAACAGATTATCTATTTTAGAATGTAATTCAGTACGGCATTCGTATTAAGGTTTTGCTTATTTGCATTTATTAGTAGAATATTCAAATGAAAAATCATTACCTAACTTCAAAGTTTATCGTCACAGACAATAGATGTCCTGTATCAAGATGTTCCTATACCATCCCTCAGTAAACCCTGAAAGTTTGTCGGTTGAATTCTGTAACACAATACAATAATATAATACAACTACTATGAAAATGCTTTTTTCTTTTATTGTTCCTTTTCTACCTCGCCTTTAATTACAATGCTCATACTGCGGACTCATATTTGGGGCATATTGCCTATCGATGATGTTAATTCGTATACAGTTGTTATTGGAATTCTGGTTTTTCTTTGGGTTTCATATATTAGAACACACGCTCACATTCATACTTTCAGACTCTGGGGAGCATAGGGAATAATTTTGGCTAGAGAAACATTTCCACCTCCAGCCGGGAATCGAACCTAGGGCCCCTCGCACATCATGCAGGTGCTCTACCGACTAAGCTACGAGTCAGTTTATTATGAAAGCAGCATTTTCTTACTTGTATCAGCATTCCGACTAGTCTATGATTTGGTCGTAACCAACTCACTCTTAAGAAAATTCTATAACAGTTGCACAAATGGCCATTTCGTAGAGTAGCATCCTAAAAATACTTATTTTACAATCAACTCTCGATTTCTTGTAATTCTACTTGAAAGCTGTTACGCCTCAACAGTGTCCTGATTAGCATTTTCTGGAATAAAAGCGAAATCTGTGTGAAGCAGTAAATCTCGACAAGGGCCACTTCGATGAGTTTCACCCCACCCTTTTTATCTCTTAAAAGAAGCCAGAAGATTGGGCGTGGCGTAGGAAATCAAGGCTAATGCTAGCTCAGCTTTATCGATCTTCTTAAAAATTTGAATATTTTGACATCGGGCTAGTTTGCCAATTCTTTGTGGCTCCACTTCAGCAAGAATGGGAATTGTTTTTTTCTACTGCGCTCACCTTTATCTACAAGCTTTATATTTTCCCTCAGAAAAATTATTATTATGCATCCTAAAATGGTGTGTGTAGTGGAGTAGTACTGATGAATAGAAGATCATTCCCCTAGATTCTCTTTAACAACCGAGTTCTTTGGTTAAGTACCATTGTTTCTATATATTATGGTTACGGAATATATTCTATTTTATATTATTATTTATCATTACATTCTGTCTTTAATTTATTTTCCATCTTCTGGTAAACTTCATTACTACACTTTAATAAGCTTATTTCAAGGTTTCTCCGCTGCTAGTTTTCGTGTTTGTGCGTTAAAACAGCAGGCTCTAATGAATATTTGTTATAATACAAATTTTAATTGCTAACGTTATATGTTTTATCTGTAAGGAACAATGGAATGGGAAAACAAAGTAGTGGAACGAAATTTCCTATCCACGATTAAAGTTCGATAAACGAAATAACCAAAAACCTGTGTTCGTAGAATACAGGTACAGCTCTAAAAGTACTGTTCTGTGGAGATCGATTCCTTCATTTGTTTAGCTTTCCATGATCTCATTTCATTTTTACTTCCTGTACCACGTATAGTAAGTAGGGGAAGTATTGTATTCCACCCAAAAACTCGATACCGAGATTTCACCGGAAATATATGTTTTGAGGACCCCTGAATAAAAAAAAGCATTTTTGGAAACATGTCCGTGTGTGTGTGTGTCTGTGTGTCTGTCTGTGAACATCATAACTCAGAAACGAACAGTTGCATAAACACCAAACTTGGTATTTAGGTTCAGTATCTTCCAGAGATGCGACGAGAAGGTTTCTAAGAAAATCCCCCCACCCCAGATTACCCTTTACTTTTCTCAAATATGGCTCTAACGATTTTGATTAAAATATCATATGTTTAAAATATTTTCATGACAAATGAAATGTATATCTCGAATGTTCTGGGAATGTCTCCAAAAGTATTCTGCATTGTGAAGGAATTTTTCATAACTGGTAAACCATAAGAGATAGACAAACGTTTACTACACAAAAAATGTAGATCGCGTTAAAATACATAAATTATGTCATATACATTTTGTTTGTTGAGTGAACCATTTTCGAAATATTGCTTGTTATTCCCTTAAATTTTCCAATACTTATACTTTTTCTCAAATAGTATAAGTATTGGAAAATTTAAGGGAATAACAAGCAATATTTTCTCAAATAGGAATTCGTTATTCATTTTTAGTCCTGGTAATGCAAAGAGAATGGAATACTGCACATAGCAACCAGCTCTTAAAATATTTGACTATCGCTTAAAGCCTACCAATTCCCCTTGCATCTACAAGAAAATTAGCGATAAGATTAACATCTCGATATCTCGATTAACATGAAGCATATGGAGAATAAGCGTTTGTAAAAATAGTTTGTACAAGAACAGAGAAAGTCATGTGAGTGTAACACATCAGATTTTAAGTATCCTTTGTTATGTACATAGTAGAGGAAGAAAATGAGATATATTTGGACAAGAACGTTGGTGTCAGCATTCTGTATTCTCAATCCAGAGGTTCCAGGTTCGATTCCTAGCTGGGATGGGGAATTTTTCTTTGTTTAGAATAATTCTCTACATACTCAACGGTAACGTATAATTCAGCGAGTAGTAATGCCATCAGTTGTTCCTCAAGTCAAAGCCTTCCATGTGACCATAGAAGTTAAAGCAGGCTATAGAAATTAACAAGAAAAATAAAGTTTATTGACGGCTAAGGGACTTAAGAGAGGATTTTGACCTTTCAACGTGTATTAAATTTAAATGAGTTTCATTTATGGACGCCCTTTAGCATCCCATTCTATATTGGGCGCAAAAGACCGAAAAGTTTGCTCAGAGGCCTCTTTACTGATGAGATTTTCTTACGTGCCATAAATCTATGACACGGGACCACCGACTTTACTTCCCTTCTGAAGGAAGACATGCTAAGGATTTTTAAGCCCGAAAAAATCCATCGTCCTCCGCCGGGTTTAAACCCTCGACCTCGGGAATCAGAGATAGAGATGGGAACTGAAGTTTGAAAAATCTGATTGTAACATTTACGTAACTTTCTCTATCGTTTATTATATGTTTATAATGTTATGCAAATTATTCTTACAAAAGTTTACATCATTTTCACTTAGATAAACCTTAATATATATAGAATTTTACATATTTCATTAATGTACAAAGGGCACGGCGATAGTCAAATGTTTAAGAACTGGTTGCTATATGCTGGCCTTAAAAATTCAATGATTTTTGTATGCATCCGCGAGAAGGAACTGAATATCGGCGAGAGTTAAAAAGAATGATAATGTATACAACAAATCAAAGCATTAAAACGGATATCTCGGAAACGGCTGATGCCAAAAACATGAAGGTTATTTTAAATAAATTGTGTTTTAAAGAGATCTATATTTTTTGTGTAGTACGTTATCGTCTTTCGCTTAACGTTTACTAGTTATACAAAACTCCTTCCAAATGAAGAGAAGTTCATAAGGGTATTCCAAAAAAATTCCAGATATACCTTTTATTTGTCATTACATGTCTTTAATATACGGTATTTTAATCAAATTCGTTAGAACTATTTTTATAAAATCAAAAACTTCAAAAAATGCTCCATGTAAAGCCTAGTTTGGGATGGAAGGATTTACTTCACGTGTCGCGTATTTTTATAAAATCAAAAACTTCAAAAAATGCTCCATGTAAAGCCTAGTTTGGGATGGAAGGATTTACTTCACGTGTCGCGTATTTTTATAAAATCAAAAACTTAAAAAAAAATGCTCCATGTAAAGCCTAGTTTGGGATGGAAGGATTTACTTCACGTGTCGCGTATTTTTATAAAATCAAAAACTTAAAAAAAAATGCTCCATGTAAAGCCTAGTTTGGGATGGAAGGATTTACTTCACGTGTCGCGTATTTTTATAAAATCAAAAACTTAAAAAAAAATGCTCCATGTAAAGCCTAGTTTGGGATGGAAGGATTTACTTCACGTGTCGCGTATTTTTATAAAATCAAAAACTTCAAGGATTCAAGGAACCGAAAAACTTGTATTTCCGCTGAAATCTCGGTATCGAATTTTTGGATGGAATGCAATATCTTCTCTAACTACTATATACATGGTAGAGAAAGTAAAAATGAGACAGTAGGGAGAATGAAGAACTAGTAATAATAATTTTCAGAAAAATTAGAAAAATTCTATTACACAGGAAAATCTTTAACAAATGTACGAATTGTACATTAGAATTGTAAGAAAATGGCTGGCGGATGGTTATAAGCAGGAAAGGGAGTGGAAGTTATTTAAAAGCTGGAGTCATATGCACCAATAACCAGAATGTTAGTGTGTATATGATTCAAAGGAAACAAACACTTTTTGAAGGTAGAGTAGATAACAAAGGTTATACACACTGTGTGATCAAAAGTATTCGGACACCCCACAAACATTTTTCATCTTAGGTGCATTGTGCTGCCACCTACTGCCTGGTACTCATTATCCGTCATTAGACATCGTGAAACAGCTGAATGGGACGCTCCGTGGAACTCACGGACTTCGAACGTGGTCATGTTCTTGTCACTTGTGTCAGAAGTCTGTACGCGAGATTTCCACGCTCCTAAACATCCCTAGGTCCACTGTTTCTTATGTAATAGTGAAGTGGAAACGTGAAGGGACATGTACAGCACAAAAGCGTACAGGCCGACCTCGTCTGTTGACTGACAGAGACCGCCGACATATGAAGAGGGTCGTAAAGAGTAATAGACAGACATCTATCCAGACCATCACACAGGAATTCCAAACTGTCAGAATCCACTCCAATTACTATGGCAGTTAGGCGTGAGGTGAGAAACCTTGGATTCTGTGGTCGAGCGGCTGCTCATAAGCCACACATCACGCAGGAATATGCCAAACAACGTTTCGTTTGGTGTAAGGAGCGTCAACATTACACGATTGAACAGTGGAAAAACGTTGTGTGGAGTGACGAATCACGGTACACAATGTGGTGATCCGATGGCAGGGTGTGAGTATGGTGAATGGTCGGTGAACGTCATCTGCCAACGTGTGTAGTGCCAAAAGTGAAATTCGGAGGTGGTGGTGTTATGGTGTGGTCGTGTTTTTCCTGGAGGGGGCTTGCACCCCTTGTTGTTTTGCGTGGCACTATCACAGCGCAGACCTACATTGATATTTTAAGCACCTTCTTGCTTCCCACTGTTGAAGAGCAATTCGGGGATGGCGATTGCATCTTTCAACACGATCGAGCACCTGTTCATACTGCACGGGCTGTGGCGGAGTGTTTACACGACAATAACATCCCTGTAATGGACTGGCCTGCACAGAGTTCTGACTTGAATCCTATAGAACACCTTTGGGATGTTTTGGAACGCCGACTTCGTGCCAGGCCTCACCGACCTACATCGATACCTCTCCTCAGTTCCGCAGTCCGTGAAGAATCGGCTGCCGAAACCTTCCAGCACCTGATTGAAAGTATGCCTACGAGAGTGAACGCTGTCGTCAAGGCTAAGGGTGGGCCAACACCATATTGACTTCCAGCATTACCGATGGAGGGCGCCACGAAGTTGCACGTCAGTTTCAGCCAGGTGTCCGCATACTTTTGATCACGTAGTGTATGTTAAAATTTAAGAGTTTTTAATAGTAACGCCTGTGAAATATACTGTGATTTGAATTTCTGTGATTAAAAAAGTGTAAAACGAATAAATTTACATAGTTGACTATTCCTTCCAAGAAAAGTCTCCATGGCTGTAAATTAAAGCTTAGTGAAATGTTCAGAATTTCCAGGCAGCGGAGTGCATTAGACGGGCGGTATGGAAAAGGGTACAAGTCGCATTTATTCGTTTTTCAAGACACCAAGAGAACCAAAATGGAAATTGTACAAGGAAATTAAGTATACACACTGTAATATTAACACTTTCTCACTGATTTTGTAGCAAACATTTGAAATCATTTAGGTGAGCGTTTTATCCTTAATAATAATTATTAATATATGAATTCTCATAGTCAATAAATTACTCATTTCTTTGTCAAAGAGGTCGTTCAATAATTCTGAATCGAAATGGAATACGTATGCATCCGGGGTAATAGACACATGTTGTCTATGAAGTATATATATATATATATATGTGTGTGTGTGTGTGTGTGTGTAGGTTATACAACGGAGGGGGACACCTCGCGCACTGCGACTTACATAGATCTATTGCGGCCACCACCCCCCAAGAAGAAGAGATGATATTAAGGAATCACAGGAGGCTACAGGCCGCATGCAGATGGGCCACAGAGACGCGCGGAAGTCCCTAACAGTTCCACGCTCGAAGACCGGTCCACTACTAGAGCTGCCTGGAGAGGGCGACGAACGAACGACTCGTCGACCAAGTAGGCCTCTAGTGTCCACGGGGAGTACTCTTTGCTTTGAGCAACCATCCGCCTATAACGGCACCGCCATATGCCACGAAACCTAGAAGCCCGCCTGGAAAATGAGAAGGAAACGGGATGAAAGGAAAATGATGGAAAGGAAATCGTGGTATATGAGTAACCGCCCCAGCATTTGGCTGCTGACCAGAGAAAATCACGAAAAACTCAAGGTCAGAGCGGGTGGTCGTTGCGAATCGAACCCGGGACATCTCGGATACGAGCCTCACACCATACCGCGGAGCCATTTCGCTCGATGTATGAACAAGTAAAATGACGGGGAAGCAGAAAGACTAGGACAACATATGCACAAAAAATGCCAGGGAAAACTGCAGTGGCCTTATTTAGGATGGCAACTGGCCACGATTGCTTCTCAGAAAACCTCTACAAGATACGAATCCTACCTACACACAGGTGCACTCTCTGTGAAGAAGATGTCATCCTGAACAAACAGCATCTCGCCAAATGCAAAGGCCTTAAAAGTGATAGCTACAGGCTTTATATTGGAAAGCCAAAAGGAAAATTATACAGATCAATTAATCCGCAGTGCCATTGGGGAACAACAACATATGCAGGTATACAGTTCGAACCATATCCCCCATAAAGGTGACGGGAGCGCAGATATTAAGTTGTCGATAGCGCCAAAGTTTCTATAAGCAGCCTTCGGGATATTCATAAATTGTGTATTATGATGCTATAGCAAATCCTCACTGCCATTATTCTATTGTTCGGTGTTTGTTAAATGTAAATGATGCAAAACCAAAGTGCAATTTTAGGCAGTATTTTTAACACTTAAATTATATCAGTCTAATTATATAATATAAAATATAATAACAGCCCGCCTTAAAGCAATATGTGTATAAATAACATAAAATATATGTAACAGTCATTGTATTAATGTTTATATTATTGTGTACATGTTTAATAGTGCTATGTGAATGTATTACGTAATTTAATAATGTAGGAGCTGTAAGAATATAGGTCAAAAGTTGCTAACAAGGAGGTAACAATGAGGTAACTTTGAGGCAATAATGAATTGGAAAGTTTAATAATGCTTCTAGCAATTCTTGGAAACAATAATGTAATTTTTTAAAATAGTTTATAAATAGCCAATCAACAACCAGAAAGGCTAAAAAGTTAAATAAAAGTATACTATTGGAGTAGGATTAGCCAATCAGAAACTGGAATAGAGCAAATTGTACAAATTCAGAAATCAGTTGCTAGTAGACAGTGTTCCTAACTCGCGTCCTCGATAAGTTTAATACGTATCCAGTGTGAGACGAAAACTCATTACGGCGAGAATATAAAGTTTACGTGTTAAAAAGTACAAGTAATTAATAAATAATCTCACAGCTCTCTATATCAGTGAAGTGTTATTTAATCGTGTGAAGGATTGATAAAAGGAGTGAAGTAAAAATTATAATTTGTGTAAACCTACATTCTTTAGCCGTATCACACCCTGTTAAGAGAAACATGTTTCTACAAATTAATACTGACGCAACCGAGACAATCATAAATATATAATATTTAAAGAAACATAAAAATACAAAGTTGATTCCTAAATATTGGGGCGAAGGCTACCGGAAAGTGAACATTGGGGCGAAGGCCACCGAAAACTTTGTACCATACGTGGGGCGAACACTCCCAGAAACTACATCAAGTTTGGTTCCCCAACAACGGAAATACAATACAACACATCCTAAAATAAACTTCTTCAAATCGAATGAGTAACACTCTAAAAGTCTAATTTGAAGTTAGATAAGTTATAAACAAAAAGTCGTTTATTTTTAGTTTGGACAGTACCTGCTCTTAAAAATGGCTGATTTAAAATATTATCGTTTTACGATGATTTTATTAGAGTAAACAGGAAATTCTTGGTAATGCGTTTACACTGGCTTTATAGTACAAATTTGCAGCAACGACCGAAACAATTAGTGGCTAAATATTTTTAGTTCCATTTATACCCCACCTTTACTACATTTGTCTTATCGATGGCCTTTCCTTTGGAACTTATTACCTATTGGCAATGATGTTAACTTGTATTCTCTTGTCGCTGGATTTCTTGCACTCAAGGTATTTTAATCATTAGATCACACACACACATACACATTCACACTCTCATTCATACTTCCAGACTCTGGGGAAGATAGGGAGTAATCTTGGCTAGAGAAAAATTCCCATCCCCAGCCGGGAATCAAATCCGGAACCCCTCGCACAGCAGGCAGTGCTCTACCTACTGAGCTACGGGGCCAGTCTGGCGAAATATTATTAGGTTTATTTATTGGAATTAAACGATAATTGTTTCCAGGAATCCGCTGAAGAGAACACGATTTTAAAACCAGTTGATCATTATATATACAAAATAATTTCCCGCAGAATAAGAAAAAAGAATGATAGATAGAGAAGATATTACGTTCAACCCAAAAATTAGTTACCGAGATTTCAATGGAAATATATGTTTTGAGGTCCCTTGAATCCAAAAGAAAACCTTGTCCGTGAGTGTGAACAGCATAACCCAAAAACGAAAAGTTGGATAAATATCAAAATTTGGTGTTTAGACACCGACACGAAGATTTTCAAGAAAATCTGAAAGCGGGATAGCTTACGTATTCTGTTTTACGTAAATTATTATATCTTGAAGATCTTATAGTTAGCTCCACGTTGTGGAAGCCAATTTACGAGAGCAAATATGTGTTTACTTCACGCGAAACCATCTTGTGTGACGTCATACGTTGGTTGGTTCATTTGTTCTGTTTGTAGATTCCTCTGGCGTAGCAATTTGTATCAGTTTTAAATGTCCACCGGCTAGCTATTATCTGATCTAGGTAGGCATGTTTTTCTTACAGGTTGTGAATCGGAAAAGGAATCTTTTATCCAAAAATTACTAGTGAAGAAATGTGTTTTATAATGTTTTATTGTCTAACACGTGCACTAACACTTTCACAGATTTATCTTGATAATCGCCATACTGAAACTGTTTATAATAACTTCTTATCACTTTTAACTCACGTACTTCAACTTTGTATATTTAACTGTAGAATATTTTATAAGATTTCTCGTGTAACTTAACGAAATGAAGGACTGATTGGCGACATCTTGTTGAACTGCGGAATCGACGTGGAGTGTACGGAGAATTTTGTATAACTGCGGGGCGATCGACTTCGAGCATGGCTATTTATAGGCTTGCCTTAAGATACACCTAAAGATTATAAATGAACTGCTATTGGCTAATAAAACGCGCCAACATTAGCGTCTATTTTACTATCCAATGAAAACCACTAATACATATTACTTTTATAGAACATTCTGGAAGCTTTTTTTTACCGAAAAGGCGCGAAACATTACGTAACTTCCTGGTTCCCGGTAACGATAAACAACTCATTCCTTTGCTAAAGTATTGTGTTATTGTTAACAGTTTCAGTAGAGCCGTATATTATTATTTACCAATAATAATTACAATTATTAAACCTCTGAAATCAATGTTACATAAAAATACATATTCATATTACTATCATTATTTACATTAAAGTAATTTGTGATACAAATTACCGTCTCATATGCCCCACTAGAAACATAATTATAAACATTTATAACCTGTTTGGAAATTTTATAATTTTGTTTTTAGTCTCCTAAATCTTGTAACACACGCTATTCACTTTCACTTAACACTTCACACGCATTTAGCACACGACATATGTTTTATCTCGCCACTACTTACTGGCTCTGGTTTAATTAATTTAGATATTCATCTGACATCACAAACTTTTTTTTTATAGCAAATACTTTACCCTAAATTATTTAATTAATGTTACCAAATTGTTTACTTTCTTAAGTTGTTGACAAAAATTTATACATTTAAGATTTTTGTAATTACTATACATATTTACCAAAATATTCACCCTTTACATATATGTACATCTCTTAAATCTAGACAATGTTTCACATTTTCTGTTTGCTACATAAGTATTTGTTTCAATTATTTTTACCCATTTTTGTTACTTGGTACTTTACAAATATATTTACATCTCTTAAATCTTGACAATGTTTCACCTTTTCTGTTTGCTACATAAGTATTTGTTTTATTTATTTTTACCAATTTTTGTTATTCTGAATTTTATTTTAACAATACTCTTTGAATTGTATTTACGTACTTTTAATTTAATATAATATCATGCTTTGTTTCACATGTTCAGTTACTAATAAAATGTTATTTTCCTCTCAAACATTTAGTTATGTCTAAAATTTATTTCTCCATACCTATGACATACATATTTATTTAACCCTCTTACGTTCCAATACATTATTCTGCATTTCGCCTTTAACTATCCAGCATTTACTATTTATCATCATTGTCTTTTATTTCACCATGATCTTCATGGTTGTATGGTTTAAGCATCTCAATATGAAACTTTCCTATGCTTTTTCGAGTTGTTGGATTACATAACTCATATGTGTTAGTTCCATACACTTCAACAACTTCATATGGTCCATGGTATTTGAGAAACATTCGCCAATAAAGTTTATTTTCTTTGTCCGACAATTTCTTGGTTTTAACCAAAACTAAATCTCCTATTTTGATCCTCCATTCCTTTCTCTTCTTTTCTTCATGTTTAATTTTTCTTTTTATGGCTTTTTTCTTCATCCTCTCGAATGCTTTTCGGAACATCTCTTCTTCTGTTGGTGGTATCGAATGCGCCTCTGGAATGGCTTCTGGAATTTTTTTACACATTGTATTGATCTTCTTTCCCAACTTAAGTTCACATGGTTTATATCCTGTCACATTGTTTATGGTTTCATTTAGTAGGTTCTGAACAAAGTTCACGTATCCATACCATTGGGTGTGTTTTCGATGACATAACACCCTTAAATAATTTGAAATTTCCTTAATTTCCCTCTCCACTGGGTTGGAGTTCGGTCTGTATCTTGATGAAAAATATTGTTTAATGCCATTTTCTTTCAGTCCATCCATAAATTTTTTTCCTGTGAAATACGAAGCATTATCGCTCAATACAGATTGAATAGGTCCTTCTTCTATCACATATGACTTAAGTATTCTATTTAAACATGCTAAACCTGTAGGTTTTCTCAAAGGGTAAATTCTTACATATTTGCTGAATATATCATAACAGACAAATATATATTTATTTCCAAATTGACTTGGAGGCATCGGACCATGAATATCAATACTAATTACACATCTCGGCTTATCCCTTATAACCGAATTAGTTTCAAATGCATATGCTGCATTTATTTGCTTTGCCTTCTGACACAGGTTGCAGCACGATATAAATTTCCGAACTTTCTGACGCAATTTGGATATGTATAAATTCTCTAAAATCATAGAAGTTGTTCGGTCCGTCCCTGAATGTGCTAACCCTTCATGAAAATTCTTAATTAGTTCCTTTTCCATGCTTTTCGGAACCATTACCTTCCAACTAGGCATTTCTTTTCCATGCTTTTTGTATAATGTCCCATCTCGAATTGCTATAATTTCTTTCTTTGCCTCCTCAATCAATGGTGCATTTTCTTTAAGTTCAAATAATTTTGCATCCTCATTTTGAATTTCCCCCATATTTTTCAATTTTCTAATCATTTCTTTACTTAAAGGAATTTCAATTGTCAATATTTTGACTTCATTTCTAGGCCTGTCAATATTTTCGGGAATTTGTGGGTTGTAGTTCAATCTTGACAGCAAATCACTGAAGGTATTATTTTTGCCAGGAATGTGGATAATCTCAATATCGAATGCAGATATTGCATGAATGTATCTAGCAAGTTTTCCACTACATAATCTACACCGTTGTATGAAAGTTAAGCTGATGTGGTCTGAATATACTTTCACCTTTTGCTGATAAATATAGGTTTTAAAACGAATTAATGAGAAATATAGTGCTCCAATTTCTAACTGAGTCACTGAAGAATTTCGCTCAATATTTGTAAGTCCTCTAGAAGCTGTACTGATGACGTGAAAGTCATTGTTGATGTCTCGCTGTCCTAAAATTCCGGCATATCCTTGCATTGATGCGTCGACATAAATTTCATAGTCCAAATCTTCTCTGGGCCTCTCGAGTAATATGGACTTAGCAAAGAGTTCCTTTACTCTCTCAAAACATTTTTGATGATCCTCTGTCCATCTCCACTTATTGTTTTTTCGGAGTAGCTGCCGCAGTGGTTCTATTTCCGCCGAATATCTTGGTACGAACTTACTCTGAAAGTTCAATACCCCTAAGAGACGTCTAATTTGTTTTACGTTCCTGGGTGGCGGAATTCTCATTATTGCTTCTATTCTTTTCTGATCAGGTCTTATACCTCGTTCATCCACTACATAACCCAGAAAATTTATTTCCTTGACACAAAATTTTGATTTTAATATGTTCACAGTCATACCATGTTGTTGTAGTTTATTTAACACATAATGGACATTATTCATGTGTTCTTCAAATGTTTGACTAATGATTAAGAAGTCGTCAATATACTTTATTAAAAAGTCATCTGCAGAATTTCCAAAGATACTGTGAATGGCTCTCAAAAATCCACTTCCTGAGTTTTTTAAACCAAAAGGATTTACACAAAAACGATACTGGATCCCTGAGTACTGAAATGAAGTGTAATCACGCACTTGCGGATCTAATTCCACTTGCCAATATGATGCAGTGAGATCGATGGATGTCAAAAATCTCCCTCTTGAAAGTTTTGTAATTAGTTGTTCAATTCCCTCACTTTGAAAATGATCTGGTTTCATATACTTGTTGACATATCTACCGTCTAAAGTTAATCTCAAACTACCATCTCGTTTAATACTCCAGCAGATTGAATTTATGTATTGAGAATTACTTTGCTCAATAATCCCATTTTCTAACATGCTATTTATTAATTGCCTAGCTTTGTCTCGAAGACTTATAGGTAAATTGTCATACTTGTGCCTATATGGTGGTACGTCTTCTACTTGAAATGTATGCTGATATACATTACATCTACCTGGGATATTACTAAATACTGAACCATTGTTCATCAAAACATCATGAAGGATTTGTTTTTGCATTATCGTAAGATTATAAGCTTCTTCACACTTGTGTATTATTTCATCATTTCTCTTCTCTTTCCTGCTGTTGTTTGTCTCGCTCACATGGTCGTCTTTTGTTTGGATTGTAAATTCCTCTACTTTCTCTGGCATTTCTGCTAGCTGTTGAAAATATGGCGTGGTATTTCCTTCATATTCTGTGACTACCTGCTTAATCTGACTATTTCTATCAGTTTCTGTTATTTGCACAAAAAACTCTTGGTCACAAATATTTTTCTCATCCTTTGTCATATCGATTACAGAAACTTTTTCTTTTATAAATGGTACCCTTATTTCTCTATCTCCTTTTGTTATTTTTAACTCTTCATGTTTAAAATCTATACATGCTTCATATTCATGTAGGAAGTCACATCCTATAATTATGTCACAAATCAGATGGTTTACAATTAGAAACATAACCTCAAAATTCTCTCCGCCAATAAGTATGCTAAGTAGAGCTTGTGTTTTTATGACCTGTGTAGTTCTTCCAATTGCAACACGACAAACTAAATTACTAGTGGGAAGAGCCATAATCTTGTTACCTTCATTAATCAAATTTATGTAAAATTTCTGTGAGCAAATTGAAGCTGATGAACCAGAATCTATGGTTGCAATTATTTCTTTCTTCGCAATTTCCATTCTAACATGAGGTGACTCAATATTTTCTCCCTTATCTTTTGTTGCTGTAATCTTATTACAGGGTGTATGTGTAGGCGTATGATTTGTATTGGTAATGGATACTGAATTATTAAAGACGTCCTGAGAACCTACTGCACAGGAGTCTGTTAACAGTTTTCCTGGTTATTTCCATGTTCACGTACGGGACTGCCATTCCTAACAGGCGCTAAATCTATCTCCGTGTCGCTACCATTGTTTTGAGTTCCCCTTCCTCGAGTTCGAAATCCTCGATTTCTGACATTATGTCCCCTTGGCACGTAATTTTCTTGCCGTTCCTCAGATCTTTCACGGTTATTATTTTCCCTCCAGTGAGTGAAATTTCCCCTTTGTCTAGTGTACCTCCTTCCATAATTTTGCCCTCTTTCAGGCAATCTTTCTGTCCGGACATAATTTATT
Source organism: Deroplatys truncata (assembly GCA_030765065.1). Lineage (NCBI taxonomy): Eukaryota > Metazoa > Arthropoda > Insecta > Mantodea > Mantidae > Deroplatys > Deroplatys truncata. The sequence continues at coordinate 33,021,404 of CM060988.1, read as the reverse complement.
TGTTCCTGCCGGCCTGGTCTCCTATCTATCCTTGATCTTTCAAATTGTGGAACGTATGATTGATACCGTTGTCTGGTATTAATTTCATGATGTCTGTCTTGTCCTCTTATTTGTTGATAATTACCTTGGTAATTTCTTCTATCTTGTACATCTAAAAATCTATGTTCCCACTCCCGAGACATATCTTCTTCCTGTTGTTCCAAAGCTGTTATTAATTCTGTCATCTCATAGATGTTCCGTGGTTTTGCAATTAATAAGTAATTTTGTATCCTTATAGGATAATGCCTTGCGAGCAAACTCACAAAATCTTCCTCACTGATTGGAGGTGACAAGTTTCTAACCTGACTTGCATGTTTTAGTAAGTAATCAGTCATCGATATTCCCCCTCGTGGATTAAATTGACCGTGACTAAGCATTGCTCGTATTCTCTGCTGTACCGTAACATTCCAAAATCTGTTCATGAATAATCTCTTAAAGGATTCATATGATATTTCACCCCCGGATACCATTTGTAACCAATCTAAAGTTTTCTGGTCTAAACATCTTTTGACAACTATCATTTTCAATGCTTCAGGTATCTTTTTAATTTGAAAATACTCGGATAATTCTGCAATGAACTGTACTGGACTGGAGTTTTCATTAAATTTTGGAAGTGGAAAATCACTTAAGATATGATTGTAATTTTGCAAATTCCCTATTCCCATATTTAAATTCTCTAGTGTTACTTGTGCACTCTGAGTTTCAGCATTAGCTATGGATGAAGCTGCCGCATCACTCACATTATTTGTCATACCTGAGGAACTACCTCTATCATTATTTTGTACATCTGACACATGTACATCACATATATTTGCCCTTGAATTCAATTCTAATCTATTTACAGTACCCTGCAGATTTTCTATTGTCTGTTCCAATTTTTTATTATTCTCATTTTGAACAGTTTGGTGTTTGTTAATTTCAGAAGTTAGCTTTTGATTCAAATCTTTAACTTCATCAGACAATTTATTTTTCTGTGTTTCTGACTCCTTCTGAATTTCAGATATTTCCCCTCTGAAATTAACTTGCACCTGTATTAAATCTGCATTTGTAGCCTCCATCATCTCTTTTAACTCACTTGAAATGTTACTCATTCGGCTACCTAACTCTGTACATTTTACATTAACATGCTCTATTTTATTGTTAACCTCATTTTTTTGGTTAGATATTTCCCTACTCATGTCTAACATTTTCTTTGAAACTTCACCTATTTCATGTGCTATCATTTCTTGATTTTCATTTTTCATTCTAATCATACTACTATCTAGCTCCATGAATTTCTTTTCAATCTCTTCCCTGTTTTGTTCTAAGCTTTTACCAATATCTTCCCTCAATTCTCTCTTATTCTGATCTAGTTTTTGTTCTAAACTCCTATCAATATCTTCTCTCAATTCCCTATTATTCTTTTCCATATTCTGAGTTAGTTTTTCTAATTTCTCACTATTCTGAGTTAGTTTTTGTTCTAATTTCTCATTATTCTTAATACTATCTTCCCTGTTTTGATCTATTTTCTCATTAGTCTTTTTCATATCTTCCCTTAATTCTCTATTCATATTTCTCAGCATTTCCATAATCATAATAGTATCAGGATTAACATTTCCTGCTATTCTATTCTCACCTTCTACACTAACATTTTCATCTTCAAATCCTAAAAAGTTTGGGCTATTTCCTGTACTAACATTTTCATCCTCCATAATTATTTCCTCTGAATTATTGGTAGCCATTGTTCTTTTTATCCTACCACTCCTCAATAACATTGAAAGTTATTTACACTTAAAAAATTAGGATACTCTAACCTTACTAATGCTGTCCGTTGCTGTTACTTTGATGTCCAGCGTTCTGCCCCATTCTCCTAGGTTTGATGTCGCTTCTGCGTTGTGTTGTGATGAATCTACGTTGTCTCGATGTTTTTGCGTCCACTTATCCGCGTCGTTTGTCGCTCCTCTATTTGTTTCTTGTATCTGCGTCTTGTAGATCATTTCACTGCTGCATTCCTGGTTATGTTGATCCTTTCCTGGTCATCTTTCCTTTCCTGGTTACTTGAGTTCCTTTCCTGGTCACTTTGCCCCACGTTATGGGTGCCAATTTGAAAGCGGGATAGCTTACGTATTCTGTTTTACGTAAATTATTATATCTTGAAGATCTTATAGTTAGCTCCACGTTGTGGAAGCCAATTTACGAGAGCAAATATGTGTTTACTTCACGCGAAACCATCTTGTGTGACGTCATACGTTGGTTGGTTCATTTGTTCTGTTTGTAGATTCCTCTGGCGTAGCAATTTGTATCAGTTTTAAATGTCCACCGGCTAGCTATTATCTGATCTAGGTAGGCATGTTTTTCTTACAGGTTGTGAATCGGAAAAGGAATCTTTTATCCAAAAATTACTAGTGAAGAAATGTGTTTTATAATGTTTTATTGTCTAACACGTGCACTAACACTTTCACAGATTTATCTTGATAATCGCCATACTGAAACTGTTTATAATAACTTCTTATCACTTTTAACTCACGTACTTCAACTTTGTATATTTAACTGTAGAATATTTTATAAGATTTCTCGTGTAACTTAACGAAATGAAGGACTGATTGGCGACATCTTGTTGAACTGCGGAATCGACGTGGAGTGTACGGAGAATTTTGTATAACTGCGGGGCGATCGACTTCGAGCATGGCTATTTATAGGCTTGCCTTAAGATACACCTAAAGATTATAAATGAACTGCTATTGGCTAATAAAACGCGCCAACATTAGCGTCTATTTTACTATCCAATGAAAACCACTAATACATATTACTTTTATAGAACATTCTGGAAGCTTTTTTTTACCGAAAAGGCGCGAAACATTACGTAACTTCCTGGTTCCCGGTAACGATAAACAACTCATTCCTTTGCTAAAGTATTGTGTTATTGTTAACAGTTTCAGTAGAGCCGTATATTATTATTTACCAATAATAATTACAATTATTAAACCTCTGAAATCAATGTTACATAAAAATATATATTCATATTACTATCATTATTTACATTAAAGTAATTTGTGATACAAATTACCGTCTCAAATCCCTCACCCCAAACTACCCTTAACATGGGATTTTTTCAAAACTTTTATTTTTTAAAAAAGGCTCTAACGATTTTCATTAAAATACGATATATTAACGATATTTACATAACAAATAAAAGTATAGGTATCGCGAAATTTCTGGGAATACCCTGTGAAGTCCTCTTCATTCGGAAGGAATTTTGTATAATCTTGTATAACTGGTAACGAAAACGTAGTGCACAAAAAATGTAATCTCCTTAAAGCGCACAATATATTTCAAATAACCTTTTTGTGACTTCAGCCATTCCGAGATATTCGTTGTTAATGCCCAGATTTGTTCAACGCTTCGATATTCTTTTTAAGTCCCGTCATTTTCAGTTGTTTCTGGCGAATGCATGGAATTTTAAGACCAGTATAACATTCCAGCGTCCAGTTCATAAATAATTGACTATCACTGTTCCCTTTTTACACTAACGAAATGTATCATGTAGTTATTTCTGCAAAGTTTATCTCGATTAAAATGAAGTAGATAGAAAAATAAACTTTCGTAAGAATAATTTTATACCCACTAATAAACCACTGAGAAGTAGAGAAAGTTGTGTGAATGTAACACATAATTTTTACTTTCTCTACTACGTACAGTAAGTAGGAGAAGTATTGTATTCCACCCAAAAATTCGATACCGAGATTTCACTGGAAATACATATTTGAGACCCCCTGAATCCAAAAAAAGGATTTTTGGAAACATGTCCGTGTGTGTGTCTGTGTGTCTGTCTATCTGTGAACAGCATAACTCAGAAACGAACAGTCAGATAAACACCAAACTTGGTATTTAGGTTCAGTATCTTCCAGAGATGCGACACGAAGGTTTTCAAGAAAATCCCCCCACCCCAGACTACCCTTTACATGGAACATTTTTCGAAAATTTTAATTTTCTCAAAAATAGCTCTAACGATTTGGATTAAAATATCATATGTTCAAGATATTTTCATGACAAATGAAATGTATATCTCGAATTTTCTGGGAATGTCTCCAAAAGTATTCTTCATTGTGAACGACTTTTGCATAACTGGTAAACCATAAGAGATAGACAAAATGTCACTACACAAAAAATGTAGATCGCGTTAAAATACACAATTTATGTCATAAGCAGTTTTTTTTGTTGAGTGAACCATTTTCGAGATATTGCTTGTTATTCCCTTAAAGTTTTCAATACTTATTTTCTCAAATGGGAATTCGTTATTCATTTTTTGTCTTGGATATGCAAAGAGTATTAATCTGTGGCAAAGGGAATGGTGCTGCACCTAGCAACCAGCTATTAAGAGATATGTATGTGCTTAAAGGCTACTGTTTTTCTATATTGCCCTTGTAAATATATATTCCCCTTACATCTACAAGAAAATTAGCAATAAGATAGATTCTGCAAATGTTTATCTCGATTAACATGAAGTAGATGGAGAGTAAGCGTTTGTAAAAATAGTTTGTACAAGAGTAGAGAAAGTCATGTGAGTGTAACACATCAGATTTTTTATATCAACAATTACTAGAGGTAACAAAAGACTACTGTGTCAACATTTGTCATAAACATAGATTACATAAAGATCTTTGATAAAGTTTAAACATATATTATTATGAATTAAAGAGTGCGCAACGAATCTGATAAAAATGAAAAGTTTATGTCTACTAGTGCTGTGATAATACAATAAGAAATGCTGTTAATAATATAAATCTAATATTCAAAGAAGTCTGTTCCTATCTCCGCAGTTTTCAGTTTCTGCAGATATAGACAAGCCGCACCAAGTTTTATTTAAGTGTTTTAATCCAAACACTGCACATCTTGACAGCACTTTTGTCACTTTGAAGTTGTATCTTTGGCATTTCAGGGTAAAAAATCCCAAGATGTAAAATAGAAATTAACCATAAAACTATTTTATTGGTGCCCGTTAGTAATTATTTATACATTAACGTATAGTGTTGATAGTTTCAATTCCGGCTCTCGTGCTGAGGGTCCGGGGTTCGATTCCGGACTCTCGGGTGGCAATTTTAAGTCGGTCCTATCTACGCCTTCATATCTGACTTGCTCATGTGAAGCATTCCCAAGGCCCAACGTGGTTCGGAGTCCACGGTAAAAGCTGTAGGTCCTCTCATTCCACCGCGATCCTCATCAGCACCCTAACATAGGAGGCAATTGATTCCCTCCGCTGGGTGCCTTCACCTCAGAAATGGGTCAAGTCATGCTTTTGGAATTAGATATCCCCAAGAGCATAGGTCATATGGGCAGCTTTAGAAACGACGTCGACAACATATGATATATGCAAGATATTAATATAGAGCTAAATAAAGTTCCAAAGTTTTGTTGAGCAACCAGAAAAATCATATTATCTAAAAAGTTTGGGACAACAACTCAAATAATACTTTACGAAACAGCTGCAATAAGTTTACCTTGTTATGGATGTGAAAATGGACAATAACCGGGAAAGAAAGAAGGAAAATAAAGGCTGCTTTTTTCAACAGCCAGTACAAATTAATTGATCTGAAGGACTGCTTGTTTATAGCCTGGGATACGTCTACACAATATAAACAAAAACTGGTACTGAGCCCTAACAAAAAGTGATAAAGTTTCTGATTTCGTGTCAAATACGAGGGACTATGGACAGATCACGTAAATAAAATTGAGCATCACGTCGTGGTTTGGTATAAATAAAAATATTCCCCCTTTCCTGAGATGTTGCTGTCAGCCGAGTAAACAAGCACACCTATTCTTCTGGCAGAAGACGATTTAAGGTTGCTACGTTTAAATAATCAGCTAGATACTTAGCGAGCGAGATGGCTCAGGTGGAAACGTCTGTAGCTCGCATTCGGTTTTTTCGCGGTTTTCCTCGATCGCTAGGCGAATGCTGGGTTAGATAATTTCATCCGCGAATTTTCCTATCATCCCGTTTCATTTCCTTCTTCTTCACCGTCAAACCAGACATTGATCTGATCACCCATCCTGGATAATGTATGTTCAGAGTTTCCTTGCTCCTCGATAGCTACTGACCCAAGGCGTGGGCCTGTAAGTCCTTGGGAGTGTAAGTTCTACAAAGACGAGGGTAATCCTTAAAGAAGAAGAAATAATAGTATACTTATTCATGTCCGACTTCCAACAGTTAACATTCACCCCGTTTCTAAACTCAATCCCTCATTTCCTTAATTCTATAGTATTAAGAACTTGTCACTTATCAAATTATACCACGCGAGTCTTCTAATTCTGCGGATTGGTAACTAGGCAACCCTGTATTTTACAGACGATGCGGAATACAGGTGCTGACGCCACATTCACCAGCCCACTGATTAGGGCTACAATGGTGCTCGTTATTAACGTGCTCTAGTAGTGCAACGGTTAATATGCTTGAAAGTCATGGCGATGGTCGGAAGTTCAGCTCACGCCTGCGAATAAATGAGTTTTTTACTTACTCTACTACGTATAGTAATTAGGAGAAGCATCGTATTCCACCAAAAAATTCGATACCAAGATTTCACGGAAATATGTTTTGAGGCCCCCTCTCTCCAAAAAAAAAAAAGCATTTTTGGAAACATCCGTGTGAGTGTCTGTGTGTGTGTGTGTGTGTGTGTGTGTGTCTGTCTGTGAACAGCATAACTCAGAAACGAACAGTCGGATAAACACCAAACTTGGTATTTAGGTTCAGTATCTTCCAGAGATGCGACACGAAGGTTTTCAAGAAAATCCCCCACTCCAGATTACCCTTTATATGAAACATTTTTCGAAAATTTTAATTTTCTCAAAAATGGCTCTAACGATTTTGATTAAAATATCATATATTTAAGATACTTTCATAACAAATAAAATGTATATCTTGAATTTTCTGGGAATGTCTCCAAAAGTATTCTTCATTGTGAACGACTTTTGCATATCTGATAAGGCATAAGAGATAGACAAAATTTTACTACACAAAAATGTAGATCGCGTTAAAATACACAATTTATGCCGTATACATTTGTTTTATTGAGTGAACCATTTTTGAGATATTGCTTGTTATTCCCTTAAATTTTCCAATACTTATACTTTTTCTCAAATGGGAATTCGTTATTCATTTTTTTATGTCCTGGACATGCAAAGAGAATGGAATGTTCCACAGAGCAACCAGCTCTTAAAAGATTTGACTATCGCTTAAAACCTACCATAACCCCTTGCATCTACAAGAAAATTAGCAATAACATTAACATTTCGATTAACATGAAGCATATGGAGAATAAGCGTTTGTAAAAATAGTTTGCACAAGAGTAGAGAAAGTCATGTGAGTGTAACACATCAGATTTTTATTGATTTGTGTTCATGTTTCGAGAACGTTCTAACAAATCATGATTTCTTTCCGAATGCACTAGAAAATGGATTTGCCTATAAATACTATGTTTCGGCTGTTCGTGCTCAGTGTGGAACAGTGTTTTCGAATAAAGAGTATGTGAACACGCTGTAAGTGTATTGGGAAACGCAGAAGAATGCAACGGATGCACATCGTCTATAAAAAGTACCTGCAAGTGGCAGTATTTGAATTTGGGACCTTCACCACTGAAGGCCAACGCGCACACTGTTGCCCTACGAGTGCAAGTCGTGCACGCACAACGGTGCAAAGCAGTCATTTCGGCCGAAATTGATACGGCAATGGAAATTGATACGACGGATTCAATGGACAGTGTTTATGGCATAGCCTGTGCAACGCCAGGACTGCATAACTTCTCAATCCGTAGGCTGAGAAGAGTCATCCGGTATGTTGAAAGATATTTATATTTGTGTTTTTTCATAGTTATATTTATATCCTCTATAACGGGCGATTATTATCTGTATAACATATCACAATAATTAATTTGAGTATTTTAAACTATTTACTGGATAAAATAGTTTCATTTAAAAGTTAAATTTAGGGTAGGTTTTATAGGAAGCTCTTTAGTTATAATCTGGTTTTGATTTGGGCGAGAATTCTGCTCTATGTACACTGACATGCATAAAAAAGTGACCCATTCGCCTATATTGCAATAGCGTTTGTCCCTCTATGAGGATTCCTTTGACTTCACCCAACAGGTATTAGTTCTCTACGTGACTGTTCAGAAGAACACCCCCAGAGACACAAAAACGAACCTGTGAATAATGTTATAACGATGTGAAATGTAGGAGTGTCTCGGATACCGCCTCTATGAAAACGTTTCACTACAATTGCTACAAAAGGAAATGCTAGACCTGCGCAACATTACTTGGCCTTCTATAGGAAGGGGCGTGAAGAATTATTTGCGTCAGTCGTTAAACTGAACGACAGCTACGACATTTATATATATATGAGAGTTCTCATCATCAACACGGAGACGAAGACAAAACCTTTTCGTGTTTATTCCTACGTTTTTATTACATTGTATGTATTTCTTTTTTGCGCCTAAATTCAACGAAGCATTGCGTTAAGGGTACTCCGCTAGTGAGATCATGTAGTTTATGTTACAGCTTGTGTAAATTGTCGTGACACTCCATATGCACAAGAGAGGAGAAATGAGGAGTAGTGGTGAGAGTGGTGGGGAGCAAGTGATATCAGAACTCGGAGGCAGCCACATACACAACGCGTTGTAAACAAATGTGTAAGGTTACTTTGCATTTGAGCTCGCAGCAGGTGGAACACTGACCCCCACCTCTCTTATTATGCAAGTGGACTGGTCAGTACTATTGCGCATATATGCTTCAGGAGTGGGGGACTGTCACGACGATTTACACAAACTACACTCTTCGGCAATTCGGCCTAATTTTGGGGATCAAAAGGTCCCTGCCAATCCAGTAGCTTCAAATTATTCTCGAGGAACAGAGCAGCTCACGCTGGCAGAGGGTAGGGCTAGATTTCTCATACTAACACAAATATCTGCATTCCATTATGGGCCACATTTTATGTACTTCAATGTACGTGTGCACATTTGTACATCGGTTTGTTATTGTTATCAGTCTTCCTGCAAGAGAGTGGATCATGTGACCTCACTCACACTTTTAGCGTTATTGTACCCAGGCAAGATGAAAACACCTCAGGAGCCCGTATCTTTTGGCATTGTTAAGAGTTGTTGAGATGCTTCACTTGTCTCTGGAAGAAAACGTTGCGCAAGCCAGTCTATATTTTCACTCTTAAAACCGTATAATTGTGTGTATCTGCTCACATTCAAGTCCTTGCGCTTGTATACAATTTTATTTTCGCTCAGGAACTACCACTATGAACTTCGCCATAGTACTAAACTGCAGTCGAGCAAGCTGACTTACCTACGGAGGTGCCTCAAGAAATTGTAAGCAAAAGCTTACTAACAGCGAGCAGGACTTGTTACTTTCTCTACTACGTATAGTAAGTAGGGGAAGTATTGTATTCCACCCAAAAATTCCATACTGAGATTTCACCGGAAATATATGTTTTGAGACCCCCTGAATCCAAAAAAAAACAGTTTTGGAAACATGTCCGTGTGTGTGTGTGTGTGTGTGTCTGTGAACAGCATAACTCAGAAACGAACAGTCGGATAAACACCAAACTTGGTATTTAGGTTCAGTATCTTCCAGAGATGCGACACGACGGTTTTCAAGAAAATCCCCCCCCAACCCATATCACCCTTTACATGGTACATTTTTGGAAAATTTTAATTTTCTCAAAAATGTCTCTAACGATTTTGATTAAAATATCATGTGTTTAAGATATTTTCATGAAAAATAAAATGTATATCTTGAATTTCCTGGGAATGCCTCCAAAAGTATTCTTCATTGTGAACGACTTTTGCATAACTGGTAAACCATAAGAAATAGACAAAATTTTACTACACTAAAATTGTAGATTGCGTTAAAATACACAATTTACGTCATATACATTTTTTGTTGTTGTTGAGTGAACCATTTTCGAGATATTGCTTGTTATTCCCTTAAATTTTTCAATACTTATTTTTTCAAATGGTAATTCGTATTCATATTTTTTGTCTTGGATATGCAAAGAGTATTAATCTGTGGCAAAGAGAATGGTGCTGCACATAGCAACCAGCTATTAGGAGATATGTCTATGCTTATAGGCTACTGTATTTCTATATTACCCTTGTAAATACATATTCCCCTTACATCTACAAGAAAATTAGCAATAAGATAGACTCTGCAAATGTTTATCTCGATTAACATGAAGTAGATGGAGAATAAGCGTTTGAAAAAATAGTTTGTACAAGAGTAGAGAAGGTTATCTGAGTATAACACATCAGATATTTTTTATTTGTACCTATCGTGTGCAATAGCTCAGCGATCAGTCAGCAAGCAGTTTCCCCAGGGAGGTTGAGGAGAACATTCTTATTTATATAAAATCGAGCAACTACTTGGAATTAGTGATATATGGGCCAATGCTTGTTTTTATTTATATCACCCAATCTAGGTGTTTCAGCATCTTAAATTCGGAGAACAGCGAGCCCGATCCTTATGAGCAACAAAAAACCCACTGCGACTGTTTTATTTACAACACAAAAAGAAACGCACCTGAAATTAAACCCCACTTAATGTCTCTCTCCCTCTGCTCCATGTATCAACGACTGTAACAGTAATTAAATATACCATGATATATTGTTACTACATCAAGGGTTTTTATTTCTCTTTCTGTATTACAACTATGAACTCAACTGCTTGCCATTCCCCTCACGCATTATTTGTATGCTCCATCAGCGACTGAGGAGACACAATAACAGCATCTAGCCAGAGGGGACGAGATACAAAACAAGGATCTCGAAGAAAAGCTTCTTTACTCTCAGGAGAGGGAGGTTTCTAAGTCCGAATATATTACAACGAATGCTTAAATTGAATGCATAGTCGCCTGTGTACAGGATTTTAAAAACATCTGATGTGTTACATTCACGTGACCCTCTATTGCTTATTACTGGGTATACAAACTATTCTTACGAAACTTTTTAATCCAGATACATCTTTCCGGAAGTATTACATATTTCGTTATAGATACAAAGGGAATAGCGATAGTTAAATATTATAGAACTGGACGCTATGAGCTGGTCTTATAATTCCACACTCTTTCCATGACATCGCGAGAAACTAATGATAATCGACGGGAACCTAAAACCAATGTCTAAATATTGAATTAATTCGAACCATTAATAACGCATATCTCGGAAATGGTTGAAGCCACAAAAAAGTTATTTGAAATAAATTGTGTATTTTGAAGAGATCTACATTTTTGGCACTTTACATTTTCGTCTATCACTTAAGTTTTACCAGTTATGCAAGATTATATAAATTTCCTCCCGAATGAAGAGAATTTCACAAGCTATTTTTAGAAAATTTAAGACATATATTTTATTTGTGATGTAAATATCTTTCATACATGGTACTTTAAACAAACTCTTCACGGCCATTTTTCATAAAATAAAAAAAATCGAAAAATGTTCCATGTAAAAGGTAATTTGGAGTGAGGGGATTTTCTTGAAAATTTTCGAGTCGCAACTTTGAAAGATACTGAATTTAAATACCAAGTTTGGTATTTATCTGACTTTTCATTTTGAGTTACCTATACTGTACACATACACAGACATGACATTTTTTCTAAAAATGCTTTCTTTTCTATTCAGGGATCCTCAAAACATGTATTTCTGGTGAAATCTGGGTTCAAACTTTTGTTGGAATACATCACCTCTACCTATTATGTACCTATGTGATAGAGAAAGTAAAAAAGTTTGTTTTGGATTCAGGGGATCTCAAAACATGTATTTCTGGTGAAATCTCAGTATCGAATTTTTGGGTGGAATATAATACCTTCTTTATCAACTATGTACGTGCTAATTAAAGTAAAAACGCCTTTTTATTTGGATTCAAGGTGTCTCAAAACATGTAGTTTCGGTGAAATCTCGGTATTGAATTTTTGGGTGGAATGCAATATCTACTCTACCTACGTGGTACAAAAAATGAAAACGTCTTTTTTGGAATCAAGGTGCCTTCAAAACATGTATTTTCGGTGAAATCTAGGTATCGAATTTTTGGGCGCAATGCAATATCTACTCTACCTACTATGTAGGTACGTGGTAGAATAAGTAAAAATGGAAAAGCATCTACTAAGAATTCATCCTTGAAGATTTCTTAGGCAAGCATTGCTTTATAGACCATTTGGAAAGAGAGAAGGCGGCGCCGTGGCCGAGTGGTTAGACCTCCCACCGAGGCGGCCGGGTTCAATCCCAGGGACCTGCATGTGGAATTTGTGGTGGACGAAGCGAAGTTTTCTCCGGTTTCCCCCGCTATTCATTCCACCAACTGCTCCATCATCACCTCTCCTTTCATCCATTTCATCTACTTCCTTCATCCCATACCAGGCATCGGGCTGATCACCCATCCTGGATGCTCTGTCTGATCCATGAGTGTCTGCTCCTCGACGGGCCTCTGACCCCAGGCACCCGCTTGTAAGTCCTGGGGGTGTAAGTCCTACATAAGAGGAGGGTACACAGATAATGAATGAATGGAAAGAGAGAACTTGGAGACACCGAAGATGGAGGGATCAGTCTGAAAATTAGCCTAGGAAAGGTGGTCTTTTTTTTTATTTTTTAAGTTCCCTTTGTTTACCCAGTTTATGCTTACTAGTTTTACTGTATTCTTTACCGCTTATTACAGCAATTACACAACATACAGACACACAAACACCCATGCCCATGGCGGGACTCGAACCCGCGACCCTCAGCTTGGCGGAGCACCTGAGCTATACACTCCAGGACCACGGCTACGAGGGCCGGCTATGGCCTAAAACATGTCTTGGAAGAAGAACAGAAGACTATTCCTTGTCTTCCTTGAGGAAGAATAGAAGATATGTGAGCAATGACGTTGGTGTCAGCATTCTAGACTCTCAACGCAGAGGACACAGGTTCGATTCCTAGCTGGAGCGGGGAAACCTTTCTTTGACTAGAATAATTCCCTATCCTCCATAGAGTTTTTAAGTATTAATGTGTTGGTGAATGTGTTTCGATCCCCGGTGACCGCCCACTCTGACACATGGGTTTTTCGGGGGTTTCCCTGGTTGTCAGGCGAATGCTAGAGTAGCTTCTTTCAACCCCCTCATTTCGTTCCATTTGTCATTTCATTCACCCTTCATCCCGTTTGTCTCTTTCAGGACGGAAGTGTTGGCAATGGTGGTTCGTGCAGCGTGGCTAGGGAAAAGCATGCTCTATTCAAGCTCTCTTCGCCCCTCGGCTTTCGGCTGGCTGCCGGCGAACCCGAACTCCCTTGAGGGGCGTTGGACCCCCTCTGTGTGGAGCGGGGTCTCCGGTCTGCCTGGCCGTATGCCGGGGTTCTCTACTTCTGGAAACTTAGGGGCCCTATCATTGCTGTATAGTCGCTCCAGGTACCGGCTGCCGGTGTCTCCTCTCGCCTCATCATTCCTCCCGGGGACGCCCCTTCCTAAATCAAAGTACTCAATGTAAACATATAAATTTAAGGAGGCTATACAAATGAAACCATGTGAAAAAGAACCTTTATGGCCTTTGCCCAAAATGTGGAAATTATTATTAACCTTGCACCGCGTATCAGAGTACCCAAAAAACAAACAAAAACCGTGTAAGAAGGCAGAGGTTTGCAAAATGAGACAGAATGGAGAGTTAGGGACTGGCAATAAGAATTTTAAACAAAATTGGTGGAAAATATAACAGAGTTAGGGAAATGCACTACATTCTCTACCTACTATGTACGTGGTAGATAAAGTAATAAGCTTTAGTAAGAGTGGTTTGTATACCCACTAATAAACGATAGAGAATAGAGAAAGTGAGTGTGAATGTATCACATCAGATTTTTACTTTCTCTCCTGCGTATAGTAAGTAGGGGAAGTATTGTATTCCACCCAAAAATTCGATACCGAGATTTCACCGGAAATACATGTTTTGAGACCCCTGAATAAAAAAAAAAGCATTTTTGGAAACATGCCCGTGTGAGTGTGTCTGTATGTCTGTGTGTCTGTGAACAGCATAACTCAGAAATCAACAGTCGGATAAACACCAAACTTGGTATTTAGGTTCAGTATCTTCCAGAGATGCGACACGAAGGTTTTCAAGAAAATCCCCCCACCCCAAACTACCCTTTACATGGAACATTTTTCGAAAATTTTAATTTTTTTCAAAAATGGCTCTAACGATTTTGATTAAAATATTATATGTTTAAGATATTTTCATTACAAATGAAATGTACATCTCGAATTTTCTGGGAATTTCTCCAAAAGTATTCTTCATTGTGAACGACTTTTGTATACCTGGTAAACCATAAAACATAGACAAAATTTTACTACACAAAATATGTAGATCGCGTTAAAATGCACAATTTATGCCATATACATTTGTTTTGTTGGGTGAACCATTTTCGAGATATTAAATTTTCCAATACTTATACTTTTTCTCAAATTCGTTATTCTTTTTTTTTGTCCTGGTAATGCAAAGAGAATGGAATACTCCACATAGCAACCAGCTCTTAAAATATTAGACTATCGCTTAAAACCTACCAATTCCGCTTGAATCTACAAGAAAATTAGCAATAAGATTAACATCTCGATATCTCGATTAACATGAAACATGTGTGTGTCTGTCTGTGAACAGCATAACTTAAAAACGAAAAGTCGGATAGACACCAAACTTGGTATGCAGGTTCAGTACCTTCTAAAAATGAGACACGAAGATTTCCATTGTAATGCCCCCACACCAAGCTACCCTTTACGAGGAAGACTTTTCGGCATTTTGTATTTTCTATAAAGTGGGTTTAACGATTTTGAATAAAAAATATTAATTATATTTATATGATATTTATGATTTAAATAAAATATACATAATGAATTTTCTGGGAAGAGCCTCTGAAGTCCTCTTCATTCGGAAGGATTTCTTTATAATCTTGTATAAGTAGTAAGCGATAAGCGATAGACGAAAGCTACTAGGTAAGAAATGTAGATCTCTTTAAAACACAGAATTTATTTTCAGTAACTCTTTTTGTTGCATAAGCCATTTCCGAAATATCTGTTATTAATGGTTCGAATTTTTTTTAGTTCCACTTATACCCCGCCTTTAACTACATTGCTCTTATCGGCAGCCTTTCCTTTGGAGCTTATTGCCTATTGGCAATGATGTTAACTCGTGTAACTCTTGTAGTTGGGTTTCTTGCACTTTGGTTTTAATCATTAGATCATACACACATTCACAGTTCCCCTCATCCATCTTCCAGGGGAGGATAAGGAATAATCTTGACTAGACAAAAATTCCCACCCCCAGCCGGGAAGCTAACTCGGGACCCCTAGTCGGCAGGTGCTCTACCGACTGAGTTACGGAGCCAGCGGTTCGAATTGTTCATTACTTTGTCATTCTTTAAAGTTCTATCAACACTCAGTTGTTTCTCGCGGTATAATGAAAGAGTATGGAATTTTTAGACCAGCATATAGCTTCCAGTTCTAAAACATTTCACCATCGCTGTTCCATACATATCTTTAACGAAATACATAATACAGCTCTTTCCGGAAAGGTTTATCTCGATTAAAATGAAGCAACTGAAAAATATGCTTTCATAAGAGTAATTTTTGTATCCTCTAATAAGCGATAGAAGAAAGATAACTCATGTGAATGTAACATCAGATTTTTAGAAAAAGTTCCATGTGTTTGTGAACAGCACCACCCCAAACTACCCTTATATAGAACATTTTTCGATATGTTTGATTTTCTAAAATATGGCTGTAACGATTTTGATTAAAATATCATGTATTAAATATATTTACCGGTCGAATAAAATCTGTATCTTGAATTTTCTGGGAATAACCTGTGAAGTTCTCTTCATTCGAAAGGAATTTTGTATAATCTTGTATAACTGGTAAACGTTGATAGACGAAAACGTACTAAACAAAAAATGTAGATCTCTTTTAAATAACTTTTTTGTGGCATTAGCCATTTCCGAGATAACCGCTATTAATGATTCCAATTGTTCAATACTTAGCTAGTCTTTAAAAAGTCCTGTCGGTTTTGAGCTGTTTCTCGTGATGTGATGGAAAGAGCATGGAATTTTAAGGCCAGCATATAGCATCCAGTTATAAGACATTTGACTATCGCTCTTCCTGTGTATCTATAACGAAATGTGTAATTTAGTTCCGAAAGGTTTTTCTCGATTATAATAAAATAGGAAAATAAAATGTCATAAGAATAATTTTTAACTTCTCTACTACGTACAGTAAGTAGGGGAAGTATTGTATTCCACCCAAAAATTCGATACCGACATTTCACCGGAAATACATGTTTTGAGACCCCTGAATCCAAAAAAAGCATTTTTGGAAACATGTCCGTGTGTGTGTCTGTCTGTCTGTGAACAGCATAACTCAGAAACGAACAGTCGGATAAACACCAAACTTGCTATTTAGGTTCAGTATCTTCCAGAGATGCGACACGAAGGTTTTCAAGAACATCCCCCACCCCAGATTACCCTTTATATGGAACATTTTTCGAAAATTTTAATTTTCTCAAAAATGGCTCTAACGATTTTAATTAAAATATATATGTTTAAGATATTTCCATGGCAAATAAAATGTATATCTTGAATTTTCTTGGAATGTCTCCAAAAGTATTCTTCATTGTGAACGACTTTTGCATAACTGGTAAACCATAAGAGATAGACAACATTTTGCTACACAAAAAATGTAGCTCGCGTTAAAATACACAATTTATGTCATATACATTTTTTTTTTGTTGAGTGAACCATTTTCGAGGTATTGCTTGTTATTCCCTTAAATTTTTCAATACTTATTTTCTAAAATGGGAATTCGTTATTCATTTTTTGTCTTGGATATGCAAGGAGTATTAATCTGTGGCAAAGAGAATGGTGCTGCAGATAGCAACCAGCTATTAAGAGATATATCTATGGTTAAAGGCTACTGTATTTCTATATTGCCCTTGCAAATACAAAACAAGGGGAACATAGTACGCCTTAAGCGATAGTCAAATATTTTTAGAACTAATCGCTATGTGTAAAATGTAATTCTCTTTGCATGTCAAAAGATCGGTTCTGCAAATGTTTATCTCGATTAATATGAAATAGATGGAGAATAAGAGTTTGTAAAAATAGTTTGTACATGAGTAGAGAAAGGCATGTGAGTGGAACACATCAGATTTGTATACTAGTAATAAGGGATAGAGGGTAGAGAAAGTCATGCGAATGTAACACATCGGGTTTTCCTAAAAACAATTCTTCATCAGTTTTCGAAACAATGTTGAACAGGGTTGGTGATAAGGGCAGGCGGTAGTAGAGGAGTTGTTAAGCAAGAATTAGGTGATGAAATGTGAATCGTTGTCGGTAGTTGTGACAGCAAACTTAATACAGGGAGACGTCCCCTGAAATGAAATAGCGTTAGTGTTTGGACAGCTAAAGTAGGTAATTCACAGGAGGCATTTGCAAGTGTGAGCCAGCGTTTCTCTGAAGTGCACGTTTGTTAATCTTTTGTGGAAAGCTCGTGCTAAATGTATCCTATATTCTGTTGATGAACACTTAATAAAGAAACATAGTTATGGCCCCAAGTCACGTCATATAAACGCCAGTGTTTCATTGCCACAGAGCACACACTCCACATTGCCGTAGTTGAATGTTACGGAAACCATTTTCATACCTCAGTACCAAAATCCATTTCTTTAAATCCAGCTATCTAAATTCAAAACAGAAGATATGTTTTCTTCGCTGTTAGCACGGTGCAATATAACATTACGTGTATTAAATTCCCCATTCACGGTGCTTCTTCTGTATAAGACAGAGCGGAACGAAACAGCAAGTACACTGGCTTCCATTTATGGCGTCCCTGCAGCTTTGGGAGTCATTCTACTGGACTTTACAGGCCAGCATGTATAGCAAGAAAGAGGTGTGTGTATCAGTTTACCTTTTCTTGCATGCAGTGGCGCCCTGTGTACATTGTAGAGTTTTCTCATATGAATAAACAACTTTGAGCAATATCTTTACTCAATATCACTTATATATGATAACTATGTTAAAATAATGTATAACTAAATAAAACCCGTTTTACACAATTTCTGCAAGAAAAAGCATTTTAGTGGCAACGTAATGTAAAACTGAAACACATACGTTTTACTCTCAAATAGGATACACCTACGTCCTATGGAACACTGTCATGAAATGTGGGAATATATGCGTTTAGAGTCAGAGTTCTTCCAGTACCCAGGGTATTAGGTGCCTAGGCGGCTAAATCAGGTATTGGAAAAGAATAGAGATTAGAGAGACTATTAAAATAATGTCTAGTAAATGTGTATGTTTTGAGAGTAAAAAGTATAATTTACTTCAGTTTTACATTATATTGCCATTAAAAATACTTTTTCATGGAGAAAGTGTGCAAAACAGTGTTTTATTTATTTGTATATCTAGATTGGATAGAGGATTTTAATAATGTCAGTAAATGTGTCCTCTTTGACAGTAAAAGGTATAATGTATTTCATTTTTACATTATGTTGCCATTAAAAGTATTTTTCATGGAGATATTGTGCAAAACATGAATTTATTTGACTTATTTAGTTATATGTTATTTCAACACGGTTATTATACTAAGTTATGATGAGTAAAGCTATTGATCAAAGTTATATATCCATATGCAAATAATCTAGAACTGTGCACGTAAAACAGACGCCACTGCATGCGCGAAAAGGTAAACAGATACATACACACCTCCTCCTTATACACACTCACCTCTGAAGGCCAGTAGAATGCCTCACAAAGCTACGGGGAAGGCGTAAATGGAACTCAATGTATCAATTGTTGTAATTCCATTCATAGTACTAAAACCCAGGAATTTCTAAGCATTTGAGCCAGGACGGAAGGAAATAGAGTTGAACTATTACTAGACTTTGCACAGTGACATCGCAGGTTACAGACCAACCCCTTCCCTCGTACAGCCTGTTGGCGTTTGCAGACATCACTCACCAGACTGTGTTTATCAGTGACTCGTATCCTATGTACGAGCCTATGTACTCATAGTACATAGAGTACTTGTATATAAGTAATGGTTTGAGTGTAGATAACTTGAAGCTAACTGCTTAAGAATTCCTATGCCAGATAATAAAGAAACAGCAGAAGCCGAGAAAACACATGGTTAAGTATTATGTTTGGCATTTGGTCAAATTACAAGTACTCTATAAACAGTTAACACATTTATTACGTCCCCTGCCACATACATAATACAATTCGATACCAAGACTTCACCCAAAATATATGTATGTTTTGAGGTCCTCTGAAAAAATTATTGAAAAATGTCCATATGTGTCTGTATGTGTGTTTGTAAAAGCATAACTCTAAAAGGAAGAATCAGATAAACACCAAACTTGGTACTTAAGTTCAGTATCTTCAAAAGATGAGGTACAAGGATTTTCGAGAAACTCCCCCAACACAAACTATTCTTTACATGACACAATTTTAAAATGTTTTATGTTTTTAAAAATGGCGCTAACAAGTTTAATTAAAATATCATTTATATTTAAATAGGGGTTATAGGTTGTTCAACGGGGAGGGGGGAGGCACACCTCGGCACCGCGACCTACAGAGATCTATTGTGCCTACCACTCCCCAGAAGGAAGGGACGAAGTGAAGGAAGCACACAGGAGGTCACAAGTCGTAGGCAGACAGGTCACAGAGAGGCGCGGAAGTCCCTAACAGTTCCAGCCTCGCAGACCCGTGTGTCACCGCTGGAGCCGCCGAGAGAGGGCGATGAACACCTACTAGTCGAGCAGACCTCTGGAGTCCATGGAGAGTATTCTTTCCAGTGAGCATGCATCCGCGCCATCTTTCCGGCACCACGAAACCTAGAAGCATACCTGAAATTTAAGAAGGAAACGGAATGAAAAGGAAATGACGGAAAGGAAATCGTGGTAGAGAAAAAATCATCCTAACACACACCTGTCGACCCTTTTATGGAAACCACAAAAAAAACAATAGGTCAGAATGGGCGGTAGATCGAACCCGTGACCTCCCGAATGTGGGCCATAGAGTTGCTGCCTGGACCATCCCATATATATATATGTATACCGAAACAGCATATATATGTGCTTTATATATATATATAGTGTGCCATTTAAGTTGAGACTGTACAGTGTCTCCAAAACTAAGCGTTATAGAAAAAAATGTCTTGAATAAAAGTTGCTTGATATTATGGGGAAAGTAAGTGCCATTAATCGTGTTTTATTTGGAGGGCGTTGTGATGGTCATTTTAAGGTCACTTAATTTTTTTAAATGGAAACCTACAATTAGGGTCAATTTAAATTGAACCTAAAATGACCAACACCACGTCCTCCAAATAAAACACGACTATGGCATTTACTTTCCCCCATAATATCAAGCAACTTTTATTCCAGACATTTCTTTCTACAACGCTTAGTTTTGGAGACATTGTATAGTCTCAACTTAAATGGTCCACTCTGTACACACACACACACACACATATATATATATATATATATATATATATATATATATATATATATATATATAAGATAACCAATGAAATGTTCATATTTCCTGAATTTTCTAGAACAGACTGTGAAGTCCTCTTCATTCCTAAGAAATTTTGTATAATCTTGTATAATTGCTAAACGTTAAGCGATAGACGAAAACGTACCACACAAAAAATGCAGATCTCTTTAAAATACACAATTTATTCCAAATAACTTTTGCTGGTATAAGCCATTTCCGAGATATCCGTTATTAGTAGTTGTAATTGTTCACTATTTTGTCATTCTTTTAAACTCCTGTTGAATTTCAGTTATTTCTCGCGATAACACGGAAACAGTATGGAATTTTAAGGCCAGCATATAGCGTCCTGTTCTTAAACATTTGACTATCGCTATTCTCTGTATCGTAACGAAATGTGTAATGTAGCTATTTCCAGAAAAGTTTGTCTCGATTAAAGAGAAGTAGATAGGGAAATACACTTTCGTAAATATAATTAAATACCCATTAAAGGTTAGAGAAAGTCATGTGAATATAACACATCCGATTTTTTAAAATGTTCTATACATTCTTCTTCGAAAGCAGAGACTAACCAGGTACGAAATTCATGTTTACAAAACACAAGCTCCCTAATCTTTAACGAACAATAGGCAACACTGAAAAACCTGATGTGTTGCTTACTCTACCCTCTATCGTTTATTAAAAATCTGATGTGGTACATTCACATAACTTTCTCTACCCCCAAAGCTATTCTTACTCAAGTTTATTTTTCTATCTACTACATTTTAATCCAAATAAACTTTTGCAGAAATATCTACATTACACATTTCGTTATAAATACAAAGAGAACAGCAACAGTTAAATGTTTAACAACTGGATGCTATACGCTGGCCTTAAAATTCCATACTGTTTCTGTGCAATCGTGAGAAACAATTGAATGTTGAAATGACTTTTAAGAGAATCAGCAAGAAATGAATAGGGCGGACCCCGCAGCTCATTTGGTAGAGCACCTGCCTGCTGTACGAGGGGTCCCGGGCTCAGTTCCCGGCTGGGGGTGATAATTTTTTTCTAGCCAAGATTATTCCCTGTCCTCCCCAGAGTCTGGAAGTATGAATGAAAGTGAATGTATGTATGATCTAATGATTAAAATCCCAAAAGTGCAAGAAACCCAACGACAAGAGTTATACGAGTTAACACCATTGCCATTAGGCAATAAATTCCAATGGAAAGGCCGTCGATAAAACCAAAGTTAACGGCGGGGTATAGGTGGAACAAAAAATTAATAATTCCAACCTTTAATGACGGATATATCAGAAATGGCTTGTGCCACAAAAAAAAACTTATTTGGAGTAAATTGAGTGTAAGTTTTGTGTAGTACGTTTTCGTTTATCGCTCAACTTTACCATTTATACAAGATTACACAAAATGTCTTTCCAATGAAGACTTCATAAGCCATTCCCCGAAAATTCAAGATATACATTTTATTTCTCATGCAAATATCTTTAATATATTATATTGTAATCAAAATCGTTGGAGCTATTTATATAAAATAAAACATTTCGAAAAAGTTACATGTAAAGAGTAGTTTGAGGTGGAGGGATTTTCTTGAATAATTTTATGTCGCATCTTTGGAAAACATTGAATGTAAATACTAAGTTTGATATTTATCCAACTCTTAGTTTTTTTAGGTATGATTTTCACAGACATACACACGGACATGTTTCTAAAAATGCTTTATTTGGATTAAGGGGGGCTCAAAACATGTATTTGCGGTGAAATCTCGGTATCGAATTTTAGGGTGGAGTACAATACTTCCCCTACTTACTATACGTAGTAGAGAAAATAAAAATATGGGCTAACTTAGGATCACCGTTTAAAATTTTAAGTATTCTGCAAATTGTAGAGGGACCTGGAGAATTTCGACAATCTTCTCCCTCATTTGTGGGAATAATGCATGACGGCGAAGTTTAAACTTAGTTTACATTAGGGACTCCTGATGCCCCCCCTTTCCTCTGAAAAGTTAACTTACATCATTTAACTCTGGTTGAAAACATCTGGGAACTCAGTGAAGTAACAAGATTGTCAATTTGTGTCAACGTGTAGCAAGGGGGTTTTCATCGTGGTTCAATCTGCATCCTGTGAAATGCTAAGGCAAGTACAAGACTCTCTACATGCTACAACAGTAAGGCAGGCTCTTGTAGGGTTCAAATATCACAGAACTTTGATATGTAACAGTCATACGAGTTTATCCGTTCATCTCCACTTTTAACGACTATGGAATATCCCTAAAATACCGATTTATTTTCATTTCAGATTAACGTCGAAAACATCTGTATACACATGGCTTCTGTCGGGTAATTAGTGATATAATGGCTCCCAAACTGTGGAGCGTTTTCCCTTGCGGGGAAGAGAGATTTACGGGGGAGCAAGATAACCTATTCACAACAAAGATAATAATAATAATAGTAATAATAATAATAATAATAATAATAATAATAATTGAAGTTGATAGTTTGTTGCATTGCTATTTGCCCCACGTTTTGGGCGTCAGTTTGAAGTACATAGTTTGTTGCTTCACGTATGGAAAGTCAGTTTGAAGACGTATTATATTTTAACTGTTGGGAGCCCAACTTGAAGTAGTTGCAACCGCACGTACAGTAAAACGTTTCCAGTAGCCTTCGCCCCAAATGTACTTTCCGGTGGCCTTTACCCCAAGTTTAAAAATATTAACTTTGTAATTTTGACTGTTTATTTAAATATTATACATTTATGTTCGCCTCGGCTGCGTCAGTATTATTGTTAGAGACACGTTTCTCTTTGCAGGGTTGTGGTGCGACTGAAGAATGTAGGCTTACACAGATCATAATTTTACTTCACTCCTTTTTATTAACTCTTGACACGATTTTAATAACACTTCACTGATATAGAGAGCTGTGAGATTCTTTTATTAAATACTTGCTCTTTTTAACACGTAAACTATTTTTGTCTCACACAAAATACGTATTAAATTTCTGGAGCACACATCTCGCGTCCAGTTATGAGCACTGTCTACAAGCAACTGACTTAATTTCAACCGCCTAAATTTGTAAATGTTACTATATTTCAGTTTCTGATTGGCTAATCCTAGTCCAATAGAATACCTTCATTTAACTAAAGCTTTTTTTCTGGTTGTTGATTGGCTATTTTTAGGGACCCCGACTTTTCGCGAGTAGTTAATTCGCGAAATTGGCCGAAAATTAACAATAAGGAAAACCTTTAATCAATTATTTTTAAATTCCACATATATATCCATTCTGAGTCGCGAAATAACGCGACATTAGTTCTATATCGCGAAAACGCGAAATAACACCGTTATGAAAAAAAAATGTGCAAAATAACCCGAAATTTTTCCCTCTCTCCTTTTTTTGGCGTTTGCCTCTCCTTTTCACATAAATAATCACATATTTGGCTTATGAATCATTTACGGATACGTGTATTGTCATTCGCTACGGCCATGCTGCATGGTGTTGTGTGATGCACGGCACAGAACACCAAACTGCACTGCACTGTGATTTAACCAGGGCTTCGACTACCCCGTCCCCTTCACTCTTCACCTATCGCATGCACAACAAAAGGAATGCCATGTTTATCGGAACTCGGCAACACCGCATCAGTGACGGATTTCTCATTTCACTCAAATTATTCTTTGGATTTAAATGACAATACTACCTGCAATTCTTCTCTAATGCCGTATTTTAACGACTCGTGCTTGCATCGCCCCATTTCATGCCGGCTGGAAAAGACTGTCGCAAAAGTATCGTTAAATAATGCATGAATTTCTAAGTCTGGTTCAAGTCAATTCTGACAGTAGATAGTCTCTTCTACCAATCACTGTCTCCGTTTCCTGTACCCCTCGCACGAAAATTGTTGCTGTCTCGCGACGTTGCCATAATGTGAACGCATGTCTAGGTATATTTTGTGTCCGCTATACTGAAAGATTCGTTTGGAGTCAAGTTATATTCTTTAAATTACGTTACAATTTAGTGCAAGGAGTCTGTTTACCTTCTGCTCTGAAAAAGAAAAGGAATTATGCCGATGGATCCACATTTCAAATTAAGCTAGCGCATGCACAATTCAGCTGACGGTGGAGTTGGCAACTGTCTTCGCGCGCCGTACAGACAGCATGTGCAAGACGTTGCCAGGTCAGTTTAGCTTTGCGGCACGCGGGAATTCAAACCGATTCCACAGTAATATTTCAATGCGGTCTCAAAATATAATAAACTGCCAGGCATCTTTCCTTCTTGAACACTGCAAATACACCATTTGCCTTATTGAAGTGCTTGAGGGATCTAAATATCCATTTGTTCATAAACTATACAGCAAACTTAAAGATATATCAAATGGCTTCACAATAGTAGTTAAGAGCTGGTTTGGAGAGAAAACTTCAAGTCTTCTTCAGAGACTGCCAACCCTCAAGAAGTCTTATTTATCAGTCAGTTCAAGCAATTGGGCATAAAGTCAGTTACCAAGCTGAATTCCTTAATGTCAGCTGATCCAGCTGATGATATTCATTCTGCAGATAAATTGTTTGATGTACAAAAAATAATATCAAATGAGGGATCTACTGATATAACTATAGAAAAAGCAAGAGGAATGTTACCTTTTCTGCGAGACTTGCCAGAGAAGACATTCAAGGAGGGATATGCTGCTCTGAAGAACATAGTGTGTGAGAAATTAGATGATGCTGCTGAAGTGAACATACTGGATTTACTTTCTGGACTTCAATGTGACCACTTGTGTTTCAGTGAGAAGTGTATGAAACTATTGTGGGTACCCATGTCCAATGTAGACAGTGAAAGACTTTTCTCTGCATATGGGAACATCATGACAAACTTAAGAACAAATCTTAAGCCGGAGAACACCGAACTTATGGTGCCTTTGTCTCTAACAAAGTAAATCAGTCGAAATGTATACTATGTAAATATTTTCATGCTCCTCTTTTTTAAGTTACATGTAAGGTGCCCTTTGTTCCACAGTAAAATAGTTTAAACTGTGTTTTTGTTTTTTCCCTTTTTTTGCACGAGATAACACCGTTAAGCAGTTTTATTTACCGCCCAAAACACCGCTCACTATAATATTTTTACACCGATATTACATTATTTTATTTACCGACAATCTGGGGTCCCTAGCTATTTTATAAACTGTCACAAAATTTACATTATTGTTGCTCCAATAATGACTAGTATCATTATTACACTTTCTTACTTATTATTCCCTCAAGGTTACCTCATTGTTAGCAAATTTTAACCTATTATTCTCACAGTGCCTACATTATTAAATTACGTAATACATTCACATAACATTATTACATATGTATACAATAATATAAACATATACAATGACTGTAATGTACACTTTTTATATGTTGTTACATACACATATTGCTTTAAGGCGGGCTGTTATTATATTTGCTTTATATAATTTGACTGAAATCATTTAAATGTTAAAAATACTGCCTCATAATGTTTTCTCTCATTAACTCTGATAAAAGCTTTCTGACATTGTGGGTGTACAATACATTTTATCTTTAATCAACGCTCCGCCTGTATTCATGGGGAGAGGTGGCGCCGCTGTAACGTGTGCACGTGTGCGACTCGCATTCGGAAGGTTCCAGGTGCGATCCCAGGCGACTGCCCATTCTGAATCATGGGTTTTTTGTGCTTTCCTCGGGTCGGCAGGCGATTGCTGTGGTAATTTCTTCTCTACCACGATTTCCTTTCTATCATTTACCTTACAGGTGTGCTTCTAGGTTTGGTGGTGTATGGCAGCCGGAAAGATGGCATAGACGCATTCTCAAAGGAAAGAGTACTCCCCGTGGACACCAGAGGGCTGCTTGGTTGGTGGATCGTTCATCACTCTCTGTAGGCAGCTCCAGCAGTGGAGCTTGGTAATGCTAGGACTTTCGCGCGTCTCTGTGTCCTTTTGCTTGCGGCCTGTAGCCTCGTCTGGTTTCTTCAGTTCATCCCTTCCCACGAGGGGCGCTGGCCACAATAGATCTATGTAGGCCGCAGTGCTTCAGGTGCCCTCCCTCTGTTGGATAATTTATACATTTACGTATACCTATGGATATTCGCGTCTCCTTTTATTCCTTGTGTTTCTCAATATCTACTCACAGATACGTTTTTACGTAAGGCGCAAACTAACTTTTATTACATTCAGAGGCAAAGTTGAACAGCATGCGAAATAAAATTAATTTGCAAGACCGTAACGTTTTTGTCTATTTCTAGGGCTAGCTATCAATCAAATGCTAACCTTGTTTTTAAAAACAGGTATAAAGTTGGAATCATGAATTTCTTTGATACCAAATGACTTCATTTGAAATAATTGTTATGTTTTCTAACGTTAGACAGAAAATGAGTGTCCAGTTGTCAGATCTTGTACAGGACGGTTCCTGTGTATATCTAAGACATTTAGGTACAAGTTATACAATGGAGGGGGACACCTCATGCACCGTGATCTACATATATCTGTTGTCAGATCTTGTACAGGACGGTTCCTGTGTATATCTAAGACATTTAGGTACAAGTTATACAATGGAGGGGGACACCTCATGCACCGTGATCTACATATATCTGTTGTCAGATCTTGTACAGGAGGGTTCCTGTGTATATCTAAGACATTTAGGTACAAGTTATACAATGGAGGGGGACACCTCATGCACCGTGACCTACATATATCTGTTGTCAGATCTTGTACAGGACGGTTCCTGTGTATATCTAAGACATTTAGGTACAAGTTATACAATGGAGGGGGACACCTCATGCACCGTGATCTACATATATCTGTTGTCAGATCTTGTACAGGAGGGTTCCTGTGTATATCTAAGACATTTAGGTAAAGGTTATACAATGGAAGGGGACACCTCATGCACCGTGACCTACATATATCTGTTGTCAGATCTTGTACAGGAGGGTTCCTGTGTATATCTAAGACATTTAGGTACAGGTTATACAATGGAGAGGGACACCTCATGCACCGTGACCTACATATATCTGTTGTCAGATCTTGTACAGGAGGGTTCCTGTGTATATCTAAGACATTTAGGTAAAGGTTATACAATGGAAGGGGACACCTCATGCACCGTGATCTACATATATCTGTTGTCAGATCTTGTACAGGAGGGTTCCTGTGTATATCTAAGACATTTAGGTAAAGGTTATACAATGGAAGGGGACACCTCATGCACCGTGATCTACATATATCTGTTGTCAGATCTTGTACAGGAGGGTTCCTGTGTATATCTAAGACATTTAGGTACAAGTTATACAATGGAGGGAGACACCTCATGCACCGTGATCTACATATATCTGTTGTCAGATCTTGTACAGGAGGGTTCCTGTGTATATCTAAGACATTTAGGTATAAGTTATACAATGGAAGGGGACACCTCATGCACCGTGATCTACATATATCTGTTGTCAGATCTTGTACAGGAGGGTTCCTGTGTATATCTAAGACATTTAGGTACAGGTTATACAATGGAGGGGGACACCTCATGCACCTATATATTTCTACATATATCTGTTGTCAGATCTTGTACAGGAGGGTTCCTGTGTATATCTAAGACATTCAGGTACAGGTTATACAATGGAGGGAGACACCTCATGCACCGTGACCTACATATATCTGTTGTCAGATATATCTAAGACATTTAGGTACAGGTTATACAATGGAGGGGGACACCTCATGCACCGTGGCCTACATATCTCTGTTGTCAGATCTTGTACAGGAGGGTTCCTGTGTATATCTAAGACATTTAGGTACAGGTTATACAATGGAGGGGGACACCTCATGCACCGTGACCTACATATATCTATTGTGGTCAGCACCCCTTGGAGGAATGGATGAAGGGAATGAACTAGAGACAGCTACAGTCGCAGGTGACAATCCACAGAGACGCGGACAAATCCCTAGCAGTTTCTAGCTCGAAGGCCCGACTCATTATTGGAGCTGCCCAGAGAGGCGATGAACGATCCTTGCAACCAGACAGCCCTCTGGTGTCCAAGGGAAATACTCTGTCCTTGGAGTAAGCATCCGCACCATTGTCCGGCACCGCCGCAAAACCTGAACCCTGAGAAGGAAATGGAATGAAAGGGAAATGCGGGAAAGGAATCCATCAGTCACCTACTGTCAGGGAAAACCACTAAAAACCCAAGGTCAGATCGGCCGGTTGACGGGAATTGAACGTCTAAGAGACGCGCTCAAGCGGGCAGGAAATTCGGCTTGCCCAGTTTGAGGCGGGCAGGATTTGCGAGTAGTGTGTTACAACCTAGAGGTTATAGGGATTCAGTAGCGGCAGGTTAAGTCTAATATTTTTTTATTATTTGCAATGTATGTAATTACATACAAAAATGCAGGCATTGTTGTTTTTCATTCATGTATATTGTGATGTATATTCTCTTTTTTGCAGTTAGCGAGGGAATTTCTGGACAAATACTGCTAGTGGCGAGGTCCCTCAGATGGCTTTCTGTCATTTGTGATCGATGTTGCCATTCTAAACTTCTCCTTAATAAAGCTATCTCATTCCACATCTAATAACTTTAATTGCACCTCTGTGGGCACAGTTCTGACATCAACCGCACATGGTGACATGAAGATATCAAAATCCAGCTCAAGTGACCTCATATCCTCTAATCTTTTCGCGAATGTTACAATTAGACTATCGAAAGACTGAATGACTCAAGAAGATCATTATTAATGTTAGCTGAGAATTTCGTCATATTCAGAAAATGCGTTAAATTATGGTCCTGGAATTCATTTCTCTATATCTCCCATTTCATTTGCATTGCACGAATTTTATAAAACAGAGATACAAGTAATCGATCTTTTCCTTGTAAAGAAACATTAGAACATTCAAATCATTCGTTATGTTAGTAACAAATGCTAGGTTAACAATCCATTGAGGGTCAGAAACCTCAGGAACACACCTTCCTTTCACATCCATGAAACGATTTATTTGGTCAATAAAGGAGGAAGCGTTTTACGCATACTTAGCCACCTTACCTGACAAAAATAGGGTATATCATTGAAACCAGATTCCAGCGAATCCATTAACTCTCGAAACTGTCTGTGATTCAATCCTGCAGATTATAAAATATACAGTTCTAACAATAACATTCATAACTATGTCAAATTGCACATTCTTGGCACAAAGTGCCTCTTGATGAATCGCACAATGCACTGAGTGAAGTTTTTATCCTGGAGTCAACTTAGTTTTTAGAAGACCCACATTACAGCCTATCATATTTGGGGCGCCATCAGTGGCGACGGAAGCAGCTTATTTCAGGGCAGATTCATATTGTCAGTAGCATGTTTAAACGCAAAAAATATATCCTCGTTAGTACATGTATCTCCCATTGGGATTAAACCCAGAAGCTCTTGTGTGATATTCAGATCTATATCCACTCCTCGGACGAAAATACCCAGCTGTGCTGCATCAAGAACGTCGGTACTTCCATCAAGACACAGAGAATATGCAATGAATGGTTGCCCTCTCAATGTCAGCTGTCGTTCAACTTCTATACGGCGTGCAACTCTATGACAAGACAGACAAATTGCATTAAATTGTGGATTACTTAGAGGACATACGGATTCACCGGCAATATCGAGGCACTCTTTCACAGATGGCCTAGTGAAGAATGGTCCAAGTTCCCGAGCAATTAAGTGAGCAACTTTAAAGCTCGCATTCACCACATCATCGTTTGTAGCTTCAAATTCTTAGAAATAAAATTGTCGGGTAAACAAAGTTATATAATATAGTCTAATGATATTAATAGCTGATATCGAGTATGTGGAAATAAAAGAGTTGATCTCATTGCCGACGGTTTCTTTTAAATTTGCAATTAGTTGCAAACGCTCGTCTCCCTGAGCACCGTTATACATGTCAGCATGTTTTGAATTATACTGTCGCTCAACGTTACATTTTTTTGCTATAACAGAATATCAACAGAGAAGGTTATTGTGTCATGTATGGAAAAGCCGATTTGAAGTAGGAGTTGTATTGTATTTCAACTGTTGGGGAGCCGAACTTGTAGTAGTTGCAACCGCACGCATAGTAAACAGTTTCCGGTAGCCTTCGCCCCAAATGTACTTTCAGGTGGCCTTTGCCCCAAGTTTAAAAAAAATATTAACTTTGTAATTTGACTGTTTCTTTAAATATTATATATTTATGTTTGCCTCGCCTGCGTCAGTATTATTGTTAGAGACACGTTTCTCTTAGCAGGGTTGTGGTGCGACTAAGGATGTAGGCTTACACAGATTATAATTTTACTTCACTCCTTTTATTAATGCTTGATACGATTTAAATAGTACTTCACTGATATAGAGAGAGAGCTGTGAGATGTTTTTATTAAATACTTGCACTTTTTAATACGTAAACTATTTTCGTCTCACACGAATAGGTATTATGCTTCTCGAGGACGTGTCTCGCGTCCGGTTAGGAACACTGTTTACAGGCAACTGAATTGATTTCAACCGCCTAAACTTCTGTATTTCAAGTCTCTGATTGGCTAATCCTACTACAATAGAATATCTTTATTTAACTAAAGCATTTTCTGGTTGTTGATTGGCTATTTTTAAACTGTCTCAAAATTTACTCCAATAATGACTAGTAGTATTTAAACTTTCAGATTCATTATTGCCTCAAGGTTACCTCATTGTTAGCAACTTTTAACCTATTATTCTCACAGCTCCTACATTATTAAATTAAGTAATACATTCATATAACATTATTGAACATGTATACAATAGTATACAATAATATAAACATATATAATGACTGTAATATACACTTTTTATATATTGTTAAATACACATATTACTTTAAGGGGACTGTTATTGAATTTATATTACATAACTAGACCGAAATCACTTAAGTGTTAAAAATACTGCCTCACAATATAGTAAACATTCAGCACGTTCTCTCAAAAAACCAGTGCCCTTCCCATTGAGATTCTTGTCGCCGTTATTTGCACTAGGACTTGGTCTCTTCTCCTCCGAATCCATATTCATGGCACCAGTCGTCGCTGCAGCGAGGTTTGTGTACGTAGCCAAGACTGACAACGCGCAACTACTCCGCCCGCCCGTGTACTGTACCGGGCGCCCAGTAGGCGAAAGTCTGGTGTGAGCAAATCTTATCTAAGGTATTTATTCGCGGCATACGAAGCTCACTTGGTACGGCAGTCCGTTTCTTTGCGTTGGATTTTGAGGAACTTAATAGGATCAATGTTTGGACTGTGTACAATGAAGGGCTGCGACTCCTCCACGTTCTGCAACTTGCAAGCTTGAGTTTCTTAATTCTTTAACACAGTCCATAAGAGTTACTTTCAGAAAAATAAAGGAGAAAAGTGTTTCGTTTTACAAATCGACATCATTTGTTTATATTAATTCTTGCGGTTGCATCAGAGCGATCATTCTAACCGAACAATCTGAAACAATGCAAAAGTTAAAAACATCAGACAACCAGGGAATATCTAAGGGATCGTTGGACATAATCTGGCAACATTAGCATTAGTAGTCGATGGCCATTTGTTAGAAGATCTTATCCGCCGAATCAAATCTTTTTCAGAAGAGACGAAAATTATTTTTATCCTTGTTCATTGAGGCAGTATTTTTAACACTTAAATGATTTCAGTCAAATTATATAATATAAATTCAATAACAGCCCGCCTTAAAGCAATATGTGTATGTAACAAGATATAAAAAGTTTATATTACAGTCATTGTATATATTTATATTATTGTATACATGTAATAATGTTATTTGAATTTATTACGTAATTTAATAATGTAGGAGCTGTGAGCGTAATAGGTTAAAAGTTGCTAACAATGAGGTAACCTTGAGGCGATAATGAGTAAGAGAGTGTAATAATGCTACTAGTCATTATTGGAGCAACAATAATGTAAATTTTGAGACAGTTTAATAAATAGCCAGTCAACAACCAGAAAAAGCCTTAGTTAAATGAAGGTATTCTATTGGATCAGAGACTTGAAATACAGAAATTTACAATTTTAGACGGTAGAAAACAAGTCAGTTGCTTGTAGACAGCGCTCATACGCGTTGGTTGTAGACAGTGTTCCTAATCGGACGTGAGATGCGTCCTCGAGAAGTATAATACGATGAAAATAGTTTACATGTTAAAAAGTGCAAGTAATTAATTTAAAAAAATCTCACAGCTCTCTATCTATATCAGTGAAGTGTTATTTAAATCGTGTCAAGCATTAATAAATGGAGTGAAGTAAAATTATAATCTGTGTAAGCCTACATTCTTCAGCCGCACCACCTCCCTGCTAAGACATTCATGTCTCTAAAAAAAATATAAACACTGACGCAGCCGAGGCAAATATAAATATGTATTTAAAGAAACATTCAAATTACAAAGTTAATAGTTTTAAAATTTGGGACGAAGGCTACCGGGCACCATACGTGCGGTTGCAACTACTTCAAGTTCGGCTCCCCAACAGTTGAACTACAATACAACTCCTACAACAAAATAACTTCTTCACCATCCACATTAATCTGAAATTGGGATTTAATAGTGTCTATTGGAATAGAAAATAGATTCGCATGTATTACACTTGAAATATCCACAGTTTGATTAATATGGTTAAGATGTTTTTTTAACGTTTTTCTTTAAAGTCACTTAACTGCATGGTCTTACAGTGACTTTTAAAACTTTTTACAAACTTTTAACACAATATATACCAACAAATTAGATTATAAATTACATTTTACAACATTGTCTAATTAAATTAACACTTCCAACTAAAATATTTCTACAAATTTTACCTGCATTGTGCAATAAGAATACATCGTGTAGTAAATTTTAAAATATTTTGTTATATAATTTGGTGCATTTGAAAAATTGTATGTCTATTACATGAATTTGAATCCTTTACTGACGATTCTTGCAGGTTGTGCATTGAGGTGGCTCTTCTTTAGAGAGGATGTTGGAGTGTAAGCCTCGTATGTCCAACTCGGATTCTGGTTGAGTAGCTGGTCACGGTGATTTAGGAACTTGCTGAAAATGGTGCTGTAGAATTATTTCTTGCGTCGTGGAGTTTGCTTTTGGTAGAAGTGACCCAAGAACTTTTCCATGCATCACGGAGAGTTCTTTCCAAATGAATGTTGACGTCTTAACATCTAAATTTATACTTGGAAGATTTGCTACATATTTGGCTACTTTGTAGGCTAGGTCATTCCCATGTATGCTGGCGCGTGAAGGAATCCAGAGTAACATTGCGGTTGTTTTTTCATGAAGATGCAACGAAAGAACTAATGAACTTCGTTAATGACAGGATGCGTTGTGGAAGTATCTTGAATGGCTAAAAGAGCATTTCTACAGTCACTAAGCTCAAGGAAAGGTATTTCACTATCCAGGTTATTAATATAAGACAGGGCTTCCTTGATGGCGAAAAATTCACATGTGAAAATGTTACATAACTGTGGTAGTTTGTGAAATATCTTGTTCTCAGAGTCAATAATGATGGCGCAGCCATAACCGTTATTAGTTTTATAACCATCAGTGTCTGTAATCTGGATATTTTTCTCGTACTTTCTGGAACGTTTGTTTGTAAATTCTATTGCATACATCGACCTTGGGAGTTTTCTGCACTGACCGGAGTCTCCAGGGAGGAACGTTGCCATAAGGGGTTGCTTCCGTTATTGGCAGAATTGTGAAATTTATGTCTTGCAGAGCTTAGTGGATTCTCACAAGAAACTGTACAAGACTGGTTAGGCTATCTCTGCACTTGTAATGGAACCTGTACTTTTCAGGACAAATGTAATCGTACATTCAACACTCTGGCCTGGATATAACTTTTAATGCATACAAGATACTTAGTTGTTTTCGTCGAACAGCTAGAGGAGGTTCTCGGCTTCACTCAGTAGACTGGACTGGTCCAAAAGGCTCCAAGTGATACTTTCACTGAAGACTCAGCATTCTGAGTGCCGAGGATTTAGCAGAGTTATAAACTATACAAACATAGTCTAGCTTGGATGTTACCAAAGACTTGTAGGAAGTGATCAGTACCTGGAAATCTGCTCCCCAGTTGTGTGCAGCCAAGAATCTAGGAATATTTAATCTTCTACAGCACTCATCTCGTTGAAGTTTTAGTTGTGGTATTCAGTATGTTGTTGTTTCCCGTCGAAAACCATTCCTAAGATTTTCACGGTTTCCTCTTGAGAGATTATCTTCTTTCTCCTAGAGAATATAATATTTTTAGTTTTGGGTACTGAGAATTTGAAACCTGTAGATGCACTCCACTCCTCGAGGAATTTCAGCGGATCCTATAGGATTTCTTGAGTTGTGTCTATGTTTCTACCCTCACAGCAATTGTGAGGTCGTCAGCAAAAATGTAGCTTTTGTTAAGATGTTTTGTTCGACAGGATACCTCTTGCTATTTTTATATTATTATGTAAGAGGCACAAATTAATTGTTGTAAAGTTTTTATTTCTGTTTATAATTATTCATCATAATACTATTAAATACAAAATTCTGTAGGTATCGAAATAAAGTTAAAAATCTGATAAACGTATCTCCCATTGCCAAGAATAAGAACCAAAATAAATATCTTAGTAACCATCAGTTTCGTCTTAAGAACCAGAATTAGTATGTTTTGAGCCACTTGGGAACAAAAGATATGATAAGTTTGAAACTGGGAAGTGTTAATATAATTTATGTTGATCAGTAAAATAATATTTTAAACCTTAAACCTTAAATCTTTAAACCTTATTTTCTCTATGAATATTAAAGGGTCGCATCTAGGCTTTCCGTGTTCATTGCGATAAGAAAGCATTTCTCAAAAAATGGAGGGTAAGATGCTGGTTAGCCATCGTAGTGTTCGTGCCTGAAACTGGTTTAAATGTTGAACTTTCTTTATAACAATAACATAATTTTAAAAAGCGATAGTATGTGTTAGACACAAGATCCAAACCAGATCCCTATTTTATGTAATACCTCCAAAAATTACTATTGTATTACTTTTTATATGTAGTATGTAGATTATTCGAGTCGTCTCCATAGTGCATGGCTTACCAAGCGGGAAACTGGGTTCGATTACCGGTACCGTATAGTGATTTTCTCCAGCTGGGAGACTTGGCCCAGGGTGCACTCAGCTTCGTTAGGTCCCCGAGGGACCAATTGAGGAGCTAATTGTTTGAAAAGTAGTGGCTCCAGGTTAAGGAGGCCACATATACGGCCGGGAAGGACCCGAGCACTGACTACGTTCCACCCTCTAGTACTGCACTCCACTCGTGATGCCTGGCTGTTGCGCCTCGGAGTTTAGTTTATAAGGATTTTTCATCTGCAGAATACAGGAGACTGTTCACTATTCCTCCTTCCTGGCAACTTATTAAACACATACGTTAAAATCCATATTAAATAACTTGGCTTTAAAAACAACAATACATAAAGCATAAATTTCTCCATTAATTTTGTTAGACTCGGTGCACTTTGATACAGTATTGTCATTAAAGCGACGAAAAGGTTAATTTAACTTGTTTTTAAAAAAAAATCCGGTAAATTAATACGAATAAAGGTGATTAATTTATTTAGGCGTATTACTCAGTTTTATGTATTGAATGTACATTCGGATCTCAGCTGCACGTACTGTAGCTTCTGTTAAAAATGATAGCTGTAGTGTTGTAAATTTGATATACTGTCAACGACGTTTTACCTAGTGGGTGAAGGAACCCTTCCAAGAAGGTAGGGGTTTTGCTACTGGAGGTAGGTAGTGTTTACTTGGTATGAGGCAAATGAGGGGTAAATATGCGCGATAGTGAAGGGCTGCTGGCTGCTTTCCACTGTACTCGTCGCGCGGCCGAAGTTCAGCATACTGTGCACCCCTCCCACCAGCTAAAGCTTTACTTGAGAAATAAGCCACCCCACCCCACTAGCTAAAACGTCACTGAACAAACGGACATTGTTTCTCAAACCCTTTTTCTTTTCAGAAAAAGAATTTATAAACTCTGTCACAAAACTCCCAACCTTACTTTTCGTCAATGCGATTTCAGTGTCCATAATTCAGCCAGCAGAAGAGTTATCAGTAGGTAAATCTGTGAGCCTTGTCGTTATTGATACTGCTCTGCTATTAAGAGTAAACACAACTTAATAACAAAAACTTGAGAGGTTTATTCTGAAATAAGAGCTGAAGCTTTCCTGGCGACATATATACTCTAGACGTTCTCGGCCTTCAATCCAGGTAAGGTAATGATAAGTTAGACGTTTCGGGAGCGTATCTTCAGCTACCGCTGCGGACAACCTAAATACTTGGGTGTAGTAAAAAGAAATCCACTATTTTTGTATAAAATTGAAAGCTTATTTACCACAGTTATAATGATCCGATTTAGGTCAAATATGCGCCGTTTTGTTTGATAACTTGTTGCCATTTTGAAGGTAATTTTATTATGTCTCTCTCATAGAAGTCCTCGTCCCTATTTTTGGGCGATTGCTTCCTTCAGACGGTCCAATTGTTGACAGTACAGTTCCGAGTTAAGAGTTCTGCCTTAGGGGAGCAGCTCATATTAGATGATTCCCTGCCAATCCCACCAAACACACAGCAAAACCTTCCTGGCCGTCAATCCTGGCTTGGCCACTGTTTTAGCCGGCTCATCGCGATTCGACCACGACCGTTTTCGCTTGACATCGTAAGTGATCCACTTTTCATCACCAGTCACTAACCGCTTCAGAAATGCGTCAATTTTGTTGCGATTCAGCAGCGATTCGCAGATGGAAATTCGGTCCATGTGGTTTTTTTGCGTTAACTCGAGTGGCACCCATACATCGAGCTTCGTTTTGTATCCAGTCTTATTCAAATGGTTCCAAATGGCTTTTTGTGTAATCTTTAGCTCTTGGTAAATCAAAACAGTGCTTACGTGACGGTCGGACTCGACAATTTCCATGATTTTATCGACATTTTCGACAATTGGTCTTCCAGTGCGTGGTGCATCTTTGACATCGAAATTACCGGAACGGAATCGACGAAACCAAAATCGCGCGTGACTGACTTTACAGTATCAGGACCATAAACACTATTCACATTTTCAGCCACCTGGCTTGCGTTTTCACCTTTATCGAAGAAAAACTGTAAAATATGGCGTATTTGCTCTTTGCTAGTGTCCATCTTTGACGCGCGCTCAAACAAAACTGAGTCAATCAATTACCAAACTGTTGCAATGTTTGTTTTAGTACGAAATCTCACCTTTCTAACGCCATCTAGTGTAACCCGATTGGACTTATACAACGCGAGATACCGATAACTAAAGCCTTCTATTGGAAAAATAATGGATTTCTTTTTACACCTGATATTTGCCATAACACCCTACCAAGTCATTCAGCATCCTGAAGATGTGAGAGATGCACGCTCCCAAAACGATGCTTATCATCACCTCACCTGGCTTGAAGCCCGAGACGTCTAGAGTAGGTTTATTCTGCTATAAAATGTAGCAATCAGGCTAATGGATCGATAACATCCATTGGCTGGACCAGTTCTCTTTTAACGATTTATACAGGTTTATAGCTCTTTCACTGCTATCAATGTTGTATATCCGTCGGAGTGCTGTTTTATTTTTTAGGTCATCAGCAATTACGTTTAGCTTCTGCTTCCCTTGGATGGCATAGGTGTGCTGTGGGCTGTACTGTCTCCCCTCTGAATGATATGTGTTTATGAGTTTGTCCGTAAGTACTACCTTTTACGAGGTCTGATCAATAAAGACTGAGACTGATTTTTTCCTGTAGCTTTCTTGAGAGTTTCCTGTCTCTACCATGAATATTTGAAAAGAGCGGGGTTTCATGTATAATGTCCACAGGCGGCGGTACTCTCGCATGGGTAGGTTGGCAGTAATGCTGTATATTGTTGACCCTACTTGAATTTCGCATACCATAAAATGGAGGTGACACGAGAAAAGCAATAAAATCTTGTTTTCATTTAAATCATACAGCCTCTGAAACTTTGGAAAAGCTGAAGCAAGCATACGGTGAAGATCCACTACCTCGTGCAACAGTGCTTAGGTGGTTCAAGGAATTGAAAGTAGAGTGAGTCCTCTGTGCTAAGCAAGCTGGGCCTGGTGTTTCGGCTTCTGCTATGACTGAAGTCAACATCAACACAGCTGCTGTGATTGTTGTTCCCCCTTACACTACTGCTACAGCAGCATACTACACATCAATATTGGCTACACTGAGGAAGCACATTGCAAGGAAACGTCCAGAACTTCATCAGAATGGGTGGCGACTTCATCACAACAACGCATGACCTCATTCAACATCACCTGCGTACTGCATCTGCCTTATAACTCCAATCTTGCCCCCTGTGATTTCTTTTTATTCCCATCACTAAAGGCAAAGCTCCGGGGCATTCGATTTGAGAGCACTGAAGCGTGCTGAAGAAAAGTGAAGCGATTCTCAAAGACCTGACAAATAATGGCCTGCATCATGTGTTCGAGGACTAGCAGAGACGCCACAAAAAGTGCATTCAAGTAGGAGAGGACTACTTTGAAAAATATCATGTCAACATTGAAATGGAGTAATAAATACTGTGAAAAAAAAATCAGTCTCAGTCTTTATTGATCAGCCCTCGTATTTCGGATTTGGAACTATTTTGGTATTTGTTATTTTCAAATTAAGTACCCTAGTTTGTATGCATTTGATACGGTAATTTGTATCACAAATTACTTAAATGTAAATAATGATTGTAATATGAATATGCATTTTTATGTGACATTGATTTCAGATGTTTATTAATTGTAATTATTATTGGTAAATAAGTTTATACGGCTTTACTGAAACTGTCAATAATAGCGCAATAATGCAGCGAGGGGGTGAGCTGTTTATCATTACTGGGAACAAGGAAGTTACGTAATGTTGGCGCGTTTTTGGTAGAACCTTCTGGAATGTTTCCCTAAAAGCAATATGTATTCGTGGTTTTCATTGGATATTAAAATAGACGCTAATGTTGGCGCGTTTTATTAGCCAATAGCAGTTCATTTATAATCTTTAGGCATGTCGGGAAGTGGGAGTATATAAAGCCAAGTCCGAGGTAGATCGCCCTCAGTTCATCAAAATTCTCAATACATTACACGTCGGTCGCCCAGTTCATCAAAATTCCTAGCACATTACACGTCGTCTTAAGTTCTTCAGTTCGTCAAAAATATTTGTATGAGATAC
Organism: Deroplatys truncata; assembly: GCA_030765065.1. Lineage (NCBI taxonomy): Eukaryota > Metazoa > Arthropoda > Insecta > Mantodea > Mantidae > Deroplatys > Deroplatys truncata. Next base: position 32,981,662 of record CM060988.1, on the reverse strand, counting down.
GTCGGCTATAAATTCACCAGTTACGGAAATCTAAAGTATTACAACGTTAATTATACATAAAGTTGAAGTACGTGAATTAAAAGTGATCAGTAAGAAGTATTATAACAGTTTCAGTTTGGCGAGTATCCAGATCAATATGTAAAAGTGTTAGTGAACGTGTTCGACAATAAAAATTATAAAACAAATTTCTTCATTAAGTGTAATTTTTGAATAAAAGATTCCTTTCCGTTTCACAACCTGTATAGAGATACATGTTCGACCCAAACAGCTAGCCGGAGGACATTTGAAATGAAATCAAACACAAAACTAATACTGCCGCAAATTGCTAACGCCAGATGGAGCTACAAACCAAACAAATGAATGACGTCATAAGATGGCTTCCACTCACATTGAAGTAAACACAATATAAGATCTCCAAGTTTTAATAATTTACGTAAAACATATTACGTAATCACAATTTGCTCTCGCACATTTGATCAGGTATTAGGAGTTAAGAGTAGTCAGACGGAGGTGGCTCCAGTAGTTGGAACACAGCACCTCACGTAGACCATAGTAGGCTCGTTGTGCTTCCAATGTGACCCCTGGAGGAAGTCATAAAGGGGGGACCTGAAGAGCGACCACATCCAGATGAAGATATGCGCTAAATAGGAGGGCTCCCTAATCACTCCAACATGACATCAGTCCTGACGCCGGCTAGCCCTCCCTTAGCCAGCTGCCACCTGGGGATCAAAGAAGGAAGGAAGGGAGGGCAGTAATCCCGCCTACCGCCAGGGACAAATCTTTCCAGAGCGCAAGCTCCACCGTCCTGCCACAACATACCAACCGCCGTCGCCTGGCCCTACAACCCTGAAACAGATGAGGTGAAACAGATGAAAATAAATGATGGGAACAGGAAAATCATGGTAGGGAAACCACCACCTACCAAACCGAAGAAACCACGAAAAACATGTGGTCTGAGTGGCCAGTCCGACGGGAATCGAACCCAGGACTTCCCGACTGCGAGCTTCACGCATTACTGCGGAGCCTTCATACTCGGTTAATCGGATATAAATTGTCTCGTTTCAGTTTGGCGAAAAAATATGTTGGCACTACTGAATAAACAGGATGTGCATTGCGCAACGTATTCTCATGTCACATTCAGTAGAGCCAGCAAACTCAAACGAGCCATGAAATATTAACGTGTGATCTCAAATCTCTTGGAAAGCACTCAAGATAACAAGGTCGACGCTCCGAGTCGGCACCACGTAGCCGCGGGTGTGCGAAGTACCACTGAAAGGATTAAATGGAGCTAGAGCAACAACAAAAACATATAGGCACTAGAGCAATAAGGAGATGCGTTTTACTCTTTCGTTTCATATGATACATATCATGAGTCTCGCTCGTTTCTTCCAGCCCTATCGTTCGAAAAGTAGCAACGAATATACCGAACGATGGTCGAGCTTCTGGTTCACACGCCTTCTCGTGGGAAATGAGCACTGACTCGTTCGAGAGCTGAGAAGGTTGATAGTTTCAGCCCCACGTATGGAAAGCTAGTTTGAAGAAGATGTATTATATTTCAACTGTTGGGGAACCGAACTTGAAATTCGTTGCAACCACACGTATAGTAAACAGTTTCCGGTAGCCTTCGCCCCAAATGTACTTTCAGGTGGCCTTTGCCCCAAGTTTAAAAAAATATTAACTTTGTAATTTGACTGTTTCTTTAAATATTATATTTATGTTTACCTCGGCTGCGTCAATATTATTGTTAGAGACATGGATGTCTTGACAGGGTTGTGGTGCGACAAGAATGTAGGCTTACACAGATTATAATTTTACTTCACTCCTTTTATTAATGCTTGATACGATTTAAATAACACTACACTGATATAGAGAGAGATGTGAGATTTTTTATTAATTACTTGCACTTTTTAACATGTAAACTATTTTCGTCTCACACGAATACATATTATATTTCTTGAGGACACTTTTTGCGTCTGGTTAGTAACGCTGTCTGCAGGCAACTGAACGTAAATTTGTAAAAATTTCTCCTTTTCAGTTTCTGATTGGCTAATCCTACTCCAATAGAATACCTTCATTTAACTAAAGCTTTTTCTGGTTGTTGATAGGCTATTTTATAAACTGTCACTAAAATTATATTATTGTTGCTCCAATAATGACTAGTAGCATTACTAAACATTCTTACTTATTATTGCCTCAAGGTTACCTCATTGTTACCTCATTGTTAGCAACTTTTAACCTATTATTCTCACAGCTCCTACATTATTAAATTAAGTGATACATTCATATAACATTATTGAACATGTATACAATAAACATATATAATGACTGTAATATACACTTTTTATATGTCGTTACATACACACATTGCTTTAAGGCGGGCTGTTACTGAATTTATATTTATATAATTTGACTGAAATCATTTAAGTGTTAAAAATACTGCCTCAGAACTCACATCATAGCGTTGTTGTCACGCGTATGCTTCGGTGCGTTAGGGCAAATGAATCACAGTATCATATGCCATATTTTCGTCTTCGCCTCCAGCGACCGTTGCGGGCAAAGCTTCTTTTACTACATTATATTACACAAATTCCATTTTGTCACGTTCTATTCTGTTATTACACCAAAGCTGAACATATTGTATATCAAATTGTTCCAAATAAATATCATACAAGTTTTATATACAATTTAATTCCGAATTTTTGTGAGAGAGAGAGAGAGAACTCAGAGGCATGCGTATAAACTTTAGTTAAACACACATTACAAGTTACATATAATACAATAAATTAAGCACTGATTATTATTCTTTAAACTGCAGAAATTTCACAATGCCATTAAAGTAAATTATGATACTACCAACCTTAACATTAACTCATTCAAAAGTTGTTGTTTTACCTACTTTAATATTATATACAGTGGTTGCACATAAAATTAATTTTTGTTTTAACGAGGTACAAATTAACAAACTTAGAAAGTAAAGTTGATACTGACAAAAATCTCTAATGGAAAACTAACGATATCTGAGAGCGCTTTAATGTTAATAATACACAGTACGAAATCTGAAATACTCGTAGTATAAAAATAAAACCAATGTGTTTTTTCTTAAAAGCAAATTTAAGAATATTTCAACACTTGTTATTCAAATATTATTATTTTTATTATTATTTGTTTTCTCGGCAGTAATCCCGAGGCACTTTCATGCATCGCTTTTTCCGGTTTACATACGTTCTGAATATAAAACCCTTCATTTAATTAAAAAAAAACATCTTTACATGCATCACTGGACTGCATACCGGAACATCACGCGAACTCAAGACTCCGGCATCAAGATCAGTGTAGCAAACAGACTAAGTTCTGGTCTTCCTCTTCAGTTTGGTCACACTGGTCGGTATATCAAACGGAATGTCTCAGGCGGTAACGTCTGTAGCGCGCAATCGGGAAGTCGTGCCCTTTCTGACCCGTTGGTTCTTTTAGGGGCTTTCCCCGGGTCGCTAGGCGCAGGTGGGAAGGTTCATTACATCCCTCGAGTTTCCTGTCCCTCCCTTTCACGACCTCTGATCTATCGTGCCTCTTGATCCAGACGCCCTCTGTCTCCTATCACCTCACCCCTCCGTCCCGGGGTTGAAGTCAGGGGCTTAGGCATAAAAGATCTTGTAGGCCGAGGTGCTAAGTCCACCTCGGCACCTAGTCCTACCCAACTAGCCCGAAGACACGAATGGTACAAATTAATGACAAAACTCGTCCGATGAACAGTTCTAATAAGCACTGAACAGGCCTGATATTTAAACTTCAACATTCTTTTCATAATTATCTAGACTCAAAACATATGCATACGTGGGTTTTGTTTAGTTGCAGTGTTTACCATATCGTAAGAAAAATCTATAAAAGGCTAAAAAAAAGTTCAGTCCGTACATCGCCACTTATCGCCCGTGGAGTAGCATACACTATGTGATCAAAAGTATCTGAACACCCCCACAAACATACGTTTTTCATCTTAGGTGCATTGTGCTGCCACCTTCTGCCTGGTACTCATTATCCGCGACCTCAGTAGTCATTAGACATCGTGAAACAGCAGAATGGGACGCTCCGTGGAACTCACGGACTTCGAACGTGGTCACGTGATTGGGTGTTACTTGTGTCAGAAGTCTGTACGCGAGATTTCCACACTCCTAAACATCCCTAGGTTCACTGTTTCTGATGTGATAGTGAAGTGGAAACGTGAAGGGACAGTACAGCACAAAAGCGTACAGGCCGACCTCGTCTGTTGACTGACAGAGACCGCTGACATTTAAAGAGGGTCGTAAAGAGTAATAGGCAGACATCTATCCAGACCATCACATAGGAATTACAAACTGCATCACGATCTACTCCAAGTATTATGACAGTTAGGCGTGAGGTAAGAAAGCTTGGATTCCATGGTCGAGCGGCTGCTCATAAGCCACACATCACGCAGAAAAATGCCAAACGACGCCTCGCTTGGTGTAAGGAGCGTCAACATTACACGATTGAACAGTGGCAAAACGTTGTGTGGAGTGACGAATCACGGTACACAATGTGGCAATCCGATGGCAGGGTGTGGGTATGGCGAATGCCCGGTGAACGTCATCTGCCAGCGTGTGCAGTGCCAACAGTGAAATTCGGAGGTGGTGGTGTTATGGTGTGGTCGTGTTTTTCCTGGGGGCTTGCAGCCCTTGTTGTTTTGCGTGGCACGATCACAGCGCAAACCTACATTGATATTTTAAACACCTTCTTGCCTCCCACTGTTGAAGAGCAATTCGGGGATGGCGATTGCATCTTTCAACACGATCGAGCACCTGTTCGTACTGCAGGGCTGTGGCGGAGTGGTTACACGACAATAACATCCCTGTAATGGACTGGCCTGCACAAAGTCCTGACTTGAATCCTATAGAACACCTTTGGGATGTTTTGGAACGCCGACTTCGTGCCAGGCCTCACCGACCTACATCGATACCTCTCCTCAGTTCCGCACTCCGAGAAGAAGGGCTGCCATTCCCCAAGAAACCTTCCAGCACCTGATTGAAAGTATGCCTACGAGAGTGAACGCTGTCATCAAGGCTAAGGGTGGGCCAACACCATACTGACTTCCAGCATTACCGATGTAGGGCACCACGAACTTGTACGTCATTTTCAGCCAGGTGTCGGATACTTTTGATCATGTGTATTTCTCCAACATTGGAGAGAGCATAGCATCGGCTTTCTGAATGATACGTCCATGTTATTAAGAGAAACTTCCCGGCTATACCCACTAAACAAAGGTAATACAATAACGATACAAGGCTGGCCCCGTAGCTCAGTCGGTAGAGCACCTGCCTGTTGTGCTAGGGGTCCCGGTCTCGATTCCGGCTGCGGGGTGGGAATTTTTCTCTAGCCAAAATTAATCCGTATCTTCCCCAGAGTCTGGAAGTATGAATGAGAGTGTGAATGTGTGTATGACCTAATGATTGAAAACCAAAGTGCAAGAAACCCAACGACAAAATTTGCACGAGTTAACACCATTGCCAATAGACAATAAGTTCCAAAGGAACCGCCGCCGATAACACCAATGTAGTTAAAGGCGGTTTATAAATGGAACTAAGAAAAAAGTGATACATGTTATGTAGTGCACAAAGACTGAGATAAGGTTCTTAACGTTGCAAAACACACTAGGTTAATAAATCTTGGAATATTTTTAAATGTACAACAGCATATTTTGAAAGGGCTGAACTATGAGAAGCGTTATCTGGCCTAAATTGCTTGTTTAACAGAGTTTCAATGTTTCTTTTATAAGCTTGTGTTTTGTGTGTCTTGTGTTTTTTCACTTGCATAAAACTCAGTGATGTTTTAAAAATAATCACGTTATATATTTTATACATTATTCAACAGTCTTGAGAACATAAAAAAGTAAAAAATAAAAACTTCAAACTTCCATGACTGTTGCTGTGGCCGAGCGGTAAGCGTATTGGCCGCTCAACCTAGAGATCCCAGGTTCGATTTCCGGCTGGGGAAGGCACATTTTCCCTAACCAGAAAAAGTTCCTACCCCCCAAAAAGCCTGGAAGCGTTGAAGGGGATCTGAATACCAAAAGGTAATAAAACCAACGATAATAAATATACAGCTCAATTAATTATAACACCATAAATGTTCCTCTTGTCGTAGAAGTCGAAGAGGACTATACTAATGAAGCAATTAAAAAAATAAATTTTAAAAATTTCATATGAAGCAATAGGAAAATCGGGATGGGAAAATCTCATGAAAAGGCATTGCTAAAGATGACTGATAAAGTTGGAAACTGTGTACCTATCGCTTTTCTATTCTGAGTTGTACTGTTCGAGTTATGCTGTTCACACAGACATCTACACACAGAGAGAAAGAGAAACACATAGAACCTTTTCTAAAAATTGGATGTGTTCATTCAAACTATTCTACGAAAGCATATTACTTTCTCTACTACGTGTAGTAAGTAGGAGAAGTATTGCATTCCGCTCAAAATTTCGATATCAAGCTTTCACCAGAAATATACGTTTTGAGGCCCTCTGGATCCAAAAAAAAAAGGTTTAGAAAAACGTCCGTGAATGTGTCTGTGAACAGCATAACTCAAAAACAAAATATGGATAACTACCAAACCTGGTATTTAGATCCAATATCTTTCAAAGATGCACATGAAGATTTTCAAGAATATCCCCCCACCCAAGGCTACCCTTTACATGGAACATTTTTCGAAAATTTAGATTTTTTTCAAAAATGACTAACGATTTTGATTAAAATATCATATGTTTAAGACATTTTCATGACAAATGAAATGTATATCTTGAATTTTATAGGAATGTCCCCAAAAATCCTCTTCATTCTGAATGATGTTTACACAACTGTAAACCGAAGAGATAGACAAACCTTTACTATACAAAAAATGTAGATCTCGTTAAAACACACAATTTATGTCATAAGCATTTTTTCCGAGATATTCCTTGTTATTTTCAAATGCGAATTCGTTATTCTTTTTTTTTATGTCATGCAAAGAGAATGGAATGCGCCACATAGCAACCAGCGCTTAAAAGACTTGACTATCGCTTTACACCTACCATATTCCCCTTGCACCAACAAGAAAATAGCAATAAGATTAACCTATCGATTAATATGAAGTATATGGGGAATAAACGTTTGTAAAAATAGTTTGTACAAGAGAAGAGAAATTCATGTGAGTGTAACACATCAGAATTTTTTTTTCTATCTACTTCATGTTAATCCAGATATACATTTGCAGAGATAGTTTCATTACATATTTCGTTGAAGCTACAAGGGAGATAGAGGAAACGTAATGGATAGTCGGATGTTTCTTCAAGGCTACCGCTCGTTTCATAATTTTCATACGAGCGTCTTAATTACCATTATAGTCAAGTTGTATACGACTGTTTTTGGTCGACCACACTATAATTTCAAAATGTTGAGTTTTTAGAAAAACATCTTACCTTGTTAATTGTGTGTAATTAAATGCTGATCGGATGGCAGCACTGCTGACAGGACCTTGAGCGTGTCTCGAGCAGTGCAACACATAGCATACTGTTGAGTCCACGCCGTATTTAATGATTTTTGCAGGTAACGTGAAAGCAACACATATTGAAGCAATGGAAATGAAGCCAATTTATTAGAATATTAACATTACAATGAATAGAATTTCTTTTATTTTAAATACACATATTTTATCTGGTGAATGGATCCAGCTGACTGCTGATTTAAAAGTTCTGAAAGGTATGGGGGATAGGGGAGCTGCGCGCGCCGCCGAGTAAGATCATAGTGAGTCGCTGATGCCATAACAGTTCAGTTACGTCACAATTAATCAGCGTATTATAGTGTGGTGAACCTAAAATTCCATACTCTTTCATGACATGGCAAGAAACAACAAACAACGACAGCACTTTAAATAAATGACACAGTATTGAAAATTCAAACCAATAACAATGGTGCCTACAAATGGCTGATGCCACAGAAAACGTTATTTGAAATAAATTGTATGTTTTAAAGAGACCTGTATTCTTCTGAGTTGTAAGCTTTTTTTTCTATCTATGGTTTACAGATAAACAAAATTATACAAAATACCTTCCGAATGAAGAAGACTTCATAGGCTATTCTCAGAAAATTCCAGGTATACATTCTATTTGTCACATAACTGCCTTAAACATGTGGTATTTTAATAAAAATCGTTATGGGCATTTTTGAGAAAATAAATGATTTTGAGAAATATTCTATGTATACGCTAGTTTGGGGTGGATGGACTTTTATGAAAAATCTTTGTGTTGCATCCTTGCAAGTTTGGTATTTATGGACATTTTTGAGTTACGGACCTTTTTCTTAAAACCCTCCTTTCTATTTACTTATTTAGTCGGGGGTGGTTAAAAACATATATTGATGAAATATTTTGGGTGGATTGCAATATGTTCTCTACCGAAGTACGTAGAGAAAGTAAAAAGGCGTTTTTATTATTATTATTATTATTATTATTATTATTATTATTAAAGTTGACCATAAACGCATATAGAAAGAAATCAGTACCTACTTTCTCTACCTTATGTAAGCGGTATAGGAAGTAAAGTTGATAAGAGGCAAATGTTTTTGGTTCTACAAGAAACCTGGTGAATGTCATTTGTTTCGTTTCACTTGTTTCTCCCCTTGCCCCAGAGAAGTGTTACCAATACAAGAACTTTTCTGTGTAGGTTTATATATTCTTTGTTAGTATTCCGCCTTAGTAATGTTATTTGTTGTTTGGAACAGAGTATTGGAAACCATAAATATGGACGAGGCGAGGCCCAGGAAAAAAAATGTTTTAAGATCTTGGAACAGGTTCTGTGCCGCGTGTGTATAATATCTCTAGAAAAAGAAAGTCTAAGGAAAAAGAAAATGCAGAACATAAAGAAAGATAGTAGGGAGATTCGGAACAGAATGTGCTATTACTACCAAAACAAAGTTACTTCGTGGGTATTGCTAAATTAAACTGATTCCCCCAATATGGAAATGTATAACATTCTATGAAGAATTGTGGATAAAATGAAGTTAAAAGAAAACATTTTAAAGTAAATAGCTTGTAGAATCACTAGAATGGTTAGAGAAAGTTGCGTAAGTGTTACTTAGGATTTTGATCTAACAAAAGCTCATTATTCAAATTGTTATTCCCATTTTCTAGTTTACTTAACGGGAGACTAAATGGCGAAAGCTGACAAAAATGACATTGTTAGTTTTTTTAGTCTTATTAATTGGAAGTTTCTCTTTATTTCGATATACAGGATACTTCAGGATCTGTGACAAACTCTGAGGCGATAGATCTCTCAGAGGGGAACATTTTTTGTCAAGCAACCACCATCCTCCGACGCATCGTTACGGAGTTATTCATCCCTGTTTGAAGTGTATCCGGTAGGATAGGTTTGAGAGGCACAACAGTACACTTTGACACTGTGTTTGTTTACAACCGCTGAATCAAGTGACAGCGCCTCTTTCTTGTCCCTTACGTCTGGTTAGGTTTAGTAGGTCTGAGATGCACAACCCAATTTAACTCAAACGGGGTGGCAGATGATCACCAACGATCCCAACCCAGATGTTTACGGAATACTTTTGTTGTTGTCCAACGAACACTGCATGAGACTTCTCAACATTCCAGATGTGGCTGTTCTTGCTGTATCCGTCTCGTGTGGAGCAGGCCTCATCGCTAAACAATATGCACGCGGGAAAGTAGGATCTGCGCTACTTCGCTGCAGAAACCACTGGACAAACTGTAAACCAAGTCCCTGTACCTTCTGCAGGTGGTATGTGTGGAGCTGTTACTCACAAAAACGGAGTCTCAGACCTACCAAACCTAGTCAGACCTAAGGGACAAGAAAGAGGCGATGTTACTTGATTCAGCAGTTGTGAACAGAGTCAAAGTGTACTGGCTGTGCCTCTCAAACCTATACTACCGGATAGGCTTCAAACACGGATGAATAACTCCGTAACGATTCGTCGAAGGATGGTGATTGCTTGACAAATAATGTTCCCCTCTACGAGATCCATCGTTCCTCAGAGTTTGTGGCAGAGGTCCTGAAACATTCTGTATATTTTATCACTGTAGGCACAATACTTATATTTTAAATATATCTTCTACTGCACCTACCATTTTGTATTGTCACTTCTACACTACTTCCCAGAAAGAATTCATTACTCCTACACACTTTGGAGTAGAGAGGATATTTCTTTCTTTACAAACATATGTGAGTTTTTGTTTTCTCATATTTTGATTTGAGGAGATTTTTCTTTCTCTAGCATAAATGAACCGTTTTCTCAGAAATTATTGAAGATAGCTAAATTAAATTTTAGAATGACAAAAACAACCTCTAAGTGATGTTGTATCTGCTTTGGTGTTAGTGATATGTTTGGTTCTGTTTCTTTTTAAAAAAATTTGATGTGTTACACTCACATGACTTTCTCTACTCTTGTACAAACTATTTTTCCAATCTCTTATTCTCCATCTATTTCATATTAATCGAGATAAACATTTGCAGAAACGATCTTTAAACATGCAAAGAGAATTACATTTTACACATAGGAACCAGTTCTAAAAATACTTGACTATCGCTTAAGGCCTGCTATGTTCCCCTTGTTTTGTATTGGCAAGGGCAATATAGAAATACAGTAGCCTTTAAGCTTAGACATATCTCTTAATAGCTGGTTGCTAGGTGCAGCACCATTCTCTTTGCAACAGATTAATACTCTTTGCATATCCAAGACAAAAAAATGAATAACGAATTCCCATTTTGGAAAAAGTATAAGTATTGGAAAATTTAAGGGAATAACAAGCAATATCTCGAAAATGATTCACTCAACAAAAAAATGTGTAGGACATAAATTGTGTATTTTAACGGGATTTACATTTTTTGTGTAGTAAAATTTTGTCTATCTCTTATGGTTTACCAGTTATGCAAAAGTCGTTCACAATGAAGAATACTTTTGGAGACATTCCCAGAAAATTCGAGGTATACATTTAATTTGTTATGAAAATATCTTAAACATATGATATTTTAATCAAAATCTTCATAGCCATTTTGAGAAAATTAAAATTTTCGAAAAATGTTCCATGTCAAAGGTAATCTGGGGTGGGTGGATTTTCTTGAAAACCTTCGTGTCGCACCTCTGGAAGATACTGAACCTAAATACCAAGTTTGGTGTTTATCCGACTGTTCGTTTCTGAGTTCTGCTGTTCACAGACAGATAGGCACACACAGACACACAGACACACACACGGACATGTTTCCAAAAATGCGTTTTTGGATTTGGGGGGTCTCAAAACATATATTTCCGTGAAATCTCAGTATCGAATTTTTGGGTGGAATACAATACTTCCCCTACTTACTATACGTAGTAGAGAAAGTAAAAATCGGATGTGATACGTTGACATGACACTCCCTACCCTCTATCTTTATTAGTGGATATCCAAAATATTCTTAATAAATCTTATTTTTCTATCTACTACATTTAATCCAAATAAACCTTTGCAAAAATAGCTATATTGCACATTTCCTCACAAATCCAAAGATAACAGCGATAGTCAAACTGGACGCTAAATGCTGGGCTTAATATTCCATACTGTTTCCATGCAATCGCGAGAAACAACTGAAAATCAATGGAACTTTAAAAGAATAAGTATTGGGCATTTCGAACCTTTAATAACGGATATTCTAGAAACGGCTTATGCCACAAAAAACTTATTTTAAGTAAATTGGTGTTTTAAAGAGATCTACAATCTTTGTATAGTACGTTTTCGTCTATCGTTTGACGTTTACCAGTTATACAAGATTATAGAAAATTCCTTCCAAATAAAGTGGACTTCATAGTCCATTCTCAGAAAATTCGAGGTATACATTTTATTTTCCAGGTAAATATCTTTAATATATGGTATTTTAATCAAAATCGTTGGAGCCATCTTTTTAGAAAATCAATATTTTCTAAAAAAAATGTTCCATGTAAAGGGTGGTTTGGGGTGGGGTGTTTTTCTTGAAAATCTTTGTGTAATATCCTTGGAAGATACTGAACCTAACTACCAAGTTCGGTATTTATCGGACTTTCCGTTTTTGAGTTATGCTGTTCACAGACACACACACACACACACACACACACACACACGGACCTTTTTCTAAAAATGTTTTGTATTAAGCGGCCTCAAAACATGTATTTCCGGTGAAATCTCGCTATCGTATTTTTGGGTGGAATGCAATATTTTCCCTTCTTATTATACGTAGTAGAGAAAGTAAAAAATCGCTGATAATAACTATGAAAATGATTTTTGTCCTCCTGAAGAATGCAAATTCTGTAAAATTACAGAAATCCACAATTTCAGACCCATCCATTTGAAATTTTAATACAGCAATCAGGGTTTAATGTACAATGTGTACACTAAATTTCATGCATATATTTAAATTAGTTTCAGAGGTGTTCACTTTGTTTTTGTTACTGCTTTGAAAAACTGTTCCATGCGATGCAATTGTTTTCTGAAAGACTTCATATTTTATAATTAAACTGTTTAATATATATTAATAAATTTTGATACGATTTTTTAGTTATTCTAGTAGTTTGGCAGAAAATAAATGTTAAATATGAGACTTCAATTTTGGCTTAAAAATTTACAAAAATTGAATATTATTGTTTATATCACAACTAAAATTGTGCTCATTGTAATTAAACACAGCCAACTGGGAGTAAAGATTCCAGTTGGCTTGGTCTAAGCGCCATCTATGTAGGTGTGTGGAACATATATCTTGTGTTAAGAGATTAATATGACATGGAAAGTGAAAGTGGTCACTAGAGTGCAAACCAGAGATGACATTCCATTGCAAGGAAACTGCTAAATGTGGTGAACAATTGTTAACAGAAATGTTTCTCATAATTTTGATCATGCCAATAACAAGGAGGTGCACAAGGTTACATTGATTTGTACCGAAAATTACGTCGTGTAGAACAATTTGAAAATGAGAATGTGCCGAGAAATGGAAACCCGAGAAAAGAGAGCTTAAAACTTATAACGCTAAAATAACACCGTTTCTGGCTTTATGTAATTTAAACTCATTTAGTGCAAAGGCGTCCGAAATAGGACTCGCGGTTACGTCGTGAGTCGCGGTTACATCTCCGTAATCGGTGATAATCACCAGTGTCTTTCCTTCCCTTGCGCGCGACCAAGCAGCCTACTTGAACACACACTACCGAGGCCAGTCTATCGATAGTCTTGAGAGAGGCACATACACACATAGATTGAACAGTGGGTGTGCTACGAATAATAGCCTTGTCAACTCCTTCAACATCAAAGAAGAGGAAGTTCCAAACGGAATGGGAATGGAGAATTAGGTAGTTTGTTATTTATTAGCCCCATGTTTTGGCGCCAATTTGAAGAAGTTATGTTTGTTGTAGGAGTTGTCTTTTGCCCCAAGTTTAAAAAAATATTATTTAGCTTTGTAATTTGACTGTTTCTTTAAGTATTTAATATTTATGTTTGCCTCGGCTGCGTCAGTATTTGTTAGAGATATGGAAGTCTTGGCAGGGAATGATGCGACAAGAATGTAGGCTTACACAGATTTTAAGTTTTAATTCACTCCTTTTAATTAATCCTTGACACAAATTTAATAGCACTTCACTGATATCAAGAGCGAGCTGTGAGACGTTTTTTTATTTAATAATTACACTTTTTTAATACGTAAACTATTTCTCGTCTCACACGAATACGTATAAAATCTCTCGAGGACGCATCACGCATCTGATTAGTAACACTGTTTGCAGGCAACTGAACTGATTTCAAGCGCCTAAACTGTATTTCAAGTCTCTGATTGGCTAATCCTATTCCAATAGAATACCTGCATTTAACTAAAGCCTTTTTCTGCTTGTTGATTGGCTATTTTTATAAACGGTAACTAAAATTACATTATTGTTACTCCAAGAATCACAAGTAGTACTGTTAAACTTTCTTACTCATTATTGACTCAAGATTACCGCATTGTTACCTCATTTTAGCAACTTTTAATTTATTATTCTCACAGCTCCTACATTATTAAATTACGTAATATATTCACATAACATTATTACATATGGATACAATAATATAAACATATACAATGTCTGTAACATACACTTTGTATATATTGTTAAATACACATATTAGTTTAAGGCGGGCTGTTATTGAATTTATATTTTATATAATTAGACTGAAATCATTTAAGTGTTAAAAATACTGCCTCAGAATACTTGTTTTGTTTCTGAATATAACGAAAACATTAAGTGTCTTATATGTTTGAAAATTATGCATGGCATACTACGAAGTAATATACAGCGGTACTATTGCACATGTCATGTTGAATATGCAGAACTGAAAGGTATTATCACTATTAATTATTATTATATGCAATATCGTTATTGCAATAATAGGCATATTATTATTATTAATATTATTATTACTACTATAGAGCTGCAGATTACTTGAATGACCTTTATTGATTCATTATTTCAAGATTGCCACGAGCCAAGAAACTAACCGAGCTAAAGGGAGGGAGTTTGTTAAATCAAGTATGATGGACGTGGTAAAAATTGGGTACCTCCAGGAACTGATTAATTTTAAAAACAACTTGCACCTTTGAGTTGTTGTCCACTGATACAAGTAGACAAGTGAACGTGAAAATCCGTAAATTTGCGTACTTCTCTCTAGCTCTTGATGAAAGTACAGATTTGATTGACACAGCTCAGTTAGCAGTTGTTGAAGAATTAAATGTCGGAGAGTATGTGCTAGAATTATTTCCTTTGGAAGACACTACTAAACGAGAAGACATATTCAATGTTTTGTATGTGTGTAAACAAACACAAGTTAGAGTGGTCCAAGATGGCGAGCGTCAACTGCAAAGAATGGAGCTGGCTCGATGATTGGAGATAAGAAAGGGTTAGTTGGCAGGCTCAAAGCCTTTCTTAAGGAAAAGGGTGTAGTAAATGTTTGGACCTTGCGTTGCATTCTACACCAAGAAGCCCTTTCTGTATTAAATAAATATTTCCAAGTGTAGAGTGCAGTACATTAGCTGTTAGCAAATACATGACATTTGTGAAACATAACGTTGTATATATTAATTACAAGTGTTTCTTCGTAATTAAACACTGCTGCTGTATAACTCTACAAATAATACAGATCTCTGAATGAGTACATTCATTTCCAAAAGTCATATGTGCCCACTCTGAACTCATATGACACCTCTTGCTGTCTGTGTCACGCGCAAACAGCGCAGCCGTTGCGACTGCTTTGCGGGTTGCGTTTCCAGTTAGACTCGGAGCTGAAGGCTGTTTTGTCCGCCCTTGATTTAGTGCCTTACTTCGTCTTTTTCTGTTCATCTGCAGCTAATTTAGGATTGTAAATAGGCAAAAATCGCTATCTGACTCTTTAAAAGCTTGTGCAGCTTTAAAAATTACATAGAACTAAAGTAGAAAGTTTGTAGTGTTTAATAACAGTAAAATCCATATTCTGAATTTCAGCAGTCTGGCTTTTCTTTCCAATGGGTCTCCTTAGTAAACGAGCTTAGTGAACTTAGAACCGAGCGGGATTGCTCAGGTGGCAACGTCTATGGCCAGCATCCGGAGGTCCCGGGTTCGATTCCGGGTAACGCCACTCTGACCCTGATTTTTCCTTTCCCCCGTTTCCTCTCATTTCAACTCTCCCTTTCATGCTTCAGCTGTACTTTCAGGACCTGCGGTGCTGGCGGTGTCGGACAGATGGTGTGGTTGCTTGCGCATTAGAAAGATTACTCCCTGTGCACGCCAGGGAACCTTATCTCGCCCGTTAGGGTTGCTTCGCCGCCCTTTATCGCGACTCTATTGGTGCGCGGATGTTCAAACTGGAAATATTAGCGACTTCTGCGCGTCTCTGTGGGCCTATCTGCCTGCGGACCTGAGATCCCCTACAGCTCCTTCACCTCATCCCTGCCTCCGGGGGTTGCAGCTATAATAGATCAAGATGGTAGCAGTACGTGAGTTCCCCATCCAATAAACACATCCTACATTCTAGTGAACTTAGAAGGTATGCATCTACATCCTGCAAACATTTTAGTCTGATATCTTAAATAACTTCTGAGATAATGGAGTCCTGAATTCAGCAGATTTAACATTGGATGGATAGGGTTTTTAATCTCCCCTTAAGGCTATCTATCTGCGAAATTTGAAAAATCCACAGTCTATAACATTTTGGTTGAAATTTATGGTTATTACACAATATAAATGGCAAATCTTTTTGCCATGTTTCAAAATTGTATCCTGAATGGTTATTTAAATATTAATTCTTTATTGTGTGAGTTAATTGTGAATAAAAATGTTCCACGCGCTGCTTGTTAAAAATATTCACATAAAAAATTCACAGATTTGTAAATGCGTTTACAAAGGGATCTATCTTGTTTATATTAACCGCTAATTATTATAGGAAAGTATTACTTTTCGTCAAAGTAATGTTTCCAAAAATGTTTTTACTTTCTCTACTACGTATAGCAAGTAGGGGAAGTATTGTATTCCACCCAAAAATTCGATACCGAGATTTCACCGGAAATACATGTTTTGGGACTCCCTGAATCCAAAAAAGCATTTTTGGAAACATGTCCGTGTGTCTGTCTGTGAACAGCATAACTCAGAAACGAACAGTCGGATAAACACGAAACTTGGTATTTAGGTTCAGTATCTTCCAGAGATGTGACACGAAGGTTTTCAAGAAAATCCCCCCACCCCAGATTACCCTTTACATGGAACATTTTTCGAAAACTTTAATTTTCTCAAAAATGGCTGTAACGATTTTGATTAAATATCATATGTTTAAGATATTTTCATGACAAATAATATGTATATCTTGAATTTTCTGGGAATGTCTCCAAAAGTATTCTTCATTGTGAACGACTTTTGCATAACTGGTAAACCATAAGAGATAGACAAACTTTTACTACACAAAAAATGTAGATCGCGTTAAAATACACGATTTATGTCATATACAATTTTTTTTGTTCAGTGAACCATTTTCGAGATATTGGTTGTTATTTCATTAAATTTTTCAATACTTATTTTCTCAAATGGGAATTCGTTATTCGTGTTTTTGTCTTGGATATACAAAGAGTATTAATCTGTGGCAAAGGGAATGGTGCTGCACCTAGCAACCAGCTATTAAGAGATATGTATGTGCTTAAAGGCTACTGTATTTCGATACTGCCCTTGTAAATATACATTCCCCTTACATCTACAAGAAAATTAGCAATAAGATAGAGGTTGCAAATGTTTATCTCGATTAACATGAACTAGATGGAGAATAAGCGTTTGTAAAAATAGTTTGTACAAGAGTAGAGAAAGTCATGTGAGTTTAACACATCAGATTTTTTTTTTGGTTTCAGGGGTCTCAAAACACATATTTCCGATGAAATCTCGATATCGAATTTTTGGGTGGAATACAATACTTCCCCTGCGTATTATACGTGGTAGAGGAAGTAAAAAGTTTTGGGACAAAACAAGATTTAAAGTTGGCCGAGCCCTTTAATATGCATGCGCCTATATATGTATAGCTTCAGATAATTTGCAGTTGGAATGCGCCAAGTGGAAAACACAACTTTTTTTTTTTAAAGTTTAGATCTGATACTATTTTATTATGAAAAAATTATTTATTTATTGTATTTAATTTTTTAATTTTCCCCGTTTTTGTTCAAACTTCACAGATGATACCTTAACGTAACGTTCAAATAACCAGAATATAGAAGGCTTATTTTGAATTAGCCTTAATTGATTTAGGCATATTAAGGAATGAACCAGGTTTTAATTAGTAAAGAAGTACTGTAACAAACATGGTCCTATGCCCAGCTTGTTTGTTTAGCGTGTCGTAGCTGTCATCTGTCACAAGTGTTATGTTTCGCAAGAAAGTAAGCTGATATAAACACACACACACACACCCTCTGTCAAGTGTCAATAACCCCTGGCGAGGAAGCCAGGTAGGGGCGTCTAGACACGGAACGCTCCACGTGTCATAGTCCAGTGTGTCAGGTCAGGGGTAATCGATTTCTGTCACAGCGCGTGCCATCAACCCTCCATGCAAATTAAATACTTTTATCAGCTGGCTATAAAAATGATTAGCGCTTAAATGCGGCTGCATCAAAGGGTTTATTTATTAACGCTTGGCGGTGTGATAGAGGCAGAAGAAAGAAGCCAAAATTTCAAACAAACCTTATAGCTAATCAAAAACATAGGAGAGAGAATGAGACGAATTTTTACTTTCTCTACCATGTGCATAGTACGCAGAGAAGCTATTGCATTCCACCCAAAATTTCGATATTGAAATTTCAGCGAACATACATGTTTTAGGCCCCCTAAGTCCCAAAAAAGCATTTTTAGAAGAAAAAAACCAGTGTATCTATCTGTGTTTGTGAACAGCATGATTCGAGAACTAAATGTCGGATAAATACCACACCTGGTATTTAAGTCCAGTATCTTCCAAAGGTGCGACACGAAGGTTTTCAAGAAAACTCCCCCACCCAAACTACCCTTTACATAGGATATTTTACGAATTTTTTTATTATTGCAATAATGAATCTAAATATTTTGATTAAAATACCCAATATTAAAGATATTTACATGAAAAATAAAACTTACATCGTTAATTTTTCGGGAGTAGCCTGTGAAGTCCTCTTCACTCGGCAGGAATTTTATACAATCTTGTCTAGGACTAGGACTAGAAAAGGAGGGGGGCTTAGCATCCCGACCTAGGCAGATCATTTGTGCCTAGGCCCCTAACGTGGCGCTCCCAGGGAGGGAGAGGTGGGAGGAGACAGGGCGGCCGTCAGAGCAGAGGGCAGCGTCCCTACATTCTCCAGGTTGAAACTCTCCGGTTGGCAGCTGGTGCAACCGCTCCCATCCCCCGTTGCAGGCTTGCACATCCCACTGGGGGTCCCGGGACGCGGAGAGCGACATCATTTCGGGGGACGAAGCGGTACAGAGAGCATCCTTTTCCTCTCCATGCAACCCCGAGACTCCACCCACACTTGAATCCTGTACAACCAAGCAAAGAAAACGTGAAGCAAAATGAGAAAGGAGGTGAATTGCAGGGTCAGAAAATTCGGGAGTTGAAATTAACCTTCCCAGCAGTCGCCTAGCGAATCTGGAAACCCCCCAATAAAAAAACATAAATGAGGACGGTCGGCCGCGGGAATCGAACCCACGACCTCCCGAATGCGAGTCACACGCGCCACCGCCTGCACCACCTTGCTCGGCTAATCTTGTATAAGTGGTAAACGTAAGCGTTAGACGGAAACGCACTACACAAAAAATCTGATGTGTTACACTCACATGACTTTCTCTACTCTTGTACAAACTATTTTACAAACGTTTATTCTCCATATGCTTCATGTTAATTGAGATATCGAGATGTCAATCTTATTGCTAATTTTCTTGTAGATGCAAGGGGAACATGGTAGGTTATAAGCGATAGTCAAATCTTTTAAGCGCTGGTTGCTATGTGGCGCATTCTATTCTGTTTGCATATCCAGGACATAAAAAATTGAATAACGAATTTGAGAAAAAGTATAAGTATTGGAAAATTTAAGGACGTAACAAGCAATGTCTCGAAAATGGTTCACTCAACTAAAAAAATGTATATGACATAAGTTGTGTATTTTAACGCCATCTACATTTTTTATGTAGTAACATTTTGTCTGTCTTATGGTTTACCAGTTATGCAAAAGTCGTTCACAATAAAGAATACTTTTGGAGACATTCCCAGGAAATTCAAGATATACATTTTATTTGTCATAAAAATATCTTAAACATATGATATTGTAATGAAAATCGTTAGAGCTATTTTTGAGAAAATTAAAATTTTCGAAAAATCATCCATGTAAAGGGTACTCTGGGGTGGGGGGATTTTCTTGAAAACCTTCGTGTCGCATCCTTGGAAGATACTGAACCTAAATACCAAGTTTGGTGTTCATCCGACTGTTCGTTTCTGAGTTATGCTGTTCACAGACAGACACACACGCAGACACACAGACACACAGACAGACACACAGACATACACACGGACATGTTTCCAAAAATGCTTTTTTTGGATTCAGTGTGTCTCAAAACAAATATTTCCGGTGAAATCTCGGTATCGAATTTTTGGGTGGAATACAATACTTCCCCTACTTACTATACGTAGTAGAGAAAGTAAAAATGTAGGTTCTTTAAAACACACAATGTTATTTCAAATAACTTTTTTACTTTCTCTGTTACGTACAGTAAGTAGGGGAAGTATTGTATTCCACCCAAAAATTCGATACCGAGATTTCACCGTAAATACATATTTTGAGACCCCCTGAATCCAAAAAAAAAGCATTTTTCGAAACATGTCCGTGTGTGTGCCTGTGTGTCTGCCTGTGTGTCTGTGTGTCTGTCTGTGAACAGCATAACTCAGAAACGAACAGTCGGATAAACACCAAACTTGGTATTTAGGTTCAGTATCTTCCAGAGATGCGACACGAAGGTTTTCAAGAAAATCCCCCACCCCAGATTACCCTTTACATGGAACATTTTTCGAAAAGTTTAATTTTCTCAAAAATAGCTCTAACAATTTTGATTAAAATATCATATGTTTAAGATATTTTCATGACAAATAATATGTATATCTTGAATTTCCTGGGAATATCTCCAAAAGTATTCTTTATTGTGAACGACTTTTGCATAACTGGTAAACCATAAGAGATAGACAAACTTTTTGACTAATTTTGAAGATTTAGAAGCTAGTAACAGTGATGTGTCATAATTTAAAATAGAGAGTTGAGGGTTGTTACACTACATCACTATGATATTCCAAAGAATATCAACTCTCTATTTTAGACAAAATTTTACTACACAAAAAATGTAGATCGCGTTAAAATAGACAATTTATGTCATATACATTTTTTTTGTTGAGTGAACAATTTTCGAGATATTGCTTGTTATTCCCTTAAATTTTTCAATACTTATTTTCTAAAATGGGAATTCGTTATTCATTTTTTGTCTTGGATATGCAAAGAGTATTAATCTGTGGCAAAGGGAATGGTGCTGCACCTAGCAACCAGCTATTAAGAGATATGTATTTGCTTAAAGGCTACTGTATTTCTATATTGCCCTTGTAAATATATATTCCCCTTACATCTACAAGAAAATTAGCAATAAGATAGAGTCTGCAAATGTTTATCTCGATTAACATGAAGCATATGGAGAATAAGCATTTGTAAAAATAGTTTGTACAAGAGTAGAGAAAGTCATGTGAGTGTAACACATCAGATTTTTGTTGTTGTTGTTGCATCAGCTATGTTTGAGATATCCGTTATTTATGATTCGCATTGTCCTGTCGACATTCAATGTTTTTTTCCCTATGTCTGGAAACAGTATGGAATTTTAAGGCCAGCGTATAACGTCCAGCTCTAAAACAATTGAGTATCGCTGTTCCCTTTATGACTCAAACGAAATGGGTAATGTAGTTGTAGGTTTATCTCAATTAAAATTAAGTATATAGAAAAATAAGCTTCCGTAAGAATAATTAGAGGGTAGAGCAGGTCATGTGAATGCAACGCATCAGATTTTTCTTTCATATGCCAGGCATTTAATATAAAACAGCGGAATATAACAACACTCCTTTAGACACAACCAATCAGGACGTTCGTCCATGTTAACGTGTCGAAAGGAAATTGTCGCACCTTGTGCTCTACAGTCTGAGATGTAAACTGCCACCGTAACGTAGAATATTAGTGGTGGCTGCACTAGGTCTGGCGGTTGCCATGTTACCCTCCAAATTCAGAGATCCCGGGTTTCATTTCTGCTCGAGAGTGGGAATTTTTCTGTAGTCAGAATTATTCCCCATCCTCCTTACACCTGGAAATACAAATGTTTGTTTATTGAGACAATCCAAAATAATACATTCTCAACAGTAAACTTCATTGTCGACGAGCAATTGTTCCAAACACAAAGCTGCTCCCCATATGGCCCATAAGCTTCAGGGATACCTCGTTCCACCCAGCGATATCTGGTCCCGTTTCTAAGCTGAAGGCACCCAGCAGGCAAAATCAGTTGTGTCCGATGGTAGGGTGATGTTGAAGATTGCGATTGAATGAGAGGACCTACAGCTTTTACCGTAGACGCCGAACCACGTTGGGCCTTGCTGATGCTTCACATGAGCAAGCCAGAGGTGAAAGCATGGATACGACCGACTTAAAATCACCAACCTAGATCCCGAAATCGAACCGCGGAACCTCAGTACGAGAGTCGGAAACGAAACCTCTGCGCTGCCCCGGCGCCCACTAACCTAAGATGTTAAATGTGGTGACCCAAACAAGCCGCTCTTTTTTGTTTATTATTTTTTTTATTTGTTTTATTTTTTTTTTTTTTTGACTTTTGCATTACTGGTAAACCATAAGAGATAGACAAACTTTTACTACACAAAAATGTAGATGGCGTTAAAATATACAATTTACGTCATATACATTTTTGTTATTGAGTGAACCATTTTCGAGATATTGCTTGTTATTCCCTTAAATTTTCCAATACTTATACTTTTTCTCAAATTCGTTATTAATTTTTATATATATATATAATATTTAGATAAATCAGCTTTTCAGTATACGTACTCTGAAGGTAGATCAAGAGATGCAATCAACCTTCTTTCTTTTTTTTTACAGTAGTAGCCTTTTTATTTTTTTTAGGTTTTTTTTACTTTTTTTTTTTTATTTTTTTATTTATTTTTTATTTTATTAGTTTTGTTGTTTTTTTGTAATTTTTGTGCAATATATTTATTTATTTACTTTATTTTGGGATAGGTTTTAGGAGAATATGGAAACTACTACACAAGAAGGATAGATCTCTTTTGTTTCTACTTCTTCTTCTTCTTCTTATCTCTATTCTTAGCATATGCCCTCCTGCAGTGGACACTTAGAGCTTCCTTAAATGCGCGATATCCAAGGCCAAAGTGGTCCTTTTGTTCAACTCCCTGCGTTCCTTCCGGAGAAATCTCTGGAAGGCCTGTAGATTCACTGTGTCCCCAACTTTTAGTACCCAAAAATAGGTGGCAAAGATGAGCCAAGTAAGGGCATCTGTCAGGTTCTTGTCACCGTGCTTGAATTCGAGATTCAGATAGACCTCCCGTGGAAACATCTGCACGCCACTACAAATCACTCCTATGCGTCCATATACCCAGTCCCATATTGGGCGTACGACGGCACAATTCACCAACTTGTGACTCAATGTCCCCACCGCAGAACACCTGAGGCAGATTTGATGTTGCTCTGCCATGCCGCCACAATTTGTCAGCTGTCGGGGCAACCTCATTGACAGCCGAGTAAACCGCAGCTTTCCAGTCAGTGGGGATCTTCGGATTCTGAAATTTATTCCAAATTGTACTCCATCGTCTAAGCGATAGTTTTGTTGTACCCGCGGTAGAACACTGGTGGTAGACAACAGATGATCTTGGTTCAAAGGTGCAGCACAGGACGAAGCGAAAGGTCATCAGGTAGTGCTGCCCTCTGCATTTCTTTACTTCGTGGTTTGGTACTGACAAGTGTCGCGAGGTTGCCTGCTTGCAGTTTTTTATCACTTTGTTATACAGATTTCATGAAAATGTAAGTACATATGTATAATAAAACACAAAATAAATAGAACCAATTAACAGGAATGACTAGGAAAATGCATCTATACAACAATAAAGCAGAATCTCTGACAGATATGTGCGGGATTTCTGTGCAAGGCACATGAAGGAAATAATGCACAGTTAATGCGAGAAGTATGGCGAGCATTCGAGCCAGGTCATTGAGGGAAACAGCTACGAGCTGAAACTCTAACCATCAACGAATATGATTATGAATTGATCTATGTGGAGGGTATCGACTGAGGCTCGAGGGCTGCATTTTGCAACGCGACGTTCGCCTTCTATGCATGCTTTTCCACGTACAGTGATGAGATTGAGAATTTATGGACCATTCCAGGTACAAAGCATTATAAAAGAAGCTATCGGAGACGATCTTAACGTTTCAGACAAAATCTCATGCATATGTAAAGTAAATAACGTAGCAGTCAGGATACAGTATCAAAGTTAAGCTATTCATATTGTTATTGTTATTATTAATTATTCATTAACAATTTATTTTTCTCGTCATAATTAGAGTAAAAAAGAGCTGCAGCTGACCTAGGGGTTTCACGAATTTCAATATAACGGATTTTGAAGGAACGAAAATGGCATTCAAATAAGTAGCACTTACAGTAACAGATTTATGGAAACAATTTCCAAAACCGCGTATCGTTTTGCAGAAAGCTCTCCAATAAAATTAACAGAAATTCTGATTTCGTCCTGCCTTTATGGAAAGATGAATAGTTTCACCAATTACTTGAATATAAACAAACATAATCTCCTGAGAATCCTAAAATGACTACGAACACACCACTGGGACAGAATTTTAATGAAAATGTATAATTATTCCTCTGGTGTCAGACAAATTTTAAAAAATTAAGTTGATTTTTGTTTATGGACACTCTTTAACTACTATGGTACTTAGTGTCCTTTTCTATATTTGGCGTGAAAGACCGGTAATTTTGCTCAGAAGCAGGCTTGAGGTTCTTTTACGTGCCGTAAATCTACTACACGGGACCACCGGCTTTACTTCCCTTCCTAAGGAAGCCATCGCCTTCCGCCCGACCTCGGAAACTAGAGGCTAGCATGGTAACCACTACACCACGGAGGACGACTGCAGTGTCAGAAAGTATGCTTACTTGGTACGTGAGCTAATTATTAAATTGCAACAATTTAATCAATATTTTATGTTGCCTATCTATAATGTATATTTCGCCTGTTTTATTGACGAAACATGATATTTCAACAGTTTGAAAATTGTGCTGTATACTTGCTTCTTTTAAATGTATATTTTATAAGTATATTTTTTATTTTATCTGCATATTTTATTAACAAACATATATGTGACAACGTGTCGGTCTTGAAACTTGGCAATAATGATGGTAGATCACACGCAATGTATCAGTTATTAAAGAACATAGAAGTAGAAACTAAACTTTCTTACATTACTGCACATTTCTCTTTTTACTTCTTTGGAAATCACAGAAACCACAGTTGTGCCAATAGTTAATCAACTTCATAACAACTGTCTACAAATCAAATTTGGTACCTGAAAGTGTTAGCAATAAAGTGAAGGAAAAAGTATATAATATTCTTACCGAGCGAGGTGGCGCCACGGTAATGTGTCCGACTCGCATTCGAGAGTGCCCCGGTTCGATCACCCACTCTGACCCATGGGTTTTTCGTGGTTTACCCGGGTCGGTAGGTGAATGCTGGGGTGGTTCCTCTTCTCCACGATTTTTCTGCCCCTCATTTACTGTATCCTTCATCTCCTTTATTGTCATCAGTTTCAGGGTTGCTGGGCCAGGCGACGGTATTTTGCGGAATGCGGCTGGGCGGTGGATGTGCGCTTTGTAGAGGTTTCTTCGTTGCGGGACTGTTCAGTTAGGACCCGCCTCCGAGTGGGCTCCATCGGGGGGGGGGGACCGCCGGGGGTCTGGAGGCTTGCGCATGGGTCCGAACGGCGTCGGATGCGTCCGGTTTGGAAACATTAGAAACCCCGTCCATGCTTGCGCCCGTCGTCATCCAGATCTGGCTGCCCTTTGTGTCTCTCCCCTCATCCCTCCCTTCCAGAGATCACGGTAGAATCAAAAAGGGTCGTTGCGGCCTACTTCTAGTCCCGGTTGAGGGGGCCCCTCCATTTGTCCGTAGTATTCATTCAAAAAAACTAGGATATTAGCAAATGTGTGAGGGTGAAGAAATCTTAGCAGAGAAACGTTCCAAACTGCCTAACGAAATACCATTAAAAGCAAACTTGTATCTTTTCTATACCACCCCTAAGCTATGGTGAAACTGAGATAAGTGAAACTGAGAATGTCTTAAGAAGCAACAGGAGTCGGATAACAATGGAAAACTTAAGAAATTTGGTGGTCGTAAATTGCAGCAGAAAAGAAGTTAAGAATGTCGAGAACTAAGTATGTGTGCACCATAATTTATTATGTGTGTTTGCGTTTGTCTGTTTCATTTTAAGAAAAACATATCATAACTCTACAATTGTAAAGATACATTTTGATGTGTTAAATAATTCATATAATTTCCACAACATTTTATCCACGAAGAGATTACTTAAGATTGCCTTAAATCTTTATTTTATGTCAATATGATGTGTTAATGTGTTTTATATGGGCAAACTATGGAAGTTCTCAGTGCATAAATCCATGCATATAAATGCATTATTAGAGCATAAAATTCCTGTCCCTGCACATCAAAATCAGGCTCAGTGGTGTGTGAACGTGTGGTGTGCATTCTAGGAGACATCATTGGTCCAGTTTATTTGGCTGCTAAGATTACTGGATAGCTTTATTTGTACTTCGTGTAGGGTGGGCCGAGTCTTGGAAACCTTCTAGAAGACATCCCAGTCCATTTAGCTCTAAATCACTGTTTTTGAAGCGAATATTCTAGAGGAGTTAGAGAATATCTCAATATGTTTATCCCAAACTGTAAAAAGGTCATGGTGGTTGTGCTCGGTGGCCAGTGAGATCCCCCAATTTTACTCCCCTGCATTTTTATGGGGTATAGCAAAGCCAGAGTTAACGAAACGAAACCACAAAATCCAGAAACTTTAAAAGAAAGAATAAATTGTGTCTGCACTTCAATATTAGCAGAAATGTTAAGACGTGTCCATGCTGATACCGAGAGTCGCTTACATCGCTACATTCACTAAAGCGGACATGCATTTTAGCATATTTATTATGAATAATGCACCAATAGAATACATTTTAATTCTAGCGTAGCTTTAAAGGAACATAAATATTAGATAATAATTGAATTGATTATTGAATACAGATAATTCACACACACACACACACACACAAGTACTCTTAAACACCAGACCTTGGGCATATCATCAAACGCTCTTGTTTAAATAAAACTTTCTTGAACCTAACCGGGAATCGAACTCGGGACTTTTCGCACAATAGGCAAATTCCCTACCGACTGAGTTACGGTTAGAGTAGTTAATGTGGTTTTCAAACATTGGTCTTCCATTCAGTACGATTTCCTCTCCGTCAGTATTGAAACCCCTTTACAATTCTGCTTCGGCAAACCTTTTGGCATCCTATACGGAATACTCTAACTTCAACGAAGACGGTTTTTGTGGGCCACCAGGTGCAGGGGACGTAGCATAACTCAAGTTACTACACAACAAAGATTGCTGATGGCACATGTCAGGACGGTCAACATTCTAACTTGAGTCACTACCTATACAACCAGAGATATTACCAGACAACCTATTTACTAAAGACGCACTATTTCTGTGTTCTCCTACTATTATGAGACATTGTCATATGATATATACTGCCATGTAATATTCTTTTCTTCGGTGCAAAATTTTGGTCATCATCTTCTGGATGCACCCATAATCTGGATGCACCTTCTATACAGATCTTCTTCCTCTAAAAATAAAACCCCACACAAACAGATAATGCTTACACCAAAAATTGCAGAAACAATTCATATTTTAGTAACTGCAAAGGTAAGATCTAATAATTAATTATAGCCTAATAATAATATGCTCGTATAATTAATATAACCAACCTAATATAAATAGTAATATAATTAATATAATAAATAATATAATATAATACAATTAATATTGTAATTAGTGCGTCAGTTGATGACTAAATAGTCCGCATGCAACGTTTGAACACCTGCGAATATAAAACCAAGGCGCCAATATAACAAATACAATATAACTAACCTTCCCACTACATGTAATTGATGCGTATTTGCAGAGAAGTTGTAAGATATGAATGGACAAACCGAATATCACCAGATTCTAGTGTCTTCTCCCATAATGGTGCAAAAATGTGAAATTTGTAGTAAGTTATAGTCTCTATATATTAATAGCATCGATTAAAAGGTCGACTGTGGCAAGTATTGTCTTATGTCGGAACCAGAACGTGATTGCACCTAAGCTAAACTGTAATATATATGATCACCAGGGGCGGATTTATATGCAACAAAAATCATGAACATCTGCCTGCATTTATGCAGTAAAAAGTTGAATATGCTCTAAAAATCCATAAATATGAACCAAAGTATGTTAATAGCTAAATGAATTCTATCAGTTTCTTACACAATTTATTGGTTTTTATAAAGTAATAAGTGTATTGATTGTTAATCTCTCATCAGTTATTGGAAATAGCAAAAATATGATCTCTTTAATATTTATAATCAATAATCAAGCACGAAATATTACTCGATAATTTCATCAAAGCCTTTATTACAATATCTAACGTTTTCTAGATGTTCTGGCAAGAAACTTTTCTTTCTGTCACTTAATATAATTTTATAGGAAGAAAATGTCCTCTCCACTTCACACGAAATCACAGATCAGTACCGCAAACATACTTTGTCACTCACAGAATATTAATTAAACTGTTTTTATATAGGCCGTATAACATCTCGAAGAAACGTTACTCCTGGATTGCTGGCTTCAATTATTGTTCCATTTTGTGACGAAGGCTCTTTGCAATTTCTCCAGGCACATCTTCGGCAATAGCTGTTTCACACACCTACAGGGCAGAAGATAGTAGCACCCTCTTTCTTTTAGGGGTGTTATTGCGGCTGGTAGTTTGCTAAAATAGCTATAATAAACAATAGTTTAGCCTGAAGGCTTACTGCAATTATTCAGCGACTTTACAGAATAAACAATGCATCCCTGATGTTTCACATTGCACCAATCAGCGTGTTACTTTAGCCAACGAAAGCAAAAACAATTGTTTCCATTCACATTGAGTTACAAACACCTGTAAGCCTTCCGAGAAACAAAAGCAAACCGCATATTAAGCTTTAGAGTAGCATAATGCACCTGACCCGCGTGGCATTGTCACTACGGAGCGAAAAGGAAAATATTTTTTATAGAAATGGTAATGCTGTTGAG
Source organism: Deroplatys truncata (assembly GCA_030765065.1). Taxonomy (NCBI): domain Eukaryota; kingdom Metazoa; phylum Arthropoda; class Insecta; order Mantodea; family Mantidae; genus Deroplatys; species Deroplatys truncata. The sequence goes on along the minus strand of CM060988.1, from coordinate 32,952,653 downwards.
CTATACGAAGACATGATTGCCCTCTTTCGCAAAAACAGCAGCAAGGCAGAGGCTTGCCGCTTTATGGAAACAAATATTTCGATAAGAAATAGATCTATATATATAAATATTGGTGAAATATACACGAATCCTTTGAATGTGCATTTATATGCACTGTCTCGTGTATTCCTTTATATCATGAAACACATTTATCTCTTCCACGCATACGTTTAACTTTCAAGGAAAAAAGCATGCAAATATGTAAGCATGCGTTCTCTAATGATAACTAGAGCCCGGATTTTAATGATCTCAAAAACAGTGAAATATGCAAGCATTTATGACCTAAAACTTATATAAATATGACCTTAAATGATAAAATATCACTTTATATAAGTTTGTTTAAAAACATCTTGTTGATTTTTATATGCCATGTAATACAACATCTACTCAAACAAAACCATGTTTGTACTACTGCACACCACTTGATTAAATTATTCCAAATTAGTTAACACGTCCTGTCCATCTTCAGCTTCTGCAGAGTTGCACTGGATCACAAGGTGCATTTTCAGGTTTTCCATTTTCAAAGATCTACGGTTGTGGCTGAGGATACTGGAAAACCTCCTCTGCACACCACAGGAGCGTATTTGAAGGCCAGCTTTGGTTCATTGTCTTCAAATGTTGTGGCAGTCCCAGAAAGACAGTCACTAATGTTGCACATTGTAGAATATCCTGAATTCAGCTGGAGAACCCTTTGCAATTTGTTTTTCACCGCGCGCAACAATGTCTTACGTCAGCGAACCGACTAGTGTGCTACGCTGCTTGTTTACTACAGAGCTTTATTAGTAAAGCTTTGTAGTAATTGCTGCGTTTATTTGTGACAATATCATCTGAAACTTTGTCATGTGAGCAACATTTCCATTTTTTTATTCTTATGTCCTTAAAGATACGACAAAAATATGCATTTTTCGCAAAAGTTGGCCGAAATATGACCTATTATTTAAAAAGATGTAAACATGACTTTATAAACACAATAAAAATACGTTTTATATACACTGGCGTGCAAAACCTAAGGACGAAAGTAATCTTCGCATGCTGTGACACTGCCAAGTAACATAGCTCAATGAAACTTGAATCATACATCGAGGGAACTGCTACGGTATGCTACAGTAGGCAACTGAACGAAATATGCAATTAGACGAACAGAAATGTCACTTTTATTCATAGACCATAAGCTACACTAAAGTCAATACGACATATGATGGCTCTCTAGATTTACAGAAACAGATACAAGGTGCTTAAAAGGTATATGGTCACCACGGACAGCAATGCATGCTCTGCATCGTGCTCCCATGCTGGCCACAAGGTTGGTAAGCAGTTCTTGTGGTACGGCGTTCCATTTCTCCACCAGCGCTGTTGACAACTGTTGGATGGTCGTTGGTGCATGTGAATGTGCTACAATGCGTCTCCCTAAAGCTTCCCACATGTGTTCGATGGAATTTAAATCGGGGGAACGGGCAGGCCAGTCCATTCGCCGAATATCCTCCTGTTCAATGCGGTCGCGCATTGCCATCCATCAAAATGAAGTCAGGACCGACTGCACCCCTGAAAAGACGCACATGGAAAAGGGTACGTCGAGAATCACTACTTAGACTGAATCTGCTCTCGTCCGAGAAGAATGAATTTCAGGAAAAATATATAACTTGTCATTAATATCCGGGCCCTAATGATAACTTGTGCCTCCCTTTATTACGGCTGTTCAACTTGTGGCATTATCAGTCCTACCTATAACGGGCGATGTTCTAGTATATTACAACTAATAGGTCTAAATCTAATCGTTCGTAATTAACGCTAATTGGTAGAGCTATATATGAAAATAAAAATTACGTAAACGCCATTCCGCAAGTGAAATTAGATTTGCAAGTAAATTAAACTGCACAATAATATGAAGTAGGCGTTAATACTGTTTATGAAATTATGTTTGAAACATAATCTTAGCAAATATCGCTCGTGATGTTGCCGTTAATATGATAAGTCTTTTTGAAAAGAAGCGTCTGTAACTTCCGAAAAAACAAGTAAGGAAAACAAGGTAAACAAACAGAATTTCAGACCTAAGCGAGAAGAGTTTAATGTTACATATAACTCGGATTATTCTGCATAAATACTTCGTGTCGTATTTATAGAGTAATTTAATATCCACATTTAACGACGGCGAGATTTAATGGAGATACGTCAACTATCTAGAGCCCAACGAAGTACAATTCTGGATGAGTGATACGCAGAAAAAGGACGGAACAAATATCCCAGGTACGTTCACATGCTTATCCAGCTGTTAATACGGATATTAATTTGACTTTATAAATCTTTCACTTTTAAATTCTCACTTCTGGTTTTAGTGTTTACTTTTTGTTATTATACCGTCCTGTTTAATATCCGCGATCCCTCTGCCAACACTTTCCCCGCGAGGACTGCAAGCGAAAGCGGAAGTAGTGGCTAAGTGGAGAAAAGACGCACAAGAGGATTGTTATTGCACCTTTTCCGCGCGACTGTTGACCTTTTCCTAGCAGGTGTTTACTGTAGAACGTGACCGAAGAAAATGGAAATAGTTAATACTGTTTTACACGTACCAATTTCCTTACACAATGATGACTTAATATTCATACCTCTATTAAATGAAGCAAACTGGAAGTTTTTGTTAGGTATATTTAGGAGCATTCAACAGAGAAGGATATACAATAAAACATTTAATTAAACAAACTGTGGCGCTGATGACCATAGTAGTTTTGCGCCACTCAAACAGCCACCACCACCACCACCACCACCACCACCACCACCACCACCACCACCACCACCACCACCACCACCACCACCACCACCAAATAAATTGCATATTTTATTAATACTTTCTCTACTACGTATAATAAGTAGGGAAAGTAATGCATTCCACCCAAACATTCGATTCCCAAATTTCACAGGAAATACATGTTTTGAGGCCCCCGAATCCAAAAAAGCACTTTTAGAAAAAGATCCATGTGTGTTTCTGTGAAGAGCATAACTCAAAAACGAAAAGTCGAATAAATACCAAACTTGGTATTTAGTTTCAGTACCTTTCAAAGATACAACACGAAGATTTTCAAGAAAACCTCCCACCCCAGATTACCCTTTACATGGATTATTTTTCGAAAATTTTGATTTTATCAAAAATGGCTCTAACGATTTCGATTAAAATATCACATATTTAAGATATTTTCATGACAAATGAAATGTATATCTTCAATTTTCTGGGAATGTCCCCAAAAGCTCTCTTTCTGAGTGGTTTGCATAACTGTAAACGTAAGAAATAGACACAAAAAATGTATCCACGTTAAAACATACAACAATTCGTGTTTTTTTTTTTCTTTTTGACGAGAGAACCATTTCCGAGATATTCCTTATTTGTTTGAATTTTCCAATACTTACACTTTTTCTCAAATGGGAATTCGTTATTCGTTTTTTCATGTACATGCAAAGAGAATGGAATGCTCCACATAGCAACCACTTCTTAAAACATTTGACTATCGCTTAAAGCCTACCATATTCCCCTTGCACCAACAAGAAAATTAGCAATAAGATAGTTTCTGCAAATGTTTATCTCGATTACCATGAGGTAATTGGAGAATAAGCTTTTGTAAAAAAATAGTTTCTACAAGAGTAGAGAAAGTCATGTGAGTGCAACACCAGATTTATTTAGATATTTTGGTTCTTTTTTACATTTTTAGGTTCAACACTTTACATGCACAAAGAGTTTTGTTTTGTTTGTTGTGGTAGCTGATACTCATCGTTGAAAAACAATTGATAAAACAGTTAAATCATTTTAAGCAATACCTTGTAACACATACAAAAAAGACAAGCGTGTATAGCGGGTGGCCTATTAAAATGTCTAGTAGAAGTCGCTTATCTGCTTCAGCAAATATCATGTGCAGAAAATTGTAGAGTAGAAAGGCGCTTGAAAGAAGTATTTAATCTTCGAGGCGTGCTTCGAGGTTTCGTGGCGTATGGCGGTGCCGGACAGATGGCGCGGATGTTTGCTCAAAAAAACCGTATTCTCCGTGGACACTGGAGGGCTGTTTGTGTAAATGGATCGTTCATCGCCCTCTCTAGGCAGCTCCAGCAGTGGGACAGGTCTTTGAGCGCGTCTCTACGGCCTGCCTGCGGTCTGTATCCTCCTGTGGTTCTTTCACTTCACCCCTTCCTCCTGGGAGGTGGTAGCCGCAATAGATTATGTAGGTCTAAGTGTGCGTCGTGTCGCCCTCCGTTGTCTAACCTATAACCTATATGATCCAGCTGGCGCTGAACATTTTCCAGCTCCGATATACTGTTCAACTGTTTATGCTCAATACGGGCCCTAAAACTTAAATCCGACAGTATATTTTCATTTCGCAAAGCTGTGTTTATTGTGAATTTTTGTTACGGTTCCTAAATAACTATTTTAGTTACTTAAGTTTATTTCTCATTATAGTCTCCTGTTAGATACTGTTATTTTATTACTACAGTTGGTAAACAATAGAAGTTCAGGATTTATTTAAAATAAGTTTGAATGCTGAGCCAAGGCATGTCTCAATTTTATTATCTTAGCAGCAGAGGTTATATTATGCTTTAAAAATTTAACCAAAGCAGTAGCACCTGCTGCTCGCACTGTAGTTCGTTGGTTCCAATTCCGGGGATTTTTTTTGGTGGTTCCCCTCAATATATTCGATGAATTTACGTATTAATAGTCATGAACATCAGATATAGTCGACTTATATATAAAGACACAGGATAAAGCTAAAGCTAGATAAAATTTCACATATGAGAATATTCTTTAAAAACTTACCTACACTATGTGATTAAAAGTATCCGGACACCCCACAAACATACGTTTTTCATCTTAGGTGCATTGTGCTGCCACCTACTGCCTGGTACTCATTATCCGCGACCTCAGTAGTCATTAGACATCGTGAAACAGCAGAATGGGACGCTCCGTGGAATTCACGGAGTTCGAACGTGGTTAGGTGATTGGGTGTCACTTGTGTCATAAGTCTGTACGCGAGATTTCCACGCTCCTAAACATCCCTAGGTCCACTCTTTCTGATGTGATAGTGAAGTGTAAACGTGTACAGCACAAAAGCGTACAGGCCGACCTCGTCTGTTGACTGACAGATACCGCCGACATTTGAAGAGGGTCGTAAAGAGTAATAGGCAGACATTTATCCAGACCATCACACAGGAATTCCAAACTGCATCAGGATCCACTCCAAGTACTATGACAGTTAGGCGTGAGGAAACCTTGGATTCCATGGTCGAGCAGCTGCTCATAAGCTACATATCACGCAGTAAAATGCTAAATGACGCCTCGCTTGGTGTAAGGAGCGTCAACATTACACGATTGAACAGTGACAAAACGTTGTGTGGAGTGACGAATCACGGTACACAATGTGGCGATCCGATGGCAGGGTGTGGGTATGGCGAATGCGTGTGTAGTGCCAACAGTGAAATTCGGAGGTGGTGGTGTTATGGTGTGGTCGTGTTTTTCCTGGAGGGGGGCTTGCACCCCTTGTTGTTTTGCGTGGCACGATCACAGCGCAGACCTACATTGATATTTTAAGAACCTTCTTGCTTCCCACTGTTGAAGAGCAATTCGGGGATGGCGATTGCATCTTTTAACACGATCGAGCACCTGTTCATACTGCACGGGCTGTGACGGAGTGGTTACACGACAATAACATCCCTGTAATGGACTGGACTGCACAGAGTCCTGACTTGAATCCTATAGAACACCTTTGGGATGTTTTGGAACGCCGACTTCCTGCCAGGCCTCATCGATCTACATCGATACCTCTCCTCAGTTCCGCACTCCTTGAAGAATGGGCTGCCACTCCCCAAGAAACCTTCCAGCACCTGATTGAAAGCTTGCCTGCGAGAGTGAACGCTGTCATCAAGGCTAAGGGCGCCACGAACTTGTACGTCATTTTCAGCTAGGTGTCCGGATACTTTTGATCACGTAGTGTATGTTTAAAATTTTAGTAAAATATTTCTCAGTTTTATAGTAATGATTGTTAGTCAACCAGCACCGTAAAGCACAGTCAAATCTCTTAGAACTGACACGGTGTGCCTCCAGAAGTAGACAACATATTCAGTAGCAATATGAAACATTCGTAACAGATTTTAAATAGTTGAAAACCCTACTTATCTTTTAATTGCATAAAATGAGTTAACTTGATATTAATACTTATTATTTCCATAATATATGTATTATTATTTCTTTAATACATGTTATATGTGTTGTAATCGTGTATTTACATTTTATATTTGTGTTTAAATTGTTAAATTCGAAGATAGCTCTCAAAATTAACCATTACGCATTAGCGTATATTAGCAACATAAGCATAACCTCAAAGCCATTAGCATAACATAATTTAAAATTAATAATTTTTTTACGTAAATAAGTTCATCAATTTTCATTAACTTTGCGAGTAGCAATATTTTTCAATAATACAATTAATAAACAAGTTATTTACTTTACTTCGCGAGTTTATGTCACTAAAGAAACACATATAAAGGAGAAAAGGTACCCAAATAACTTACTGTTCGAAAAGTCATCGGTGAGTGACGTGTTCGTCAACTAGAGCTATAGTCGAATATTCACAAATATAACATTCATTGTGAATATAATTATGAAGATTTAAAGGATAAAAGTTTGAAATCTTAAAAGAATGAAGAACTGTTAAGTCCTGTGAATTACTTCGTGGTTGAAATATTACTAAAAAGATAACACTCGCCTTTGGAGACGATAACTCTTTATTAAATTTTAAAGTATTTGTCTCCTGAAAAGCTTTGAAGGCTTGAGGTTTAAGAGATCCCATTTTATTTTTAAATTCGACTAACTTGATATCTGTGACAAAGCACGAGAAAGAAAAGCAGAAAGACAGAGAAGAACTCAAATTTAAGGGGCACCAACATTTACAGACGGCAGCGCAGAACCAAAATTTCAAACTCGCACTTTCGATTTGATGCACAGCGAATCGATCTATTACCATTTTTTAGTTTTTTTCCAACCTAACATTTTGTACATTTATCTGATAACTGTGCCTTGTTGGATAATGGTGAATCTCTGATCTGAAGTGCATTATGTTTAGACTGTGTTTAAGCAAGTTATAGTTGGTTATATAAACAAGTTAGGCGGCGCCGTGGCCGAGTGGTTAGACCGTTCGCCTCCCACCGAGGTGGCCCGGGTTCAATCCCAGGGACCTGCATGTGGGATTTGTGGTGGACGAAGCGGCGTCTGGGCGGGTTTTCTCCGGGTTCCCCGGTTTCCCCCGCCATTCATTCCACCAACTGCTCCATGATCACTTCATCGTTTCATCAACTTCCTTCATCCCATACCAGGCATCGGGCTGATCACCCATCCTGGATGTTCTGTCTGATCTATGAGTGTCTGCTCCTCGACGGGCCTCTGACCCCAGGCATCCGCTTGTAAGTCCTGGGGGGTGTAAGTCCTACACACGAGGAGGGTAAACAGATAATGAATGAATATATAACCAAGTTCAGTATCACCCTTTCGTTAATGAACAAGCATTTAGAATGCGCATCATGTAGAGTAACCTCAGTCACCAGATAAACACTGATTGGTTATTCAGCACCAAAGACCAATAGATTCACTAAAAAACTGCAGTAAAATAGATGTTACAGAAGAGCGACTACGCAGCTAAAGCCATCTCTAGGGCATTACACCGACTACGTGTATACACCAGCAGAGAGCGGTCTCACAATCGTAGGAGTCCATCTCTTCCGATTGAATCAATAGTAATAAAACAGATGCCGAAGTAACGCGACTACACATCAGACGCCATTAATCAACAATTCACTCAAGCATATGCTACCGGAAGATTAGGTGACAATATTTTTACTTTCTCTACTACGTATAGTAAGTAGGGGAATTATTGTATTCCACCCAAAAATTCGATACCGAGATTTCACCGGAAATATATGTTTTGAGACCCCTGAATCCAAAAAAAAACATTTTTGGAAACATGTCCGTGTGTGTGTCTGTGAAGAGCATAACTCAGAAACGAACAGTCGGATAAACACCAAGCTTGCTATTTAGGTTCAGTACCTTCCAGAGATGCGCAACGAAGATTTTCAAGAAAATCCCCCCACCCCAGATTACCCTTTATATGGAACATTTTTCGAAAATTTTAATTTTCTCAAAAATGGCTCCAAAGATTTTGATTAAAGTATCATATGTTTAAGACATTTTTATGGCAAATAAAATGTATATCTTGAATTTTCTGAGAATGTCTCCAAAAGTATTCTTCATTGTGAACGACGTTTGCATAACTGGTAAACCATAAGAGATAGACAAAATTTTACTAAAAAAAATGTAGATCGCGTTAAAATACACAATGTATGCCATATACATTTTTTTTGTGTTGAGTGAACCATTTTCGAGATATTGCTTGTTATTCCCTTAAATTTTCCAATACTTATACATTTCTCAAATGGGAAATTTTTTTGTCCTGGTAATTCAAAGAGAATGGAATACTCCACATAGCAACCAGCTCTTAAAATATTTGACTATCGCTTAAAGCCTACCAATTCCCCTTGCATCTACAAGAAAATTAGCAATAATCGGTATCTCGACTAACATGAAGCATATGGAGAATAATGGTTTGTAAAAATAGCTTGTACAAGAGTAAAGAAAGTCATGTGAATGTAGCACATTAGGTTTTTGAAACAAGAAAGCGGGACATTTTAAATTTTTCTCAATGAAACAAGGGACAAAGGAAAATGCGTAAAATTGATTCGTCATAATTACGAAGGTTTCGAAACTAATAATAAATAAGTAAATAATGTGAACTTAATATATAGTAGCTCTGAATTCAGACAATCAATCCTGTAGAATTATTAGTGTAGGAATCATTCCTGATACATTGGATAAGTTTAGAAGTACAGTCCATTGATCTGAAAGATTGGTTGTGGCGGACAGTATGGTAAGTGAACGCTCCTTCAATAGCTGTTAATTTTATATATTTAACACCAAAACATTCACTTAAAACATTAGTCAGTATGGTGCTAGAAGAAGCAATTGCACGCACCATTCTTTTATGTTTTTCACTGTTTATATGTTGCATATATCCGATCGCCCCCCATGGCTTATACTGAAAATAGTTGCACACATATTATTACATCGAATATCTGAGTGAGAAATTGTTTTTTAATGTATGGATATTCCTTTTGCACGTCACTGTTAAAACCACACTTCCTCTTCCGCGGTGGTATATTATTAATTTCAAGTGTTTTTGCACTCGCAGTTTACAAAAGTTCACGTATTTCATTATTTCACAAATGCAGAACACAGTACTGTCTTATTATTATTAATATTATTATTATTATTATTATTATTATTATTATTATTACGCTATTTATTTTACGTCGCTTTAACACCTTGGTCATATCGCGACGGATCTGTTGGTGGATATCTCTTAGAACGATATGTGATGCACAGTTAGCCTTCTAGGTCTCATCCCTGTAACCATCTGCTCCGTTACGTGTCACAGAGACCCTAGCGCAGAGCTACCGGATCTTCTGCCTTCGCGCCGTGCAGATGTCATTAGCGTGCCGTTCAGTTCAACTACCGCTCTCATATAGAAAGGCGGACAGTTAGCCTTCTAGGTCTCATCCCTGTAACCACCTGCTTCGTGCTGTGCAGATGGCATTATGGTGCCGTCCAGTCCAACTGCCGTTCTCATATAGATAGGCGGACAGTTAGCCTTCTAGGTCTCATCCCTGTAACCACCTGCTTCGTGCTGTGCAGATGGCATTAGAATGCCGTCCAGTCCAACTGCCGCTCTCATATAGAAAGGCGGACAGTTAGCCTTCTAGGTCTCATCCCTGTAACCACCTGCTTCGTGCCGTGCAGATGTCATTAGGGTGCCGTCTAGTCCAACCACCGCTCTCATATAGAAAGGCGGAAAGTTAGCCTTCTAGGTCTCATCCCTGTAACCACCTGCTTCGTGCCGTGCAGATGGCATTAGAATGCCGTCCAGTCCAACTGCCGCCCTCATATAGAAAGGCGGACAGTTAGCCTTCTAGGTCTCATCCCTGTAACCACCTCCTTCGTGCCGTGCAGATGGCATTAGGGTGCCGTCTAGTCCAACCACCGCTCTCATATAGAAAGGCAGAAATTTAGCCTTCTAGGTCTCATCCCTGTAACCACCTGCTTCGTGCCGTGCAGATGGCATTAGGGTGCCGTCTAGTCCAACCACCGCTCTCATATAGAAAGGCGGAAAGTTAGCCTTCTAGGTATCATCCCTGTAACCACCTGCTTCGTGCCGTGCAGATGTCATTAGGGTGCCGTCCAGTCCAACTGCCGCTCTCATATAGAAAGGCGGATAGTTAGCCTTCTAGTCTCATCCGTGTAACCACCTCCTTCGTGCCGTGCAGATGTCATTAGGGTGCCAGTCCAACTACCGCTCTCATATAGAAAGACGGACAGTTAGCCTTCTAGGTCTCATCCCTGTAACCACCTCCTTCGTGCCGTTCAGATGGTGTTAGGGTGCCGTCCAGCCTAACCGTCGCCTTCACACAGAAAGGCGGACAGTTAGCCTTCTAAGTTTCATCCCTGAAAATGCCGTCTTGCTTCGTCACGTGCCCACAGAGACCCCAGCGCCGAGTACTGTCTTCCGCCAAAGTCACAGTAATGCATTTCTTTTGACTCAACTCAAGCATATGCGTTTACAGTTTTCGTTATAGTTGGCGGCATTCACATCAAACACGAGTGTTTACGATATGCTTGTTGATAGTGCAGACCGGCACAGTTCAATTGTCGTCCACAACTGTACGTTTACAAGCGGAAGTCTCCACACGGTTTCAGGTGTATATCTACATATGTATTGTAGACCCATAATATAAACAGCGCTTTACTTTGTCAGTTGTTATTATCTTTACATTTTGAATTTTTTAGAACAATGGCCGATAAGCCATTGCCACAAAAAAGGACATTCTGGCGTCCCGTTTCTACCTTAAAAAAAATAAAGATGGGACAGGTATTCAAAAAAGGGACTCTCTCGGCTAATATGGGGCGTCTGGTCTCTTTACCGGAAGGCGACTGTGCAACTGAGGTTATATGTCTGACACACATAAGTCAATGCGTACGAAACGAAGACACAGGTCCTTCGATATACGTTAAAGCGATATTAAGTATTCAAAAAAAAAAGTAAGAAATAAATTAACGTGTTTTGTGTGTAATCTCCGATTAGTAGTGTCTTGCGAGAATACATGCTTTGAAAAACACGACAGTCGTACTGGGTAATGTAGTGGAAACTGTTACTCATAGCTCTCACCGGAAATTTTTCATGACCTTATTAATGTAATTTATTCCTTGAAAGAGTTTTCTCTCTTCTCACACCACCTCCTTCATGATAATTATATAGATATGCACATTCGACGTTGAAGTTGGTCAGACACATACTATATAGGTGGATTACTATTGTTATTACTATTATTTTCATCATCATAGTTACATAATGGTGTTCTGTCCAAAGGCAAGTCCTTCACTGCAACCCAGTCTTCCCCATTGCTCTTTTCCTCTTTTCTCTTCGTCTCCTTGGGTTAACTTTTTCTTCTTCTTCTTTAACGGATTACCCTCCTCTTTCTAGGACTTACACCCCAAGGACTTACAAGCCAATGCCTTGGGTCATTAGACTATCGAGGAAGAAGAAAACTCTGAATCATAGCATGGTATGGCGGTGAAAAAGAAGGAAATTAATTAATGTAGTGATGAAGGGATGGTAGGAAAATTCACGGATCAAATATCCAACCCAGCATTCGCCTAGCAACCGAGGAAAACCGCGAAAAATCCTTCGGTCAGACTGGGATCGAGACCTCCCGAATGCAGGCCACAAACCTGAGCCATCCCACTGGGTCCTTAGGTTAACAATTTATCTTATTTCTGTACATCAAGTTTCTTTTTCTGCCCCGAAACCTTTTTTCTTATTGATCACTCGTAATTGATCAAATGTATCTCTTAGGACGCAGTTTCTTCTTATCCCGTCTTATCTTCTTCAGTCCAGTTTCAGCATTGTTCTTTATTGGCACATGTCTTCTAAAGCAACTTTATATGCCCATTTCATACACTCGATTCTTCTGTGTTTCCATTTCTCAAATAATTTCCTCACTTCGTTGTAATGGTCATGTTTCTTCATTAGAATGTCACACAAAGCAGTTCACTAAATCCCATCCTTGCTTCTTTCTTCAAGTGCCATAGAAGATGTTTTCCTTTTACCGCTGAAAGCCTTCTGTATCATTGCTATTCTGTGTTCAACTTCTTGACAGTAAGCATTATTATTATTATTATTATTATTATTATTATTATTAAGGTGGCCCAGACGCTATCTGCTACTTGACTTGGCTTGCCAGCAGCTGCAGGCAAGGAAGCTCTTAAGAAGAAACACTCTTACCTGAAGCAACGCGACACGTGTCTGGCCTAAGGGGCTCGGGCGGAACACGCCTTCTCAGGTTACCTGTCTGCCACTTGATCGTCACCCTCTCTAACACAAGCCTCACGTGGTGGAAAAGAGTCCTCAAAACATCAATGTAAACTCCCTTTCTGCTCACCCGTCGCCTCTAGGGCAACAGAATGTCTTAGCTGGTCGTGGGGGAGACGAAATCCATAATTGAAATGCTAAGATAAGAAACAGACTTGTCAGCGTATAGGGGGTAAATGAGTTACCATATGAAGGGTTGTAAAACACTCTCTCTCATATTCTGACGAAGAGATAATTACTAAATTGTTACTTTATGGCAGAGTAAGACTTGTCTCAATGTTACATGTAGACTTTTCCTGTAAGACATAGGGTATCTTAAGCCATCTTGACATTGATATCACAAGTGAATGAATTCCATTAAGTAAAGGACCACATTATCTAATAATCTAACCATAGGCCAAATATGGTTTCATAGAAGGGGCAGATGTAGTGTTTCAGTCATAAAAGTGGTGGTGATTATCATACAGAGATGAGTAATATAGTGTTTAGGGAATGGTTTGCCGATCTAGAAACTGGTCGTGATAGTAATGGAAAGTGCTTAAAGAAAAAAATCCCCAATACAAATTCTAGAAAAGCTGAATTTTTTCATGGATTCAAAGCAAAAATATACCTCATAATCTACATACAATAACCTAATAAAAAACTAATTGTAAAACAGCCGACTAAGCATATTATTGTTAGTGCATACATTCACATATCAACTGTGATCGTTACCGCGCTTGTATTTCACTTGTATCATAACTCCATTATCACTCGAACTTGAAGCGTATAAGGGAGATAACGACGCTATTGAAGTAAACGGAGTGAGCGCGTTTGGTCACTTTGGGCGTTCGACAGGAAATGACAAACGGAATGGTGTGACAGAGGGACACCGCTCGGAATCCAGTACACCCAATCCGCCCGTATGCAGGAGCTCATTGTGTTCGAAGGCATAAATGGTACAAAATAGTGCCCAAAACTCGTTCGATGAACAGCTCTTATATCAGGACTGTCGCTGGGTGGATGCTTTAATGCCTGACCCCCAATCATTTTGTGCATCTTTATTAGCATGAGCATTTTCGTATTCTGCGCTTTTCTTCGGGTCTGGATTATTTTTATGGATTCCTTATTGACAATATGTTTTTACGAAGTTTCAGATGTTAAGAGTATTAGCAGTAGCTAATAATATAAACGTCGAGTTAGGATACTTAGTAAGCAATGCAACTTGAAATTTGGATTTGATACTTTGATTTCCTAACAAAAAATTGATTAGAATAGCGTAGATGCCATTATTGCTCAAGATCAGCTTGAATTCTGCCTGAAAATTGATTAGGATGACGTGGATCTTAAACTTGTTCAATACCAGATCGAATTCGGCCCCTGAAAATTCGTCAGGATGACTTAGACCTTAATATAGCACAAGATCAGCTCGAAATCGCCTGAAAATTGCTTGGGATGACGTAGACCTTAAAATTGGTTCAAGATCAGCTCGAATTCTACCTTTGAAACTTGGTCAGAATGACATGCCCTTAAAATTGCTCAAGATCAGCTCGCATTCTTCCTGAAAATTGGTTAGGATGGCGTGGACCTTACAATTGTTCAAGACCAGTCGAATTCTGCCTGAAAATTGGTTAGGATGGTGTGGTACCTAAAATCGCTCAAGATCAGCTCGAATTCTGCCTGAAAATTGGTTAGGATGGCGTGGACCTTACAATTGTTCAAGACCAGTCGAATTCTGCGTGAATCAAAGCACTTGGCTGAGTTCTTTTTTTCTTTTCGTTCTTCATAAGAAGTTTTCCATCTGTGATGACCGGCCCCACATTAGTATCACAGAAACTTAGTCCAGGATGTTGTCTTTTTTAACCCTTCTTTTAATATCCCTTATCTTATTAGCTATTACTTTTTTCAATGTTTATTTCTTCGTTGCGCTCATTATTGCCCCTGAAAGGGGCTTTTTAATTTTGTAGGTTTTTTTGGAGGGGCTTTCTCTCGTTTTATTATTGTTTTTCTTTACCTGCCCTATGTTACTTTTGTCCATCATATCTATCTGTAGGTATCTTTCTTACAAGGGCTGGAAAATGATTATGGCAAAATACAACAAGAATCTTAACAAATATGAAAGTAACCATTACTAACTCTCAGTAACTCGGCAGCTATCTTATGTGGTAGTAATTTAGCCAATGTCCTAAAAAGTGTGCGCTGTATCTTTGATTATTAACCTCAAGCTGTCGGAGACGTTGTGTATTTTAAATTTTTAGTACTTATAGCAATTTTAAAAGAGCTGGTTATTGACTGTATAATCCAAAATCGTCTAAGAAACTGCAAGAAGTGTAAGAGAAATGAAGCTCCAAACGTACGACCGCATGATTTTAGTCTGTTACACTCAGGAGCACGGAAACATACCGATATAAGAAGTAGTGGTTTATGTTGGTAAGGAATCCGAGGCTGCACTGCCCCCACGTGACTCTCCCACCCCCGTAAGGTTTTCCTGTAGGCCGTGGATACGCACTTACGCGCGTCAACCCGAAGGGAAAGACTACCGAACAACCTCGGTAGGGCCGACAGCACACACTAACGGACTGTTTACCGGCACTACAGGACGGTACCGGAGGACCTTGAACCACTCTCCCATGCGTATCGGGAACCACCGCCCCGCCGAGTCCAAGCCAATCCAAACAACTACCTGAAGGGAGGCGCTCCGATGTTTGGTCCAGCGTACTTCAGATGTAGCACGAGTGCTCAGGGTCCGCACCATAGCAGCTGAAGGGGTCGGAACCCCCTCCTTGCGGGGGTAAGAAATATTGAAACACCCATATACCGCCCTTATCGTGTTCTCACAATTCCCTTGTGATGATTAGAGCGTTTACTGAGCGAGGTGGCGCCGCAGTAACGTATGCGACTCGCATTCGGAAGGTTCCGGGATCGTTCCGCCTACTCTGACCCATGGGTATTTCATGGTTTCCCCGGGATCGTTAGGCGAATGCTGGGATGTTTTTTTTCTCTCTCTCTCTACAACGACTACCTTTCCATCATTTGCCTTACATTGCATTTCTTTCTCATCTTTCAGTCTTCTTTTAGATTTCGTGGCGTATGGCGGTGTCTGACAGATGCGTGGATGCATGCTCAATGAATGAAAAGAGAACTCCCTGTTGACACTAGAGGGCTGCTTGTTTGTTGGGTCGTTCCTCGCTCTCTCTCGACGGCTCCAACAGTGGGACGGGTCTGTGAGCTTGAAAATATTAGGGATTGTCTCCGTGGACTGTTTGCCTACGGCCTGTAGCCTCCTGTGGCTCCTTCACCTCATCCCTTCCTCCTGAGAGGGATGGTAGCCGCAATAGATGTCTGTAGATTGCGGTGCGCGAGGTGTCCCTTTCCGTTGAATCACCTATAGCTTTTGAAGCCTATGCTTGCCCTTTGTTTATGGTAAACCGATACAATTAGCAAATGCACTGAAAAGTGCAGCTAAAATATCGAGCTTTAAAATCTGAGAAACCTTAATTCAGGGTGAATCATTTTTTCATTTATCTATATGCTCTATGGTTCTCCAGAAAAAGAGTGAAAAAATGTTTTCCATATAATTGGAAATGCTTAGTTTTCTATCATTTATTAGGATGATATTACTAAAATATTAATTTATAAAATTAAGCATAATCGCACTTATTGCTTTATAGATTAATAACTAGAGCTTAAATTACAAAAGGACTATTAAATAAATTAAGGTATTTAAAAACAATGAAATAAAGTAACCAGGATTTTATTCGTTCGGTTCCATTTGATTAAAATGTTTTAAAATAAAAATTCAATAAACTGTACAGAAGGAAATTTAACCTCTGTGAAAAAAATCAGGAAAATGTTAAACTAGGCTTAATAACAACAATGATAGTAACTTGACAAAACTTTAGGCTAAGCACAATAGCGTTTGTTTTCGCTCAGTGTTTTCTGTGAATAATGGCATAGGCATATTCAGTTATAGTCTAGAAATTTAAAATATGAGATATCCCATTATGCTCAACAGCACTTGCAGCATTTAACCTTTTTCAATAGACGCAATAGCATTTGCCTTGCTTTCCATGTCTCTTTAGCAAAATAACATATATTGTGACGCAGAGGGCATGACCCAAGGTCGACGCCGCTAAGTCGGAGGTAAGCAGAGACAAACAACCCTCTTGTCCGGCGTAAACATCGGAAGCGCTATCGACAGATAAGGAGAGTTTTCTGGTGGTTTCTTTTCCCCTCCTCCAGAATGTGAATCGTGATAGTTCCAGAATGTTCTGTGGGAGATACCATTGCCTATATAAGCGAGCGCTCTTGCAAGAAGAGTCAGTAGTCAGTGAGTTAGGGAATTGGCGAGTGAATTTCCGGAGCAACGAGGGGTGCGTTCTCCGACTGAGTTTGTGGCGAATGCTGTGGCATGCAGGGGGTGCTGCTGTGGAGCGAGAGATTGTGGAGGTCTTGTGTTCGACTCCCCAGCGAGCGAACAGCCCAGAAGAAGAGGCTATGTCACGAAGAAAGTGAAATGGCGAGGAATTGAACCAGTTCACCTTAGTGAAGTGACAGCGTGAACTAAGTGAAGTCTCAGTGAAAGTTGAACCAGATCAAAACGGCAGTGAGAATGTAGATGAGTAACAGTTGAAAAACAGGACAAAGTCACACAATATGTTAACAAGTCCTAACACTCATCTTTTATTATATCATAGGCATTGCTAACGTCTACATAAATCTTATCACGGACCCCAAATTGTGAAAATGATTAGGTATTTATTAGGTCACATTTGGTCATTTCATGGCGTTTTCTATTTCATAGCATTTGTTTTCGATTTTAAGTCATTATTTTGTCGTTTCATTGTCCTTTTCTCTTTATTAGTAATTTTTTTTCATTTAAATTAAGTATACAGGGTGAATCACCTAAAACCTGCACCGCAAATATTTCGGAAATGGAAAGTGCTATTCATGTGCAGGTTTCGCAGCATTGATTGGTAGTCATGGGCTCGTACATGTAGCCTATAAACAGATTTTAATAATACTGAGAAAGTGTATTTTTGAGCAAACATACACTTTTTTAAATGGAACAATGCCTAGTTACATCAACAGAATAAAGGTAGGGTAAATTAGAATGTCAGTGGCGTTTGTTGCAAGATTCTAGTGCAAGTGGTAGCACAAACTAAAGAAAAACAAAAGGGAATTACAATATTGCTGTGGATTCTTACAAGCAAAGACAACATAGCCCTTCAAATGTGTTCAAAATGACCACCGGAAGCTTCAATACACGCTTCCAGTCTGCTGTGGAAAGACTGCTGCACATGTTCTAGCATTTCAGCGGAAATTTCGGAGCAGGCAGCAGTAATACGTCGTTTCATATCGTCTGGTGTAGTTGGTACATCCTTGTAGACAGTGTCTTTCAGCCTTCCCCGCAGAAAAAGCCTAAAGGGGCCAGATCCGGTGAACGGGCCGGCCAAGGTACAGGTCCTCTTCGTCCAATCCAACGATTTGGAAACAATCCGTTAAGACAAGCTGTAGTACTTCGTGCACTATGGGCTGGACAGCCATTATTTAGGTACCACAGGTTCCTCCTAGTCTGCAAAGGAACGTCTTCTAGCATGTGGCAGATGGTCTGTCAGGAGGCTGCGATACTTGTGCGAGTTTATTGTTCCTTCTATGAACAAAGGGCCTATGAGCTGATGGTTCACTATCCCACACCACACGTTTAAACTCCATGGACGCTGACGTTACACCTGACGAAGATAGCGGGGATTGTCAACAGACCAATAGTGCATGTTTCTTCGGTTTACCTGGCCATTACTAGTAAATGTTGCCTCATCACTAAACAAGATACATGATAAATCTGGAGTATCATGTCTTAATGCCCAGGTACAAAAGTTAACACGATTCTCAAAATCGTTTCCATGCAGCTCTTGATGGAGAGAGATGTGATAGGGATGGAACCTATGTCGATGGAGAATGCGCAGTACACTTGCCTGACTTATGCCACTTCCACGTGCGATTGTGCGGGAACTAATTTGAGTATCTACTGCAACGGCAGCCAGAGCATTTATTTCTGCCTCTTCTCCAGTCACTTGTTTGTTTCTGTTACGATTTTTAGGTGTTACAGTACCACTTTCACGTAATTGGTTGAAGAATTAAATAATTGCCGAGATGGTTGACGTCTATTGGGATACGTTTCCGTATACACCGTACAGGAACGAACTGCATTCTTCCTACACTCTCCATACACCATGAGCATGTCGGCTTTTTCTGCATTAGTAAACCCCATCTTCCACTCACGTCTAACTACTTGAACTGTCACAAACTAACTGACCAGAAAGTCGCAATGCAATCAATGAACAGAAAACACAATGCAAACAAACATAACAACATCGTACCTAGCAACTAAGCAGGTTAAATGGGACAAACAATTATCGGTGTGGAAAGTTTTTCAAAATACGATTTCTTGTAAACTAATTGCACTAAAATCCTGCAACAAAGACCATTGACATTCTAATTTACCCTACATTTATTCTGTTGATGTAACTAGGCATTGTTCCATTTAAAATTGTATGTTTGCTCAAAAAATACACTTTCCCAGTATTATTAAAATTTATTATAGGCTAAATGTACGAGCCCCTGACTACCAATCAATGCTATAAAAACTGCACATCAATAGCACTTTCCATTTCCGAAATATTTGCGGTGCAAGTTTTAGGTGATTCACCCTGTATAAACATTTTTATACTACTGCCATTTTACATGAGGATATGTTTTCAAATATCAGAAATTTCACTATTCAACTGAGAAATAAGAGTAACTTTGTCATCCTCTACACGTATTCTCGTAAAAAGATTATGTATATATTTCTATTTAGCGGAAAGAGTTACTTCTGGGTGGAGGGACGTCAGGGGGCAGATATAATTGCTGTTGATATTAGAATTATTGACTTGTATGAGTAATAGTTTTATAAAGACATGATAATTAGATATATAATTACAATAAATAATTACATCTATTCAAAATCAATGCATAATGTAAAAAGAACCAATTACATTTCTGCCAGTGGTTAAGAAGTCATTATCAGGCAAGTTATGTGTTGAGGTGTTTGAAATCAGAGTAGCTACGGCAATTAGGTGTTCCGGCGAACTCAATCAACCAGTAACCCATTAGCTCAAGGTTCTGGCAATCAGAACTCAGTACGTTCACAAATCAGAGAGTTCCATGAAAATGCACGTATACCAGTTGTGGAAATTAAAAGGGAAAGAATTTTTAGAATTTGACAAATTAAGGAGTAAAAGTTGTGTTTCAGATACGAATAAGAAGCTTAACATTTGGCAACGTATAACGTAGAAGCTTTGGTGAGGTAGTCATGAAGTAGGCGGGACTTAGTTTATAAAAGAGCGTGTATTTCTAAAATTGGGGTCTTACAGTCTTTTACGTTTTACAGAAATGTTTTACTGTGGTCGATTATCGGCAGTCCGTAGCGCCTAAAGACCACGCTCGAGTTCTCACATACTTTACGGTAGCCGCAAGGGGATTCACCGTCTAGCATTTCAGCGATTCACGGCAACTTACGCTTCCCGTTGTTATTACGGAAACAGCTACTTTAAGCCGTAAATTTCTTGATACTTCAGAAGCTAGCAGATATAGTACTTCAATCGTTACAGTTTCTCCTGCTATAATTCAGAAACAGCCTAATTCTTCATCCTCAACTGTTGGCAGCTCGCTTCAAATAGTTCATGTATTAGCTTCAAATAAATGAAGTTAACTGGTGTTGTCTATTCTCACACCACCCATCCACGCGTACCCTCACAGAAAGATCCCGTAGCTCACTACTGCAGCAGCCGCAGCAGATTTAACCACGAAGATATTGGAGACAGCACCAAAAGTGTCTCGCATATAGAGGGTATACGTCGTCACTGTTGTGAATTCATATAAAAAAATCTGATGTGTTACACCACATGACTTTCTCTACTCTTGTACAAACTATTTTTACAAACGCTTATTCTCCATATGCTTCATGTTAATCGAGATGTTAATCTTATTGCTAATTTTCTTGTAGATGCAAAGGGAATATGGTAGGTTTTAAGCGATAGTCAAATCTTTTAAGCGCTGGTTGCTATGTGGCGCATTCCATTCTCTTTGTATGTCCAGGACATAAAAAAAATAAATAACGAATTTGAGAAAAAGTATAAGTATTGGAAAATTTAAGGGAATAATGAGCAATATCTCGAAAATGGTTCACTCAACAAAAAAATGTACATGACATAAATTGTGTATTTTAACGCGATCTACATTTTTTGTGTAGTAAAATTTTGTCTATCTCTTATGGTTTACCAGTTATGCAAAAGTCGTTCACAATGAAAAATACTTTTGGAGACATTCTCAGAAAATTCGAGATATACATTTTATTTGTCATGAAAATATCTTAAACATATGATATTTTAATCAAAATCGTTAGAGGCATTTTTGAGAAAATTAAACTTTTCGAAAAATGTTCCATGTAAAGGGTAACCTGGGATGGGGGATTTTTCTTGAAAACCTTCGTGTCGCATCTCCGGAAGATACTAAACCTAAATACCAAGTTTGGTGTTTATCCGACTGTTCGTTTCTGAGTTTCTGAGACACACACACGGATATGTTTCCAAAAATGCTTTTTTTTGGATTCAGGGGTCTCAAAACATGTATTTCCGGTGAAATCTCGATATCGAATTTTTGGGTGGAATACAATACTTCCCCTACTTACTATACGTAGTAGAGAAAGTAACTATGGATGAAGCAGGTCAGTTTTCGCTTTTCTACGTTAATGAGTGCGTGAGGTCAGGTGGCTATTGTCCTTATCCTTGCCCTTGTGTCGCGTCATAAACTGTGAAGTCCTCCTCATTCGCATTGAATTTTGTATAATCTTAAAGCTCAGAGATTTACTGCTACAGTTTTGTAATACCTGCTTTAAAAACCATTGTATTAATTTTCTTTTCAGATTCTTCAAACAAGAACATGAAACAAATGTATTTTTTAATTTATTTCTAAATTATCTAATTAATCTTATACTTACATTTTTACTCGTATAGCTGTCATACCAATAATTAATTTATAACTCATTATGTACAAGTATTAATAAATCTCAGTTTTATGTCTTTTTGTAAATATTATGTTAATGTTTTAAATTTTAGAGCCACTTTATACGTAATTCTTTTTAGGTGATTAAAATCCAGGCCTGTATATTATTATAAATATAAGCCGTTTAAAAAGCAGCGCCGAACAGCCGCCAAATTTAAACCTTTCATTATTCCTCTCCTTTCGCTTCCTACCTAGAACTGGCCTTTGATCATACGTTGTTTGTGTACTGAAATTTACTTCAAATCAATAAGGTACTGCCTTATAAACGACCTAGTTTGTATAGCAACTAATACGGAGCTTCTCAAACTTTAGAAAAAGAAAACGTTATAGGAAATTGGATGCATCGGCGCATTTCTATACACTCGAGCGTGTCATCATGCGAGACCTTGATAAAGGACATGTTTAGCGGCCTTTCTGTAAGACCAGTCCAAAAGATGCAGCAGCAGAAAAGTCCGGTGTGTTACATTCACATGTCTTTCTCTACCCTCTATCGCTTATTAGTGGTATACAAATTATTCTTACGGATGCTTATTTTGCTATCTACTTCATTTTAATCGAGATAAACCTTTCTGGAAGTAGTCGAATTATACATTTCGTTATAGATACAAAGAGAATAGCGATAGTCAAATGTTTTAGAATTGGACGCTATATGCTGGCCTTAAAATTCCTTACTCTTTCCATGTCATCGCGAGAAACAACTGAAAGTTGACAGGACTTTAAAAGAATGGCTAATTATTGAACAATTCAAAGCATTAATAACGAATATCTTGGAAATGGCTGATGCCACAAAAAAGTTTATTTGAAAGTGTGTTTTAAAGATATCTACACGTTTTGTGTAGTACGTTTTCGTATATCACTTAACGTTTAGCAGTTGTACAAGATTATAACAAAATTCCTTCCGAATGCAAAAGACTTCACAGATTATTCCCAGAAAATTCAAGATATAGACACATATTATTGGATATTTAAATATTCTTAATATTTTAATCAAGTTCGTTAGAGCCATTTTTTAGAAAACAAGAACTTCAAAAAAGTTCCATGATGAGCTTAGTTTGGGGTCGGAAAATTTTTTTGAAAACCATAGTCTCGCACCTCAAGGAGATACTGAACCTAAATGCCAAGTTTGGTATTTATTTGACTTTTCGTTTTTGAGTTATGCTGTTCACAGACACACACGCGCAGGTAATAATAGTACTGTATAGTTATGCAGTCAGCCACCTATAGCGCATTTCAGTTATAATGAGGGCGTATGTTGCAGAGCATAGGTTTTAATGCATTCAGTAATTAATAGTTTTAGTCTTTAGAAAAAGATATTAAATCACAAGTAAAAATATTGACGGTTTCATACACTTTCACACTTGGCAACTTTTACGTTTGGCCCGTAAAATTTACGGAAGTGGGAACTAGGATACATTTTTGTGGATTTTTGCGCTGATTCAAGGTGTTGCAAATTTTTACCATGACATGACAAAACATTAATTTCTATTGCATTACATTGTAATGTTTTAATATAATAGTTCAAGACTTCCCGCTAACTTAAGTTTTACAGTCCACACGTTCGGCGTTAATAATAAACGAGTCTGTGTAACTACCCTTTATGATGTTCCCCCTTCACTGGGCTACAACAAAATACAACATGTGCATACTTTGTCTTGTGGAATTTAAAATTTGGTTGCGTCACTAGTGATCTACCAGCAGTAAGCAATGCTCAACAAATGGGGTAGTAATGGATGATGTGAATTATAAAGTCAATTCTCGCTCGTAAACTGTGTTATTCGTCTTCTAGAACTGCGGGATATAAGTTGCACATATTTTGATTATAGTTCATGGTATGAGCCGTGGCCGAGTGGTTAAGCGAGGCGGCCCGGGTTCAATCCCAGGGACCTGCATGTGGGATTTGTGGTGGACGAAGCGGCGTCTGGGCGGGTTTTCTCCGGGTTCTCCGATTTCCCCCGCCATTCATTCCACCAATTGCTCCACCATCACTTTTCCTGTCATCCATTTCACCAACATTTCGTTTCATCTACTTCCTTCATCCCATACCAGGCATCGGGCTGATCCCCTATACTGGATGTTCTGTCTGATCCATGAGTGTCTGCTCCTCGACGGGCCTCTGACCCCAGGCACTCGACTGTAAGTCCTGGGGAGTGTAAGTCCTACATAAGAGAAGGGTAAAGAGATAATGGATGGATAGTTCAAGGTATGGAGCGTAAAAAATGGACTATAAGTCTATGTATAGCCTAGGAAGTGGTGTTCTTTGCTACCGTGTGGTACAAGGAAGAATTTCATCATATATAATAAAAAGAAGCATTCCTACCAGGTCTTCCAGGATTCTTATAAAACGAAAATTGACGCGGAATCGTTGTATATTTGCTGCACTAAACATTTTACGCATTCTGAATTTTACGAAATCTCAAAATCATTACGTTTTGCTGGACGAGAGAAAGTTTTACGTGTTTAACTTCAGGAGGTTGGTAGGTATGAATGTTTTTTGTCTTCGTCAAAACATTCTGCGTGAAAGATGGATAACACTAGTCTGCATTTTCAAACTATTTTTCGATAATTTCTTAAAAGCAGGTTTCTTGAATCAAGCTTTTATGCTGATTCCAGAAATAACTTCCGTTTTTTTCTATCACGCCAGGGTTTTACACAAAATAAGTAATGTTTTGACAATTTTACTAATGAGCGTAGAGAAGTATTCAAAAACCATTTCACACAAGGTAAGTTTTTATTCAAGAAACATTTTAAGAATACTCTCAAGAACTCCCCTAATTTATTTCATGACTACATTTTAACAAAACAAGAAGCCAAAGTGTTTCATTTAATTTTTTTCAAACTTTCTCTTCTTTGACTTCCTTGCAGATCCTTGAAGATGACTGTCCCTCCTCAACATCCCACAGTAGTCGGCCATCATAGTTTCATTCCATCTCCCCTGGTACCTCCTCTCCATTTCCTTAATATCTTGGTGAAAACGTTCACCCTTCACTATAATGTCCCAGATTTTCTGGAAAGTAGTCAATATGTGAATGCAGAAAATGCACCTTTACACTCATGTTACAACCCATCTTCTTGAAATTTTCCAACATTGTTTCGACAATGATCTTGTAATTAGGGTCTTTGTTATTGCCTAAGAAGTTTTCAGTAACTGATCGGAAGGCGGTCCATGCTTCTATTTCTCTTTCATTCATTTTCTTCTCAAAATCTTTATCCTTCAGCAATTTCTTTATTTGAGGACCAACAAAAATTGCAGCCTTTAATTTGTCTTGTGTAATGAAGGGAAATTTCTTGGAAAGGTACTTGAAGCAGGGGCTATCCCGTGGTAGAGCCCTTACAAATTGCTTCATCAAGTCCAATTTTATGTGTAGTGGCGGAAGCAATGTCTTTATACCTCCATATTTTTGAAGTGAAATTGTGAAAACACTGTACGTAATAGCAAAAACATAAACGCAGTTCTGAAATCAGCATAAAAAAGTGAGTCAGAATCACTTATTATTTTTCAGTCATCCGATATCATACAGACTAGTGTTATCTAGGCAGCAGCTGAGTCCTTTTCATTGCAGGTAATTTAAAAAAATGACAACTTTCCTTGCGTTCTTAGAGGTCTTTTATTAAATTTCATTTCACAGCACTCTTTTACGTAATGGATCTTCATGTGTAATGAAATTAGAGCACTCCACCATATGGTGCTACTGCTGTTGTCAGACTCAGAGCTCAGGTTATGGACCCTCTTGATTTTATTCTGTAAAAACATAGTGACGCTGACCTCTGACGCATCTGTGTTGTTCCTGGCAGTTGCTTCAGTGCACTCAGAGTCCCGGGTTCGATGGTTGGATGGTAGGGATTTGGAATTTGTTTTGGTAGAGCTGAGGTTCTTGTTTTCAGGGGTGGTGACACTGCCTTGATGATATTAATAACACTGCCGGCGAAGTTTGAGTTATTTCTTTATTTTTGGTTACGAAGATTCCTATCTGGTCGACCCGCCACCTTCGTCGTCGAAACCACTGTCACTTTCGAAGTCGCTACTTATGTGTTTCTCCGACTAGCCCTCGAATTGCCTAGATTTCACAACTTCATTTTTTACGCTATAAATTTTCTGATTATTTTCTTCTAATTTTGTTTCGTCGACCATCCTCGTGGTTAGTTTGTACCGGAATGTCGGCGTTTCTTTTCCTCTTTCACGCCTTTCGCCAAACCTAGAATTTTCCCCCACCTTTCTTAAGTTTCGTTCCGTCTTAAGTTCAAACGTATCATGTGATGTATACGCGATCTTCCGATTGGCTATCATTTTGTTTCATGATTTTTATTATTGGCTACCCCCACTTGACAACTTTCACATCTGCTTCTTACAGCTTATTTTGAGTTTTAAAATCTTCCCACGAATATTCTTAGATCGTAGATAAGGCACATATACTTCCTGACCCTTTCTAAGCTTTGAAACCGTTGTAAACGGCCTGTCCGAGCCCAAACACAAAGGCGAAACTTCCGGTAGGCAGGTTGTTGACCATCGCAGGTAAAATACATCTGCTTCGAGGAAACAAAACTTGCTTTCCTGTCTTTCCTACAAAACCCATTCCTAATATGAATTCAGCACATTTCGTCGCTATGTTCGATCCTTTATTATTATTATTATTATTATTATTATTATTATTATTTCTCCTGGGTCTCGATAACCAGCTTCAATAGCATTCTTTTATGGGCACATGTTCTTTTTATAAATGGCTTATAACTGAATGGAGAGGATATGCAGTTACAAGTGTTACATCAAAAACTAAGGAAGTGAGTAATAAGTCTTATTTCGCCTTGCAGTAGCACTGTCTCTCTACTTGGTTTTCCAAAATAATTAAATATAAATTAACCATTCTATCAACATAAAAAATCTTCGAAAAAAAATAAAAAAGTAAAATTTTCCAAAAGTCGTTCCTCCCTAAACTAAGGAATTCTGCCCAATTCGTATTCGATTTAAAGTTTTTTCCAAAGCATTGGTTCTACTAAAGTAATTTTTACAAGTAGACAGATTCCATTTCAGGAAATTTAACTTTTCATAGTCTGAGCAAGACAATATATGTTTGATCCGTCCGGCACCCATATCAGTTGTATTCAATGAAGCAATACGTAACTGTAAGTAGGTATTTTGGGCGCTATTTCAATGTTTGAGACCCACAAACTTGCTTCTGACCATCGTCATTTGGGTGTTTTCTCTTCAAACTGTACGTTATGGTTAATTAAGCGACACTTCGCCAATCCATTCAACTGATCAATGCTGACATACCTGTAAACATATTTCTGCATACTAATTTTATGGGAATAGTTATCATTCTTTTGAACGCACAGAGGACTTTAAAATGTTTACTTTCCAAGCACACAATTTACAATTACACATCTAACAACCACCCATCCAAAATTAAATACTGAGGAGGAGGAAGAACTTGTCTTGTAAGAAGGGCAGAATGCTTTTCTATTAATAAAAGAACTGTGCTAAAATAAAATAATAAATTCCTAAGCATGCCATATGGGTTTTTACTATCTCTACCACTTAGAGAATGTGTTGGATTGTATTCAATAGTTAAACACCAATATTTTATCAAATTAATGTTTTAAGGTCCCCTAAACCCAAAAAGAGCCTCTGTGTAAGCTTATTTGCGAATAGCCTAGCTCAAAAGCGGGTTTAAATCCGTGATTTTTAAAACAGAACGTGAACACTGTTTACGAAATTCCTCAATCTCAAACAACCCTTTAAATCGAAAAAGGTTTATTATCCCATAAATGGATTTAAAGATTTGACTATGTGTGATATGACGTGGCGAATAAAACATAGATATATCTTCAATTTTCTATAAGTAACTTATGTGTGTTTATTGTTGCTGAGATATTTATACTGCAGAAACGATGCAGAACTAATTACAATAGGCAGTTTGCTTCAAATCATATTTTCTGTAGCACTAGCCGTTTCCGAAATATTGTTGTGTAAGTAAGCTTTTTCAGATTGAATGTTGGTGCACTAATGTGTTTGAAAACGTGAGATTCCTCTTCTGCTCCCTCCTTTGCATTGGCTTGAACAGTTGAGTGTGCTTCTGCATGTTGCTTGATTTTAAACAATTTTTATGTAAACATTTATCGTGATCCAGGCAATATGGATAGAAGTCTTTGTTTCAGTTGGAACAATACAGTATGTAAGGGAAAGCGGGTAGGGGAATTCTTATGGTGTTCCACATCAGACTTTTTCAGTCATGTACCAGTTTTCATTCTAGCAATTAATAAATGATAATTACATAAGTTATAAATGCTCACTTTACAGATTTTTTTGTATCATTCACTGTACTATCGCTTAATCTCAAGCTCATGTTTCATTGCCTACATTGACCATGAACCTCTGTGAATTCTACTTACTGCCGCAAACGAAAGAATCATTGTTGATGGAGAAAACATGCCCCGAGCTGTAAGTTGCGCCATCGAAATTGTGATAATAAGCAGGAATGATGACACCTGCTTATTTACCGGATGAGTCTTCTCAACCTGCGGATTGAGAAGTTATGCAGTTGTACAGGTATACCGTAAACACTGCCCACTGCATCGCGTCGTATCAATTTCGGCCGAAATTACTGCTTTGCACCGCTGTGCGTGCAGTGACTTGCACTCAGTGCTGAAGGTGCCGGATTCAAATACTTGCACTTGAAGGTACTTTTTATGTTTAGTAAATTTAACGAGAACTGATGGTTTGGCATGGAAGTGTCACTTCATTTAATTAGTTTAATTATGTGAATTTCATTAAAACAAAAATCGCTACTTGTTAGAATGTGTAAATCCACTTTCTAGTGCATTCGGAAGGAAATCATGATTTGCTAAAACGTTCTCGAAACATGAACAGAAATGAATAAAAAACTCATTCATTCACAGGCGTGATTTGAACTTCCATTCTTTAGGTTAACCATTGCGCTACTAGAACACGTTAACTACCTGCATCACCGTGGTCCTCCCTAATCACCGGGCTACTGAATGCGTTGTCAGCGATTGTATTTCGCATCGATGTAAAATGAAGGTTTGCCTAGTTACCAATACGCATGATGAGAAGACTCACGCGGTATATTAATGAAATGCATGTTTGTTATAAAACAGAGAGAGGCTAACTGATATTTTTTGCGGGGGGGATGAATTAGAAGCGTCATGTAAATCGGAATTATCTCAGTAATCTCTTACCATGAGTAAACATAGCCAAATAGTTGTATTTCATTTGAATGAATAGCCACGGAACGGAGGGGATACCTCGCACCTCGACCCAATGCGGTAGGGACGACAAGAGCTTTCCAACGAACAAGCATCTGCGCCATCTATCCGACACAGACCAACGCTGCGCCTACCTGAAACATGAAATGGAAAGCGAAATGGTAGGAAGTGAGGGAAAGGAAATTCGTGATAGAACAGAAACCACCCCAACATTCTCCTAACTTACCAGGGAAAACCACGAAAAACCCATGATTAGAGTGGCCGGCTCCAAGAATTGATCCCAGGACCTCCAGAATGCGAGCCTAGCACGTTACCGCGGAACCATCTTGCTCGGTTGTATGCTAACATTTTGAATTTGTGCTTTAATAATTTTAGCATGTTATTCTGCGATTCAATATAAGTTTGTAATAATTAATTTTTATTTATAATTTTGGTATTATTATGTCCTACACCGTGGCTAGAGCGTGATGCTGTGGTTCCCGAACACGAAATGCTCCCGGGTAGGCATTTTACCCATTGGGGTGCGGGTTTTAAGTCCCGGGTTTAGGACCGGTGCCCCATTCAGTATCGTGAGGAAATTGAGAAGCTGCGATAGGCCACGGAGGTCAACATTCTGGCTGGGGGATGGTGATGCTGACCATATGGATTGGATGATCGCCCACCTCTGCCGTGTGTACGTGGGCTCAGACCGGCAGTCGGGTGACAGGTCTGGGCCTTTCATGGGCTGTAGCGCCACGGTATTATTATTATTATTATTATTATTATTATTATTATTATTATTATTATTATTATGTTTTAGTTTTTATAGAATAAATATAATTCCCTCTTTCTTTTTCTTTCTTTTTAATGCAGTTCCTCTCTATTACGAAGTGAGCTTGGGGTAACTTACAAATGCTAGACAAGTCAAATAGTATGTATTACAGATGCGGAGAATCCTCATTGTATTTCTGCTCTTAACGCTAAGAAGGCTCCTTTGTTTAGTAATTATTAAAAATATTTGCTTAATTTCTATTAACCTGAAGCAATTTTATTCTAATATTTGCAATCCCATCTGTTTTTGATATCGTTTATTGTTAATGGATATTAAACGAGGTCATCTGTACGCTTCCTGTTTATTTACTGCCTCATCCTTCTCGGCTCGAAACATCGCTGATGAAAAGCGGTGTCAAGAGTGGCGTGTGATCAACACATCGATTCCCGCTGGTGGTTATGTCGAGGCTTGAGAGCGCTACTTGTCCTCAAGTAGCTCCTCAGTTATCATACACAAGAATCGTTCTGGAACTCTCTAACCAAGAACAATAAGGAAACACACAGTGTGTTCCTTAAATTGTCAGACCGCGGACCGCGCATCGTATGTTACCTGCGCTGGGGGTTTTCCGTTCTAAAACTCCCGCATTACTTTCTCGTGGTGACAGTAACGTGCACTATAATGAGTACTAACCTTAGTGTAAGTGTTGATAAAAGTGGTGTCCATCTGCATTGAGGCATTCCTGGCATTCCTCGTCGTCACGAGGTTGTAATTCATTAATTTTAGTCACTCTACAGGGTTTCAGTAAAGTTTAGCAGCTCTATGAACAGAGCTTTATGGAACACCCTCTTGCTGTGCAACACGTCTTTAACACTTCTTTGGGGAGCGTTCGAATGATGCATCCTGTGTTAGAACATTTCTTTTTCGCTTTTTAGTTTTAGCGTTTTACTGATCCCGTTTTCTAAACTTATAAACCAGACATTTAACAGTTTCTCTACCAGGAAATTTCTCCTGAAGTTATCTACACACCTGTCTACATGATTCGATTTTTACGTATGCATCGTACATAAAAATTCTTTGTTCAAGCATGAATTTATCCGCAGCATTTCATTGGACT
The DNA here is from genome assembly GCA_030765065.1 of Deroplatys truncata. Taxonomy (NCBI): domain Eukaryota; kingdom Metazoa; phylum Arthropoda; class Insecta; order Mantodea; family Mantidae; genus Deroplatys; species Deroplatys truncata. The sequence goes on along the minus strand of CM060988.1, from coordinate 32,921,944 downwards.
AATACGAACAATCTAATGTAATTCACACACAACACAGATATCTTGAATCAACTGTCACTTTTGAGATGCACAATGAACAAACTCTAGTGTTTACAGCTGGAATAGAAGGTAGCAACTAACATAGTATAACACAGATGATAAACGTAGTCTTGAGCGCATCATTTACCGCTAGTGCACTGCGGAAAAATACCGAGGTCTCCGCAGTGCAAGCGAACTACGCATATACGCGATCTATGGCCCATCTATAAATTAAATTAAACTTTATATATGAAGAGAGATTAAAAGTAGTTCCTCCATGGACACAACCCTCCTATTTGTTAACCAATTTTCAAACTTCTTGTTGTACCTGAAAGCTGCATTCTTCCTTTTTATATAACACTATTCACGTTTTTCTATATTATCCCGTTCCACGTACTTACACCAATCCGTGACTAGTCTGGCAAATCCGTTGGGGAGGAATTCCCGTGGTTATTGTCGACAACAGGCTCTAATGGCAGCTTTCATCTCGTCGTCTGAATGAATGTGATGTCTCTTAAGGTGGTCTTTCGTCTTCGGGAAGAAGGCGGTGTCGAGATACAGAATATGGTCGGACGTGGAGAATACGTGCACTGAGCTTCCGCAATGTTGTCACATAGCGTTGCGAGTTTAGCGCGCTTCTGTTCTAAAAAGCCAAGGAGCACGACCCTTGGAAATCCCAATAATGGTCACCATTACTTTTCTCGCAGTTGGAGCCACCTTGAATTTCTTGGGACGTGGTGAAGTGATACGACAGTACTCTATGGTTGTCGTTTGCTCTCGGGGTCAAAATGATGCGCCCATGTTCATATCGTGAGAATGCGCTGGAGAAAACCTTCACTCTCACGCTCGTACAGGGCCAATACATCCTGAGAAACTTGCTTCCCCTTGCGTGTGCCTCAGCAGTATCCAAGTTGCAAACTCCAAGTGATACCCCAACACCTCGGATAAGATAAACTGCATTCATTCTCGGGAAATGTTCAATTCTGTGGCGATCTCTCGCTTTTTGATTCAACGGTAACCGCGAATCATTTCGTTGACACGATGTAGGTGCTCGTCCTGTGATGCGGCGAGAGGTCGTTCATTACGAGGTTGATCAAGCATACCAGAAGTTGCCGAATATTTTTCTTTCAGTTTCCTGGCTCACGTCTCACATACTAACGTCAACGGTAGTCGCCATAAACAGCTTTCGTTTGGTGATGAATATGGATAGAATGGCACCCTCAGCTGTAAGAAAACTCAATGGCGCCTCGCTGCTTCAACCTTGTCTGCATGTAGGTCACCATCTTCTTAAATTCTCAGCACACCAACTACACCCGGAGCAAAGGAAACTAATGCAATACGTATAGGAGACATGCAAAAAGAATTTTAAAAATCGGTTAACAAATAAGAGGGTTGTGGGCAAGAGGCATTACTTTTCAATCATATCTCGTAATAATCGAATTGCCTGTTTGATTATCTACTGCCAAAACCAATCGGCGAGACGGGTTCTGTTATACAATGCAGTTATTATAAAAGCTTACGTGTTATATGCACATGACTTTCTCTAACCTCTATCGTTATGAGTGGATATACAAATTATTCTTTAAAAAAGCTTATTTAAATTGAGATAAACCTCTATAGAAATAGCTACATTACATAGTTCGTTATAGGTACAAAGGGAACAGCGATAGTCAAATGTTTCAGAACTGGACGCTATACGCTGCCTTAAAATTCTATACTCTTTTCATGAAATGGCGAGAGACAAGTGGATGTCAGCAGCACTTAAATTAAATTGAGTTTTATATATGGACGCTATTTAATTATTATTATAATACTCAGCGTCCCAATCTATACTGGGCGTGAAACACGGAAATTTTGCTCAGATGCCTCTTTATCAGGCTTGAGGTTATTTTACGTACGCTAAATCTACGACATGGGACCACCTGCTTTACTTCCCTTCCATAGGAAGCCATGCTAAGGATTTTTACACCCGTAAAAATCCGTCATCCTCCGCCGGGTTTGAAGGAATGACAGAGTATTCAATAATTCGAAACATTAATAACCATAGTTCAGAAATGGCTTATGCCACAAAAATGTTGTTTGAAATAAATCGTGTGTTTTAAAAGGATCTACATTTTTTGGGTCGTACATTTTTGTCTATCGTTTAACGCTTACCATTTATGCAAGATTAAATAAAGTTGCTTCCGAATGAACAGGACTTCATATGCTATTCCCAGAAAATTCAAGATATACGTTTTATTTGGCATGTAAACAACTTAAATGAAAGGTATTTTAATGTTTGAGACATTTTTCAGAAAAACAAAACTTTCAAAAAAATATTCCATGTAAAGGGTAGATTGGAGTGTGGAGATTTTCTTGAAAACCTTCGTGTCACATCTTTGGAAGATACCGAACTTAAATACGAAGTTTGGTATTTATCCAAGTTTTCGTTCTTGGGTTATGGTGTTCACAGAACACACACACACGACCTTTTTGAAAATGCTTTTATTGGATTCAAGGGGCCTCAATCATTTGTTTCCGCTTAAATCTCAATATCAAATTTTTGGGTGGAATGCAGTGCCTTCTCTACTTATAGGTTGTTCAGAGTCTTTTGAGACAGTGGAGAGGGGAAGGTAGAAAACCGGTTGTTCGCGGCAAGAACGGTTTCTTCTGGCGGCTCTTTGTGATAGCTCCGCACCGGCCTCGCGGATTCCTTATCTCTCCCTTCCATTGTCTCAAAAGACTCTGAACAACAATACTATGTCCGTGGTATAGTAAGTAAAAAAATCTGATGTGTTACACTCACATGACTTTCTCTACTCTTGTACAAAGTATTTTTACAAACGCTTATTCTCCATCTAGTTCATGTTAATCGAGATAAACATTTGCAGACTCTATCTTATTGCTAATTTTCTTGTAGATGTAGGGGAATATACATTTACAAGGGCAATATAGAAAAACAGTAGCCTTTAAGCACATACGTATCTCTTAATAGCTGGTTGCTAGGTGCAGCACCATTCCCTTTGCCACAGATTATAACTCTTTGCATATCCAAGACAAAAAAATGAATAACGAATTCCCATTTGAGAAAATAAGTATTGAAAAATTTAAGGGAATAACAAGCAATATCTCGAAAATGGTTCACTCAACAAAAAAAATTGTATATGACATAAATTGTGTATTTTAACGCGATCTACATTTTTTGTGTAGTAACATTTTGTCTATCTCTTATGGTTTACGAGTTATGCAAAAGTCGTTCACAATAAAGAACACTTTTGGAGACATTCCCAGAAAATTCGAGATATACATTTCATTTCTCATGACATTATCTTAAACATATGATATTTTCATCAAAATCGTTAGAGCCATATTTGAGAAAATTAAAATTTTCGAAAAATCTTCCATGTAAAGGGTACTCTGGGGTGGGGGGATTTTCTTGAAAACCTTCGTGTCGCATCCTTGGAAGATACTGAACCCAAATACCAAGTTTGGTGTTTATCCGACTGTTCGTTTCTGAGTTATGCTGTTCACAGACACACACACAGACACACAGACACACACACGGACATGTTTCCAAAAATGCTTTTTTTGGATTCAGGGGGTCTCAAAACATGTATTTCCGGTGAAATCTCGGTATCGAAATTTTGGGTGGAATGCAATACTTCCCCTACTTACTATACGTAGTAGAGAAAGTAAAAGAAAGAAGAAAATAAGAATAACTTCTAAATATAAAATCACGAAAAATCAATTTTCTCTAAACTCAATAGCCATTTGGTTTTCTTTCCCTTCCTATTTGTCAACCTGCTTCGTGAATGACAAACAACAGTATATAACTAAAATGAGATTGTCGCCTCGCTATGAGATAACTGAGGTAAGCAAATCCCGCTGATTTAGCGGACTTAGGAGGATTGTCTTTATTCTTAGCTATACACATTTGTGTGGGAGGGGTTTATTTGTGATTTTGCTTAGATAGCGTTAACCTTCAGCAGAGAATAACCAACTTCACTACATTTCCCAGCGATTATTTCGCATTAGTTGATACTGGTGCGTTAACATAGATAGGATCTATGAAGACAGCTGTAATATTTTATACACATGAAAACACCCACGTGTACAATACACACACATGAATGAATATCACTGAGAACGGGTGTAGGCACCAAATCCGTGTACAGTGTACCTAAATGTCACGGAGGGGTGTATTGTATTTGCTGCCGTATGCAAGAAGGGTTTCAGAGAGAATGCGCATGCGTAACACTTAAGGATATGTAGGGAACACACACGTGCTCTTCACAGGATACTTCAAGCGATTCAAGTGTCTCCACATCTTTCCTAGGGGTGCTTATTCTATAAGATGTCACGTCGGGAAGAAAATTCACCTGGGAGGCAAACAGATGCACTCCAGCAAACTTTCCCGCATATGCTTGTTGTGCCTTAATAGCAGTTTAGATAGCTATTTAAAAAAAATTTACGTGTTATATTTACATGGTTCCTCTAGATGTTCTAGCTATTATACAGCTTCTACAAACTATTTTAGCAAATTTTTATTTTTCTGCCTACTTCATGTCATTCGATATAAAAGTCTACAGAAGCAGTTTTATCTCATACTATTTATACCTTTTTCACTATAAGCTGAAAGGAGAAGTAAACAAAACTTAAATGTATCAGTCCGCCGAGCACATGGCAGCACCACGTGGAGGATGACGGAACTAAGTAGACAAATAAAAGTTGTACCTGAAGAGTTCGGCATCTGTGATTAAAGGTACTGTTCTTAACTTCATTCATTTAATGGCTAATATCAGTATATTACCTTTGCTTTAACCTTTTATGAGTCAACAAGTTAAATAACGATTAACACTATAGGTTAAAACACAACAGAAAACAAAGGCGACCCAAGCTATCCGAGCACCTATTCTGCATCACTAACAAAGAAGTACAATTATTGCTAAACAATGGCCAACCATATTCATTGTCGATTAAAGGTGGATATTTTTCGCAGAATTTGTTAAACGCATTTAACACAATTGTTTTCTTTCCATTTCCCTCGTTTATGTTTTCTACGGTGGCAGAAGATTCTCATTCGGAAACGAACTGCAGCGCCTGCGCAAGGCCTCTTAAACCCTCTGATATAACAGTTCATGTAGTTATAGGTGAATCTGAACAAACTCATTTAGTTTTATAAATTGAACTGTTACAATAATGAGTTTTTTAAATTTCTTTGTACGAGAATAACCACAAAATGTTACGATCTGAACCGAACTGTTTTTTGTTGAGGAAGAGAGGACATGCTAAGCGGGGAGGTTGTAATTTGCCCAACAGCCAATGACGTGCTGTCTTGTCACGTGGTTTTGTTTACTTCTCCTTTCAGCTTATAGTGAAAAAGGTATAGTGCAAAGGGAAGACGAGACTGAAGCGATGGTAAACTCTCTAAGAAGACGGTCTATATGCTGAAACAAGATAGCATGACATCATATCATGAAGTCCTGTCCTCTGTCGTTTATTAGTGGGTATACACACTAATCTTACTAAACCCTGTTTTTCTATCTACTTCAGTTTAATCCACATAAACCTTTGCAGAAATAGCAACATTACGCATTTCGCTATAGATACAAAGAGAACGATAGTCAAATGTTTAATAGCTCGACGTTATGCGCTGGCCTTAAAGTTCCATATGTCTCCATGCAATCACGAGTAACAACTGAGTGATGACAGGACTTTAAAGAATGACCAAGTAATGAACAATTCGAACCATTAATAACGGATAATTCAGAAATTGCTTATACCGCAAAAAATTAGTTGGCCGCCTTAAACGTGAGATCTAAAATCTTCGTGTAGTACGTTTTCGTCTATTGCTTGATGTTTACCAGTTATACAAGATTATACCAAATTTCTTCTGAATGAAGAGAACTTCACAGTCTATTCCCAGAAAATTCAAGATATACATTTTAATTGTCATGTAAATATCTTTAATATATGGTATGTTAATCAAAATCCTTAGAAACCTTTTTTATAAAATCAAAATTTCGAAAAATATTCCATATTAAGGGTAGTTGGCGTCGGGGGATTTTCTTAAAAATAAAATTAAATACCAAGTTTGATACTTATCCAACTTTTCGTTTTTGAGTTATGCTGTTAACAGACACAAGAAAACATATACACACGCTGCGGACATTTTTCTAAAAATGCTTTTTTTTATTCAGGGTGTCTCAAAACATATATTTCGGTAAAATTCCGGTATCGAATTTTTGGGTGGAATGCAATACGTTCTCTACCTATTAATGTACGTGGTATAGAAAGTAAAAAGACAAAAGTATTGAAATATTCAAACCAAGAATAATGGAGATCTCAGAAATGGTTTGTGCCACAAAAAAAAATATTTTAAATACATTGTGTGACTTGAAGAAATATATCCTTTTGGTGTAGTAAGCATTGTCTATCTCTTATGGTTACCAGTTATGCAAAATTCACTCCAAAGAAGAGGACTTCACAGGATATGCCCAGAAAATAGATCTTACTTATCACATAAATATCTTAACCCTGAAACATCTTTATTCTAAGTTTAAGGGTTTCACAGTTACTAAAATCTGTAAGCCCTATGTAAAAATCTACAAAACCTGTTTTTTTTATTTTATTAATTATTAAGTGAACATACTCCAAACCCTTGTCTTGTCTTGTTCGATACAGATTTCCGTCATTGCTCTGGTCGCACTTCAGCCTTGGACTTATTGTAGGTACTACCTGATAAGGAATTTTATCAATATTACTATTTGTTCCTAGGGAATTATTTGATCCAGTTTGATGGAGTAATAATAAGTGAATTATAATTATTGCTGGTCAAAAGGATCCTAATTCAATAGTGGGGGTTAATCTTCTATGATAAAAAGTTCAAACAAAAAGATTTCTGAGATAATGGATAAAATTATTCCTCATCGTAACCCTGATATTACTTTTTTGGTGTGAGATCCTTATCATTTTAAAGCCAATTCATTACACCTGTATCCTTTACCAAGGAATACAGTCTCATAACACATATCGTTTCAAGTCCTTCTGGTTCTAAAAACATTTTCCCGGAAGCAATATACTCGTATCTCCTGTGGGTCAAAGCATATAATGTGCTGGGCTGTTTCAGTTTCTTTCTTGCACAATCTGCAATCTAAGTTACCCTGAAACACTCCCATCGTGTTAAGATGCTTTTTCACAGGAGCATGTCCTGTGGCCCAATAAATTGTGAAGCAGCTCCTTGTCTTGCAAGTTCATCAGCTTTTTCATTTCCCTCTATGCCACAATGACTCGGCACCCAGATAAGTTGAACTTCATTCTGTTCTTTCAAGCTTGTGAGCATGTTTAGGCGGTTTAAAGTCAGTCCTGACGTTACCCTATGACTACTTAGAGCCATAAGTGCAGCCTGGCTATCTGAGAAAATAAGAATCTGTTTACCAGTATAAGCTCTCCTTATGTTTTCATGTATGCATTGAATAATAGCATAAATAACTGTTTCAAAAACAGTAGCATGCTCACCCAAGGGAAAAAACTTTTTCGCACCTTGGTCTTATGCCGCTCCAATCCTTAAAATACAAGATATGTTGCTTTTGAAATACATATTTTGTAATATTTTGGGGGTGGTTTACTTATATTTTCATATTTTGACAAACTTTACTTCATGTTTTACCTGTCTCAGTTAAAACCCTCTCTGTGGTATATCACTATAGTAATTACGGCTCTAGATCTAACCTACAGTGTTTGTTTTGTTTGTGCAGGTGGAAGAGTTGATCTCCAACAGTCAATTAAATATTTCCAGTGAAGAGAAGGTGTTCACCGCTGTCATCAACTGGGTCAAACATGACCTCGCCGAGCGTGAAGAGCATGTTGCGCAGGTAAGAAGGTCGGAATGTCTGTATTATTATATTTCATATGTTCAAGGTTCCTTCTTGCAAATTACAGAGCGAGACTACAATAGTAAGACGATACACAATGGCAAATTCTCCGGCATGACTTTACTTTCACCTTAGCGTTGTGTTTTAAAAGTGCTTTATACAACCAAAGATTCAAGTTTTTACATCATTTAAATCTACTGCGTAAAATAGTATACCTCAAAGTCTTCTACGACTCCACTAGGTGCACCACCCTGCATAATGACGAGCGAGATGGCTCCGCGTTAAGGTGTGAGGCTCGTATTCGGGAGCTCCCGGGTTCGGTTCCTGGCTTTTATCATGACTTTCCTGATCCATCGTCTCCATCATCATTTATTTCAGGGTTAAGGATCAGGTGACTGTTCGGCGTGTTGCGGCTGGGCGTTGGAGATGCACTTTGTGAAGATTTCTTCCTGGCGTCCGTCACTCTCAGCTGGACCCCGCCTCCGGGTACACTCGGAGCAGGTTCACCTTCACGGGATCTCGGAGATGAGGACGGGCTTGAACGACGTCGGATGCGTTCGAACTGGGAACTTTAAGGACTCCGCCCATGCTTGCACATATCGCTGGTCAACCTTCGGGTCTCTCCTCTAGTTCCTCCCTCCCAGGGGGTCACGTTCGAAGAAAAAGGGGCCGTTTTGGCCTACTTACAGTGCTCTGCCCCTCCATGATATATAGCTTTACCTTTACTCTGCTCAAAGATCCAGAATTGCAAAGCATGAAACAAAAATCATTTCGACTCAAAATATGAGGAAATTCCTGTTTATTCTTCATTATCAGCTTAACGAAAGTCTTAACAGTTATTTAAACTACATTATCTTTAAGAGTGAGGCAGTATTTTTAAGACTTAAATAATTTCAGTCCAATTATATAATATGTAAATTCAATAACAGCCCGCATTGAAGCAAGATGTGTATGTAATAATTTGTAAAGTGTATGAACAGTCATTGCATATGCTTATATTATTGTATACATATTCAGTAATGTTATGTGAACATATTACGTAATTTAATAATGTAGGAGCTGTGAGAATAATAGGTTAAAAGTTGCTAACAATGAGGTAACCTTGAGGCAATAATGAGTTTGAGAGTTTAACAATACTACTTGTGATTCTTGGAAGCAATAATGTAAATTTAGTGACAGTTTATAAAATAGCCAATCAACAACCAGAAAAAGTTTAGTTAAATGAAGGTATTCTATTGGAGTAGGATTAGCTATTCAGAAACTGAAAAGGAGAAAATTTTACAGATTTAGAGTTCAGTTGCCTGCAGACAGCGTTACTAACCAGACGTAAAAAGTGTCCTCAAGAAATTTAATACGTATTCGTGTGAGATGACGTGTTAAAAAAGTGCAAATAATTCATAAACGAATCTCACAGCTCTCTCTATATCAGTGAAGTGCTATTTAAATCGTATCAAGCAGTAATAAAAGGAGTGAAGTCAAATTATAATCTGTGTAAGCCCACATTCTTAGTTGCACCACAACCCTGCTAAGAGGAACGTGTCTCTAACAAAAATACTGACGCAGCCGAGGCAAACATAAATATATAATATTTAAAGAAACAGTCAAATTACAAAGTTAATATTTTTAAATTTTTGGACGAAGATTACCGGGTACCATACGTGCGGTTGCAACTACTTCAAGTTCGGCTCCCCAACAGTTAAAATATAATACAACTCCTTCAAAATAACAATATAATATCTTTCTCAAATTGGCGTCCATACGTGGGGCAAATAACAATAAATAAAAGCTTTCTCAAGAGAAGCTAGTAATTCGTCGTTTGGGAGGGAGAGACATCACTGGTGGATATATCAATTCGTTCCTACTTCATTTACAACGTTTATTACAAGGAGATGATTAATAAACTAATTGCTGGAAATTAACTGGAAAATAAGTTAGGGGATGCTAGTTTTTAAAGTATGTGAAAACATGGTCCTCAGAGAGAAACATGGCAACTACTAAGACGTACAGAAATGCCACTACACCATTCATATTTTAAAATACAAAGTATATTGTGACTTTGTCGTGTTTTTCAATTTTCACTTCTTTCAGTTCTCATTGTCACTGTTTTGATTTGGTCGACTTTCATTGGGACTTCACACTATCACTTCACTAAAGTGAACTAGTTCAATTTCCCCGCCACTCCGCAATAGCCTCGCTGTACGTCACCAACTCGCTCGGAGAACTCGCTCGGAGAACTCGCTCGGACACTTGATGTCCAGCAGAAACGCGCTCACCAATTAGCTTACTCACGCACTGACCGACTCAACTGGCTAACTCTCGCGAGAACGTTCGCTTATATAGGCAATGGAATCTTACACAGAACATTTTAGAACTATTTGGTGACACGTTCTGGAGGCGGGCTAAAGAAACTTGCAGAAGATTCTGGTTATCTGCCGATAGCGATTCTGACGTTACGCCGGACGAGAGCGTAACTATCTTTGTTTATCTTCGACTGCCTGACGCCGACCTCCCGATAACCTTGGGCTATAGCTCTGCGTCACAATATAATAAAACAAACCACATGATTTTCCATACTTTTGTAAAATGTTCAGAAATTACGAAACTTTATACTGAAGAATGTAACAAATTCGAACTAAGTAAGTTTAATTGTATAAAAATAATCACCGTTTTTCTCGTTTCCCTCGTGAAATTTTCTAATCATCACGTTCAACATCACCAGGGGTACCATCATTATCCTTTATCAGACATGTGTTAGGTTGTACTACAAGACAAAGAGTTTCCGAGCAATTTTGATCTAACTTCTTAGGAAGAGGCTTCGAAGTAGTGTAAGGTTCAGATGATAATTATAAGAAAGTATGGAGCAAATATTCGTGTAGACCAGAGGTGGCGAAAACGGGACTCGCGAGTTAATTTAACTCGTAGGCGCCGTGCCCTCTGTGCAACCGTCCCTTTGTTTTTCACATGCTGCTGAGTGATGCAGTGCGTGTTGCATATTTGGTGACTCGCGGAAGGAAGTCGTTTTCGCTGCCCTTGGTGCAGACATTTGCAATTTTTTTCTAGAATATCATTCTGTACATCCTGATATCCCATACCTCAATACCTGCGCTTCTACAGATATCGTCCCAATGGATACATAAAATGGCAGTTATATCTGTACTAGAGCCGTCCATCGGACAAGTTTTGATCATTAGTTTGTACCATTCATGCCTTCGAACACAAATAACTCGGACGAGTTCGATATACCGGAGTCCGAGCGGTGTCCCCGCCCTCAGTCTATGTCGTCCTCCGTGGACTGGTGGTACCGTGCTAGATTCTAGTTCCCAAGGTCGCGGGTTCAAACCGGCGGAGGGTGATGGGTTTTTTCGGGCGTAAAAAATCCTTAGCATGGATTCCTTCGGAAGGGAAGTAAAGCCGGTGGTCCCGTGTCGTAGATTTACGGCACGTAAAAGAACCTCAAGCCTGATAAAGAGGCCTCTGAGCAAAATTACCGGTCTTTCACGCCCAATATAGAAAGGGACGCTAAGAACCATAGTAGTTAAAGAGCGTCCATAAATAAAACTCAATTTAAATTTTCCTCAGTCCATTCCGTTTGGTATATCAAATGAGTTTGTATCATTTCCTGTTCGAAGCCCAGTGTGACCAGGTGCAAGGTGAAACTTAATCTCTTTGATTTACTGGCAGTGTTGCCAACCTTGTAAAACAACATTATCAATGTAGACATTGAAATTATCGTGTTTTCTCCAAAATGTTTATTAACGCAGGTAAAGCAGAGAATACTGTACCGTAATTGAAATAACCAGAAAGCATTAGCAACCATAAAAAATAAAGTTTTAGCAACTCGCCCTATTTTTCAAAAATAAGATAGATAAATCTGTAAATAATATAAAATAGCGCTCACTGTAGTTTTCGAAAACCAGATTTACAATAATCTCTATTTCGTTTACCTCCTGCTCTTTTACCTCCTTGCTGAAATGCGCTAAAACTAAACTTAATATTTGAAGTAATATTGATATATTTTAAAATAAGTTTTTCTAAATTATCTTAGATTGAGCAGTTATCGTAAAGTCATTATGGTATATCGTATTGATATAATTATCGTAGATCACAATAATTTATCGTTGACAACGATGTTCACTGACACGGTGCCTTATGCGCATCCTAGTTTCGCGTGATATTCCGGTATGGAGTCCAGAGGTGCAAGTGAGAATGGTTTCTTAAAATTAAATGAAGGAGTTTATCAGTTAGAACATAAGACCGGAAGAAGCGACGTATGAAAGCGCTTCAGAATTATTGGCGAGAAAACGAAATAATAGTAATAATAATAATAATAATAATAATAATATCTTAAGAAGAAGTCTTGAAGTGTTCCTAGATTTAGCTTTAAGAAAAAACTCTTTGGGTTTCTTTTTATACTATTTAAGATGTCGTGTTTTAAAAATTAAGGTCCTCTCAAATATTGTTACGTTTTCCATTAGAGATTTTTTCATTGCTGTTCTCAGGCTTGTTAATTTGTACATATCTCCTCAGGATAGAATAGGATAGTATAGGATTAGTTGACGGAAGGGACCCCTAACACTTTGACCCCCAAATCTTTTGTGCTTAAACCTCTGGGAGGAATGGATGAGGTGAGAAAACCGCAGGAGACGTAAGGGTAGCAGAGCGAGGCCGGCACAAGTCGGCAGACATGATGCTCAGAGTTCTCTAATAGTTCCAGGCTTAACCACCCGGCCACGGGAGGGTCGCTCGGAGACATCCGTTTAGTGGGACCGGGTAAACACGACCCAGTAGTGGAGGCTCGACAGGTTTCCCTCTAGCAGGGGAAATCGCAAGCCTCTACCCGACACCGACAGAACCACAACCCCGGAGTCAATTTGAAACATGAAAGGAAAATGAAATGAGAGGGAATGGGGCAGAGAGGAAATCCATGATAGAATACACCACTCCGGATTCACATATGTTAACAAGAGAAAACCACGAAAAACGGGAATCGAACCCGGGTCCTCTCGAATGCGAGCCTAACACGTTATCATGGAGCCATGTCCTTAAAACAAAATAAAATTTTAAGTAACACAAACATTTTTTTCCGTAATGGGTCTAATTATATACAGCATTAATGTAAAGCCATAAATTTTGAGTTAATGAGTCTTATTTGTGGTAAACGGTGGTAGTAATACAATTACCTTAATAACAGTTGTGCGATTTCTTGAGTTTAAAGAATAATAATCATTATCCCATTTACTATATTACGTATATTTAATTTGTATTCTTTATTTAACTAAATGTTCATAGGTGTACACATAGCTCCAAGTTTTTTTTCCTGCCACAGAAAGTATGAATGAAATAGTATGTAAAGCTTGTAAGGTATTTATTTTGGAACGTATTTTAATATACTTCATGCTCGAACATGGGCTCATTAAAGTACACCTGTTCATTAAAGTATTGGTATTCAACAAATCAGAAGTGGCCACGTAACATTGTGAAAGCGCAAGTATCGATTATTCTGCGTAGTACGTCTCACAACGCTAGCAACTTTGTTTGACACAGGTGCTACAAGTATTGTAACCATAGATAAAGGAATAACGATTGTAACACTTCACTCAAACCAGAAACGAATACTTAAGAAACCTTTGATTTAGATACATGGTCGAGCATAAACAGTCGTATGAAACTTGACTATAATGGTGATTAAAACGCTCGTATGATAATTGTTAACCGAGCGAGCGAAGCGAGTGTTATAATAATACTCGCGTTTTCATTACTACCCTTATAGTCTCGTTGCATAATATACTATTTGCTTAGGTGTAATGACAGAAGAAAACGTAACAGTAAGTAGAAACAAAGCTGAAAACATAGTAACATGGCATATGCTATTGTCATTCATTTGCCATAACGTAATGAAGCAATACGTGTGACAACAACGCTATGATATTTGTCGAACGAGTAAATGTCCACGACAGAGCATATGGAGCAGTTCAACCATAGGTCAGAATATTCGTTACTTTTCGAGCGAGTTGGGCTCAAGAAATGAGCGAGTTTCATTATGCACCATAGGAAACGAACGAGTAAAACGTTTGTCTTAGCTTTAATCTGTATCATGCATATGCAAAGTCCGCAACATATATACCAGCCATGCACATTTCTGAAATTGTTGAACACTGATACTTATCCGTATATTAACGCCGTATTAAAATGAAAAAGTTTAGTCAAATATTGGACCCACATAATGAAAGCAGAATTTGCTTTGTATTTTTAAAGAACAGCCTTGTAATATTACCAGCGTTAGTGTTACCATATACCATCAAGCGAGGTGGCACCGCGGTAACATGTGCGACTTGCATTCAGGAGGTCCCGGGTTCGGTCCCGGCGACCTCCCGCTCTGACTCATGGGTTTTCTGTGGTTTCCCCGGGTACGAGGCGAATGCTGGAGTAGTTCCTCTTCTACCACGACTTTCCTGTCCCTCATTTCCTGTACCCCTCGTCTCCTTCATTGTCATCTGTTTCAGGGTTGTAGGACCAGGTAACATGTTCGGCGGGTTGCGGTAGTCGGTGAATGTGCGCTTTGTAGAGGTTTCTTCTCTGGCTTCAATCAGGGCTCCCCAGTTGGAACCCGCCTCTGAAGTGGGCCCGACCAGGGGCCCACCGTGGGTTAGGGACTCGTGAGTATGTACTCATTACACTTCTCTGCTTATTTCTGTGAACTATTGATATGGAATTCCCTGGGCCTTCCTCTGCCAATACGAGTGTTACGTTCATAAAACTTTTGCTAAGATTTCTAGGTTTATGACTAGGTCAAATTTTACTTAAATATACATTAAATCATTATTTAAATATATTTAAATATTATGAAGTGATGTAAACTATATAAATAATATTCGAGATAAACATGTAAGAAGGAATGTAGTTCCAATAATAACATGTAAACCAGGAATTCTGTGGCTACAAAAAAATGTTGATCCAAATTCTGAGTATTCAAGAAGAATTATATGCTGCCGTAGCAAGTCCGAATCCATTTCTAGAGGTGTATTTGCATTTCAGAGAAATGACAAACCTAAAAGTTAACCTTGTTTTTCACAAGTCCAGGGCTTTCTCAGAGTAAAAACATTTCCTCTCAAAGTACTCATCAAGCCTTTGCCGCTAATTTGAAATAGCTGTTCTATTTACAAAGACTTTACAACAACCTCGAACAATTTAAACGCGCCATCATTGACACACTACTTGAAAATAATTGACACCTACATAGGCGCAGTTAAACGCTAAAAACCCTTCACAGGCCATCTAGTCCATATATTGGGTAACAACTATTTGTAGCTGCGTAATTTTGTGTAAGTTTTTCGAAACCCAGTATAAGCTGTACTAGTAGGCCACAATATGAGTGCGTGTGGTGGGAAGAGAACTACACGGTTACAAAACAAGTGGGCGGGGCATCGGAAGGACAGCAGGTAATGAAAACATCCGCAGTCCCGAGTTGCATTTATGAGGCCTGCAAAAGCAGTATTGTTTTCATTGTGCAATTGTACATTCCCCTTTCCCCTCACCCATCATTCCTCTCTGATCCCCTGCTTTGATTGTCAACAAAAAACAGTGGCGTCCTCCTCCAAGCGCATTCATATCGTGGCCAACTAATAGATACCGTTCCTAATGAGTAAACAAACACATTGTTGATTTTGAAGATCTTCTTAAATTGACGACTCATGCACTTATATTTTCCTCAAAGTAATTTTTGTATAATGAGACAGTGCATCTCATTTATCATGGGTGCCAGGATTCAAAAATGCATATTTATTAGGTAAATTTTGGGATTTTTATGACATTTTCTATTTCAAGGAATTTTTACATTACTTTATTATTTTGTCGTTTTTTGCCTTTTACGCTTTTATTTGATCATTTTCTTGCATTTGCATTGAATACACAGGGTGGACCATTTACGTTGAGACTACAATATCTCCAAAACTAAGCGTTGTAGAAAGAAATGTCTTCAACAAAAGTTGCTTGATATCATGGGGTAAAGTAAATGCCATTAGTCGTGTTTTGTTTCGAGGACGTTATGATGGTCATTTTAGAGTCAATTTAATTTTTTTAATGGGAACCTACCTTTTGTGTGTTATTTTGTGGGGCAGTATTTTTAATACTTAAGTAATTTCAGTCTAATTATATAATATGTAAATTCAATAACAGCCCGCCTTAAAGCAATATGTGTATGTAACAATATATAAAAGCTGTATATTACAGACATTGTAAATGTTTATATTATATGTACATGTTCAATAATGTTATGTGAATGTATTACGTAATTTAATAATGTAGGAGCTGTGAGAATAATAAGTTAAAAGTTGCTAACAATGAGGTAACCTTGAGGCAACAATGAATTTGAAAGTTTAACAATACTGCTTGTGATTCTTGGAAGCAATAATGTAATTTTTTGTAACAGTTTATAAAATAGCCAATCAACAACCAGAAAAAGCTTTAGTTAAATAAAGGTATTCTATTGGAGTAGGATTAGCCAATCAGAAACTGAAATATAGCAAAATTTTCAAATGCAGAGTTCAGTTGCTTGTAGACAGTGCTCATAACTGGACGCGTTGCTTGTGCGTCCTCGAGAAGTTTAATACGTATTCAGTGTGAGATAAAAATGGTTTACGTGTTAAAAAGTGCAAGTAATTAATAAAAGAATCTCACAACTCTCTATATCAGTGAAGTGTTATTTAAATCCTGTCAAGAATTAATAAAAAGGAGTGAATTAAAAATTATAATCTGTGTAAGCCTACATTCTTCAGCCGCATCACGCCCTATTAAGAAATGCATGTCTCTAAAAATAATACTGACGCAGCCGAGGCAAACATAAATATATAATATTTAAAGAAACAATAAAAGTTACAAACTTAAATTTTTTTGAACATTTTTGGGGCAAAGGCCACCGAAAGTACGTTTGGGGCAAAGGCCACCGAAAGTACGTTTGGGGCAAAGGCCACCGGAAAGTACATTTTGGGGCGAAGGCTACCGGAAAACAGGTACTATGCGTGCGGTTGCAACGAACTTCAAGTTCGGCTCCCAACAGTTGAAATAATAATACATCTCCTACTTCAAATCGGCTTTTCCATACGTGAAACAAAAACCTTCATTTGTCATTAGAAAATGGTTTAAAAAGTGTTTTTGTGATAAGGAATAAGGAAACAAAATATTGGTTCCCAATTGAGCCTCAAATGACCATCCATGGATGGTCCAACCATTCATTGCGCTCTTCGTACACAGGCATTAAAATTTTTCGTTTTTATTTATGTTGGTGTAAGAACAATTGCAAATTGCTCTATGCAAATGTTGTGTAGCTTTTTTAAGAGGAGTGAGAAAACAGCATCAAAAGGTATTTTTACTTTCTCTACTACGTATAGTAAGTAGGGGAAGTATTGTATTCCAACCAAAATTTCGATACCGAGATTTCACCAGAAATACATGTTTTGAGACCCCCTGAATCCAAAAAAAGCATTTTTGGAAACATGTCCGTGTGTGTGTGTGTGTGTGTGTGTGTGTGTGTGTGTGTGTCTGTGTGTCTGTGAACAGCATAACTCAGAAACGAACAGTCGGATAAACACCAAACTTGGTATTTAGGTTCAGTATCTTCCAAGGATGCGACACGAAGGTTTTCAAGAAAATCCCCCCACCCCAGAGTACCCTTTACATGGAAGATTTTTCGAAAATTTTAATTTTCTCAAAAATGGCTCTAACGATTTTGATTAAAATATCATATGTTTAAGATATTTTTATGGCAAATAAAATGTATATCTTGAATTTTCTGGGAATGTCTCCAAAAGTATTCTTTATTGTGAACGAATTTTGCATAACTCGTAAACCATAAGAGATAGACAAAATGTTACTACACAAACAATGTAGATCGCGTTAAAATACACAATTTATGTCATATACATTTTTTTTGTTGAGTGAACCATTTTCGAGATATTGCTTGTTATTCCCTTGAATTTTTCAATACTTATTTTCTCAAATGGGAATTCCTTATTCATTTTTTTGTCTTGGATATGCAAAGAGTATTAATCTGTGGCAAAGGGAATAGTGCTGCACCTAGCAACCAGCTATTAAGAGATATGTATGTGCTTAAAGGCTACTGTTTTTCTATATTGCCCTTGTAAATATATTTTCCCCTACATCTACAAGAAAATTAGCAATAAGATACAGTCTGCAAATGTTTATCTCGATTAGCATGAACTAGATGGAGAATAAGCGTTTGTAAAAGTACTTTGTACAAGAGTAGAGAAAGTCATGTGAGTGTAACACATCAGATTTTTACATTTAAAAGAACTTAAATTGACGTTAAAATGACCACGATAACGTCCTCCAAACAAAACTCGACTAAGAGCATTTACTTTCCCCCATAATATCAAACAACTTTTATCAAAGACAAATGCTTGGTTTTGGAGATATTGTACAATTCTCAACCTAAATGGTCCACCTTGTATAAATATTTTTATATTATTGACATTTTACATAAGGATAACTTTTCAAACAAAGAAAATGAAAAGTCATTCTCCTAGCTGTCTCTACTCACAGGTACTGTATATTTTATTTTTCCGGTATTAAATTAAAATAAGTCTGTAAGCGGCATTGCAGAATAATTTCTAAACAGAGCTTCTGGACTTTATAGCTGTATTGAGTTTATCAGTTGCATTAGGTACTTTTACTGTTTTTACAGAGTCTTTCCCCGGATTGGTCATCCTGGTATGAGTTACATAGTTGGAGCAAAAAATATTTTCTCTCTTAAGACAGAGCAATGCCCTATAGTACGAGGGGCACTATTTATATTTTGAGCCTAATAATTAACACAAAGTAATTTCTGATTGAAAACTGCTTTATTATTTTTCAAAATATTCTCCTTTATGATCAATACACTTTTGAACCATTTGTCAAAGCATTTATTCCAGTCTTCTTGAGACACCTCCAAAACATGGTTTTTGAAGACATCGACGGCTTCTTCTGCCAACGAAAATCGTTGTCCACGCAATTTATTCTTGATGTTCGGGAACAAAAAGAAATCATTGGGTGCCAAATCAGGACTGTATGGCGGATGACCCATCAATTATATTTTTTGAGCCTTCAAATACTCTGTTGTTAGACGAGATGTGTGTGCGCTCGCATTGTCTTGATGAAGAACAATCCTACGGTTCTTGTTGGTTTTCCTTACTTCACCGAAGACTTCCGGCAAACAAATGGTTGTGTACCATTCGGCATTGACCGTTTTACTTTCCTCTAAAGGCACTGTTGCCACATGGCCAGTTTTGCTGAAATAGCAGGCAACCATTTGCTTCGAAGTGCTTGAGTGCGAACAACTTTTGTTGGATTTGCTTCACTTGAAACACCCCTACAGGCGACTCCTGTTTACGTTCCGGCTCATACGCATAGATCCATGACTCATCACCTGTTACAGTCTTATATATGTCTTTTGAGTCACCGCCATTGTATTTCTTGAGAATGTTTGTACACCAATCGACACGAGCATCTTTTTGAGATTGCGTCAAATTAAGTGGGATCCAACGAAAGCAAATCTTTTTCACGGATAAATAATCATGCAATATTTTACATATGCTGGTGGAACTAATGCCTATGGTTGCCTCAATCTAACAATATGTTGCATGACGATCTTTCATTATTACGTTTTGCACAGCATCAATGTTTTCTGGCACAACAACTGATTTTGGACGACCTTCACGAACTTCATCATTGAGCGAACGGTGGCCACGATTAAATTCGTTATACCAGCATTTCACAGTGTCAAAGGATGGAGCTTCATCGCCAAATGTGGAAGTTAGTTGATCGATGCACTCTTGTCTTGATAATCCACGTCGAAAGTCGTAATAACTCATTGCACGAACATTTTCACGAGTTAATTCCATGTTTTTGTTGACATATAATTTTCAAGTTAGTGTAAACAAAACAAATGACGCTCTATTGACAAAATGTTTGAAGTAGATTATGGCCAAAAATGTAAAACTTTCCATTGGAAACGTCAGATGACACCTACAACATTCAGGGTTGCCAAGGCTCAAAATATAAATAGTGCCCCTCGTACACTATTTATACCCAGACCCATAACAAGACCCATCGGTCTTTTTTGGGGGGAGGGGGAGGTGTCCGATGTCTATTTTTCCTAAAGCTTGGTACTTATTCATTAAAATTGGTATTCTTTGTCCGTTTATGCCGTTCAGATGCTCTTTCCAATTATGTTTATTTCCTTCAGTTTTATCACATAATTTATAAGTATTCAGTTCTTCTCTAATTGTTTCATTTCTCATTAAGTCTAGTCTAGTGCATCCTTTTTATTTCTCCGCAAAAATCTCATTTCCACTTTGTGAATTTAATTTTGTCCTTTTCTTTTATTACCCACGATTTGCTGTCATAGATGAGCACAGACCGCCACAGTATTGTAGAACAGTTTTGTTTCTTTCCTTGTTTTGTTTTGTAGAGTTCTTGCTTTGGTTCCACATATTTGTTTAAGTTTAATCTTATTTTCTATATCTATATCGACATCGAAACTTACGTCACAACCCAAATAATTAAAATTTACAACTTGCTCCAGGATATTATTTCTTCTCACTGAGTATTTACCTTGGTATTTTTTATGGAAATCTCCAAGTTTTATTTACTGCCCAGTTGGTACAGTTTGTAAACAGAACGCTTTAGGTTTTCTTCGAGAAAAATATGTTTAAATATAAATTTTTGTTCAATTGTATCACTGGATGCATTTCTTTTTTCCATGTTTTATAAGATCATATATTGAATAAAGTGGTTGAAAGCGTGTTCGTCATTCTCGTATTCTTTCTCTGTTTAACCTCCTCGTATGTAGGACTTACAGGCGGGTGCCTGGGGTCAGAGGCCCGTCGAGGAGCAGACACTCATGGATCAGACAGAATATCCAGGATGGGTGATCAGCCCGATGCCTGGTATGGGCAAGTAGATGAAACAAAATGATGGTGAAATGGATGAAAGGAAAGGTGATGATGCAGCAGTTGGTGGAATGAATGGCGAGGGAAACCGGAGAACCCGGAGAAAACCCGCCATAAATTCCACATGTGGGTCCCTGGGATTCAACCCGGGCCGCCTCGGTGAGAGGCGAGCAGTCTAACCATTCAGCCACGACGCCGCCTGTTCGTTATTCTCCTGGTTGCAAAATATGAAATTATGTATACTGTTCTGCACACTTAACAGAGAGAAGCAGTGTCCTATTTACAAATTATTTATGGATAGTATGATTAAGTGTCATGATTTTCAATTTCAACAAATATTATGTCATTCTGTTGTTAATACGCCCTGGAGAGTGATACTGATGTAATTCTTTATGTTTTCTCCCCAAGGTGCTTAAACCAATACCCCTAAATAGTATATCCTACTAAAATATACTGGTCTACTATTTTCTTTTTTACAATTATTTATAAAGATACATTTAAAACAGATATATTTACGCACAAGGAATTAATTTTATAATAGACACTGATTTTAAAGTGTGTACATAGCAAAATGACATTTTTCTTAAATACTTAGTGTACTAATGACACCCTGTGGCTGTGGTAGTGACTTAAAAGTTATTTAAAATGCTGATAATGAAGAATGTCTTACGAAAGAGGGAGACGCAGGGAAAGATATGCTCGGATGGAGGCGAGGACTAAAGATGACCCAAGGATTTTAGAAGAAACGAAAGAAGTGCTAAAACAGGAAACAAGTAAATCTTGTTCGAGAAATGAGAGTGAAAGATGGTATAAAAGGAAATGTGGGAATGGAGTGCAGCAGCAATGCAACAAAGAAAGTAAAATCGATTATACACTATCATTTTCTGGGGAAGAAGAATTTGAAGAAGAAAGTGCAGAGAATAAAGAAAACCACCAAAAAATCCATAAAGGATGAGAAGAACAAACTTTACTGAGATCAAAGGAAGATCGAGAATTGAAAAACTAAGATGAAATTACAGAAATTTAAACACAAAGTACGTAGCTAAATATAAAAAGAGGCTTGCAAGAGAAATGCAAAGAAAAAATTCTGAACACACTCCTCGTAAGAGTATTGAATAATTTACGAAGAATGGATTGAAGCAGGACTAAGATGTCCGCACTTTTGAAGCCGTTTACTCTACCTCTTCGTTGTTGCTTCTGGTGCCGTGATCTCGCAGCTCGTTCTGTTGTCTCGTGTGCTCTAGTGTTATGGATATGAGATCCTTCTCTCGGGGTTTCCGCAATAAATGAAACTAGAAGCGTAACCTGCCGTGAGTCGCTTCAATGTTTATCGGCAAGATCCCTCGCGATAGCCGCTCCTCACTCAAGCGCGTTACTGGGCGCTTAAAATATCACACAAGCAAGGACCGCTAGCGATACCATAGAGAGTAATAAACGTGTGCACAACTGTGTGCACGAACGTCGATCCTTACCAGTCATGGTACCGGAGAACAGTCTCTATATTACCTACTTAAGCCATGCCGACATTAAAACTACTCCCACCAAAATTATTTTACCCCGAGCCAATATTCACCTCTCTTCAAGCGCATCTTTAAGTGTTACCATGGGGCTTAGCTAAAATTCTCAGAATGTAAGTGCCGTTCTCCTTTCCAGAATTGCCCTACCTACCTGTGTAAGCGTACTGAACTTATAACCTAACTGCGTTCCTCCCAGAAATTCTTAGCTAATGCGCTCGCTACTATGGCTGTCGCTAATGACTTTGGCTAACCTGACTTCCCAATTATCTTCGTCCTTCCGGACAAAATCTTTCAACTCAAGCTTCTTACATTAAACACTGCTTTAATATACGGAAATTACTTATTGCAATTATTTATTTATCTTACTGTTATTTATTTATTTGTATCTCCCGTCAAAAATTACCAGTATCAGGATGTAAACATGTCAAAGGGAAACGTTTGCAGATTGAAGTATTAAGTGAATGTTTCACATTTCCTTGACCAGAACAAAAGAAAGAGTCTATTCATGGAATGGAAGAAATTGTTATATAATAGCCTTCAAGAAAGGGATTTTGTACATTATTTTATTGCCAGGAATAAGGCTCGACACGGTAACATCGAAGTAGAATATATTAAGGAATTAAATGACGTTAATAGTTTCCAGCACAATTGTAGCACAAACGTAGTTGCTTGTGGCAGCATGCTATATTAAAGAAAGAATCCTGGGAATGTAAAAAAATCTGATGTGTTACACTCACATGACTTTCTCTACTCTTGTACAAACTATTTTTACAAACGCTTATTCTCCATATGCTTCATGTTAATCGAGATGTAAATCTTATTGCTAATTTTCTTGTAGATGCAAGGGGAATATGGTAGGTTTTAAGCGATAGTCAAATATTTTAAGCGCTGGTTGCTATATGGCGCATTCCATTCTCTTTGCATGTCCAGGACATGAACAAAATCTGATGTGTTACACTCACATGACTTTCTCTACTCTTGTACAAACTATTTTTACAAACGCTTATTCTCCATATGCTTCATGTTAATCGAGATGTCAATCTTATTGCTAATTTTCTTGTAGCTGCAAGGGGATTATGGTAGGCTTTAAGCGATAGTCAAATATTTTAAGCGCTGGTTGCTATATGGCGCATTCCATTCTCTTTGCATGTCCAGGACATGAAAAAATCTGATGTTACATTCACATGACTTTCTCTCCTCTTGTACAAACTATTTTTACAAACGCTTATTCCCCATCTACTTCATGTTAATCGAGATAAGCATTTTCTGACTATCTTATTGCTAATTTTCTTGTAGATGTAAGGGGAATATATATTTACAAGGGCAATATAGAAATACAGTAGCCTTTAAGCACATACATATCTCTTAATAGTTGGTTACTAGGTGCAACACCATTCCCTTTGCCACAGATTAATATTCTTTGCATATCCAAGACAAAAAAATGAATAATGAATTCCCATTTGAGAAAATAAGCATTGAAAAATTTAAGGGAATAACAAGTAATATCCCGAAAATGGTTAACTCAACAAAAAAAATGTATATGACATAAATTGTGTATTTTAACGTGATCTACATTTTGTGTGTAGTAAAATTTTGTCTATCTCTTATGGTTTACCAGTTATGCAAAAGTCGTTCACAATGAAGAATACTTTTGGAGACATTCCCAGGAAATTCAAGATATACATTTCATTTGTCATAAAAATATCTTAAACATATGATGTTTTCATCAAAATCGTTAGTGCCATTGTTGAGAAAATTAAACTTTTCGAAAAATATTCCATGTAAAGGGTAGTTTGGGGTGGGGGATTTTCTTGAAAACCTTCGTGTCGCATCTCTGGAGGATACTAAACCTAAATACCAAGTTTGGTGTTTTTCCGACTGTTCGTTTCTGAGTTATGCTGTTCACAACCACACACACGGACATGTTTCCAGAAATGCTTTTTTTGGATTCAGGGGGTCTCAAAACATGTATTTCCGGTGAAATCTCGGTATCGAATTTTTGGGTGGAATGCAATACTTCCCCTACTTACTATATGTAGTAGAGAAAGTAAAAATTAATTGTTATTGGGAACAAATTCCAAAGCTAAATCACGCAAAGCAGTTAATTGAGCTGTCAGCAAAAACAAAAGGAAAAAGAAAAAGATGCTCACATTTAGCAAACAGAAGCTGAGGATTCTAAACGGCTCCTCACTGGACATTGCTCTCTCAAAGATGGGAAAAGCTGAGGTGAACACATATAGATTCTGCTGAGAAGAGAAACGCATATACTTTTCGTCCAACAAAGAACACCTCAAACATCTGGAGTTTGCGTTTTCAGCCTCAGGACAAATTACCTTAACGTCACCCAGGAAAAGCATAGGCTCTATTAAAAGCATGAACTAAACTGCGACTTATAGAGCAGGATATTCGATGTAGGTCTATTTAAAGTTCGCAGTGAAGAGAATTCGTAAGGCTCAATCAACCACATGTTAATCCAATCTAATAAATTTTCTCAGATTCTTACTCATCCAAAAACCATATAAAAAGCCAGAACACTTTATGTAGTTTTGAAAATTATTCTAAAATTACATGCTGGGTGTGCATACAGTTACATTCCAAAATTCCATCAGCCCTTTAACCGGGTAGGCCATATTGGAATAGTGAATGAATGAAATGTGTGAAACGATGCTCAAATTAGTCCTACAGGGCTTAAAGTTAGAAGACATTTCTCATCTCAGGATAAGGAGAAAAGGACTTACCCCAACGAAATTCGAATTGGAAGTCAATTTATTGCAAGGTAGGGACCCTATCCGCCACCAGAGAATTGGACTCAGTTCATTTTGTGATGTGCAAAAGTTTAAATTAAAAGACTACAGGATATCGCTTGTAGATCACTCTTGTCGCTACCTTGTCACTCTTCTGTCACTCCGAAACCTTTTTTGAAAAAGTGGATAAATAATGGAATAGAATCAAAGGCTCATACCACCGGTATTCTTCAAACAAAAGCTTTCAGAGGTTTATCTGTAAAGCTCAAAAGTTTTTATTGAAAATAAACGCCTTTTTAAGTTTAGTTTTTATACGTTATTTTCAAATTAACCATACATAATCTTCTGTGGATTCTCGCTTTTGTTTTATAAAACTAACTTCATTCAATACGACTTTAATGTGCAGATAACTTTCTTTATAGAGCAACGCACAATCGAAATAGTTAGCTCCAAACTAAACTTACAAGTCGGAAATTTTTGGGTGAAAGTACATCTGTCTGGGGATTTTCCGCCGTAGATGGTGGTATCTCAAAAGTTGTTGACGTAATCTCATGAAACGTATTTAAATACTGCTTTAAAATTGAAAGCATTCTATATTTCATTATTTAAGTAATTTCCCTAACCTTCCAGGAATTAGATATTATCCTGATATTTTATGACCAAAGTTTATTTCTGTGGCGTTTTACTGATGTTGCAGAAGGAGGATAGCGCGGGAATTTATTCTTCACAATGTTTGACTATTGCTGTAAGATTGAATAACCATTAGATGATGTGTTGCAGCTCCTTCGGCACGTGAGGCTACCCCTCATGGCCCGCGACTTCCTGATGACACACGTGGACAATGAAGTGTTGGTACGGGAGAGCAGCGAGTGTAGAGAACTCCTTTTGGAGGCTATGAAGTACCATCTGTTGCCAGAACAGCGCTCGGCTCTAGCTACTCAGCGCACTGTGGAGCGCCGACCAGAGGGTATGCGACCCTACCTCTTCGCCGTGGGTGAGTACCACTCAGCTCTCTTTTATGTAAACGTTTGGAATACCAACATAGGCAATAATATTACATCTTGAAAAAAGAGCAATGAAATGGATTTCTGTAGATCATTCCAAGAACGAAGTGTTTCTCAAGATATACTATCGCGTTATAAAAAAGAATCATCAGAAGTAAGACAATTTCAAAATGTGCAGAATGTACTCGAGTCGGGAGCACACACGAAGGCGGCTTGTGCAGCAGTAGCATTCCTCTGAGCCGTATGACCTCCCTGCCAGCGCATAGAGCGAAAATGAAAGAAAGAGACAGTGTACTATCTCTGTCTCTCTCTTTCTCTGCGCAGTGGCCTCCCTGACCCGCCTTTGTGTGTACTCTTGACTATACTAAGTTAACGAGAGAAACCTCCAAAGATGATTACTGGCATGATAAGGAAGAAACATTTGCTACCATTGCCTCTCTTAGAGCAGTTACTTGAAATGACTTCTTGACCGGTTACGCAAAAAGTGCAGCATGCAGCGCGAGCGTGGACTAATGAACAAGTGACGGCCCAGAAATTCCGCCCTGGGGAGGGGATTGAGGGTTCTGTGGTGGGCCCATGTTAGGAGAGATAGACGTAACCTATAAAATTAGTTTTAGCACAAAAACATGCAGCACCAATACAATCCATCCAAGAGATGCTTAGTCTTCAAAATTTTAATACCAACCCAAAAATGAATAAAACCTTTGAAACTGAATTACACCAGCGATGCACAAGGGCCGTTGCATCATAGTCGGCAAGCCTTACTACCTCCTCTCACTCCTATCTCAATTACACCCGCCTGTAACCCCCACATCCCGCCTTAACATGATTAAGCCCTATCAAGGCCAGGTACACGTCTAGCCTGCCCTCAGCCTGCCAATATGTCGTCGTCATGCAGCACAACCAACCGACATTGTGATGGTATTGCGCATATTTATCTTTTTTTAAGTTCCCTTTTTACCCAGCTTATATTGTGTTTTTACTGTTTTCTTTACCGCTTATCACCGCAATTACACAACACATAGACACGCACAAACACCCATGCCCATGGCGGGACTCGAACCCGCGACCCTCAGCTTGGCGGAGCTATACATCCCAGCGACCGAGGGCCGGCAATGTATTAACTTCTGCTTTTGTTGCGCTGCAGGCTTTAGAATCAAATTAATCTATGCTGGGGCACTTACATGTAGATATAAGAATGAAGATTTTATGAATGTTTTGTTGTTATAAATATTCTTTAATATAGCACTGCCTTCCTAGCTAATGCTTCATCTAACTGCACTAAAAATTATTTCACGGGCAAATTGAAAGCGTAACCTCAATGAAATTTAATTTGCCGAATATTGGAGACTAGTCAAAATCGTCTAATGATACCCTCAACATCCGTGATTTCAGTAGCTGTTGAACTTTCTGGTGCGATAACAGCAAGGTTGCTGAGACGATTATTAATTTATTGCCCATTGTATTTCTCAGGTATATTTTTACCCGCATTCACAATCAAAAATACTATTTCATATCCGTCACTTGATCAGCATTGGCTACAGCATTGTTACCTTTTAAATGATTCATGAAATGCCAGACAAGACTCCTCGAGAAACCTAGTGAAGCACAAGTTACTTTTAAACAGCCAATTTCGCTTTTCCTTCACACTGTGGCCATAGCATGGCTGCTCGCGTGCTGGCCTCCGCAGCTCAAACTCCCGCCGAAACAGTTACAATATTCCCGCAACCGCCTCACGTTCTCATAGTTACAGTTACAATGATAATAAGCACATACCTCATCATAAGAGATGTTGGAAATGTTGTCCTTCTGTACCCGAATGTTCTGGCATCTTAGGAAATTGGCATTCACCCTTGAGATTTCAATATCCGAAAATGAGTGAGTTTCTCGCCTGATGTTTTCCTTTAGTTCTTATAATGTATGGAGTTTGTTGTATATAACTTATTATTCATGTGATCACCAGAATCGGGTAAATTTCTGTAATCGGATTTTGTGAAATGACCGAGTAATTGACTCGCGTTTAATATTCTTCTCTGACGGATCATGGTTCCATTTATATGACTATGTTTCGTCGCAAAATAACATACATTGAAATACAGAGAAACCCGATTTTACACACGAGATTCCCTTGCATGACACAAAAATAGGTTTGCAGTAAATGCGTACAGAATAATAGGACCCGCATTTTTTAAACCAATAACGAATGCAGAGAGAAACAGGAATTACCTACTCGCAGCATTTGTTTGAACAGCTGACCAACGTTGAATGTCAATCTGGATTTTTCCAACAGAAGTTAGTCTGCTACCGTGTATACAGCTGATGAATCATTAAATTTAACTCAGGATATTTTTGAACATAGTATAGTTAGTAAAGAATTATGGCCCTCACGATCCCTTGATTTAAATGTATATAATTTTTATCTATGTGGCGGCCGGCGCGCGAGCTGCCGTGAAGTGAAAGAAAAGTACGATATTACTTTCGTTGCTTTTCTAACCTAGGTTAACTGCATGTCAGCAACCAGCACAACATGTGTAAAAGTCGAGAGGCTTCAGGTGTGGCGACCATGCAGGCAGTACTACCAGTTCAACCTGGCATGCCCATTTTCTAGAAAACCTGCAGTTCATATTATAGAAGGCTTAAGTGGGCATCAAAGCTACAACCTTTATGCCCTCCTCTTCGATAGGTTACATTCCTCGAGTAATAGAACTCTCAGTATTTTAAAATGACTGTAATCTGTGTATGCATATATTGGCGGGAAACAGCTGCCAGTTATCACGAAAACAAAGTATTATGTACGTTGTGTTCATGTTCCCTGTCATGCTGGTAATCGTCCCCTGAAGTTTGTCCCCACAATTTATTAATATCCTGTATAACCTCAGTGGAGGGACAAGTAAATAATATCAATCGCACCAACAATGATGGTGATTATTGTGGAACTCTAGTGCAGAATATGATTTTTCTTCTAAGAATACAAAACACTCTTGTCCAAATTCCAGCGCCTCTATTTTATGTTACCTACTTAAATTAATTTCGTTTCTGTATTGAAATGCATGCATACTTTATAGGGTGAAACAGAACAGATGGTTAATTCCAATTGCTTTCTTAAATAGCTCAATTAAATTAAATTGAGTTTTATTTATGGACGTCAATTTTCTTATAGATGTAAGGGGAATATGTATTTACAAGGGCAATATAGAAATACAGTAGCCTTTAAGCACATACATATCTCTTAATAGCTGGTTGCTAGGTGCAGCACCATTCTCTTTGTCACAAATTAATACTCTTTGCATGTCCAAGACAAAAAAAAATGAATAACGAATTCCCATTTAAGAAAAAAAGTATTGAAAAATTTAAGGGAATAACAAGCAATATCTCGAAAATGGTTCACTCAACAAAACAATGTATATGGCATAAATTGTGTATTTTAACGCGATCTACGTTTTTTGAGTTAAATATTGTCTATCTCTTATGGTTTACCAGTTATGCAAAAGTCGTTCACAATGAAGAATACTTTTGGAGACATTCCCAGAAAATTCAAGATATACAACTTATTTTTCATGAAAATATCTTAAACATATGATATTTTAATCAAAATCGTTAGAGCCATTTTTGAGAAAATTAAAATTTTCGAAAAATGTTCCATGTAAAGGGTAATCTGGGGTGGGGGGATTTTCTTGAAAACGTTCGTGTCGCATCTCTGGAAGATACTGAAGCTAAATACCAAGTTTGGTGTTTATCCGACTGTTCGTTTCTGAGTTATGCTGTTCACAGACACACAGACACACACGGACATGTTTCCAAAAATGCTTTTTTTGGATTCAGGGGTCTCAAAACATATATTTCCGGTGAAATCTCGGTATCGAATTTTTGGGTGGAATACACTACTTCCCCTACTTACTATACGTAGTAGAGAAAGTAAAACAGAATGTGCAACACAAATTAATTGTTATATTAAACTCTAACAATCATTAGTATAATGGAGATACCTATACCGGGTTTTCATTTGGAAATGTCTTGTGTAAATGACCGTTATTTAAATTTAATTTCATTTTAAGAAAATTGACATTATTTTAGGGAAGCTTAAAATCACTGATATTTGCATTTTAGATTTCAACCCGACACCCAGCCATTCCTATTTTGAAACTTCTATATTAAAATGACACTTCTATATTAGATATTTAAAATTGAAACAGTTTACAACTTATTATACATTTTATTCATTTCTTCTTAATGTTGTTCTGTTGCTATATGGGAACACAACAATATTTATAGTAGATCCACTAAGGGTTAAATGATTGTGGAGGAGGTGATGACCTTCAAGGTAGGCTTTTAAAGCCTCTTCCATTTGTATAGGAACATGAAATCGTCTTCCCATCTTCTTTGTGGCTACCTGACAAGCTTTATCTTAAGGCAATGTATCAGTGACATTTGGCAAAAACTGTGAAACTTTTCACCTTTTTCTTTTTAATTTTTATTATAACTTATACTTTTTGCTACACAATTGGTGTTTTAATATAAACAATTTTAAAGTCACAAATGGCCTATTTAATTGGTCCCGTACATTTAGGTAAAGCACTGCATTGAAATTTAAACTCCATTTTACCCACTTCATGTTTTTTTTAAACGTTTCACTCTTCAAAATGCTCCTTGGACCATAGTTTATAACTTATTAGCTTACAATTGTCAGAAAATCTTCAACAATTGTGGATTTTTAAATTGTTGTGCACTAGTAAAAACATGCTAAATAGCTAAAGCTGAAATGAGTTATTTTCCCTAACTGAAATTGTAAAAGTTGAAAAATTCAACAGCATTGAATTCTTTTTCTTTTAAACTAATTGAAATCAAGAAATGCCTGCGCAATAGTTTCCTTTATATTTTTGTATACTAAGCTCAAATTAAAATTTTGTGTGTGATATGATTAATTTAGGATCCAAGGAGCATTTCATATTAACATATCATAAAGTGATTAATATTATGAATAAAAAAATCTGATGTGTTACACTCACATGACTTTCTCTACTCCTGTACAACCTATTTTTACAAACGCTTATTCTCCATATGCTTCATGTTAATCGAGATGTTAATCTTATTGCTAATTTTCTTGTAGATGCAAGGGGAATTGGCTTAAAGCGTTTAAGAGCTGGTTGCTATGTGGAGTATTCCATTCTCTTTGCATTACCAGGACAAAAAATCTAATGTGTTACACTCACATGACTTTCTCTACTCTTGTACAATCTATTTTTACAAACGCCTATTCTCCATATGCTTCATATTAATCGAGATATCGAGATGTCAATCTTATTGGTAATTTTCTTGTAGATGCAAGGGGAATATGGTAGCTTTTAAGCGATAGTCAAATATTTTATCGCTGGTTGCTATGTGGCGCATTCCATTCTCTTTGCATGTCCAGGACATAAAAAAATCTGATGTGTTACACGCACATGACTTTCTCTACTCTTGTACAATCTATTACGCACATGACTTTCTCTACTCTTGTACAATCTATTTTTACAAACGCCTATTCTCCATATGCTTCATGTTAATCGAGATATCGAGATGTCAATCTTATTGGTAATTTTCTTGTAGATGCAAGGGGAATATGGTAGCTTTTAAGCGATAGTCAAATATTTTAACGCTGGTTGCTATGTGGCGCATTCCATTCTCTTTGCATGTCCAGGACATAAAAAAATGAATAACGAATTTGAGAAAAAGTATAAGTATTGGAAAATTTAAGGAAAAAACAAGCAATATCTCGAAAACGGTTCACTCAACAAAAGAAATGTATATGACATAAATTGTGTATTTTAACGGGATCTACATTTTTTGTTAGTAAAATTTTGTCTATCTCTTATGGTTTACCAGTTATGCAAAAGTCGTTCACAATGAAGAATACTTTTGGAGACATTCCCAGAAAATTCGAGATATACATTTCATTTCTCATGACATTATGTTAAACATATGTTATTTTAATCAAAATCGTTAGAGCCATTTTTGAGAAAATTAAACTTTTCGAAAAATGTTCCATGTAAAGGGTAGTCTGGGGTGGGGCGTTTTCTTGAAAATCTTCGTGTCGCATCTCTGGAAGATACTGAACCTAAATACCAAGTTTGGTGTTTATCCGACTGTTCGTTTTTGAGTTATGCTGTACACAGACACACACACACAGACACACACACGGACATGTTTCCAAAAATGCTTTTTTTGGATTCAGGAGGTCTCAAAACATGTATTTCCGGTGAAATCTCGGTATCGAATTTTTGGGTGGAATGCAATACTTCCCCTACTTACTATACGTAGTAGAGAAAGTAAAAATGTATATGACATAAATTGTTTATTTTAACGCGATCTACATTTTTTGTGTAAAAAACTTGGTCTATCTCTTATGGTTTACCAGTTATGCAAAAGTCGTTCACAATGAAGAGTACCTTTGGAGACATGCCCAGAAAATTCGAGATATACATTTCATTGGTCATGAAAATATCTTAAACATATGATATTTTAATAAATACGTTAGAGCCATTTTTGAGAAAATTAAAATTTTCGAAAAATCTTCCATGTAAACGGTAATCTGGGTGGGGGAATTTCCTGAAAACCTTCGTGTCGCATCTCTGGAAGATACTGAAACTAAATACCAAGTTTAGTGTTTATTCGACTGTTCGTTTGTGAGTTATGCTGTTCACAGACACACAGATACAGACACACACGGACATGTTTCCAAAAATGCTTTTTTTGGATTCAGGGGGTCTCAAAACATATATTTCCGGTTAAATCTCGGTATCGAATTTTTGGGTGGAAACAATACTTCCCCTACTTACTATACGTAGTAGAGAAAGTAAAAATGAATAACGAATTGAGAAAAAGTACAAGTATTGGAAAATTTAAGGGAATAACAAGCAATTTCTCGAAAATGGTTCATTCAAAAAAAAATTGTGTAGGACATAAATTGTGTATTTTAACGCTATCTACATTTTTTGTGTAGTAAAATTTTGTCTATCTCTTATGATTTACCAGTTATGCAAAAGTCGTTCACAATGAAGAATACTTTTGGAGACATTCCCAGAAAATCCGAGATATACATGTCATTTGTCATAAAAATATCTTAAACATATGATATTTTAATTAAAATCGTTAGAGCCATTTTTGAGAAAATTAAAATTTTCGAAAAATCTTCCATGTAAAGGGTAGTCTGGAGTGTGGGAATTTTCTTGAAAACCTCCGTGTCTCATCTCTGGACGATACTGAACCTAAATACCAAGTTTGGTGTTTATCTGACTGTTCGTTTTTGAGTTATGCTATTCACAGACACACACACACACACACACACACACACACACACGGACATGTTTCCAAAAATGCTTTTTTTGGATTCAGGAGGTCTCAAAACATATATTTCCGGTGAAATCTCGGTATCGATTTTTTGGGTGGAATGCAATACTTCCCCTACTTACTATACGTAGTAGAAAAAGTAAAAATCTGATGTGTTACACTCACATGACTTTCTCTACTCTTGTACAATCTATTTTTACAAACGCCTATTCTCCATATGCTTCATATTAATCGAGATATCGAGATGTCAATCTTATTGGTAATTTTCTTGTAGATGCAAGGGGAATATGGTAGCTTTTAAGGGATAGTCAAATATTTTATTGCTGGTTGCTATGTGGCGCATTCCATTCTCTTTGCATGTCCAGGACATAAAAAAAAAATCTGATGTGTTACACTCACATGACTTTCTCTACTCTTGCACAAACTATTTTTACAAACGCGTATTCTCCATATGCTTCATGTTAATCGAGATATCGAGATGTCAATCTTATTGCTAATTTTCTTGTAGATGCAAGGGGAATATGGTAGGTTTTAAGCGATAGTCAAATATTTAAGCGCTGGTTGCTATGTGGCGCATTCCATTC
The DNA here is from genome assembly GCA_030765065.1 of Deroplatys truncata. Taxonomy (NCBI): domain Eukaryota; kingdom Metazoa; phylum Arthropoda; class Insecta; order Mantodea; family Mantidae; genus Deroplatys; species Deroplatys truncata. The sequence continues at coordinate 32,887,951 of CM060988.1, read as the reverse complement.
TCTTTGCAAATCCAGGACATAAAAAATGAGTAACGAATTTGAGAAAAAGTATAAGTATTGGAAAATTTAAAGGAATAACAAGCAATGTCTCGAAAACGGTTCACTCAACAAAAAAACTGTATATGACATAAATTGTGTATTGTAACGCGATCTACATTTTGTGTGCAGTAAAATTTTGTCTATCTCTTATGGTTTATCAGTTATGCAAAAGTCGTTCAGAATGAAGAACACTTTTGGAGACATTCCCAGAAAATTCGAGATATACATTTCATTTGCCATGAAAATACCTTAAACATATGACATTTTAATCAAAATCGTTAGAGCCATTTTTGAGAAAATTAAAATTTTCGAAAAATGTTCCATGTAAAGGGTAGTCTGGGGTGGGGGGATTTTCTGGAAAACCTTCGTGTCGCATCCTTGGAAGATACTGAACCTAAATACCAAGTTTGGTGTTTATCCGACTGTTCGTTTCTGAGTTATGCTGTTCACAGACACACAGACACACACACACACAGACACACACACACACACACACACACACAGACACACACACGGATATGTTTCCAAAAATGCTTTTTTGGATTCAGGGAGTCTCAAAACATGTATTTCCGGTGAAATCTCGGTATCAAATTTTTGGGTGGAATGCAATACTTCCCCTACTTACTATACGTAGTAGAGAAAGTAATTAATAACGAATTTGAGAAAAAGTATAAGTATTGGAAAATTTAAGGAAATAACAAGGAATATCTCGAAAACGGTTCACTCAACAAAAAAAAATGTATATGATATAAGTTGTGTATTTTAACGCGATCTACATTTTGTGTGTAATAAAATTTTGTCTATCTCTTATGGTTTACCAGTTATGCAAAAGTCGTTCACAATGAAGAATACTTTTGGAGACATTCCCAGAAATTTCGAGATATACATTTCATTTCTGATGACATTATGTTAAACATATGATATTTTCATCAAAATCGTTAGAGCCATTTTTGAGAAAATTAAAATTTTCGAAAAATGTTCCATGTAAAGCGTAGTCTGGGGTGGGGGGATTTTCTTGAAAATCTTCGTGTCGCATCTCTGGAAGATACTGAACCTAAATACCAAGTTTGGTGTTTATCCGACTGTTCGTTTTTGAGTTATGCTGTACACAGACACACACACACAGACACACACACGGACATGTTTCCAAAAATGCTTTTTTTGGATTCAGGAGGTCTCAAAACATGTATTTCCGGTGAAATCTCGGTATCGAATTTTTGGGTGGAATGCAATACTTCCCCTACTTACTATACGTAGTAGAGAAAGTAAAAATTACATTTGACATAGCTTGTTAAAATTTTGGGTGCAGTATATATTTTATGTTCTGAATATATGGTAATAAAGTCAAAGCAATCAGAGGAAAACTGGATTTTTTATCTTTACAGATGCATTGTCTTAATGAACCGTTCATTATCTGTCAGGCCAGTCTGTCATTACTCATTCTTAAAATTTACTCATGCCATTGGATTTTTCTGTCTTGAAGTTCTTTATTAACTTTGAATATGCATTATTCTGTATTTCATATTAAAGAGAGTTTGCCTCAGAAATCTCATTTCTACTACTTGTAACTTAGATTTATCTTTGCTACTGAGGACCCAGTTTTCACATCCATGTAATATAATTTTATAATATTATACATTTAATCTGTGTGTCTTTCCCTATTTAATTTACTAATATTTTGCTAATTGTTCTGCACATTAATTGGAATTTAGTCATATTATTTTGTAATCTTCATCAATGTTGTGTCACATCCCAAGCCCAAGTAATTGAAATTTCTATTTTCTCATTGTTTAGTATTGTCTTACATCTTACTGGGTACTTTCCTATAAATGCCATAACTTTGGATTTTTTTGCAGATATTGTGGATTATATTTTGAAGTTATTTTATAAGATAAGTTGTCATTTATAAATTGTTTTCATTTTCAGCAAATATGACTTGAAATTAGCAAATATCAGACCATATTAATTTTGTATAAGTATGCAGTGCATAACGTTTGCATTAATAATCAGTAAATGGTTCCTGTTTCTCAAAAACTAAAGAAAAGAGAGAAAAGCTACATTTTCAAGTGTTATACTTCACTTCATGTATTTTATTTGATCATTGTTTTCATCAGCATCATATAAACATGCACATCAATATTATCCTTAGTAAGTGGTTTACCAGGAAAAATTATACATAAACAAACTTAGTGGACAGGGTATACAGTGTTGTAGATAATATAAAACTCGCTACAACAAAGGGCATTGTTATTCAATTCATGTCAATAAGTGTACATGGCGAGAAAGAGCTTTACAACTAAACTAAAACCATAATTTAAGAAATTAAATAATGTCTAAAAATAAATCTTTTATTCTATAATACTACTTAGTGAATTTCATTTTTCAAAAATTTGACATTGTGCATTCATGGGAGAGATTGGGAGCGACATTATGTACAGTTACTCTCAACCTCTCTCTATACCGCATAATACCACTAAACCATACCAACTTTTCAGAACTAAAATAATGGATTATGTGGAAGTTGGTAAGAAGGAATCACAATTCTGCATTTGCTAGGGGAGTGGAAGTGACGTATAAAGGGAAGTTGTATTTAGAAAGGAAAGGAGGTAACTGAAACGGATCCTGAGGGAGGTGAAATCAGCAGCCAATTAAAATGCAGGAGTAAAAGGAGGTGTCCAATTTTGATTTTATGCAAACTAGAAATCATTAATATATTTACTATTCCCTTTTAATTCCCAATAATTTCATAAAATTAAACCTGGTAATATCAGATTCTTAAAGCGTACTGTTTGTCACTCACACTAGCACTTGTAACTAGTTGGCATGGTTTAGCAATATTACATGGTAAAGGGAGAGGTTGGAAGTAACATTACCTAAAAAGGACGTATAAAATACAATTGTTTTCTGATAATTATTGTGTATGCACTAAGTTGAAAAGTTGAATGACCCTTGAAAAATTGTATGCCACAGCTGGGAATCGAAACCCATGTCTTCAATTCTTCATACCAATGCTCTTAATGCTTGAGCTACCATGTCAAGATATCTGTACATGTTCTAAATCTTCTTATCTAATTAAGTATCCCAGGAAAGGTTTCAAGGCAATCGCAAATATTAGAGATATCATTCCTCAAAGGCAACTTGCAATTTTGTAAGTAATTTAAATTTTTGGGCTTTATAGTTAACCACTGTTCTTTCGCACCAGCTGTGTGTAAGCACTAAGTTGAAAAGTTAAATCAGACTTAAATCAGATGAGAAGATTTAGGACGTGTACGAGTAACTCACTATGGTTGCTCAAGCAGTAAGAGTATTGGCATGGAGAGTCAAACATCCAGGTTTGACTCCCAGCTGTGGCACTGAATTTTTCAAGGCTAATTCAACTTTCCAAAAATTCATTGCTATGAAACAAAAAGATGAAAGAAAAAAAGATAACACAAGAAGCAAATGTTATACAGTGTGCCTGTACCCCTTGGACTCCCTCTGAGTAGGCCTCTTACTTCAAGATGGTATTCTATCTTATGCATAGCAAAATTGGGTCTATATATCCACACTTAGATACTTACTGATTTTGCAACACCAACTGAAAAAAATATTAAACTTCAATATTGGGTATAAATTTTAAGGTTAAGTGCAGATAGTTTACTAATATCTAAAATGTATTATAAAAATAAAATTTAGTTCTAGGACCTTAACACAGTTTATCTAAGTGTGGCATTTTTCTAATTATTTGGTACAATTTTCTTATACTATATTGTGACTTTGTCCAGTTTTTCAACTGTCACTTCTCTCGGTTCTCGCTCACTGTTTTGATCTAGTTCAATTTTCAGTAGGACTTTACTTAGTTCACACTCGTTCACTAATGCGAACTAGATCAATTTTCCTGTCACTTCACTTTCTTCAAGATGTAGCCTTTTCTTCCAGAAGGTTCACTTGCTGGGGAGTCAAACACAAGACCTCTACAATCTCTTGCTCCACAGCAGCACTCACTGCACATTCACAGCAGTCATCACTACCTCGCTCGGAGAACTGCACTTAATGTTGCAGCAGAAATGCGCTCACTGACCAACTCAACTCAACTTGACCGACTCCTCTCACCAAAATGCTTGCTTATATAGGCAATGGAATCTTGCACAGAACATTCGAGAACTATCTGGATACCCATTCTGGAAGTGGGCGGAAGAAACTTAGAAAATTCTGGTTATCTGCCGATAGCACTTCCAATGTTTATGCCAAGCAAGAGCATTGCTTAGCTATGTTTACCTTTGACTTGGCAGCACCAACCTCCTGATAACCTTGACCCTACATCACAATAACCATAACCTGCTGCATCACAATATTAAAGCTAAATAAATTAAATTTGTACAACATATTCTGTATTCTAAGAGTACAAAAGTAAGAAGTGATTTGTCCATTAAGTGCTCAGTATTCAAAATATGACAACATAATTAATATTTTTGGAGCAACATTACCCTTTTTTACAAACAATAAAAGCTTCAGAGGGTTGTTTCTTAATAGGTATTACAGAAAGATGGTTCACAGTAAAAGTGGTAAAAATTCTATATTTATAACTCTAGTTATGAGAAAAGTGTATAAAAAATTTGGAAAATTAATATTGCTGACTTGGGTAGGTTTATTTATCTTTGGGGGGATAATGGATGGAATTTCTACCTTTACAAAACTATTTCTTGAAATGTTTGTGCATGTTTTTAGGGCAAAACAAATGTGGCTGAAAAATTTCAAAATTAAACTTGTCGCACATTTTTAGTAAAATTTATGTGATTTTTTCTACAGGACAAGAGAATGTTAAGAATAAGTTTCAAACATTGACCTTATAACATGTTGACTACAAATGGAGAAATGCAGTTTTATATTCACGGCATATCCAAAATAAGAATTGAATTTATTTAAAGGTGAGTCGGAATTGTTACACTAACATCACTTAAGTTTACTCACTTAACATGTTTCGGGAAACATCCGACTCACCTTTAAATAAATTCAATACACATCACTGTTTCTAGCTTCTTTTCATTACAATATCAACGTAAGAATTGAATTGTTAACCAAAACAAGATTGTAACACTTTCTTCAATAACCTGCTATCTGTTTATTAGTGTAAGGTCTAAACTAGCTTCTGCATACTTTAAACTGCTTTGTCTCTCATATACATACATTAAAGCAGATAATGATAAAGCATTAATAAAAAAGTTTAAGATTACAAAGTATTTTACATTATTAAATAGTACATGGCCATATTCAAGAATCATGTGTATGGTGTTGCATAAGATGATTTTATTATTATTATTATTATTATTATTATTATTATTATTATTATTATTATTATTATTATTATTATTATTATTATTATTATCGTCATCGTCATTATCATCATCATCATCATTACACTTATGACCATATTCTTTTTTATTGTTTGAATAATGTTTTATTAAATCTATATTCATTGTTAAAATCACTTAATTCCTTATTTATTATTTTCTGTCCTGTTGGCAATCTGAAATATGAGACAGACAGTTAAATAAATGCTTATTAAATAATAACCTTAATTTATCATAAAGGTATTTCACTCAATTTTATTGCTTATATTCTTATTCTGGCCAAGCATTCAGTTTTCTGCACATATTTTATTTTTATTTAAGAAAATGATATGTTAATAATAAATGTTTCTTTCCATGGTTTATAGGACATGCAGTAGAAATGTCAATCTTCTGGCAGCTAATTTATAGATCTCATTAGTTTTGAATTTAAAGCATGGTGTGCTGTTCAACAATATGTGAGAACCTTAGGCATAATGTAATTAAGGCAGTTTGCAAGTGGTGTAGTGCTTTAAAACTTAAAATTGTATTAGGTACACCTTGAAGTGTATAAGATTAAAGACAAAAGCATGCAAATTTCAATGTAAAATAGACAAAATGTCACCAAATATGTTGGTATTTGCCAACTAAAATGTTAATTTGGGACAACTCAGGCAGGTTTGCTACACATTCCTTCAAAAGACATTTTTTTTTTTTTTTTTTGTAGATCTATCACATTATTCTTATTGTTATTATAGGCAAAATGGTTTTAATGAAATGCATTTATTATGACTGTGCTAATACTGAAGGTTATAATACATTGCTAATATAATTATGTTCCTTTACACTGCTTCATTATTAAAAGCCTGCACTAGTTATTGCCCTCAAGTTTTTCTAGTGACTAAGAGAGGGCAGTGAGTGTGGGCTGTTTGTTGTCCAGTGTTCTCATCGCGGCGAGCTATGTCAACAGGTGGGGGCAGTTTGTTCGCGATACACAGTGAGTGCGAGTGCTACAACCCACGTACTGACCGCTGGGTTCCGATTGCTCCAATGGTTTACAGAAGAAGTCGCAGTGGAGTCACTAGTCTTGGGAAACTTCTCTATGTTGTTGGAGGGTAAGTTTTACATGACTACGAAAGAAAAAATACAGACTGAAATATATTTTTATCCATTTATGTAACTACAAGCAACAACAAGCTATTTTGGTTTAGAATTTATCATCTAGGGACACATTTTGAAAGATTGGTTAAATGTCCAAGAAAAGTCTATCCCTTCAAAGAATTAGCCAGTCACCAATTTATAATAAACACTATGATTGATACCTACATGGCCAAGAAAAGAGAACGTGCTGACAGGGTTCTTGGAAGAGGTTAGAAGCCAGTTGGAAGATATGGATAGTCAGAAGCTATGAATAAAGAAGAAAAAAACCTGATGTGTTCTATTCACATGACTTTCTCTACTAACTCTTCTACAAACTGTTCTTACAAAGCTTAATCTTCTGTTTTGCGGCGTTATTCTTTGTTAGTTTAGTTAGCTCCACGTTGTGGTAGCCATTTTGAAGTGGTATTATTCATTTGTTTGTCGAGCCCCACGTTGTGGTAGCTAATTTGCGATGGTATTAGTGTTTGTTTGAAAGAATGCTACTGTTTATTTGCCGCACATATAAAAGACAATTTTTCGCGGTCACTTCGTGTTATCTTTTACTGAGCGCCTATTATTGTATTTAATTTTGGGTTCACTGTCCTCCGGCTAGCTATGATCTTTTTTTGGTCGAGCACTTATCTTATACAGGTGTGTAAACGGAAAGGAGTTTTTATCCAAAGATAACACTGATGAAAGGATTTGTTTTACACTTTTTATTTACTTAACACATTATTCACTTTCACCTATTAATCGTGACACTCCCCAAACTGAAACTGTTATAATAACTTATTTACTGCACATTATTAATTCGCGAACTTCAACTTTTTGTGTAATTAACTTTACGACACTTGAGATTTTTCAGAACTTTGCTACGCGTAACCTGCGAATTGATAAACTATGCTCTGTATTCAGCATGACTGCTTTCGTTGAATTCAGCGACGTGTAATGCGCAAATGTTTCCGATGGACTGGATACGACGTGTAATGTACAAATGTTTCCGATGGACTGTATAGATCTACCTCTGACTTAGCCCTTTTTATACTTCCACACCCTGATATGCCTAAAGATTATAACTGAGCTGCTATTGGTTAATAAAACGCGCCAACATTAGGGTCTATTTCTATATCCAATGAAAATTATGAACACATATGCTCAAGAAAAAATGTTCCAGCAAATTCTAAGAAAAACGCGCCAATATTACGTCATTTGCTCGTCTTTAATAATGATAAACAGCTCACCCCCTCGCTACATTATTGCACGCTATTATTGTCAGTTTCAGTAAGGCCGTATAAACCCACTTCTCAACAATGCTTACAATCATCAAACATCTCAAATCAATGTCACACAATAATGCATATTCACACTATAATCACTCTTTACATTTACATAATTTGTGATACAAATTACTGCGTCAGTTTACTTCTTGTTAATCGAGATATTGTTTCCTTACATATATCTCACTGTAGGTATAGGAAGAACACATAATGATGGTCAGATTTTTAAAAAGCCGGTCAATATGTGATGGCTTTGAAATTCCAGTTATACAAAAGTCATCGAGAATGAAATAGACTTCACAGATATTCCTAGATAATACAAGATGTGTATTTTATTTGTCATTCAAATAAAGATACAGTATTTTAATCAAAAGTGTTGAGCCATTTTTAAGAAAATAAAAAAATAAGAAAACAAAAAAAATTCACACATGCACACCCACAGGCAATTTTATTGGATTCAGGGAGCCTCAAAACATGTATTTCAGGTGAAATCTTAGTATCAAATTTGTGGAAGGAGTGTAATACTTCTTCTACTTACTATAGGTAAGTGGTATAGAAAGGAAAAAAATCTTATGTGTTACTCTCACATGACTTTCTCTACTCTTGTACAAACTATTTTTACAAAAGCTTATTCCCCATATACTTCATGTTAGTTGAGATATCGAGATGTTAATCTTATTGCTAATTTTCTTGTAGATGCAAGGGGAATTGGTAGGCTTTAAGCTATAGTCAAATATTTTAAGAGCTGGTTGCTATGTGGAGTATTCCATTCTCTGTGCATTACCAGGACAAAAAAAAATAAATACCGAATTTGAGAAAAAGCATAAGTATTGGAAAATTTAAGGGAATAACTAGCAATATCTCGAAAATGGTTAACTCAACAAAAAAATGTATATGACGTAAATTGTGTATTTTAACGCGATCTACATTTTCTGTGTAGTAAAATTTTGTCTATATCTTATGGTTTACCAGTTATGCAAAAGTCGTTCACAATGAAGAATATTTTTGGAGATATTCCCAGAAAATTCCAAATATACATTTCATTTATCATGAAAATAATCTTAAACATATGATATTTTAATCAAAATCGTTAGAGCCATTTTTGAGAAAATTAAAACTTTCGAAAAATCTTCCATGTAAAGGGTAATCTGGGGTAGGGGGATTTTCTTGAAAGCCTTTGTGTCACATCTCTGGAAGATACTGAACCTAAATACCAAGTTTGGTGTTTATCCGACTACTCGTTTCTGAGTTATGCTGTTCACAGACAGACACACACACAGACACACAGACACACACATGGACATGTTTCCAAAAATGCTTTTTTTGGATTCAGGGGGTCTTAAAACATGTATTTCCGGTGAAATCTCGGTATTGAATTTTTGGGTGGAATACAATACTTTCCCTAATTACTATACGTAGTAGAGAAAGTAATAAATATTCATATATGCATTTTTTTTTTACATCTAGTAAATACCAGATAGGATTTCACAGGTTTATTCATGCATCTTCAGTGGGTGCTAGTCATTTTAGGGTAATTAGGCTGTGGTGGGGTGAAAGGAGATGGAGTATGTGTTGTGGGCATTATCGTATCAAATACATATCTGTGTGTATGTGGTTTTTTTTCTGAATTTACTATGTTACTTATTGCTAGCAACAATATAAAGCTTGCTCATATCTGCCCGGTATACAGAGTTTGAAAACTGCGAGTGTATTACTTATAATGTTTGTTTACATCACGTGTGTTGAAGCCATCTTGTGACGTCATTCATTTGTTCGGTTTGTAGCTCCATCTAGTGTTAGCAATTTGTGGTACCTAGTATCAGTGTTTGAAAGAATTTTAAGTTTTGTTTACTGTCCTCCGGCTAGCTATTATCTTATCTTGGGTCGAACATGTGTCTTGATCAGGGTTGTGTAAACGGAAAGGAATCTTTTATCCAAAAAGAACACTGATGAAGAAATTTGTTTTATAATTTTTATTGTCGAACACGTTCACTATCACTTTTACATATTGATCTAGATACTCGCCAAACTGAAACTGTTATAATAACTTCTTACTGATCACTTTTAATCAACGTACTTCAACCTTTTGTATAATTAACTTTACCATATTTTAGATCTTTCATAATTCTGCTGCGCGTAACTTGTGAATCTATATCCGATGTATGACGAACTAATACTTTCGACGAACTGACTGACTGAAGACGACGTGTAGTGTACACAGATTTTTGATGAACTGCCCGCAAGCTACCTCTAACCTACCCTATTTATACGCCTTCATCCAGATACGCCTAAAGATTATAACTGAACTGCAATTGGCTAATAAAACGCGCCAACATTAGCGTCTATTTTAATATCCAATTAAAATTATGAATACATATGCTTTAGGGAAATATTCCAGAAGTTTCTACCGAAAAACGCGCCAACATTACGTAACTTCCTCGTTTCCAATAATGATAAACAGCTCACCCCCCTCTCTGCATTATTGCACGCTATTATTGACAGTTTCAGTAAGACATTATAAATTTACTTCCCAACAATATTTACAATCAATAAACATCTGAAATCAATGTCACATAAAAATGCATATTCATATTACAATCATTATTTACATTTAAGTAATTTGTGATAAAAATTACTGCATCAAAACCTGTTATTTTGAATGAAACTCAGCTTCACAAACTAATTTTAAAGGTAGACTTAAGAGAAAAAAAATAGGCTAATATGTTACCTACATCTTAAATGTGTTGTTTTAAAATACAATGTTTGTTTTATTTCTTTAATTATTGAAAACTATTCATTTTACAAAGTTTGAATTTAAGCGTTCCAATTGCCCTTCTTTGTTTCTATTTATGGATTCCTTTATTGTATGTTAATTTGCACACTAATTGGAACAAAAAGGAAAGTTGCATTTTATATTAAAAATACAAAAGCATTGAAGAGGGTATTTAAAGATGCTCATATAAGAGGTTAGGGATTCTTGTGTTTTTAAATGCAAAAATACAAGCACAATAGATTTTTCATCCAAACTTAAAACTCTTAAATAATGTTAAGGAAATACATCTTAGTAGAACCTACATACATGTTGCACATATTTTAGGTATGATGGAGCATCGGACCTGGCATCAGCAGAATGCTACAGTCCTCAGCAGAACAAATGGAGTGCAATCACACCAATGGGCACAAAACGCAGCTGTCTCGGGATATGTAGTTTTGATGGTCTTCTTTATGTTTGTGGGGGATACGATGGAGCATCCTGCCTCAGCAGCATGGAGCGGTATGATCCACTTACTGGAGTTTGGAGCTCTTGTCCTGCCATGACAACAAGGCGCAGATATTGCCGCATTGCAGTTGTGGGCAAGTTTCAATTTTATTCCTTTTTATTACATAAAAAAGGACATTTCCTTAAATTTTTAGAATTAGGACACTGCTATACATATTGCTGTACATTTCATGGCGACTTTTGGTGTCTATTTATTTGTCCTTTTCCAGCATTTTCGTTTTTTGTGATTTTAAGTTGGTAGTTCCGTAAAGGGAATTTGCTGTGTTTTGTACCCCTGTTTACTTGACCATCCTACTCTCCACTTGGGTGTATAAAACGTTTAGTTTGAGCTAGCTTGAAGTGTAATCACTTTTGGCTGCCTGAGTGGTGCTTTGGTTCTATTGGGGCAAACATAACTGCCTCTACTACCACAGAATGACTTTGGATTAAGGAGAATCAGTAATTTTGAGGTAATAGCTGATGAATTATTGAAATACAAGAAGTTAATCCCCAAAATATTCTGTAGTTCTTTTCTTCCAGAGAAAGTTTCATTTAAACAGAAAATAAGATTTAGGGAAGCAAAAGTAGATAAAACTACAGTGTTTCATAAAAATAACATCATACTTTGAACTGGTATTGCATCGCTTTGGATAGTCATATTTGGATGATGTTGGTGACATTCGAAAGAAAAACTCAAATATTTTTTACTGTACCTCATAGACATTGAATCTGCCCCCCCTATGAGTAATGCTGCAGACATCAAGACAATATTCCCGTTCACATCACACATGCTCCAACATATCTGATGAAATGGACTGGATGGCAGCAGTGATGCACTTCTTGCAGGTTTTGAGGTAATGGGGGTACATAGACACAATCCTTTATGTAACCCCATAAAAAGATGTCACAGACAGTCAAATCAGGCTACCATGGTGACCACTTGTAGAAGACATTATTATCATTTCCAGCATGTCCAACCCATCTTCCTGGAAACCGCTCATTCAGATGTTCCTAAACATCTAATGCCAGTGAGGAGGTGTTCCATCTTGTTGGAAAGTAAATTTGTTGCCCTCTTCTTCCAATTCTGGAAATAACCATTCAGTGAGCATGTCAAGATAAGTTGGACTGTTGACAGTGATCTCTTGAAAGAAAAATGGGCCATAGACTTGACGTTTTGATATGATACATCACAATATGGTGATGCAGCACAAAAGACATTCACTTTAGGGGAGCCTCTTTCAACTTCCAAAATGGCATGTGGATTCTGGCTCCCCCAAATCCTAACATTATGTCTGTTCACTTTTCCACTAACATCGAATGTTTTCTCATCACTGAAAATTACTTTTTCTGACAGATTTTCATTATCCTCTATTAGTACCAACAAATGTTCAAAGAAATCTAATCACTTTGCAGGGTCATTAGGTTTCAACTTATGCAGTAATTGCAGTTTGCAGGTGTGAAACTTCAGTTGCATATGCAGGATCTTAGATACAGTGGATTTAGGGATATTTAACTGCTGACTTGCTCTACAGACAAACTTCTTAGGACTATGTAAAATGCCTCCTGCACTTTTTCCACAATTCCCACATTGACAGATGGTCTCCCTGAATGGCCTTTGCTTTGATGACATATGCAGCCACAATCCACACAATCACGGTACCACTTCAAAATTGATGTGTGTATAGGAGCTTGATGTTGAAACCTTCGCCTAAAAGCACGCTGAACCTGCACCAGACTCTGCATGCTATGATATTCCAGAACACACCAACTACATTTTTGTGGGTTCATCATAACTCCTTAAAACTTTTTTAATAACAGTACAATTTTGAAAGCAAACATTCACATGTGACCTGCCCGCTAAATATCCAACAATGAACCCATATAGACTATTCACAAATGCGAGTGATTTTAGTTTTTGTGTTTGGCTCCCACAATCCTGTCCAATGTTGACATGCACAAAAATATTTTCGTTTTTCTTTCGAATGTCACCAATTTAATTTAAATGCAATTATCCAAGGCGACATGGTGCCAGTTTTTTTTAGGACATGCTACATTTTAAAACCTAACCAGTGGGTTCACCTACAACTTTGGTATTAGCATTCAAAACTTGTAATTCTAGTTGTGATTAACTTTGGTCTTTCAGTCTTTGATATGGGTTTGTGATTAATTCATCAATGCTTTTTTCAAAATATTTAAAATGTAGGTCTTTTAAAATGAGTTTGTAACTATTACATTAAAATATTTTGTAGAGAACTGTGTCTATGCCTTGGGAGGATTTGACTCAACCAACTACCAGGCAAGTGTGGAGAGATTTGATCCCCGTATGGGCAGATGGTCTCCTGTGCCCTCCATGAGCAGTCGTCGTAGCAGCTGTGGTGTGGCAGCATTAGATGGCTCCCTCTACTGTGTTGGGGGAAATGATGGCACCATGTGTATGTCTAGTGGAGAACGCTTTAATGTGCGAAGGAATGCATGGGAACCTATTGCAGCCATGCACTCTAGAAGGTAAGCGACTGTAGTTTTTAAATTAGTTGTAGGTTCTGTGTTCAGAGTTAGCTTAATTAACTAGAGAGTAAAAGAGACAGTAGCTACAAACAATATTGAATTATACTAGAATTACATCTGTTCTACAGCAATCTGTGTCAAACTGTATTTTCGCTAAAAGGTGCCTAATAGTATTCACTAATGATGGGACGATACCATTATTTCTCAATGCTTGATACTCGACACGGATACTGTTTTTTCAGCACCAATACTCAATAGTCACTTTATAATAAAACTGTAAAGGCGATTGCTTGTTCTCTGAATTATGTTCTTATTTGTAGTTTTCCTTGTATAAACAATGCATGTAACCAATTTTGTATTGTATACTAATTCCGAAATTGTTTTTGTTTGACATTCTCCAATCGGCAGCAATTTTTTTATTTTGGTAATGCCATGGATTAAATACCTCCTATCACTAGTCAATGCTAATAATGCTAATGATAACAATAAGAATAATAATTTCTTTGCTTCCCTTTTTATGTTACTATATTTTGTGCTGAAAACTTTCTTTATCCATAGAAATACAAATACTAGCAGTTCCTCTTTATTCTTGAAGATATAAACTAATATATATTTTATATAAAACTCAGACAACTGAAAATTATGTGTGTGTGTTACATCATTCTACCAACATTCACAACTACCACATAACACACACTATGTGATCAAAAGTATCCGGACACCCTCACAAACATACGTTTTTCATCTTAGGTGCATTGTGCTGCCACCTACTGCCTGGTACTCATTATCCGCGACCTCAGTAGTCATTAGACATCGTGAAACAGCAGAATGGGACGCTCCGTAGAACTCACGAACGGGTCAGGTGATTGGGTGTCACTTGTGTCATAAGTCTCTACGCGAGATTTCCACACTCCTAAACATCCCTAGGTCCACTGTTTCTAATATGATAGTGAAGTGGAAACGTGAAGGAACATGTACAGCACAAAAGCGTACAGACCGACCTCGTCTGTTGACTGACAGAGACCACCAACATTTGAAGAGGGTCGTAAAGAGTAATAGGCAGACATCTATCCAGACCATCACACAGGAATTCCAAACTTCATCAGGATCCACTCCAAGTACTATGACAGTTAGGCGTCAGGTGAGAAACCTTGGATTCCATGATCGAGCGGCTGCTCATAAGCCACACATCACGCTGGAAAATGCCAAACGACGCCTCGCTTGGTGTAAGGAGCGTCAACATTACACGACTGAACAGTGGCAAAACGTTGTGTGGAGTGACGAATCAGGGTACACAATGTGGCGTTCCGATGGCAGGGTGTGGGTATGGCGAATGCCCGGTGAACGTCATCTGCCAGTGTGTGTATTGACAACAGTGAAATTCGGTTTTCCTGGAGGGGGCTTGCACCCCTTGTTGTTTTTCGTGGCACGATCACAGCGTAGACCTACATTGATATTTTAAGCACCTTCTTGCTTCCCACTGTTGAAGAGCAATTCGGGGATGGCGATTGCATCTTTCAACACAATCAAGCACCTGTTCATACTGCACGGGCTGTGACAGAGTGGTTACACAACAATAACATCCCTGTAATGGACTGGCCTGCACAGAGTCCTGACTTGAGTCCTATAGAACACCTTTGGGATGTTTTGGAACGCCGACTTCGTGCCAGGCCTCACCGACCTACATCGATACCTCTCCTCAGTTCCGCACTCCGTGAAGAATGAGCTGTTATTCCCCAAGAAACCTTTCAGCAGCTGATTGAAAGTACGCCTGCGAGAGTGAACGCTGTCATCAAGGCTAAGGGTGGGCCAACATCATATTGACTTCCAGTATTACCGATGGAGGGCGCCACGAATTTGTACGTCATTTTCAGCCAGGTGTCCGGATACTTTTGATCACGTAGTATATGTATTTTTTCATCCGGTAATAAGCAATTAGCCATATAAACATGGTAAGAAACATAGTAAGTTTGTGAATTAAGCCTCTCTACTACCCACCCTTATACATTAACATATGCATGTTTAATACAAAGGTTTGACTAGCATAAACACAAACACATGGAAGGAAAGAACAAATATTTTCATGAGCTACATTATCTCATGTCTTAAGCTCGGATTTGTTTCTGCTGGATTCACAAATTTTGGTCACTGGAGTAGGTAAATCTAAAGGCTGAGAGTGAGTCACCAAGCCAGGCTATTGCAGAAACGTGATTTTGTCAGTTACATCCACTTCATTCATAACTCAGTCAACGCTGCATATTACACGAGTAGCTTCTACTCCTTCCCTCACTGTTTTGCATGTTTTCATTTAGACAAAAGAGTCTATGGAATGTTGCATTGATTCACCCACAGGAAACACAGTCAAGATCTATCAAGAACTATAGCCCAACAACTCTTTAGGGATATGCCCAAGGCAATAACGTGAAGTCTCGACTCCTTTCATTCCTTATCTAGCATAAAGGTAAATGCAACAACTTTCAATTATGCAAAACTTAAAAATTTAGGAGTATCAAAAAAGTATTGAAGGTTTATCTCAAAGTATTACCCACTTCGATATCACCGAGTATTAAGAGTTTCAAGGTATTGAGGTCCATACCTAGTATTCACTGTAATCTTACTTTACCAGTTTTATCAGATTTTAATAAGGATGATGGTACTTGTATCTCCTTCACATACATTGGTATTATAAAGGTAGGTTAGTCATGTATTTATTATTTAATTAGGTGACTTACCCAATGTGGTATGGGTAGCTCTTAGACCTACAATGACAATTTTCTTAATTTCATTTACTTCCCCCTGATTCTTTATGACATCATTGTCCAGTTTTTATGGTAAACCCATTCCTTTACCCCTTATAACTGTAATCTTGTAATCTTGCATGATACTCCTAATGATAAATGAAAAGTCTCCTGATATTCACAGAAATGCGTATGAAATATTGACTGATATTATATCTCTGATTTCCATAACAGCCTATCAAATTCTGGAAATAATATGTAGTCTGTAAGGTGAAACAATTTGTTAGATAATCACAGTATATGAAATTTTAAGCCTTTGTACTGTTTCAGTAATCCCATAGTTATTTAATAACATAAAGGCTCAAAAAGTTTTCACATAATAAAGAAACTTCTAACATCAGTATACAGTGAAATGTGAGTGAAACTGATGAATAAGATGTTTTCCCATTCCCAGGCCCTCAAGTTGAACATTTTGGAAATGGTACATAGTCTGCAAGAAAAGTTTCTAACATGTTAGTTATAAAATATCAGTTGACTATTCAGTGGCAGCTCAAGATTCGCAAGTTTGTGAGATTGGCAACTTATGTTTTTGCATTAAGTGCACTTTACATAGTAGGTTTTATTCTACAGTTTACCAGAAAATTTATGTAAACAAAAAGAAACATATAAACCAAAATAGTCTGCATATAATTTCTCATTTGTTCAGTATACTGCATGTATTTTTTCAGCAAGTGCAAAATCCTAAGCATTACGAAGTTCAGAAAAAAAAAATATGCAACAAAAAGCATCTGTCTAAATGAGCATAAATTAAACTATATTAATAATTATTGTTTTATACCTTTCAGTAGCAGAAAGCCTTTAACATTTATATTATTAAATGTATCAATGGGTTACTGAATATGCATTAAAATTTCAGTGGAAATACACAATTTTATAACAAATGGATATTCCGTGCTTTGGTTTCACAAAATAAATTATTTACAAATCTTAATCACACATGCTTGCACATTGATAAGTCTGTGTTTCGTGAACATATTTCCTCTAAGTTTCAGTCCCTACCTTCTACAAAAATGTTTTTTCAGGCATGATAGTAAGAACATTATTCCTTAAACAGAAATGCATTGAGTTTATTTTTTTGGTTGGCAAACTTATCTCATGTCTAAACATGTATATGCTGATACCAAGAAATCAACAACAGGCATTGGAAAATGTTCAAGATTATAAAATAAATTGTAGGAAATTATTATGCATTTACATGCCGCTCAAAAAACAAAGGAAAGAAAAAAGAAGGTCTATAAACTAACCTAATGAATATTCTTTTAGATAAAGTCCATTCTTCTCTCCTTTTGTTTAAGAAAATGGTTGAAATCAGGACCTATGGCTAAAAATTAACTCTTTCTTCATTGTGTTCCTAGCAAATGTTTTTATCTTTTTGAGAGTTGAAAAACACTTTCTATTCTTTGATGTGTGACTGAGTATATTGTTTTTCATATGGTAGCAGCAGTGAAACAGAATGCCTACACAGGGCGGTATTTAGAGGGGGGTTTTTAGGGTTCAACCCTCCCCCCCCAAAACTTCTGACAGTTTTATTTATTCAAATTCATAGCAAACAAATATGGGAAAATGTCGTTGGATAACAGTAGGTCTATTGCTAGTAGCACATTTACAAGAAAAAGGGAAACTTAATACATCGCCTTACAATAGGTAACGCGACCATAAATTCCAGTCTCCATGTTTTGTGCTGTAAGGTGGAATATCCTCATTATGGTGAATTTTTCTTGTCTACATAATGTCTCCAAGCAATTTTCTTATCCATGTAACATCTATATACAGGGAGAGCCAAAGAACTACGAACCGGCTCCGCGATGTTTTTCCTGTCCGCGTCCTCGGCGCTCGTTGCCGTCTGTCGCTAACATACAAAAGCGCGGATGAAACCATACAACATTTTTAAAACTACTTTAAAGGCCTTACTTACCAACTTTATGAAAAGAGATGCCGAAACTGGCCATCGTCCTTGTCCATACATTCTTGGCACCTCTTTACATCACTCGCCGTAGTTCACATTCAGAAATGTTGGCAATTTCCTGGTGGATATTCTGTTTTAATTCTTCCAGGGTGTATGGGTTTGTCTTTTACACTTTATGTTTTAAGTTACCCCAGAGATAGAAATCACAGGGGATTAGGTCGGGGGACCGAGGGGGCCACAAATCTCTACTAATAATTCTGTCCTCAAACACACTTTCAATTGTTCTCATCGAAATATTGGCCTATGAGCTGTTGCAGAGTCTTGTTGAAAAAAGGCAACATCATGCTCTCTGTCTTTTAATTCTCTAAAAACAGGGGGCAAAATTGTATTCACGTATGCACGGGCTTCAACTTTCGACTCGAAAAAAAAAACATTTCCAATTTTTTTCTACTTACCAACAATAAAGTTGGTAAGTAAAGCCTTTAAAAGTGGTTTTAAAAATGCTGTATGGTTTCATTCGCGTTTTTCTATGATAGCGGCAGACGGCAACGAGCGCCGAGGACGCGGACGGGAAAAACACCGCGCAGCCGGTTCGTAGTCTTTTGGCTCTCTCTGTACTACGGAGTAGGTACATGGTAACTGTGTGGGGTACTGTTAAGTTTAGATCTAGTTACGGAAAACCCTCCCCGAAATTTTGTTTCTGGGTGCGGGCATGCCTCTAACATGGAAAGCAAATTCTTAGAGAATTCTCGCGTAGAGAAAGAACCAATGTCAAAGCGACTCAGACTTCACGAAGTTGCTATTACCCCTTGATCATTATCAAAGAATTCTCCTCTGCACATCTCACCTCTAGCAGTATCCACAAATGCAAGGTTCCCCACACAGAATTGATGTAGTCCTAAATAAACTCCATAATGCAGACATTCACACTACTTGTATAAGCGTTACAAAAACACTTCAAACAAAACAACATCTTTAAATTAAATTGGAGAGTGCAGAAATTAAAACTGCATTGACATCTTCTATTTTTCCTTTATTTTGCTTTTATCTTTTATTTGTGGGGCAATTGTGTATGGGGAGGGCACCGCTCTAAAGTCCTCAATCATCAGCTACCACTGGACTAATTTCTAATGTTACATTGGTTACAAGTTTTCTCTTTATATATTTATTTAACATACACTGGTAATGAACTTATTTGCAACATATTAAAGAAACAGAATAGTTACTTGTGTAAGAGTTATTTAAAGTTTTGGCTGCACTGATTCAAGCATATCAATTGTCTTTTGCTTTGCTGTGTCTTCTGTTTTCTCAACTGCTAAATAGGGACCATCTATATATGTGCTTGGAATCATATATTCTAGGCTTTTGTCTTTATTTTCATAACATTTTCTGTGGAGTAACATCTATTTTCTACTTCATTCTCAATGAAAAGTAGAACCTTTATTTTCAAGTATGTTGCTTTATGACTCCATCTTCACATTCTAATACACAGTTTAAGAATTGAAATTAGAAGCTGTCTTATAGTCTATGTCTATTGGTAACAACAGGACTTTTCAATGGTGAAAGAATTATCAAAATGGGTTTAGTGGTTTCCAAGATTATGTACCCAACACAAAAATGCAAATTTTCTCACTTTATTATATTAGTACGGGCGGCGCCGTGGCCGAGTGGTTAGACCACTCGCCTCCCACCGAGGCGGCCCGGGTTCTATCCCAGGGACCTGCATGTGGGATTTGTGGTGGATGAAGCGGCGTCTGGGCGGGTTTTCTCCGGGTTCTCCGGTTTCCCCCGCCATTCATTCCACCAACTGCTCCATCATCACCTTTCCTTTCATCCATTTCACCAACATTTCGTTTCATCTACTTCCTTCATCCCATACCAGGCATCGGGCTGATCACCCATCCTGGATGCTCTGTCCGATCCATGAGTGTCTGCTCCTCGACGGGCCTCTGACCCCAGGCACCCGCTTGTAAGTCCTGGGGGGTGTAAGTCCTACATAAGAGGAGGGTAAACAGATAATGAATGAATGAATATTATATTAGTACAGATTTTGGTAAACAAAAAAAATGGACAGTAAGGAAACAACACTGAAGGAAACAAATGAAAGTATTTTACTGTACTGGTTTAACATATTAAAAATCTGATGTGTTACACTCACATGACTTTCTCTACTCTTGTACAAATTATTTTTACAAATGCATATGCTTCATGTTAATCGAGATGTTAATCTTATTGCTAATTTTCTTGTAGAGGAATATGGTAGGCTTTAAGCTATAGTCAAATGTTTTAAGAGTTGGTTGCTATGTGGCGCATTCCATTCTCTTTGCATGTCCAGGACAAAAAAAATGAATAACGAATTTAAGAAAAAGTATAAGTATTGGAAAATTTAAGGAAATAACAAGCAATATCTCGAAAATGGTTCACTCAACAAACAAAATGTAAATGACATAAATTGTGTATTTTAACGCGATCTACATTTTTTGTGTAGTAAAATTTTGTCTATCTCTTATGGTTTACCAGTTATGCAAAAGTCGTTCACAATGAAGAATACTTTTGGAGATATTCCCAGAAAATTCGAGATATACATTTCATTTCTCATGACAATATCTTAAACATATGATATTTTAATCAAAATCTTTAGAACCATTTTTGAGAAAATTAAAATTCTCGAAGAATGTTCCATGTAAAGGATAATCTAAGGTGGAGGGATTTTCTTGAAAACCTTCGTGTCGCATCTCTGGAAGATACTGAACCTAAATACCAAATTTGGTGTTTATCCGACTGTTCGTTCCTGAGTTATGCTGTTCACAGACACACACACACACACACACACGGACATGTTTCCAAAAATGCTTTTTTTGGATTCAGGGGGTCTCAAAACATGTATTTCCGGTGAAATCTCAGTATTGAAGTTTTGGGTGGAATAGAATACTTCCCCTACTTACCATACGTAGTAGAGAAAGCAAAAATAATTGCATTAACAGCTAAACAGCTATATTTTAGATTTATTAAACTAGGTACTTATTATAAAATAAGAAAATAAAAGCTTATGTTATGGAAAACTTAAGTTTTAATGACAGAGAAACCACATAAAAACACAAGATTCCTATAAATATAATAGAAAGCCAAACAATCACATTGTAATCTCTTTCAATTATTTTTCAATAAATTTCAACTGTGAATTATTTTAGGAAGCTTTTAAACAATACCTGGTAGCTAATGTAATATAACTATTATAATAATAGTTGTGTAGACTATATTAAACATTATGTTACTGTTGGAATGCCAAAATTCCTGAAGTACGGTTTTTTTAGGCTCTTAAAGACAAGTTTCTAAATTGGGACAAAGTTACAGCACATGCCCAATCTTAATACCATAGTACATGCATGTAGCAGTTCAGAAGGGATTGCATTATGCCTTCATATATGTACTATTAAAAGGAGATGCACATTACATCTGTAAAAATACCCAAGTTATACCCCTGTCCTAACCAGCCCAGATGACAGTACCATAATATTAATTTTAAAGATTAGCATTCAAAATTCTAACAGCCTGAAAATAGAATGCAGCATTTAAGATAACCTCAATTTTAACATATTTTATGAGGTCTCATTGAGGTCTTTATAACTCACTGGAGCTTATAATATCCTGGTAATAAGTACAGAAATGCCCTGTTCATGCAGTGGTACCATAACATAACTTTTATTGTAAGATAATATATAGGTACCTAATTGAGTTTCATTCATTCTTTTACCATAATTGGATAATGTGTTTTATTTTGTTTGTTTGTTTTTTATATAAGCATTCCCACAATTAATTTATAATTATACCCAAAATAAGTGTAATATATGTATTTTTTTCTCAACAGCTGTTTTGTTATTCTGCAATCTTTATGCATTTTTTAATGAAATTATGAATATATCTGGTTCTAATTCACTTAAGATGTGAGTCTATCTTATTCTGGTTTGAAATTTCTGCTTCATACATAAGTAGAGCAGCTTAATAATGCTGATAATCTGAAGTGCAATTTTATGCTTAATTTGGTATTTAAAATCTGGGTATTTTGTGAATTTTTGGCATGCTAAAATGCGAAGGAAATCATCGGTTCAGAATTCTGAAGGAAATGCCTTCAAAAATTGGGAAAAGAAGCCTCTTATATAGGAAGTCAGAATAAATTGCTTAGAAAATGTTTCAAGATATGAAGAAATGTTTAATGAAGATCCTGACTACAGCACTGACTCCCTCTATTTATTCTCAAAAGACACATTTTAGCTTATTTTAATGCAGGTAGCTTAGAGAACTTTGAATGCAGTTTCCCATAAATTAATATTTTCAAACATTTCTGTCATTTCCTCAGAAACTATTGCAGATATTTCGATACCTCAGGATAAGAGTGTTGCAAGTCAAAATCAACAATTTTTCAGTAGGAGAAGAAAACGTTTTCTTCTGATCTGTCTTTCTTGTGAAGGGGCTGTTGAGAATTAAATGTTCACTTTTTCACAATTCACACAAATAAACACAATTTATTAAATTATTACAACAAAATAATCATACATACTTTATCAACCTTTAGTTTTTTAGTTATTACAGTATGGCTCTGTCAATTTATTCCAGTTTCGTATAGTTGTACACTCACACTGAATTTTAGCTATAAAATTTATAGCTAAAATATACAATAGTACTTTAATGTGTACCTTTACTGCTAATTTGAAGTGGTCTAAATGTAAACGAGTACAATTTTAATACTTTTATAATAAAAATAATATAGATTTAAAAAATGCAAGTTTATGTTTCAAGTCTGCACAAAAATTTCTCAGGTCAGAATAGATTTCCATGTTGCATAGAAAGTAAAATGAAGAACAATAGAATGATCTCATTTAGTTTTCAAAGTTTTATAAAAATCCTAGTGTAACTAGGAATTACATATTCATCACACAAAGAAATGAAACCATCTTCTTTTAATCAATTTTGGCAGCGTCATTATGGGCTTTCTTGAATTCTGTCATGTCATTTGTACTCATGTCTCTGGCAAGTCTTCTGACACAGATTCCTCACCTCTTTCCAGAGTAGGATGTTCTGTAAAATATTTTGAGAGGTTCACTTCTCTCATAATACATTATCTTATTGTCTGCCCACACAACCTTTTTTCCTTTCTCATTTGTATTGTAGTTTTTGCCCAAGGAATTTGCAAAATGTTTGAAATTGATAAAATCATAAGTAGACATTTCAGTCATTTTGTACGCAGTGCCACTATTTTTGGCAGCTGCAGTACCATTACCCACTGTGAAGGATGAGTGATTATTTCATCTTTCAGGACTCTATTACTCAATATTACATGTACAGAATCATTTTCATTTTGTGTATAGCCTTTTATTAACTATATTTGTGTAATATAACCAATTCCTATGTGCATAACTACATAGATGAGTAAAGCTGCAATGTTCTTGTTTTAGTTTTGGCCAATGCAGTTGTCAGAGTAAAATACAAATTTATTGATATGTTTTTCCTGTTCATTTGAATGTACTTCATCAGACATGTACTTACTTCATTAGAACCCCTGTTTGCTACCCTAAATGCCAATAAAAACAATTTGCCTCTTTAGTTGTTGCACCAAATATACTTAAATTAAAAATGATAGTTTTCTTTTATAATAGAGTGATGAACATTCTCCACAAGGTAGTGGCAGTACTTCTTCAAGATCAAAATAACAAACTGCACTTTTGTGGACACCACTATACTGTTCCTTATCCCTCTCTTTCTCTTCTCTGCAGAGTAATTTTTCTTTCATATGCCTTCAATTTATTTTCTTTCTTCCTGATTCCTCTGTTTATAATTTGTACAAAGAGTGCATTGATCCTTCTTTGGCTTATAAAGTGAAATGTATAAAACCAACTATCAAAAACTGACACATAGTGATGTTTCTTAACAGGTTGAACACTACTTGGCAACACTTCTTTATGAGTTCATACATTCGCTAGATAAGCTGTTCTTTTTTTGTTCTAGATCTGCAGTAATGGGATTCTATTATTTTAAATGAATTTATGTGCTCTATGATTGTGTTTTTCCTTTGTTCATTCAACACTTTCTTAAGCCTACATTTTCCTCTCTTATCTGCCTCAATCATTCCCTCACCACTCAACTTCTTCCACATTGTACTTATGTACCTATGACTGACACCAAGAGTTTCCAAGAACCTTTTCTTATAAATTCGAATATTTTTGTCATTTGTCTGAAAATAGTAACCAAAATTTTTAGATTGTTCACTTCCACATTTGGATATCGATATTTAGGATCTATGACTTTTGCTTGTCTTGCAAAGAATTCCCTTTGCAGCTGAATGTCACCCATGTTCCAAAAGTTTCGATTTATATAATTTCTTTGCAGAGTTGTAAATTTTTATGGGGCACTTCAACATGAAATTTTCTTCACAGCCTGGTTTAAGTTGCCGAAGTGGCATATTATTTCATTTAAAGTTCAAATATTGCTTACCAGGATTCAATTTGTGCTTCCGAATGTTCCTTTTCCACGTATAGTTTGATGTTTCTCCTCGGGTATTAAGGATGTGTTACTTGAGTCTGTAAAAGTAATAAAAAAGGAACCTTAGTTGTAAAAATATAGGTATATTTATCAATTTACAGCATGCAATTAAAATGCTCAGAATTCTAGTCTCTCTCTTGTAGACCAAGGTCTTACTCTCGCGAACAAAATAATCTAATAAAAATAATTGTATTGTTCATGTCAATGGTAGCAACAACTTACTGTACTGTGTATTCAAGTGTTCAGTACCATTTGTCTATTCTTTGTCATTTATTTCCTACGGAATTTCATATAAATCTTGGATTGCCTCAATGATTTTCTGAAACAGGTTCTTATAAAGAATCTTTCAACAAGAGTGTCCTATCTTTAACATGTGATAGCTGCCGTTATTGAGTTACAGCAGTCCGTTTTTCATGTGGTTACAGTTGTTATTGACAAATAGCCATGGAACGTTACAGCATTCAGGAAAGCGTAGAAATTGTGAAAATTTATTATCAAAATGGATCATCTGTTCGCCAAACCTTCCGTGTATTGCGTGAACTTTACGGGGTGCATAATCATCCCTACGAGAGAACGATTTGGCGTTTACGTGCGTGCGTGCGTGCGTCATGATGGCAGGTTGAGGGCAACCCGATGGTGTGTTAGGCGTGTACCTGCCCTAATTAGGTCTTTACCACGTAGTGACGGGATATGGGGGTTATAGGATGGCGGTTGTTCTTTAGGGCGCTGAAACTTGGTGAATTCTGCATCTGAACTTGAAGTTTCACGCTTACAAAATGGTGTTAATTCAAGAACTAAAGCCCAACGACCATAGGTTGCGCCGTGTATTCGCTGACTGGGCTATGGAGCAATTGGAAGCTGACCCGGATTTTTGTCGAAAAATCATCTTCAGCGACGAAGCCCACTTTTGGATGGATGGTTGTGTTAACAAATAAAATTGTCGCTATTGGAGCAATAACAAACCAATGCAGATTCAAGAACGACCACTTCATCCCCATAAGGTTACTGTGTGGTGTGGATTTTGGCATGGAGGAATCATTGGTCCATACTTTTTCCAAGATGAAGATGGAGATACCGGGCTCTTATAAGGGACTATTTTTGGCCTGAATTGGATGGTATGGATCTCAGAAACATCTGGTTCTAGCAAGAGGTTGCCACACGTCATACTGCTCTCGAAACAATCGATCTTTTGGAGGAGAATTTCAGAGGTTTCATCATTTCCCGTGGTGGTGATGTTAACTGGCCCCCGAGGTCATGTGATTTAACGCCGTTGGATTACTTCTTGTGGGGTTATGTTAAATCTCGAGTTTATGTCAACAAGCCAGAAACAGTAAATGATCTTATGAATAACATCACGCGTGTTATTCATAAAGTTCGACCTAATTTACGTTCTTCTGTCATTGAAAATTGGGTCAACCGTATACGCGCAACCCAACGAAGTCGCGGCGGTCACTTAACTGATGTTCTCTTACACACGTAATGACATTAATTATGTTCCAAAATAAAAAAAGAAATAAACCTCTATCATTTATAGAACGGTTTTATTTAAGTTCAAAGATAGGACACTCTTGTTGAAAGACCCTATATTAGATACTATTAAAAAATTGTTTTGAATTTATTTGCATTCTTAAGTTTTTATTTGTCAGTTGCCTGAAATGTTACATGATTTTCTTTCTTCTGTTCCTCAGGAATAATCATTGCAGCAGCATTGTTCTGGAACCTGTAATGGTCAAAATTATGTAACAGTTATTAAATCCTCTTGAATTAGCTGAAAAATAGTTTTCTTGAAACATCTAGGAACTTATTCCCAATTGAATAATCACAAGGAAAACCACCACTTTTAAGCTGGTATTACCAACAGTCACTAGTTGCATTAGCTGTATTGGGATACTCTTAGTCTATAGGCACAGTCAGAATTTCACCATATAGAGGTTCTTGGCTGACATTTCCATTATATTATGAGTTTTCCTCAGTTCATTGCATGAAAATCAGTTTATAATATAGTGTGTTAAGTCTATGACTTATATATGCTATAATTAATCCGTTAAAACACTTGTCATCAACACTGTAAAGTTTAAAATCAAATGCCATGTAAAATAGGTTATTGGTATTTCAAAAGAGAACAAAGAAATGCTTTAAAATGAATAGGTTGGAAGGCAGAACTGCTATATACCTCATTTGTCACATTTGAATTGGTGAGGAAACCATTAACAAAATCAGGATCTACTGCCTGAAAGATAGTAAAGATTAAGATATATTCAGTAAAGCATTTTATACATTATTTGATACAAATAAAGTATTCAGATAATAACCTATAATTATTATTGGTAACAAAATCATACCTACCTTTAATTCAATCAAAGATGGAGCAAGCCTGCTTTCTCTCCTTTCATCCAGAATGTTAGTATCTTTGTTTAAACACAAAGACACCATGCTCTCTACCTCTGTAGCAATCCATTTTACAAGGGAGCAAGAAACCAAACATTCAATAATATTCAATATATTATTCAATATTGAAACATTCAATAATGCTTAACAATCATTGCGCAGTACAGAAAGCTCAAATCCATTGTTAGTAAATGTGCATTCATGATTATTCACCCAAAACTGATACAATTTAAAATAAAGCAATGTTACACCGTAATTATTTGCTCCAATGGGCGTTAAAGTGTTACAACTCAAAAAGTTACACTCTTGCACTGAACTAAAATCACATAACATCCAATACTATAGTGAATTATGTCAAAAACAGCCATGTTAATGAATACTTAGAGATACAACAGTTTTACATAATGAAGGCATCGTATGTGGAGTATAACAGTGTAAATAACTCAAAATTGCCATTTTTTGAGTTGTACCACTTTTGTCCTGAGGTATCTATTTGCATTACAAATAGTAAATGAAACTGATTACACTCTAAATGTGGATTCTCAAACATGATAATTACTCTAGTAGGTTTTATGAAATGACACTTTTTATTTATTTTTAGACAACAAAAAATTAGACTTTAGGGGAAAAAGTCACAGAGTACCTGAGACTAAAACTAAATTTTACTAAGGATTAGCACCCTCTCTATGGATTATTCAATAAACATTGTAGATTTAATTAAAATCCATTTGGTTGTTTCTCAGAAAAAGGGTCACCAAGTTGCATGTTTTAATATGGATGACATAAGGTTTGATAATATTCTCTCCTCTAGGAATAGTATACCTACCATGAATGAAAACTCTGTATATGCTGTATATTTCATTACACGATAGCTGTCCCAGAAGTACCCGACCTAACAAGGAAAACACAAAACTTTTGGGAAAAAACATCTTTATTTCTCTACATAGCATCCCTTCAGCTCAATACTCTTTTCCCAGCAATGTACAATAGCTTTGATACGCTGTTTATAGTGAGAACTATCGAGTTCTGCAAAATAGCCATCAACTGCAAACTCCACCTCTTCATTGTTGGCAAATCTTTTACCACCATGCCATTTCTTTAACTTTAGAAACAGAAAATAATCAAAGAGTGCTAAGTCTGGAAATAGGGTGCATGAGGAAGCAATTCAACTTTAACTCATTAATTTTGACCATGGCGATAATGGATGTGTGAACTGCTGCATTGTCTTGATGAAACAGAGCTTTCTTTTTCGCTAAATGTGGCCATATTTGTTTGATTTCATCATTTAAACACTGCAATAAGTTTGCATAATATTGCCATTGATTGCTTTTCCTTTTTGAAGATAATCAATGAAAATTATCCCAAGGGCATCCCAAAAAGCTGATGCCATGACCTTGCCTGCAGATGGAACCATCTTGCCTTCTTTGGAGCCGATTCTTCCCTTTCAGTCCACTGTTTTGACTGTTCCTTTGTCTCAGGTGTGAAGTGATGGACCCATGTTTCATCCATGGTTATGAATCGACACAAAAACTCAACTTTATTGCAGTGAAACATCACCAAACACTCGACTGAAACATCTTCACGATGCTGCTTTTGTTCCATGTGAGTAAACACGGCACCCATCTTGCGCACAGCTTTTTCATGTCTAAATTTTCAGTTAATGAACGATGTACAGCACTTTTTGAAATGCCTACAATGTATATTAACTCGTGCACTTTCAGTCAATGGTCATCCAATACCATTTTGTGGGTTTTCTTCACAATTTCTGGTGTGGTCACCTCATTTGCTCGACCACTGCTTTGTTCATTTAGGTAGCTCATACGGCCTTGCTTAAACTCTGCCACCCAATATTTTACTGTTGTAAATGAAGGAGCAGACTCCCCCAGAGTAGAATCTAGCTCAGCTTTAATATTAGTAGGACTAAGACCTTTCAAATGAAAGTATTGTATCACATAACGATGGCCAGTTTTATCCATGTTTACAATTGGCTGAGAGAGTTCGCTATTAATGGCTTCCAAATAATTACTAAGCAACATAGCATTGTCAAACTTAAGCTTTATAAGGGTGGTACTTTCTACCATAGTCATTTGTTTGAAACAACAACTGCTATATATACATGTCAGGTTGGGTACTTCTGGGACTGCCCTCGTAACTTGAGCAGCTAAGAAAGAAAGTATATGATATATTCATATGACTTTCTCTACCAAGGACAATTTTACATATATTTATTGTATACTATAGCATTCATATAAAAATGATTCTGGTATCTACATTGTTACTCTCAATGTATCTTTGCATAGAAAGATTTCAAATTAAGCCATTAGTTCTTGAATGTGGAAACAGCATTCAAATGTTTATTTGTGGTAATAAGTTCCTATGATAAAAAGAAAAGAAAGAAAGAAAAAAGAAAAGTCATGTGAATGTAACATTCACATGACTTTCTCTACTCTCTATATCTTATTAGTGGATATACAAATTACTCTTACAAAAGTTTATCTACTTCATTTTAATCCAGATAAACATTTCCGGAAAAAGCTGCATTACACATTTCATTATAGATACAAAGAGAACAATGATACTCAAATGTTTTAGAGCTGACCATACATGCTGGCCTTAAAACTCTTTGCTAACTTCGCAAAAAAACAATTGAAAATCAACAGAACTCGAACAGAATGGCTAAGTATTCAACAATTGGAACCATTAACAGATATCTCAAAAATGGCTGATGCCACAAAGGAGTTATTTGAAATAAATTGAGTGTCTTAAAGAGATCTACATTTCTTGTGTAGTATGTTTTTGTCTATTGGTTAATGTTTACCAGTTATACGAGATTATACAAAATTCCCTCCAAATGAAGGGGACTTTAAAGGCTGTTCCCAGAAAATTCAAGATATATATTTCATTTGCCATGTAAATATCTTTAATATATGATATTTTAAACAAAATTGTTATAGCCATTTTTTAGAAAATCAAAGATTTTGAAAAATGCTCTATGTAAACAGTAGTTGGTATGGGGGTTTTTTCTTGAAAATGTTTGTGTTGCATATTTGGAAGATACTGAACTTAAATACTAAAAATGCTTTTTTGAGATTCAGGGGGCCTCAAAACATGTATTTCCGGTGAAATCTTGAAATAAAATTTTTGTATGGAAGCAATACTTCTCTATCTACTATGACATGGCAGAGAAAGCGAAAAAAAGAATCACAAACTTTCAAGCATGTCTCTTAGATGATCAAAAAAATAATTTTACACAAATTGCATATTTTAATGAGCTCCAAAGTTTTCATGTAGCCTTTGTTTGGTACCTTTTTCTTATAATTTGCTAGTTATACAAAATTATACAAATTCAATCAATTAAAGGGGATTGATAGGCTATTCACAGAAAATTCAAGATATACATTTTACTACTTATGTCAATATGTCAAACATGACAATATAATCAAAAGTTTTATGCCATTTTGATAAAATAAAAACTAATGACAATTTCTCCATGTAAAGGGTAGTTTGGGATGTGATTCTTCATGTAGAATCTTTAGAAGACACTGAAATTAAACATCAAGTTTGGTTTGTATAATATTTGAATAAGCTAGTAACACTGATGTGGATTTGAAATTATATATAAAAAAAATCTGATGTGTTACACTCACATGACTTTCTCTACTCTTGTACAACCTATTTTTACAAACGCTTATTCTCCATATGCTTCATGTTAATCGAGATATCGAGATGTCAATCTTATTGCTAATTTTCTTGTAGATGCAAGGGGAAATGGTAGGCTTTAAGCGATAGTCAAATATTTTAAGAGCTGGTTGCTATGGAGCATTCCATTCTCTTTGTATTACCAGGACAAAAAAATGAATAACGAATTTGAGAAAAAGTATAAGTATTGGAAAATTTAAGGCAATAACAAGCAATATCTGGAAAATGGATCACTCAACAACAAAAATGTATATGACATAAATTGTGTATTTTAACAAACCTACACTTTTTGTGTAGTAACATTTTGTCTATCTCTTATGGTTTACCAGTTATGCAAAAGTCGTTCACAATGAAGAACACTTTTGGAGACATTCCCAGAAAATTCGAGATATACATTTCATTTGTCATGAAAATATCTTAAACATATGATATTTTAATCAAAATCGTTAGAGCCATTTTTGAGAAAATTAAAATTTTCGAAAATGCTCCATGTAAAGGGTAGTCTGGGGTGCGGGGATTTTCGTGAAAACCTTCGTGTCACATCCTTGGAAGATACTGAACCTAAATACCAAGTTTGGTGTTTATCCGACTGTTCGTTTCTGAGTTATGCTGTTCACAGACACACACACACACACACACACAGACACACAGACACACTCACGGACATGTTTCCAAAAATGCTTTTTTTGGATTCAGGGGGTCTCAAAACATGTATTTCCGGTGAAATCTCGGTATCGAATTTTTGGGTGGAATACAATACTTCCGCTACTTACTATACATAGTAGAGAAAGTAAAAAATTGAGTTGAAGTTGAAACACTTAACATTACGAACATTTTTTTAAAAAATTCACTTTCCACCCAAGTGCTCCCTACAAATTCTATATCATCTTCAAAAATCATAACAGTCTACCATGTTTCACAAAACAAATTCAGATAGAGAAATTATTTTGCAACAAACTGAAGGTTCAGATACCTCAGAACAAAAAGCAGGAACTTATCAAATCAGAGTCCAAGAATGTGACTAAATTTATGTAGATAGGCAAAACTGAAAGAAATCCGAAACCAGATTAAAAGAGCATATGAGATACATCAAACACAAACAGATTGATAAACCTGCAGTTGCACACCACTTTTGTACATCTAATCTCAACATCACACCAAACGTAACGCTCCTAAAACCTACAAAATACACAACAGATTTGGATACTTTGGAAAAGATTTTAATAATAAAACATAAACACTGTGTAATGAATTTTTAATTGTTGCCACTAAATCCGCTATAGAAATTCATCACTCCACCACCAGATGTGACCACAAAAACCACACATTGGATAACACCACAGGAGCCAATCAGTCACTTCTGATGTGAGAACAAGAAGCTCGATACCAGTAAAGACACAAAAAGTATAAGTGGTGTTAAGCATTTCAACTCCAACTCATTTTTTTCTATAATACCAAGTTTGGTATTCATCCAAAATGTCATTCTGAGTTATGCTGTTCACACAAATACACACATGCATGGACCTTTTACTAAAGGTTTTCTTTTGGAGTTGCCAGTTAAATCTCAATATTGAATTTTTGGGTGTGATACAATACTTCTCTTTCACCTACTTTGGTAGATGGTAAAGAAAGTCAAACAATAAAACAAAGAACTAAATAGATTAGATTAGATTTATTGTCAACCGTAGGAATTACAAGAATTCATGGTATCGTAAAAAAAAACAGTAAATGAACAAGATAAGAATAAATATGTACATTTAATTACAATGTGTTAAATTACACACCCTAGAAGTATCATAGTTATTTAAAAGTATTGGCAAATTCTTCAATTGAATAAAAACACTGCTGCAATAACAATTCTTTTACTTTGCAATTAAATGTAGCTTCTGAGGTGGTAAGTTTTATGTCATCAGGTAACCTGTTATATAATGTAATCCCAGAATGTCTTATGCTTTTGCAAAACAATGACCTGTTATGTGTAATTATGCTCAATTTATGCCTATTTCTTGTGTGATGGCTATGCTTTTTGCGACGGAAATGTTGCTTACGTAATATTTATAGCGTAAGTTATTAGAACTTGTAGATCATATGTTGTTCTGCTTTACTTCACGCGTTGCCATCTTGTGACGTCACTCCTTGTTTGGTTCGTAGCTCCCTCTGGCGTAGCAATTTGTATCAATTAGTTTCCGAAAGAATTTAAAGTTTTGTATATTGTCCTCCGGCTAGCTGTTTAGGTCGACATTTAACTCTTGCAGGGTGTGAATCGGAAAGGAATCTTTTATCCAGAAATTATACTGACGAAGAAATTGGTTGTATAACTTTTATTGCCGAACACGTTCACAAACACTTTTACAAATTGATTTAGATACTCGCCAAACTGAAACTGTTTGTAATAACTTCTTATTTATCACTTTTAACTCGCATACTTCAACTTTATGTAATTTTTTAAATGTATAATACTTTATAATAATTCTCGTAATTCTGCTGCGTGTAACTTGGCGAAATGAATGAACTGAGAGACCGACGTGTAGAGTACTGAGAATTCTGTTGAACTGGGGGACCGACGTGTAGTGTGTTGAGAATTTTGTTTAACTGGGGGACCGACGTGTAGAGTATTGAGAATTTTGTTGAACTGGGGGACAAGCTACCTCGAACCTACACTATTTATAGGCCTGCATCAAGATACGCCTAAAGATTATAAATGAACTGCTATTGGCTAATAAAACGCGCCAACATTAGCGTCTATTTTAATATCCAATGAAAACCACGAATACATATGCTTTAGGAAATATTCTAGAAATTTCTACCGAAAGCGCGCGAACATTACGTAACTTCCTGGTTCCCGGTAATGATAAACAACTCACCCCCTCGCTGCATTATTGCGTTATTGTTGACAGTTTCAGTAAAGCCGTATATTATTATTTACCAATAATAATTACAATTAATAAACCTCTGAAATCAATGTCACATAAAAATACATATTCATATTACAATCATTAATTACATTTAAGTAATTTGTGATACAAATTACCGTATCATATGCCCCACTAGAAACATAATTATAAATATTTATAACTTGTTTAGAAATTTTAAAATTGTGTTTTTAGTCTCCTAAATCTTGGAACACACGCTATCACTTTCACTAAACACTTCACACGCATTTAACACACGACATATTTATTTTATTTTATTTTTTATTTTTTTTTATCTCGCCACTACTTACTGGCTCTGGTTTAATTAATTTAGATATCAATCTGACATCACAAAATTATTTTTTTTTTATAGCAAATACTTGACCCTAAATTATTTAATCACTGTTTCAAAATTGTTTACTCTCTTACATTGTTGACAAAAATTTATACATTTAAGATTTTTGTAATTATTACACATATTTACCAAAATATTCACCCTCTACACAAATATTTACATCTCTTAAATCTAGGCAATGTTTCACATTTTCTGTTTACTACATAAATATTTTTTTTTAATTATATTTACCAATTTTTGTGATTTTGTACTTTATCTTAACAATACTCTTGTAATAGTATTTATGTACTTTACTTTAATATAACATCATGCTTTATTTCACATGTTCAGTTACTAATAAAATGTTATTTTCCTCTCAAACAGTTAGTCATGACCACAATTTATTTCTCCATTCACATGACGTACATTTTTATTTAACCCTCTTACGTTCCAATACATTGCTCTGCATTTCGCCTTTAACTATCCAGCATTTACTATTTATCATCTTTGTCTTTTATTTCACCATGATCTTCATGGTTGTATGGTTTAAGCATCTCAATATGGAACTTTCCTATGCTTTTTCGAGTTGTTGGATTACATAACTCATATGTGTTAGTTCCATACACTTCAACAACTTCATATGGTCCATGGTATTTGAGAAACATTCGCCAATAAAGTTTATTTTCTTTATCCGATAATTTCTTGGTTTTAACCAAAACTTAATCTCCTATTTTGATCCTCCATTCCTTTCTCTTCTTTTCTTCATGTTTAATTTTTCTTTTTATGGCTTTTTTCTTCATCCTCTCGAATGCTTTTCGGAACATCTCTTCTTCTGTTGGTGGTATTGAATGCGCATCTGGAATGGCTTCTGGAATTTTTTTACACATTGTATTGATCTTCTTTCCCAACTTAAGTTCACATGGTTTGTATCCTGTCACATTGTTTATGGTTTCATTTAGTAGGTTCTGAACAAAGTTCACGTATCCATACCATTGGGTGTGTTTTCGATGACATAACACCCTTAAATAATTTGAAATTTCCTTAATTTCCCTCTCCACTGGGTTGGAGTTCGGTCTGTATCTTGACGAAAAATATTGTTTAATGCCATTTTCTTTCAGTCCATCCATAAATTTTTTTCCTGTGAAGTACGAAGCATTATCGCTCAATACAGATTGAATAGGTCCTTCTTCTATCACATATGACTTAAGTAGTCTATTCAAACATGCTAAACTTGTAGGTTTTCTCAAAGGGTAAATTCTTACATATTTGCTGAATATATCATAACAGACAAATATATATTTATTTCCAAATTGACTTGGAGGCATCGCACCATGAATATCAATACTAATTACACATCTCGGCTTATCCCTTATAACCGAATTAGTTTCAAATGCATATGCTGCATTTATTTGCTTTGCCTTCTGACACAGGTTGCAGCACGATATAAATTTCCGAACTTTTTGACGCAATTTGGATATGTATAAA
Organism: Deroplatys truncata; assembly: GCA_030765065.1. Classification (NCBI taxonomy): domain Eukaryota; kingdom Metazoa; phylum Arthropoda; class Insecta; order Mantodea; family Mantidae; genus Deroplatys; species Deroplatys truncata. Next base: position 32,852,366 of record CM060988.1, on the reverse strand, counting down.
TTCTCTAAAATCATAGAAGTTGTTCGGTCCGTCCCTGAGTGTGCTAACCCTTCATGAAAATTCTTAATTAGTTCCTTTTCCATGCTTTTCGGAACCATTACCTTCCAACTAGGCATTTCTTTTCCATGCTTTTTGTATAATGTCCCATCTCGAATTGCTATAATTTCTTTCTTTGCCTCCTCAATCAATGGTGCATTTCCTTTAAGTTCAAATAATTTTGCATCCTCATTTTGAATTTCCCTCATATTTTTCAATTTTCTAATCATTTCTTTGCTTAAAGGAATTTCAATTGTCAATATTTTGACTTCATTTCTAGGCCTGTCAATATTTTCGGGAATTTGTGGGTTGTAGTTCAATCTTGACAGCAAATCACTGAAGGTATTATTTTTGCCAGGAATGTGGATAATCTCAATATCGAATGCAGATATTGCATGAATATATCTAGCAAGTTTTCCACTACATAATCTACACCGTTGTATGAAAGTTAAGCTGATGTGGTCTGAATACACTTTCACCTTTTGCTGATATATATATATATATATATAGGTTTTAAAACGAATTAATGAGAAATATAGTGCTCCAATTTCTAACTGAGTCACTGAAGAATTTCGCTCAATATTTGTAAGTCCTCTAGAAGCTGTACTAATGACGTGAAAGTCATTGTTGATGTCTCGCTGTCCTAAAATTCCGGCGTATCCTTGCATTGATGCGTCGACATAAATCTCATATTCCAAATCTTCTCTGGGCCTCTCGAGTAATATGGACTTAGCAAAGAGTTCCTTTACTCTCTCAAAACATTTTTGATGATCCTCTGTCCATTTCCACTTATTGTTCTTTCGGAGTAGCTGCCGCAGTGGTTCTATTTCAGCCGAATATCTTGGTACGAACTTACTCTGAAAGTTCGATACCCCTAAGAGACGTCTAATTTGTTTTACGTTCATGGGTGGCGGAATTCTCATTATTGCTTCTATTCTTTTCTGATCAGGTCTTATACCTCGTTCATCCACTACATAACCCAGAAAATTTATTTCCTTGACACAAAATTTTGATTTTAGTATGTTCACAGTCATACCATGTTGTTGTAGTTTATTTAACACATAATGGACATTATTCATGTGTTCTTCAAATGTTTGACTAATGATTAAGAAGTCGTCAATATACTTTATTAAAAAGTCATCTGCAGAATTTCCAAAGATACTGTGAATGGCTCTCAAAAATCCACTTCCTGAGTTTTTTTAAACCAAAAGGATTTACACAAAAGCGATACTGGATCCCTGAGTACTGAAATGAAGTGTAATCACGCACTTGCGGATCTAATTCCACTTGCCAAAATGATGCAGTGAGGTCAATGGATGTCAGAAATCTCCCTCTTGAAAGTTTTGTAATTAGTTGTTCAATTCCCTCACTTTGAAAATGATCTGGTTTCATATACTTGTTGACATATCTACCGTCTAAAGTTAATCTCAAACTACCATCTCGTTTAATACTCCAGCAGATTGAATTTATGTATTGAGAATTACTTTGCTCAATAATCCCATTTTCTAACATGCTATTTATTAATTGTCTAGCTTTGTCTCGAAGACTTATAGGTAAATTGTCAAACTTGTGCCTATATGGTGGTACGTCTTCTACTTGAAATGTATGCTGATATACATTACATCTGCCTGGAATATTACTAAATACTGAACTATTGTTCATCAAAACATCATGAAGGATTTGTTTTTGCATTATCGTAAGATTATAAGCTTCTTCACACTTGTGTATTATTTCCTCATTTCTCTTCTCTTTCCTGCTGTTGTTTGTTTCGCTCATATGGTCGTCTTCTGTTTGGATTGTAAATTCCTCTACTTTCTCTGGCATTTCTGCTAGCTTTTGAAAATATGGCGTGGTATTCCCTTCATATTCTGTGACTACCTGCTTTATCTGACTATTTCTATCAGTTTCTGTTATTTGCACAAAAAACTCTTGGTCACAAATATTTTTCTCATCCTTTGTCATCTCGATTACAGAAACTTTTTCTTTTATAAATGGTACCCTTATTTCTCTATCTTCTTTTGTTATTTTTAACTCTTCATGTTTAAAATCTATACATGCTTTATATTCATGTAGGAAGTCACATCCTATAATTATGTCACAAATCAGATGGTTTACAATTAGAAACATAACCTCAAAATTCTCTCCGCCAATAAGTATGCTAAGTAGAGCTTGTGTTTTTATGACCTGTGTAGTTCTTCCAATTGCAACACGACAAACTAAATTACTAGTGGGAAGAGCCATAATCTTGTTACCTTCATTAATCAAATTTATGTAAAATTTCTGTGAGCAAATTGAAGCTGATGAACCAGAATCTATAGTTGCAATGATTTCTTTCTTCGCAATTTCCATTCTAACATGAGGTGACTCAAAATTTTCTCCCTTATCTTTTGTTGCTGTAATCTTATTACAGGGTGTATGTGTAGGTGTATGATTTGTATTGGTAATGGATACTGAATTATTAAAGACGTCCTGAGAACCTACTGCACAGGAGTCTGTTAACAGTTTTCCTGGTTATTTCCATGTTCACGTACGGGACTGCCATTCCTAACAGGCGCTAAATCTATCTCAGTGTCGCTACCATTGTTTTGAGTTCCCCTTCCTCGAGTTCGAAATCCTCGATTTCTGACATTTTGTCCCCTTGGCACGTAATTTTCTTGCCGTTCCTCAGATCTTTCTCGGTTATTATTTTCCCTCCAGTGAGTGAAATTTCCCCTCTGTCTAGTGTACCTCCTTCCATAATTTTGCCCTCTTTCAGGCAATCTTTCTGTCCTGACATAATTTATTTGTTCCTGCCGGCCTGGTCTCCTATCTATCCTTGATCTTTCAAATTGTGGAACGTATGATTGATACCGTTGTCTGGTATTAATTTCATGATGTCTGTCTTGTCCTCTAATTTGCTGATAACTACCTTGGTAATTTCTTCTATCTCGCACATCTAAAAATCTATGTTCCCACTCCCGAGACATATCTTCTTCCTGTTGTTCCAAAGCTGTTATTAATTCTGTCATCTCATAGATGTTCCGTGGTTTTGCAATTAATAAGTAATTTTGTATCCTTATAGGATAATGCCTTGCGAGCAAACTCACAAAATCTTCCTCACTGATTGGAGGTGACAAGTTTCTAACCTGACTTGCATGTTTTAGTAAGTAATCAGTCATCGATATTCCCTCTCGTGGATTAAATTGACCATGACTAAGCATTGCTCGTATTCTTTGCTGTACCGTAACATTCCAAAATCTGTTCATGAATAATCTCTTAAAGGATTCATATGAAATTTCACCCCCTGATACCATTTGTAACCAATCTAAGGTTTTCTGGTCCAAACATCTTTTGACAACTATCATTTTCAATGCTTCAGGTATCTTTTTAATTTGAAAATACTCTGATAATTCTGCAATGAACTGTACTGGACTGGAGTTTTCATTAAATTTTGGAAGTGGAAAATCACTTAAGATATGATTGTAATTTTGCAAATTCCCTATTCCCATATTTAAATTCTCTAGTGTAACTTGTGCACTCTGAGTTTCAGCATTAGCTATAGATGAAGCTGCCGCATCACTCACATTATTTGTCATACCTGAGGAACTACCTCTATCATTATTTTGTACATCTGACACATGTACATCACATATATTTGCCCTTGAATTCAATTCTAATCTATTTACAGTACCCTGCAGATTTTCTATTGTCTGTTCCAATTTTTTATTATTCTCATTTTGAACAGTTTGGTGTTTGTTAATTTCAGAAGTTAGCTTTTGATTCAAATCTTTAGACAAATCTTTAACTTCATCAGACAATTTATTTCTCTGTTTTTCTGACTCCTTCTGAATTTCAGATATTTCCCCTCTGAAATTAACTTGCACCTGTATTAAATCTGCATTTGTAGCCTCCATCATCTCTTTTAACTCACTTGAAATGCTACTCATTCGGCTACCTAGCTCTGTACATTTTACATTAACATGTTCTATTTTATTCTTAACCTCACTTTTTTGGTTAGATATTTCCCTGCTCATGTCTAACATTTTCTTTGAGACTTCACCTATTTCATTTGCTATCATTTCTTGATTTTCATTTTTCATTCTAATCATACTACTATCTAGCTCCATGAACTTCTTTTCAATCTCTTCCCTGTTTTGTTCTAAGCTTTTACCAATATTTTCCCTTAATTCCCTATGACTCTTTTGCATATCTTCCCTGTTTTGATCTATTTTCTTTTCTAATTTCTCATTATTCATTTCCATGTTCTGAGTTAGTTTTTGTTCTAATTTTTCATTATTCTGAGTTAGTTTTTGTTCTAAACTCCTATCAATATCTTCCCTGTTTTGATCTATTTTCTTACTAAGATCTTCCCTTAATTCCCTATTATTCTTTTGCATATCTTCCCTTAATTTCTCATTATTCTTTTGCATATCTTCCCTTAATTTCTCATTATTCTTTTGCATATCTTTCATATTCTCATTCAAATTTTTCAGCATTTCCATAATCATACTAGTATCAAGATTAACATTTCCTGCTATTCTATTCTCACTTTCTACACTAACATTTTCATCTTCAAATCCTAAAAAATCTGGGCTATTTCCTGTAACCTGTATTGAATTACAACTAACTGTTACATCATCTCCCTCCATAATTATTTCTTCTGTATTATTGGTAGCCATTGTTTTTTTTATCCTACCACTCCTCATTAACATTTATTTACACTTTTTTTTCTAAAAAAAAATTAAGATACTCTAACTTACTGATGCTGTCCGTTGCTGTTACTTTGATGTCCAGCGTTCTGCCCCATTCTCCTAGATTTGTATGTCGCTTCTGCGTTGTGTTGTGATGAATCCACGTCGTCTCGATGTTTTTGTAGTTGAATTCCTTGTTGCCTCGTAATCTCGGAATTACGATGTCCAATCATCCGTATAGTCTGTCGTTCCTTTTGTTTCTGGAATCTGCGTCTTGTAGATCATTTTACTGCTGCTTTCGTTCCACGTCCTAATTATGCTGATCCTTTCCTGGTCACTTCGCCTTCCTTTCCTGGTTATCGCGCCCCACGTCCTGGGTGCCAATTATGCGACGGAAATGTTTCTTACGTAATAATTATAGCGTAAGTTATTAGAACTTGTAGATCATATGTTGTGCTGCTTTACTTCACGCGTTGCCATCTTGTGACGTCACTCCTTGTTTGGTTCGTAGCTCCCTCTGGCGTAGCAATTTGTATCAATTAGTTTCCGAAAGAATTTAAAGTTTTGTATATTGTCCTCCGGCTAGCTGTTTAGGTCGACATTTAACTCTTGCAGGGTGTGAATCGGAAAGGAATCTTTTATCCAGAAATTATACTGACGAAGAAATTGGTTGTATAACTTTTATTGCCGAACACGTTCACAAACACTTTTACAAATTGATTTAGATACTCGCCAAACTGAAACTGTTTGTAATAACTTCTTATTTATCACTTTTAACTCGCATACTTCAACTTTATGTAATTTTTTAAATGTATAATACTTTATAATAATTCTCGTAATTCTGCTGCGTGTAACTTGGCGAAATGAATGAACTGAGAGACCGACGTGTAGAGTACTGAGAATTCTGTTGAACTGGGGGACCGACGTGTAGTGTGTTGAGAATTTTGTTTAACTGGGGGACCGACGTGTAGAGTATTGGGAATTTTGTTGAACTGGGGGACAAGCTACCTCGAACCTACACTATTTATAGGCCTGCATCAAGATACGCCTAAAGATTATAAATGAACTGCTATTGGCTAATAAAACGCGCCAACATTAGCGTCTATTTTAATATCCAATGAAAACCACGAATGCATATGCTTTAGGAAATATTCTAGAAATTTCTACCGAAAGCGCGCGAACATTACGTAACTTCCTGGTTCCCGGTAATGATAAACAACTCACCCCCTCGCTGCATTATTGCGTTATTGTTGACAGTTTCAGTAAAGCCGTATATTATTATTTACCAATAATAATTACAATTAATAAACCTCTGAAATCAATGTCACATAAAAATACATATTCATATTACAATCATTAATTCCATTTAAGTAATTTGTGATACAAATTACCGTATCATTTTCCCAGTTTGCCTGAAAGTATACCAGATTTTTCCTAACAAAAGTGACAACTTCTAATATATACAGGCAAGGAAGTGTCAATATGTGGAGTGTTCAAAATAAATTGTTGCAGGAATCCCTTTGTTTCTTCCCCATTATTATTCTAATTGCTTGTTTTTGAATTTTGAATATTATATTTTCTTTATCATAGTTACCCCAAAATATCACGCCAAATTTTAATAAACTGTTGAAATGTGCAAAGTATAGATTCCTCAGAGTTTTTAACTTTGCAATATTTTTTATAGATCTAAACATAAAACAAATCTGACTCAACTTAGATGCCAGTTTCTCAACATGCATGCTCCACCATAATAATAATAATAATAATAATAATAATAATAATAATAATAATAATAATAATAATAATAATAATAATAATAATAATAATAATAATAATAATAATATTAAATAAGAAAGAAAGAAGGAAGAAAGCAAGCACGTTGATACTTATACATCTGGAAATGTTGCAGGTCTACACACGAAGTTGTGGAAATTGAAGGCTGTCTTTATGCACTTGGAGGTAATGACGGAAGTTCATCACTCAACTCCGTGGAGCGCTATGATCCAAAACTAAACAAGTGGACGCTTGTGACCTCAATGTTGACACGTCGAAGTTCAGTTGGAGCAGCAGTACTAGACTGCCTAAACTTGGAAAAAGGCATTGCAGCTGCTAAAAACATCTGACTGTGGTGGCTAACAGCAACATGCCTTCGAATTCGCTGAGGGCAAGTGTCACCTTACCTCCTGTTCTCAAAAAATGTTAAAATGTTACTCAGTTTAGATTGTTGTCATACCATGCCATGCCAATGACTCTGACCCATTCCATAACAATGAATCAATGATTCTGTAATCTGATGGTTATATCTTCTATACATTAACTGCATGGGAAAAACTCCATGAACATATTCAACTGAGTAATACATTAAAAAGCAATGAGAGTCAGATCATGTAGCATTCAAATACAATCAATCTGAGGACCATTGCAAATACAAACAATATATGTCACTTTAGAAGTTTTAATAGCTATTTATAAAGAAAATGAACATGTCTGAGGCCCATTCACAGCTGGATGTTTACTCATCTCTAAGATAAGTGCAGCAAAATCCAGGCCCTTAAGGCAGAAGGTAAGGGGACCTATGTCAGAAGTCAGAAACGACTAGAAAATAAAACATCTCAACAGTGGATATGTTAGCCATGGTTATGTCATTCTCTTCTACCCATATGTTACTATTTTTCCATTACCATACAAATTATCTGGGACTTCATGATGAATAGAAGACTTGCCACACTAACTTGTTAGAGGGCCCAGAATTTATGTGAGCTACCCTGGGAACCAATAAGAGCTTGTGATTAGTGATCCAACAAGACACTTCTCAGTGTATACCTCCTTTAACTTCATGGTCATAGCAGTAGCTTTGACTTTTAGAAACAACTGATGGTTTTTTGTAACTTGTGTGTAGGATTTTAATACTGAATATATTCATTTAAGCTAAAAAAGACAATTGCATTAACTCCTATACTCATACTTCCAGACTCTGTGGAGGAAAGGGAATAATTCTAATTAAAGAAAAATTCCCCCTCCCCAGGAATCAAACCCAGGACCTTGAGTTGGGGCATCAGAATGCTGACCAGAAAGATTGCTTCAAGCAGAATTGAATAAAAAAGGGATGCATTTTAAAAATTCTATTTAAAATTAAAATTATGTTGCTTAAACAAGAGTGTGAAAGAGAAACTGCTACAGAGCATCAGGTGTTAAAAAACACTACAGGTCTTATTAACTAATATTGCTATTGGCATTATTCTCTAATGGAATTAAGTGTTATAATGCATCCCCATAAGACTGCCTTATCCTATAGTAGTATTTTTATTTCACTTGTGGAATAAAATCAGACTTAAAACTTAATAATTGCATATCTTGCATTAATACCAAAACAAGCTATCTGCTATTTATTTGCATATTTATATTTATTTTTAACTTTATTGTTCAACTTTAGTATACAATAACTGCCTTTCATACAGAGCACTATTGAGAAGGAGGTGCGACACTCTGGCAACCCTATTATCATAAGACCTGTAGGCTTTTCTTCATGTAGATGCTCTGTAGATTGACTTGCATATACAGAAGCATAAATGAAAGCACAAGAAGATTTTTCGAGGTTAATATTTTATGTCATTCTGGTAGGTGGGTACTTTCAAATAGTGGTGAGTGTATCTTCAGCTTTTAGCATTCAATCTCGGATAACAATTTAAGGATAATGATAAAATCTTTATCATGGTAAGGTTCAGTCCCAGGCTTTTCGTTCTTTTTTCTTAATATTTTGCATAATTCAACATTCTATTACTTACCCAGATCTTTAATTATAATAATAACAGGTTAACAGTGTTTAAGCATCTTCCTGTGGCTAAATTTTTCTTCTCAATTCTTCTCTATCCTCTCAGACTCCTGTTAATTCTTTTCTATCTGGTGTTATTAATTTCTTGCATACCTGTTCTCCATGGCCTTTCTCTCTTTCCCCTTCCTTCAGGGATCCATTCTAACAATTTGGTAGTCTATAGTCCTCAATTCTTTGGGGTTAACTGTTTATTATAGAATGTTTATACTCCATTTTTCTCCTTATTTCATTTCTCACCTTATATAATCTTGAATATCGGGCAGACCTGGGAATATCCATCTCTGTGGATTCCAATTTAGATTTAAAGTTGGAATTTAATATCTGCATTTCTGTTGCAGAAGTTATCACACTCAAAACTAATGATTATACACATTTATTTTTATTGCTTTAAGAGCAACAGATCTTTACACTCTGTAAATGAAATTAACAAAATAGCTCCAAGTCCTGGGTCCTAAATCAAATAATCTGATTACAATTGGTTGGTTGCTAATTCTGAGTGGTTGACAATTAAATGGTTGTACAAGATAGAGGTTCAAGAGTGGAGAAATTTAATCTCTTGTTGATATATACACAATAAACATTTTGAAAAAAAGTCTGAATAAAATACCCCAAATTGTTCATAACTCATGTAATTTTAGAAAAAAATTATTATCATCATTATCAGCAGCAGAACTTTTATCATTATAATTACTGGTATTTAATTTATGGGCCTGGAAAAGTCATTGAGGCAAAGTGGCATGAATTGGCAAGGATCTGCATTTTATTTCACACAAATAAATATGATCAGTTTTCTTTTAATTTCTATTGTGTTTCAGTACATATCCAGAAAAAATGTGTAAACTTTCAAGGAATGCAAGTATTTACCAATAATATTTTCCAGAAATGGAAAGTGTTATGGTTTTGTATCCTTTCCAAATATTGCAAGTCTTCAAATGTGTTATAGGATATGGAAAAAGGCAATGTGGCTTTATATAAATATTTTGCTTAATTCCCTATAAAAAAAATTAGATATGTATGAACAGTAATATGTAAATAGAAAAATCATTACATACAACTTTATTGCTCCAAAGTCTACATTAAAAATTAAAAGGTACAAGAAATGGAAATTGAATTATGTGCTGTAGGAAAAAGATTATTTATATATTTCTGCAAAACTATATCAAAGCAAAATAATTGTTAAATGAAAGAAATTAATGAATGCAAAGCATGAGGTGCAGTAAAACTTAATAACGGTGAGAACATTAAAATCTTAATGCACATCTCTTGCTGGTTAAAAAAAGTGAAACTGGAAACAAGTAATTTAGAGATTGAAATTATTAAATGAAAATATAATGGCCAGCAAAATGGTGAGTTGTGGCAATGCTAAAGCTGGTATCACAAATGTAACTAATATAGTGGCAACAAATTTAATTTCTTTCTGAGCACTACTGGGAAATTGACTTGGAAGTTGGATTAGCTGTGCTTGATGTTGCTTGTCACTTAACAGACTTGCAAAAAATCAGGTTGGTAATTATAAATTACAGCAGTACAACAAAAAATAGCCTTTGCCCACCCAAAAAAATGTTGATTCTCTTCTTACATAAAAAAAACTTCATTAAAGCTGTAACATGGAAAGAGCATTGTAAAACAGCTTGCTTGGCAGAAAGAAAACTAAAAGTGAGCAAATAGGGTAAAATATATACACATAATAGCTTTTCTGTGTAGCTGAAGAATAGAGACAAGTTTTACATAGCATTCTATCCAGTCACACTTCTATGGGTAGATTCAAACATTGCATCTCTCAAATGCAACACACAATAGCTGTAAGAAGTAAGTAAATGAACAAAGCTGCAGATTTAAAAATAGAGAGTTGAGGGTTGTTACACTACATCACTATGATATTCAACTATGATGTGTAACAATCCTCAACTCTCTATTTTAAATATGACACATCACTGTTACTAGCTTCTAAATCTTCAAAATTAGTCAAAGCTGCAGATGTCTCTTTTATGAATGAGAAGATGCATATAAGACAAATATCTGACAAAATTTAAAAATATACAGTACTTACTTGGAAATTAGATATCCTAAAAGCAATACATAACAATATGAAATTTACGTGTTCTAGGGCCTCAAGCATTCAAACAGTCAAACCATTAAAACTTTTCAAATGGTATTGACAGGGTTGCCAGACATCTGGATTTTATGGGACAGTCCTGGGTTTGTGCTAAATGTCCCGCGTTTTCAGACAGTTCCTAACTCGGACAGTAATTGTCCCATATTTTTTAGTATTTTGAAACTTGAAAAAAAAAATAGTTAATGTTTTCACCTCTGAAGTTGTTAAAACTTACTGCTATATTTCTTTATACTGCAAAAAGTAATTCCTGGTAAGTTTTACCCTGTTATAACGGTTTGTAATATTGGTACTGACCCATTAACAATTGGTTCATTGTCTACAAATTTGGCAATTTTTGGGGATTAGCTGGCCTAGCAATATGATGCCTAATAATCAACAACTGCTGTGCCACTTATTTTTACCTTCAGATTGATATGTGTCAACAATGAAGGGTGTTTGTTAGAGGCTTGTGAAGTGAACACGAACACGTGGTTATTTTATTCGAAAACAGGAAGTAAATTAATAGAGAAAATGGATAGGTATTTGAAACGCAAGGGTGATCATGTTAAAAAAGAAGATAAAAGTCTGTGTGTTTTTCATAAAAATTGGGGAAACTAAATTGAATTTATTTTTTGGTTAGTATGCAATGGTGATGATAAGTACAAACCATTTTGTGAATATTGCCATAAGTTTTTCTCAGTTGCACATGGGAGGATGACGAAATGTGCATCTGTTCCTTATTTTAATTTGAGATATCTGGCAACCTTGGGTATTGAATACAAGTTAATTTTGTCACTTACATAGTTATCATTTCTTTAAAAAAACTATGGTAGGGCAGTTAAAATCACTGGAACATTCCTGTACTAATCAAAAGCTAGAGAGAGGTGATTAATTAAATATTGAGAGCAAATGACTTTGCTCCTTAAATCTACTGCCACAGAATGGCTATTCTCTCCTTTGATGAAAGTTAGTTTAGTTTCAAGCAGCATGTTTGCTAGTTACGTACTTTACTTACTGGACACAAAACTGACTTTAAATTACGAAATTCATACGTTGTTCCACTGAGCAAACTGTAAGTTTAGAGAGTGATACCAGCAACTAGCATGCTATGAATTGGGACCAAAGACAATGCTAATTTTCCTTTTATTAGACATATTTTTATGTAGATATAAATTAAGCAATATTATATTTCCTGTGTTTGGACAGGATGAGGTTATAGAAGCTGGAATTTCTTGTTAAAATTCATGGCAGAAGTAAGAAAATGTGGCTCACAGTTTTAAATTGAAGCATCAGGTGAATGAATAGTAGTGGCAATAAGATGATGCAACCAAATCAAGCAGTGTCATTAAAAATGCTTTAGTTATTTACTTTAATTCAAAGAATGGGAGTATGTAGATACTCTTAGTAAATATAATCGTATGATTTACTTCACATTTGTACATGTTTAGTATTTTAAATCTAGTCTGTGTAAGCTAAGTCAATTAATAAGGTAAATTACTTTACCTTTATTTGGAACAGAGAGAGTTCAAGTATTTCTAGTTCATTTTATTGTGGAATTTAAGCATGGATTGCATGAGCACCAACATAGTTGCAGTTAGTGTACATAGACAAAGAAAGACGCTGAGCAGAATGCTAGGAATCCTACAGATAAACATACATGGAACAATTAGACTATACATACCATTTATGTTTTTGTTTCAAAATATACTATATATGATTAAACAATCACATGTAACTGTTTTTATTGAATGGGCTGCATATCCATATCCAATGCCTCCTCTATTGCTTATCCTGCAGAGTTTTTCATCACAGCTTTGTATTATGGTGATGTTTATTTGTACCTTGACACTGAAAACTAATAGTTTACAGCATTGATATTTATAAATTTTGTAATAGTTGTACTCTGCTGAGGGTTCCAAAAGACCCATGCCAATATAACAGCAATTATGAATCTTGCTGAGCTCAGGATTGCCTGGAGACACTGCTGATGAAAGCATTTCCCACAAAATCTCACTGGTATGCCACCTGCATGTCACTAGCTGACCTGCATGATCCCTGAGAGGAATGCTTCTTGCTAAGTTTTTTTTCTAAATGTTTCCCTTGCCTTACAAAGGCATTTCTAATAAATTCCAGAAGTTTTAAAGACATGAAGTTTGTAGAAGAAAAGGGCTGATAAATTAAACATACTATTGTACTATGTGATTTTGGCAGCTAATGAAGCTCTAACTTCCTCAGAGTATCTGTTTTCTTGCATGTTCACGAGTACTTTAAAACATTTAGTGAAATTTCTCTGTGAGTCATTCATTCTCACTTCTCATATAGAAACTTAAAGTGACTTAAAATTTAATTAATAATTTGTTATGCTTCTGTTAACTTATGGGTTATACTGGAAAATTCCAAATAAAAGAAAAGTGTCAGGACATAACAGGAAAGAGTCCGAATAAATGTCTTCTGGAAATGCAATGCCGGCTGTGAATAATACAATTTCAGAAAAAATTAAAAAGAAAATGTACAGATATGAGAACAATTTTAAAGATGTTTAATATACCTACTGCAGAATATAAAATTTATGGTATAGTTTATCAAATAAAACTGTGATAAATGCATGTAAATGAAATTTAATTGCTTGACTAAAAGCAGTTGAAAATAAAATAGCTTAAAACATTTTGGAAACAAGGAAAACAGCTATGATCTGGTTTTGCAACACATTCTTAGATTTCTCATAATATGAAATGAGATGACTGCCTTTTAAGCACAAAATTTTCAGTACTCTTTGTAGTGCAGTGCTCCAGATTCTTGTCTTCCTTGTATCCAAGTTTGATGTGTGTTTTTGTGCTAAGTGCCATTTTCTTACTTGGAAAAGTGTGCATTTTTTCAGTAATCTTCCAGGTACATAGACTCATGGTATTTAAACATGAAAATGTGTTTATAATAAGCTCTATAACTACCAGGTGCTGGATCTCAAATATCCCTTGTCCTCCAACCTCGTTCATATTGGAGAGACCTTCAGTGGCAGCACTCATATATGATTTTACTTCGTTATTTAGCTCTACCTACATTAAACTCTGTTTTACAGCATCAAATTTAAGGATGTATTATGCACATTACCATTGGTTTTGTCTGTAATCCTGGGCATGTAACAAGAAGAATAGAAAACTATACACAAAAATAATTACTGGAAATTAGACCTATTTTGAGAGTTTCACAATTGCAATGGATTAGCGTTTCTTTTTCTAATCCAAACTCAACAAAGATTTGTTAAAAAAAGAAAAGCAATTACTAATCAATCAATTAATGTTTCTGAGCTCATCTTTACAAGAGAGTCAAATTTACTCTGGCTTCTCTGCAATGGATGGTAGAACTGGAGTCAGCATTCCTGTTCTTGGCAAGGTATTTTCGGGGGAAACAGAAGTCCTGGATTCAAGAATGTAATGAAACAAAACAAAACTGAAAATGTGGCAGCTTTAGAGTGCAATATCCATAGTCCATTAACACCTATAGCCTACAGCTACTGTCCCACGTCTCAAAGAATGAAGTGAACATGCTACAAGGTACAGAATGATTATAGTCTCGCCTAAATACTAACTTCTTTCCTCTGAAGAGAATTAAAGAAACTGAAGAATCTTTAAAGAATTCCTCAAAATTAAGTGGTGGGCAATGGATATTTACTTTTAAAACACTGACATAATAAATTCAAAATGGCCTGTGAGAAAGCCAAATAAATGTTATCTTTTACTAGCTTTGGAATGTTTAGCATTAAAATTTGTGTCTCATCTTGACTATTTTATATGAATAAAAACTGTATGATATTGTTTATGGTAAGAAAATATTTAAATAACGTTATAAAATGACAACATATACTGTGTACATCAATGCACATCTCTGACTATATTTCATAACCATAATGAAAAATATGTACCTCTTTGCAATTACGATTTATATCCCCTGAATTACAGTCAATGACTTTTGATACACCTGTAGATTTATATAGTTTACCTGACTGAGAATGGAAGCAATTTTGTCAAGGAAAATGCTTTTATTTCAACTCAGATTAAAGGCAGAAATGATTGCTAATTGAATGCAGAATTTGAGATCCAGTGCTTCATAGGTTTTATGATACTCTCCAGGAGATACAAATTTTAAAACATCTTTTTGTATGCCTTAGAGCAATATAATGATATTTAACTGAGAGCGTAATATTCTTACATCTGTATGAAAACACTGCCACAATAAAACAATGAAAGAACATGCCATGAGGTATGTTAGTGTATTATACATGTGTACCTCAGCTTTTTTTGTATTATGATATATAAGCAATGTTATGCTCATTTTATAATTTGTTAAACAAAGGATGTAAACTTTTACTATTTACTAGTTCTTTAGAGAGGTGCGATGGTTATGACTTCCATTATGTGCGCAATATGTACAATTATGTCATTCCATGCAGCAGTTGGAACATACTGGATAACAATATAAGCCTAGAAGCTACTGCATAGTTCATTGTATGCAGATTTTAAATCCCAGGATTACATTCCGCTATGACTGTAGAATAGTGAGAAGGAAATTTACACCACCCATTGTCAGTCATATCTTTTTTTAATAATAATGGAGACTGAATTTAGTCCATGGAAATCCTGTATGTTTCCAGCTGCAGTTCTATGTAAGTCACTTCCCTCCATTATGTGAAAATAAAATGGGGGGACACATCTATAAACAACACTCCCTTACACTTTTCAGCTATTTTGTATACCACAGGCTACCTGTTGCATGTTATGGAAATTGACGTACTTCTTGCAAAAGTTGTTATCATTGTGCTGAGCTTAAAGTGCCCATTGAGTAGTACCTAAAAATAAAAAGTACCTTGTAGTTTGAATTAGCGTTTATATAACTCATTGCTCATTTCTCCCCGCTTTCCATGTAACACCAGATCCTCCACTGATTCTTCTTCCAAACATAGCAACTTCTAACTTAATCCTTTGACAGAGGTCAAGTTCAATATTCTTCCGTTAATTAGAAAATGAGTGTACATTATGCGCCAGGCATGTTTATTGCAGTCTTAAATGCTTTAAATAGGTAATACTAAATTCAGTTTACATATAGTATTAATCTTTTTATGCAGCTTAATGGTATTAATCAAGTTTATTTTAAGGCAATGCATCAGTGAAATTTGGTAAAAAATGTGCAACTTTTCAATTGTTTTATTATACTTATAATTTGTTCTTTCATGTTACACAATTGGCTTTTTAATATCAAAAATTTTAAAGCCATAAATATCTATTTAATTTGACCTCTACCATCTAGGTAAGGAACTGCATTGAAATTTAGACTAATAACATTTTATTCTATTAAATTAATTAAAATTAAGAAATGTCTGCACAAAAATCCCTTTATATTTGTATACTAAGCTGAAATTAAAACTTTGGGAGCGTTACATTAAACCATAGGGTCCAAGGATCATTTCATATTATCATATCAAAAAATATAAAAAAGGATTAATTATTAATAAAAACATTAATACCTTAACAATGGTTTGACATAGGTGGTTAAATTGTGTGTCCTTTATATATTTTATGTTCTAAGTATACGGTAAAGAAGACAGAGCAATCAGATTTTCATAGCTGCATTGCCTTAATATACATGAATGATGGCCTATGCACAAAGTAGCAATTCCATTCAGACACATATTTGAACTCAATTTCCGGGCTGTCCAAAAGAGAACTATATAAGATATGTGCCTTTTCCTTATCAGTCCTAAATATTTGCATATTAAAATAGATCTAGTGATGGGTTCAACACTGATGAATATAATATGACAGTATTTGCATTCCAACACTGTGCCAGAATATGTATATTTGCAAACAATACCAATGCATGCAACGGACCCAAAATAAAACTTGATCCTGGCGGTGTAACCTCCACAGCATTTAAAGTTTAAATATTTCCAATTTAATAATGCAAACATTATTTTCAAAACCAGGTGGCTTGTTCAGGGATGACGGGACATTGATGCACAACTAAATAAGTGCTTAGAAAAAGTACACATCCCAAATAGCTGGTGACTACCAACAAATCAAGCTCATGTAGAAGAGAAAGGGGAAACTCATGCACTGCAGATACCAACTAAGGAGTAGCCTTCAAGATAATATCTAAAGTAGACATGCTGAGGCTAGATAAATTGTAGGATGATAAACTTCCAGACCAGATGGCCAGCTTTCAAAGGGGTAGAAGCAGGTTCATGACCATAGGATGGCTAATGAAGAAGATCCATGATGAGCTGTGAAACACAGGGAAAACCCTTATGTAATCTTCATCAATTACAGTAGAAGATTTGAAATAATTGCTGACCCTAAGCAAGAAGAACATGGCTGACAAGATTTGAGAACATTCCATTAGCGGAGAACCAGGTACAATTTAAAACACCATAGAGACCTCCAAATGGATCAAACAAAAGATAGGAGTAGTCTAAGGGGATCCTCTAAGTCTGCTCCTTTTCAATGTATGCTTTCAGGAAATGATATAAGTAGCAAGGAGCAACTCAAACATGGACTCTATGTGGATGACATGACCCAATTCTCCAGGGACATAGAAGAATTATCTTATCTTCCATAATGGAGGGGACTCAGCACCGATCCAGAGGGCATATTATACCTATGCCCCATGAGGGGGCATCCCTGGGAGGAAAAATGAGGTGAGAAGTGACACTGGGAGCGGCCTCATCCAAGAAGTAGACAGGCAGACCAGGGATCCCACCCCACACAAAAGGGGCCCAATGCCCCTTAAGGGGTTTGGATACCCCGGCAGCCAGCCAAAAGCCAAGGGACAGAGAGAGTTACAGAGATCATTCATTTTCCCCTGCCACGTTGCACCGAAACACCATCACCGTCACTTCCAATCCTGAAAGAGGCCAACAGGATGAAGGATGGAAGAAATGTTGAATGGAACGAAATGGAGGGACAGGAAACTCGGGCGCTGAAGGAAACCACTCCAGCATTCGTCTGACGACCCGGGAAAAACCTCGAAAAATCACATGGGTCAAAGTGGGTGGTCTCGGGATCGAACCTGGGAGCTCTCGAAAGCAGGCACAGACATTGCCGCCTGAGCCATCCCGCACAGCCAGGGAAGGATTACAAACAGCAGTGGCTATGATAGCAACATGAGCAGATGAAAACGAAATGGTGAGAAACACAAACAAGACTGAACTGGTAGCATTCTGGAGAGGAGGATGACTTGCAGTAGAAGATAAAATCAGCTATAATGGAGAAATAAGTGCCTTGAGAAACTCATTTTGGCATTTGGAAATAACACTGCAGACATCAGGGGGATCTTTATGCAGCCTATAGAAGAAAGGGTGGTAGCGGCAATTAGGAGCATGAACAACATATCTAATGTGAGACAACTTTCCTTGGGAATGGCAAAGAAGTTGTATGAACCGAAGGTGTTGCCGTGCAGTGCATATGGACTGGAATTTATTTGGAAGTATGTTAGCCTGAAACAGCTAAAGCCCATCAAAACCCTAAAAGTGAAATTTCTAAAGAAGACGCTGTCACTGCCAACGTTTGCACATAGTACACTTGTACATGAACTAGCCAAGGAGAATATGGCCTTCTGTTTGGACGACATAGGGTTAAGACTTCCTCTGCCTGCAATGGAGGAAGCAGGTGGTGCTGATGACTTTTGTTTAAGGACGCTCAACTGCTAGGTCATTAGGGGCCTTGTACAACGGATCATGGCAAATGCCGGAGATAAGATCAGTACAAAATACCATGGCAAATGCAGAGCATAAACATATATATAAAAATCATAGTAAAAGTCAGAAATAAATAAATAAATATATGCATGTGACGGACCGAGACCTTCGCTACAAAGCTGACAAATAGGAGCAGTTTCATCCTTAAAAAGACAACCGTGCGTAAAATTGTAGTGGTCAATACGCAACCAAGACAAAACCACCTCCTCACGATGAGATACACAAGAGGAAGTTACCTAGTTTATTGGAATGCCTTCACTGCTCTAAGCTTATTTCTGTGGAGAGCTAACCACTCCTCGAGTTTTCCGACGTTACCCGAGGTATTGTAACTGGGTTCTGTAGTTGCCGCCTTAGCTGCCGAATCTATAAGTTCATTCCCCGGCAAGACAACATGATCAGCTATCCAAGCACACTCTAAATTAACACCAGAAGCGTATAAAACATGGAGGGCATCCTGCATTCGTTGAACAATGGGAAGGTAGTTGTATAGCTCACGGAGGCTCTGAAGTACACTATGAGACAGTCTCCCAATTTTCGAATACGCACATACAAAATGGCTCGGTATATGGCATACAGCTCTGCCCTATAAATGGACGTGCTATCATGAAAACGGAATGTATGTGGTTCGGTTTCATGAACATAAGCACACCCAATACCATCGGTGCACTTAGATACATCGGAGTAGATCAAAATTCGGTCACTGTAAGTGGACAAAAATTCTTAAATAATAATAATAACAATAATAATAATAATAAAACAGGTGCGGATAATAAACGTAAGATTATTAGACTTCTGGTGTACCGTTATACCAAGATCTACGTGAGATGTCGCACATAACCAAGGGGGGAACACCCTCCCCCCTTAGCAAACATGCTAGGCATTTCAATGTCGTGCTTTCTAAGGAACTCCCGGAAACGAACACCTGCAGACCTTGGATTAATGGAGCTTTCCTATAACGTTCGTCCAGCGCAGTGTGAAAAAAAAAGTAGTGAACGTTGGATGTTTTGGCATACATTTAACTTCACAGTCATAATTTCCTAAGAGGACATCACGCCGATATCGCAGAGGAGGTTCCGCCGATTTGGCGTAAAGACTCATAACTGGGCTAGTGGGAAAAGTACCAATAGCCTCTCGAATTCCCCCGTTATGGAGTACGTCTAATCGCCTCAGAGCTGATTGTCGTGCTGAGGAATAAATGATACACTTATGGTCTATACTTGATCGGATGAGTGGGCGATACAGTCGCAGCAAAACTGCCCGATCCGCTCCTCAAGATTTGTCATTTAATTCCCGCAAGATATTCAGAGACGCTCACATCGCACTTTCAATTGTGCTATACGCGATGACCAGCTAAGTTTCTTATCAAAGGTGAACCCCAGGAATCTCGTCGAATCTGCGAATGGTAGTAAATCTGCACCGAATTGGAGCGAAGGTAGTGATCGTCTACTACGGCACCAGAAGCTCACGCAGATTGACTTCTCAGTTAATAAATGAAAGCAGTTTTTAGAATTGCATTGTTGAAGATTATCTAAACATTGCTGTATACGGCGTTCCAAAGAGGGCGTACGCTGAGAAGTACATTAAACGGCAAAATCGTATACGTATAAACACGACTATACCCCTGGAGGAACACAATTTGAGATAGAGGTAATTGCTATAGCAAACAGCATAGCACTTAGTGCCGATCCTTGAGGCACTCCGTTCTGCTGAACAAAAAGGTTCCAAAAATCCGAGCCGGCCCTTACTCAGAAAGCGTAGTTCTTCATAAACTCCTGAATGATCAGCGTCCATGTATGTTCCGGATGTGCAGGGAACGTGGTATCCCTGCTAATCAACACGTATCATAAGCCTTTTCAAGGTCACAAATATCGTAATGGTATGACATTTCTGGATGAATCCATTCATGATCTGCATCGATAATGACACAAAGTGGTCCATTGTTTAACAGCGTCGTACAAAATCGCACCGGCTGTTGGTCAGTAGGTTATAAGGTTCCATACCATACTAACCGTCCAATGATCAAGCGTTCCATCACCTTGCAAACACGACTGGAGAGAGAAATAGGATGGTAGGTGGACGGAAAATGATAATCCTTTGCAGCTTTCAAAATGGATATGACGGTGGCCGCCTGCCACTTTTACGGGAAAGTAGCATCAACCCAAACACGATTATAGACCTCATTCAGGAAAATCGTACCTTCGGGAGAAAGCTGTTGCAACATTTGTATGTGGATACCACCAGTCCTGGTGCTGATGGTCACGAAGATGAAAGAACGTGTTCTAACTCCGCCATGGTGAAAAGGCGATTGTAATCTTCAAGGTTTTCAAAACGAAATCAGAAACCTTCAGATTCCACCTGAGTCTTAACAAGAAGAAATTCGGACGAATAGTTATCTGAGCTAGCTTGAGCGAAACCACGGCCAAATGTGTTAGCCAGGAATCAATAACAGTTCCTGCAGCTGTTTTAAGACCGGCGATTGGCATATGGGTCGATTTTCCGGCCACACGCCTTAACTTATCCTATACGATGGAGGAAGATGTATCTCGATTAAATGAAGCTACAAACTTGCTCCATGATCCCTATTTGCTATCCTTAATATCATGTCTAAACTTTGCATACATTTTCTTGTATTCAATCAGGTTATCTAGTGTAGGGCGAGGCTGGAAAACCTAAGAGCATGCCTAGAGCACGAATGACATAACGCATTTATCCGTCCACAAAGAGATCGGAAATCCACGGGGGTGGGCAATCGACCGAGGAATAGATTTCTCAGCAGCAGAAAGAATCGTCGCTGTGAGATGTTCGATTAAAACATTCACAGAGTCGTGCTCATTGTAATCAAACACCACCTGGGAGTAAAGGTTCCAGCTGACATGATCTATCTTCTAGATAAGTGTGTGGAACAAATGCCTTGTGTTAAGAGACCAATAGGACACGGAAAGTGGTCACTAGAGTGTAAATCAGAGATGACATTTCATGAAACTGCTAAGCGTAGTGAACAAACTGCTATATCAAGGTGTGAAAAAGTTTTAAAGGAGTCTGAAAGAAATGTAGGCTCTCCGGCGTTCAGAAGAGCTGAGTTATAAGTGTCTAAGAAGTCGGCAGTTAATTTACCTGCCGCACAAGCCCGAGGTGAGCCTCAAAGAGGGTGATGGGCATCAACTCACCAAAAGGTATTGAATAACTGGGAAACTAGGTCTTCTAAATCAGCGAGCGAGAGGTCATCGATGGAGGCAGATAAACGTTACAAATGGTAAATCGGACGGATGGCAGTTTAATCCCTACAGTCACTGACTGGATGTCAGACTACATGAATACAGATTCCACAAATATAACATCTCTGATGAGCATCATAGTGCCCCCGTGCGCAGGAATACCCTCTTCGGGTGTAAGATCACACCATATTGGGCTATACCGTCTGATTTCACAGCTATCTTGCGCACAGAGCTTAGTCTCTTGTAAATATACAACCAAAGATTTCTTCTTGTTGAGTAAAAATTCAAGTTCTCGACGATGCGTTTTAATTTCACATACGTTCCATTGTAAGATAGCCATAATGTTCATTTTGGGATAAGTTCTCAATCCTAAAAGTCCACTACCTTGAGGACGACGGTAGTCAGATCAATTTGCCCTATTTCGGGCTAACACCTTTAACGGAGGAAGGATCCTGCTTCTTTTTCAGTGTCGTTTTGGCAGTGCGGGTAGAAACCTCCAGCTCCACGGAAGAGGAACCCTTTCCGACTGAAAACTTCGAATCGAGAATCTCGATTCGATTGGAAGTGGAGATCCGTGAAGATGTAGATCGCCGATCCGTGTCCTTTTGAGTAACGGACTTTGCAGACGTTTATGGTGTCTCTACGTTGATTTTAAAAGCCTTGGCTGTGTTCTGGCTACGAGAATCTTTTCTGAAATACCGACCGCGTTTATATCGCTGGTCTGAGTTGCGATTTCCTGACTCGGTATCGGTTCAGCTACAACTAATCTGTAGGTACCGGACTTCGGGACAGGGCTGGCGGGTGCGCGAGAGTTTGCGGGCTTCCAAGAAGACACCTTCTCCCTAACCCGGATCTTTTGGATCGCATTCTCAAGAACTTGATGGATGTTCTACGCTGCAGTTAACGCACGTTGGAGCTATGTGCATGCTCCATCGTAAGAGACGTTTCCACTGTTAACGCAGGTAGTTTCACCGTTGCAGAAATTACTCGTGTGTCAAAAACGCTGACACTTATAGCATCTCAGCGGATTCGGGAAGAATGGCCTGACTTCGATGGCTTCATATTCTGCCTTAATCCTTTGTGGGAGATCTACCCGATCAAAGGTAAGGAATAGGATACGAGTATGCACTAGTTCACCGCTTTCTTTCCGCTAGACACGATATACCAATGTCACATCCTGCTCTTAAAGATTTTCTTCAATTCTTGACCTCATTGGTCATACCATCTAATGCACGGGTGTTTGCCACACCGCGCGAGGATTTCAAGGTCTTGGTAGCTCAATCTACAGGATAGCTGCCTAATATGTCGGCTTTAAGTATTTTCGCTTCCTGGGTTGCTGAATGTGCTTCAATCAGGACAGTGCCACTGCGAGATCTAATGCACGACTTAACCGGACCAACAAACTTATCGAGACCCTTTTGAATTGTAACTGGGCTCACCGATATAAACCTTTTACCTTCCTCTGTTATGCTAATTATTAAGTAGCAAAGAACACAACACCAGACTCTTCTTTTACATAAACTTTTGTTTTGTTTTGGATTTTTCCATAGCGAAAAAATCTTCCACCATTGCAAATGTATGCGATGGCATGTTCACATCCCGGACGTCACCAGGCTTAGGTGAGAGTTCTGGCCTGGACCTTAGGGTCTCACCTCCCAATTTATAGACAGAGAGACCCAATTGCCTTCAGGAGTGTAGCAGGTCATGCAATTGCCCCTATTCGGGACTGACCTTTACCTGTGAATACGAACACAGTCCTACATGATACTCAAGGTTGGGAATTACGCGTTACGTAGTCACTCTTTGTGACTCTCCTCCTTCATCCCGTGCAGTGATATCCGTCAGACTGTGTTCAGGGAGGTAACTGATAGTTGGTCAGACACACTTGTGGACCAAAGTTGATTGGGCGTTTGGCATAAACCCTCTCCCTCTTAGAGGAACCCAATCGAGAGTGTGGCTAGGGAACCTAGGACCGTCAATCCCATACATACAGTAGTAGGCCCCTAGGGGATACTCACATAGAGGAATATACTTTTACGAATCACATTTTAAGAGCGAAGTGCCCATTCAAAAGTGTTACCACGGCAGTAGCAGGGAATAAGGAAAATGGGTTGTAAGTGAACAAAATGGGAAACCCACAAAATCCATGCGCAGGTATAGAGGGTTGGTGCAGCTACTCTCAGCTCCGGAATGTTCAGTTGCACAGTTTGGTTGCCATGACAACTAACTCAAGCTTGGAACTCTGTGATTGCTGTGTGCCTGCCCCAAACTACCTGCTTCGAGGCTAATCTGAAGCTAAACTCCTGGATTTTGAGGAGGAGAAAGATCTGTTGTAGAGGCTATTCGGTGTTCATTGACACTTGTGAAATCGGTTGTAAATTTGCAAACATCCCTTTCCTAAGGCAGCGGAATGTTTTTCCTCTCAAAACACATTTTAAACTCCCAAGTTCTTGGACTCAGACCTTCAGTGTCAGTTCAGTTCATGTACGTAGCTATTATTGTCACTTTGTATACGGTTTTGGAAGTTTGCTAGTTTGATTTACAGTATCAACAATAAGTTTATGTTTTAAAACATGCAAGCCATTGGCGATTTGCTACGAATCGTAAAATGACATAGAGTGTTACAATTTTTCTTTTGGGGGGGGGCAGTAAACTGAAGACGATAAAGGGGACGTGATATTTACAGGTAAACCTGCCAATTTTTAGTTCATCGGCACATAAAGTGGAAAGGAAAGGTGCGAAGTGTTAAACGCTTATGGTAAAGTGAGTATGCCAACCGAAAAATAGGAGAGTCAACTTAAGATAAAGAAATAGGTAAGTTGCATGCTTTATTTTGTGCGAAAAGAGCTTCACCTATTGTTTAGCCCACGAACCACCATTGTTTAATATTTGTGTTCTATTGTGCAAATATCTTGATGAAAATGCTCACGATGTTCATCACTCACTTCACTGTAGTTGCTGGGGAAGATGTCTAATGTGAGTGGATGAAGTGGACTTTTAGTGATATATTGCATGATACTTCTAAAACAATTTGTTCACGCATTCAATTTAACCTCGCGGTTACCCAAGAGACCTTCCGATATGCCATTAAAGGTGTCTAATAAGTGCTTTGTTTACCATGAAGGACATGATCAAAGGAGTTTATGCATCTGTGGGCCTATGACTTCGCCTTGCTTAATATCGGGAGCAGTTCCTGGAAGTACCTGTGACCATCAGCATTCTTATCCATTGAAATTGGAACTGTTTCTCAGCCCCAGTTTGATTTTTAATACAGGCAGGATAATATTGTTCGCAGGAACTAGAGGAAATTTACTTCTTTTCACCAGGGCAGAAATTCTCCCTTGGAGGCCACATATTTCTGGTGTAATGGGAGCGCCTGTCCTGACTGTCCAGCTAACAAGATCTTTTCCCTGTGCTGATATGTTTTCTTCATGCGGACAGCATACCTGAGAAGCACGAAGAAAGAGAACTGGAATTGTGGGGAAACACGGCTTTCATACTAAGCTTAAAGCTGTCTATGAAGTCTCCACTCCTGTGGGCTGTATTTGATACGCAATTCGTTTATCAACCTATTTATTTACATATTGAAAAAATACTAGGTTGTCCTATTGTGTGAAATAAGCCTCGTACCTCGTTTGACAATCCCCAAATATTGACACTTTTACACTATGTAATGACCAGGTTTAGGATTTTTCTTAGGGTAAGTTAAAGCTGTGCGGAAAGATATCACATTGTGAAATTTTGTTTCTAGTTGCGAAAAGAGGCATTCTTTCTCACACCATTTTCCCTTTTTGGTACCTTTATCCCATTTTCCCCCAACCGTGCCCATAATCCCCTTTTTCCCCCTTTTTTCTTTTAAGTTTCATTCCAATTTAATCTTTAACTTTAAATTGACGTCTCCTCAGATTGCTGTGTACGTGCGAATAGTAAGCCTACCTCTTTCAGTAAACGCCACGCGGGAATTGAAAGCACACCCGCAACAATAGAAAATAATTGTGTGTTCGACAAAACACCCTTTCTCTCGCTTTACCGCTATAAAGTAGTCCGCAATAATGCAATTGACAATGAGTGATTCTATCCCACTAGAATCAGTAGCCTGCTATTCGTGAATGTGAGTTTGTTACTGTGAGAGACGTCATCTGTTTGCGTGGAGGCGAAGGCCTGGCACGTAGAGACGGCAGTAACCTCACCCGCGCAGTTCCGAGAATTATTAAGACTGGGTTCTGCTCGAAACTTCTAGACTGAGACTGAAGTTCCAGCATGAATGAGAACATTATGGTAATTGTCGCGGTGTTATAAGAGAATATGGACAGCGAATGGGCGCAAGAGTGAGTTGTGTGAGTCGCATTGTGTTAGCAAGTGAACTAGTGTTAGCTCTCCAAACGAGTATACTAGTACTAGATTTTACCATGCCAAATGTGTCCAGTGCTGGATTTAGTTCTGGCTGAGGAATTCAAACAAGATTGCATAGACACCGATGGAACTGTTATGCGATGTACTATTTGTGATTCAGGAATTTTGTTAGATGAAAAACACCAGCGAGATCGCATCAAACAACACATTTCAGGCTCTAAGCATCAAATGAAGAAGACTCTTCAAGCAAACAAATCACGGCACCTCTATTACGAAATGCGTTTCAACAGAGTTCTTCAAAAAGCCAAAATTTGAAGGAATTAAACATTGATTTGTGTGCAGCTCTTACACAAGCAGAAATTTCACTCAGTAAGGTGAACATCCAGCCTTCAAGGGATTTCTTGAAAAATACACAAAGATGTCAATGCCCCATGAGAGTACTTCAAGAAAAGCTACATGGAGCCTGTTTACGAAGAAACCATAGAAAGAATCAAGCTGAAGAATGTGAATCTAAAAAAAAAAAGAACTAAGCAGTTTAAAAGAACGGATCTAAAACACACTCAAAGTCAGAAAACCCCGCAAGCGTATGTCAAATCCTTGCTAGTATTCTACTGCGTCTAAAAAAAGTCGAAACACGTCCCCCACTTAGCAAATCATCGGCCAAAATGATGGGCAATGCAGTACCTATGCCCGAGTAAACGAATAGAGGCTAAAAATGACTCTCTTCTAAAACACACCGCAGCGTCAAACGTGCGCCACAACTATTTTTTTATGGACGCTCTTTAACGACTGTGGTCCTTAGCGTCCCATTTTATATTGGGCATGAGATACCTGTAATTTTGCTCAGAGGCCTCTTTATCAGGCTTGAGGTTCTTTTACGTGCCGTAAATCTACGACACGGGATCACCAGCTTTACGTCCCTTTTGAAGAAAGCCATGCTAAGGATTTTTAAACTGATGCGGGCCGTCCGTGCAACAAATGACGGTGGCTAAAAAGACAGTGCCCGATAAGAAGTCGACATAAAATAACCTCCTTTCGACGTGGTCGGGAAGACGTTATCTAGGTAGAGGGAAACAGTTTGTTCACCCATAATTTACTCCTCTGAACACAGGATCATTCATTCATCAAACCAACGAGAAAGAATGGCCCTCCGTAGATAATGTCTAAAATCGTCTGCAGGAACTGAACATCCGGGTGATAAATCGCACTTTCGCGATAGCATCTGGGATCTCATTCCCTGGTATACCAACGTGGCCAAGGACCAAACAAAAGATAGCTTAGCTTAAACCGGCAAAGAAAACGAGTGGGTACAATCCTGGATACGCTGTGCAATGCTATGTTGAGCGTACAGCGCCCCAAAGCCATTGAAAGCGCTTAAGGAGTCGGCACATAAAACACAAATTATGGAGGCCGTGTTGTACAGACGGCTCCAAATTTTTCCGTTCCACCGGTAGCGGGGCAAGCGGGGTGTCTTATCGAGAGGTTATGCCAGGTATCTTAGCTCATACCTGCTCTACAAGGAAGGTTAAGGGATGTAACAGGCTAAAGAAAATATCATTCCAACACATTTCACTTAGATTTGGCTGTAAGAATGTAATAACTGTGAAAAGAAAACAGCAATGACATTACAACACAGCGACATAAGCAGTATACAAACTAATTTTTAGGAATTAGAGGCATCATATCATTGTACAACAAGCAAACGTTAAAACAAAACGGTTTGATTTTCAATATTTACTGTTTTCTCTACCCATTATCCACTAACATATGTTCTTATTTTCATAATGTCCTTATGAAGTATGGTTTTTCCGTGCATCGTGACAACGATTTAGGCCAGAAATTATTTAAAGTTACAGTCTAAGTTACACTTTTCCCAATTTGGTTGCATGAAAGATGCCGTAACGAAAACAGCCGCTTATCTATTCAAAAACTCATCTTTTTACTGTCTCTACTATTTACCTATAATAAGTAGGGAAAGTGTTGTGTTCCACCCAAAAATTAAAAAACGAGATTCATCGTAAATACACCTTTTCAGACCCACTGAATCCAAAGAAAGCATTTTTACTTTTCCTAATACGCACTTACAGTAAGCAGAGGAAGTATTGTATTCCACCCAAAAATTCAATAACAAGATTCACCGGAAATACACGTTTTGAGTCCCGTTGAAACAAAAGAAAGCATTTTTACTTTCCCTACTACGCACTTACAGTAAGCAGAGGAATTATTGTATTCCACCCAAAAATTTAATAACGGAATTTACCCGAAATGCACGCTTTGAGACTCCCTGAATCCAAAGAAAGCATTTTGACTTTCTCTACTACGCACTTACAGTAAGTAGAGGAATTATTGTATTCCACCGAAAAATTTAATAACGGGATTTACCCGAAATGCACGCTTTGAGACTCCCTGAATCCAAAGAAAGCATTTTGACTTTCTCTACTACGTAGTTACAGGCAAGGAAAGTATTGCATTTCATCCAACAATTCAATAGAGAGATTCACCGGAAATACACGCTTTGAGACCCCCTAAATCCAAAGAAACCATTATTACCTTCTCTACTACGTAGTTACACGAGGTAGAGAAAGTATTGTATTCCACCCAAAAATTCAATAAGAGATTAACCGAAAATACATGGTTTGAGACCCCCCTGCATCCAAAGAAAGCATTATTAACTTCTCTACTACATAGCTATATGAGGTAGAGAAAGTATTGTATTCCACCCAAAAATTCAATAAAGAGATTCACGGGAAATACACGTTTTGAGACCCCCTGAATCCAAAGAAAGCATTTTTACTTTCTCTACTACGTAGTTACAGTAAGTAGAGCAAGTATTGTATTCCACCCAAAATTGAATAACGAGATTAATACTCGGAACGAAAATACTCGTTTTCAGACTCCCTGAAACCAAACAAAGCGTTTTTACTTTCTCTACTACGTAGTTACAGCAGGTATTGTGTTCCACCCAAAAATTGAATGAGATTCACCGGATATACACGTTTTGAGACCCCCTGAATCCAAACACAGCATTTTTACTTTCTCTACTACGTAGCTATAGGAGGTAGAGAAAGTATTGTATTCCAGCCAAAAACTGAATTACGAGATTCACTGGATATCACGTTTTGAGAATCCCTGGATCCAAAGAAAACATTTTTACTTTCTCTACTACGTAGTTACAGTAAGTAGAGCAAGTATATTCCACGCAAAAATTGAATAACGAGATTCAACGAAAATATACGTTTTGAGACTCCCTGAATACAAAGAAAGTATTTTTACTTTCTCTACATCGTAGTTACAGTAAGTAGAGCAAGTATATTCCACCAAAAAATTGAATTACGATTATCAACGGAAATACACGTTTTCAGACTTCCTGAATCCAAAGAAAGTATTTTTACTTTCTCTAGTACGTAGTTACAGTAAGGAGAGAAAGTATTGTGTTCCACCAAAAAACTGAATACCATATTCAACGGAAATACACGTTTTGAGACCCCTGAATCCAAAGTAAGCGTTTTTACTTTCTCTACTACGTAGCTACAGTAAGTAGGGAAAGTATAGTGTTCCATCTGAAAATTCAATTGCGTAATTTCACCAGAAATCACGTTTGTGAGCCCTGAATCCAATGAATTTATTTTTAGAAAATGGTCCAAGTGTATGTGTGTGTATCCACGAACAGCATAACTCAAAAGCAAAAGGTTGGTTAAAAACCGAACTTTGTGTTTAAGTTCAACTTCTTCCACGAATGCGATATTGAGATTTTAAAGAAAATCCTCCACTCCAAACTACCCTTTACATTGGACATTTTTCGAAGTTGTTTAATCTTTCAAAACTGACTTAAAGATTTTGATTAAAATACATATGTTTAAACTTTTTTCATGATGAATAAAATATATATATATATATATGTATATATATTTATTTTCTAGGCATAGTCTGTAAATTAGTCTTTATTGCCAATGACTTTTGATAATTACCTACTAAATCGTAAGAGAGAGACAAAATCTTACCGCACAACTGTAGATCTTGTTAAACAACATTTATATCAAATAACATTTTTATTTTGTCAAATAATTTTTATATTTTACCTATTCTGAAATTTTCTTTGCTATTAGTTTGACTTTTCAAATACTTTATACTTCTCTCAACTGCAAATAGCTGTTTTCTTTCTTTCTTTCTTGTGTTCATAAAAAAGGGAACAGAATTTCAAAGCTATCACGTCTGTGGCTCGCATTCCGGAGGTCGTGGGTTGGATTCCTCTGGCCGACCTTCCTGTTCCATAGGTTTTTTTCGGAGGGGTTTTCCCAGGTCGCCAGGCGAGTGGTGGGAAGGATTCTCACATCCCCGAATTTCCGAACCACCATTTCATCTCCATTCTAATTTCACTTCATCTTTCATCCGTTGGTCTCTTTCAGGGTTGGAAGTGTCGGCGATGGTGTTTCGGTGCAGTGTGACAGTAGAAAAGGGTGCTTTTTGTGACTTTCTCCGTCCCTCAGCTTTCGGCTGACTGTCAGGAGTATTCTAACTTCCTTGAGGAGCGTTGGACACCCTCTGAGCTGGGTGGGGTCCCCGGTCTGACGGGGACTCTCTATCTGAAAACTTAGGGACCCTGCCATTCCTGTGCCGTTTTTCTTGGTTCCGGACGTACGGTGTCTTGTCTCGCCTCATCCTTCCTTCCAGCGACGCCCCCTTGTGGGGCGTAGGTACAATATCCACTATGTGGATCAGTGCCGAATCCCCTCTGTAGCCAACCAATCCAAAGCTATCACGTAGCGATCAGCTTTGAGGGATTTGGCTATCGCTTTAGCTTAATGTGTTCTGGTTATATCTAAAACGAATTGTGAAAATAAGTGATGGTTTATAGGTATGAACATGACATAAACGCAAAATAAGCTTCGTAAGAAGAGTGAGTGAATGCAACACATATTTTAGGGCAAAGGCTCCATTAGTTTGTC
Organism: Deroplatys truncata; assembly: GCA_030765065.1. Lineage (NCBI taxonomy): Eukaryota > Metazoa > Arthropoda > Insecta > Mantodea > Mantidae > Deroplatys > Deroplatys truncata. The sequence goes on along the minus strand of CM060988.1, from coordinate 32,821,472 downwards.
CAATTTAAAATAATAATTTAATATACTTAAATATAATTCTTCCTAATCATAATTCTCGTGGTAATGCAAAGAGCGTGGGGTTTCAAAGACACCACATAAGAATCAGACTATCGTTTGAGCTACTGCATTCTTCTTATACTGGCAGTTGTAATGGCAGTTCATTTCAATTAACAAGAAGACTCTTTCACTCAAACCGTGTATAGGACAAGATTGGAAAGATAGAATCAGATTGAAAAATTCAATGTCATAGCCGAGATTTGAACTACGGATCTTCCAGTTTACGTCCAGGTGACGCCGCGGTAACGCGTGCGACTCGCATTCCAGAGATCCCTAGTTCGCTTCCCGGGTACCGCCCAATCTGACCCACGGTTTTTTTTCTCGAACTTTCTCTAGTCGTCAGGCGAATGCTGATATTTCTCTCAGCCCCAGAATATCGTTCCATTCCTCATTTCATTCATCCGTAACCCCGTTAGGTCTGTTTCAGGGTTGGAAGTGTCGGCGATGGTATTCCGGTGCGGCGTGGCAGAGAAAAAGGATGCTCTCTGTGGAACCTTAACCGTCTCTCGGTCTTCGGCTGGTTGCTAGGGTATAAGGACCGCTTCTTGGGGGGTGGGGTCCCCGGTTTGCCTGCCCAACTGTAAGGGTGTCTCAATCTGGAAATTTTAGGAACCTTGTCATTGCTGTGCCTTCACTCCTGGTTCCGGCCGCTCGGGCACAAGCACAAAATCCCCATTCACTGGATCGGGATCGAGTCCCCCTCCGTTACACATTCCATTCCAGACCAGACTAGAGAAGAGAAGTATTTTAAGAATTCAGAATGTGAATCGTAATAGTCATTTTGGGGGAGGGCATCTTCAGATTTGTAACTTGAAAGCAATTTAGTTTTCAGAATAGAGTGCTTTCAAATGAACCAATTGCAACAAAAGCACATCAACCTATCTGCATTAACACTTCTAAAAAATTCTGAAAATTTTGCCTATATGATCCTAACCGAATAAAAAAACTGTATAGAAACTACATATTTTGCACTAAAAGTTGTTTTCTTATATCTATTAACATTTTCTCCTTTTTCATATAATACCTAAATAGGTGATTATACTCGTCTACTATACGACTGGCACGGTTTTTCTTCCTTTCTCTTGTGAGTGTGTATATAAGGGTAATTATGTTTCAAATAATACAATCTTTATTTGTTTTTCAGTAACAAACGCAAAATATATCTCATTTTGAAGAAAATTTAATGTTGTACTTAATTGTTCCCAAACTGCTTCAAAAGTTTGACATTAATATTACTTTTGCTGGCATATTTTTATAAAAATTACTTGAATATTATCAGAACTGAATGTGCTACCTGTATGGAACTACACACTTAGCGTTAAACGTTATGATCAATGTCTATGACAACTAAAAAGCAAAACGAACTTATATTCAAGGTAATAAATACCCTCGGAGTATGCGTAGAATGTTCTATTGGTGATAATTATGAAACTATTATTATTATTTATTATTATTACTAGCAACAAACGTTAAGGAAAGATATACATTATGCGAACCTTGTTTCTCAAGAAAATTACTATATCTTAAACTTGGGTAGTACTCGCATAAAGAGTTTTGGTTTCTAAACAACATATTATGCAAAGAAGAAAATGTTAGTTTATTTCGCTTGAAAGTTCTAGTAAAGAGAAAAGTATTTGTTTTCGCCTTTTTTCCTCTTAGAGTCAGGTCGCTGAATTATACCAGCATACAACGAAGTAAATGTGACCTTTGAGACGATCTAGCACTTGCTGTTGGCTATAAGCCAGACATGACTAGTCGAGAAGAAATTTCTTCCCCCTCTTACTCTACACCCCTTGGCCCATCGGAAAACACTTGAAGTCCACTGGACGACGAGTTCAACAGTAAAAATTGAACATTGTTCCGGGAGATGAAAAATAAAACGTTCCACACTAAAGGAACATACTATGCCATGATCATCTTTGAGCCGCCAGTATGTATGTCATTGAACTGCAACTGAATCTTGGTGAAAGGTGAACGGAGAACCGAGTCGAGGGTCGTGGACTTTGGCATGGACATCAAATCAAGATGGAAGGGGATTTCAGGGTGCATTGAAGAGGGGAAAGTGAGTTTCGCTCCTGGGAAGTATGGCTGGTAGCTGTACGTCCAAATTCTGAAGTAGTGTGCAGAATTGTACTCCTGGTAGGAGCAATACAAGAGGAGCCCCTAATGTGTTTATGGGACTCTCCTGCTGTGCAGATGTGACATTGCTGGCACCTCTCTACATCACTTCTCAGATGTATTCAATAAAATCAGAGATGTAGCTTCACCAACGTCTATTGACACCACGGTGATCTCTGTTACTATCGGTATGGGTTTCCTCAAGGACTTACTTCATCTTGCTCCTTTGGAGCACTAACTGTTCCACTTTTGTTTTCTCGTTTGCAGATACCCACACTCTCTTCAAGACACAATTTCTGACTACCAGGGAGTCCCACTGCGCCCAACAGCTCTTAAAATCATAATGTTATCAGTTGGCTGCACTTTACATTTGAATATTCTTTTTAAATTTACTCTTTATATCTCTGACACAGAAGTGTTTATAAAATAATTTTTAAATAAAAACATTTACAACTTTTTTAATTTACTCAGCATTTCAATGTTTTACTACTTCATTGGTTGTAATCTTTGACAGAATATGACACAAAGAAGTGTCTGAGTTTATTTTCGCTGACATGCACATGTAAACATGTGATTTCAGGCTTTACTTTCGGTTGAAATTGAACATACAAGAGTTTGATGCTAAAAGATGAAACAAAGCATCAGAGGGGTTGGAACAGGCACCTAAGTTCCTTCTTTGCAGTTTTAAATAATCTTATTCCTGAACCTAATACAGTAAAACTCAAATCAATGTTCTTGTAACATATAAATGTATGGGCATCACTGCAGCCAAAAACTGTGTTAAAGAAATTCTTTTTTGTATATTACTTTACAACTTGGTAATAAATACACCAATCTCATAAAACTGTAAATAGCATACTTACATATCAACCTTTAAGGTTATTTCTGTTTCTCTAAAGGGAGTGTAATAGCAGCACAAGGATAAAAATAAAAATATTTCAGTTATTGTTGATGGTTTGAGGAGTTACATTTTTTTCTCCTTTCTTAATGCTAATCTTCCATTATTGTTTCTGAATGGAGAACACAATTTATATCATCATTTTGATCACCACCACAGAAAACAGCAGAGTTGTGAATTTAAACCAGTGATCGTTTATAGTGCTCATATATGGTTTGATTTCTACAATTACCCCAGAAAAGTAATCTTATGATTGAATTTTGAACCATTAAGAAAAAAAAAAAATTATTGAAGGTGGTACCCACTCAATGAAATTATACAGCAAAGCAGTGGAATTCATTCACTATTCTTGAAATTGGCAGATCAGAAATACTTGTGGAATATGCAGAAATGGAGTGAAGGGGGGTAGGAAAGAAGCCATTGAGCACTGCAGAGGGACAAAGAGCTGGGAAAATAAATTCACTTAAATATTAGCTTCAGTAGAAATTCCAATGTGCCTCGCTGCATTAATTTACAGAATATATTTCAAAACACTCATTTACATTTTCGGCATTGCACTCATTTAGGATGAGTTATTAAACTGCTTACATTTATTCATTCTATTAGGAAAATATTACACTATTCTTTAAACATAACTGTAGGAACATGTGAAATGTATGGAACATCTAATAACTCAAGTTCAGATATTCCTGTCCATGTAATATACCTGTTATCTTCTTGTTGCAGAAAACCAATGCATTAATGCATATTATACAGATTTGAATACTTAAGATAGACTTTTGCTCATAACTTTGCCGGTTTTTTTTTTGGCGGGTGTTTTGTTTAAATCATGTTTCTAAGGATCTTACCTTCGTCATCAGCTGACCTTGACTAGTTTATCTTCTGTTCTTCCAATAGATTAGCAGTTCAACTTTTTAAAGATAAACACAAATAGATGTTAATGAATTTTGATACATCAATAGAAGACTAAATGAAAAACCACCGGAGAAACAACAAAAGTTATAATAAGCAGAGTCAGCTGACAATGAAGAGAAGACATGTGACAAAAACCCTTCATTATTAGTTATCTTTACCGCAACTTCCCAATTAGAAATATAAGATAATGATGAATTTGTTTATAAACTTGGTGATACCATGGACTCAATACAATCAGATAGGATATGGTCCAACTTTCTAACTGTGAACATTTTATATGGCAAGAGACTCCGGTCCATTTGCACTCTTAGGGTGATGTGCACCAACCTAGAGTAAGCTCTACTTGCATTTTAAACTACTATTAAAGTCAACACTTCATATGAGAGTAAACTACTTCCGAAGTATTTTACTCCTTTCAGATACTACCAGAGTAAATTACTTCATAAGTAAATGTCAGAGAGCACTGTAATGTAGTATGTTACCATGGAAGTAAACAAAGCACAAATATAAATTAGAATTTACTCTTGCAACTTACTCTGTCAATTGAACCACAATACAGTATTGTATTTGGAGGAAGATATTTTAACGTGCTAATGGATTACAATGATGATCTCGATTAAAAAACAACACGGATGCAATAGTGTATACAGAATGTAACAAAAATATATGACACAAATTGCAGGACACATTCCTCACACATAGATGAAGAAATTATGTTATATGAACATTGGCCTGGAAACACTTTGTTTCCATGTTACAACTCATTAATCATGGGAAACACACATGAACAGAACATTAGAATAATGGGGAACATGCGCTCTTGGTTACGCTGTCATTATCGTAGTGCACCGCCAGTGTTTTGTTTTACATGTCCCTGTTCCATGTGACATACATCATTGCTTGTTTACAGGTAACATCAACTGTTCCATTGAGCAGTACGACCTTGGCAAGCACATGGATTACTAAAAACTAGTAAAGTTGATCACAGACTTGGCTCTTGCAATGGCAGTGTACGTAAATGCTGAGATGACAGATGCCCATTTGATATATAGATTAGCAGACGGCAATGGCGCTTGCGCTCAATGTTTATACCGGGAGAGATTTCCAGGACGAAGGTACCCCAACAAGAAAACGTTTAAAGCCACAAGCCACTGATCGTCATCTTAGGGAACAGGGCATTTCAGCCTGATGCAACCGAGGGAGGCCTAGAAGGACAAGGACACTGCAATCAAAGGCAGCAATTCTTCAGGCAGTTGACAACAACCCTAGTGTCAGTACAAGACAAGTAGCTGCAACAATGAATGTTGACCACATGACTGTCTGGCGAGTGTTACAAGATGTCCGGCTGTATCCATACCATTTAGTGTGTCCAGGCACTATCAGCAGTTGATTTTCCTGCATGGGTACGCTTCTGTGAACGGTTTATGCCACAAAGTGTCAGCCCTAATTTTAGTGCAGCGGTGCTGATGAGGCGTCGTTTCAACGAGATCAGATTGTAAATTATCACAATCAGCATGTATGGGCTGACGTCAATCCTCACGCAACAGTTGAAGCAAGCCATCAATAAAGATTTTCTGCAAATGTTTGGGCCGGCATTGTTGGTGACTGTTTGGTAGGGCCTCACGTTCTTCCACCCAGGTTCAATGGACAAAGTTACCATAATTTTGTAGAGAATATTCTACCTGATCTGTTGGCAGATGTGCCTTTAGCTGTGCGACAAAACATGTACTTTGTGCACGATGGAGCACCTCCTCATTTTAGTGTTAATGTCTGTCGGCTTCTAAATAACAGTTTCGGTGACAGATGGATAGGTAGAGGTGGACCAATTGCCTGGCCTCCATGCTCCCCGGACCTAAACCCATGGGACTTTTATTTTGGGGGCATTTGAAAGCTCTTGTGTATCGAACCCCAGTATCAGATGTTCAGAGTCTCCGTGCCTGTATTATGGAAGGCAGCGAAACAATATGCAATACTCCAGGGATACATCAGCACATCCAAGATTCACTGCAGCGGCGGGTTGATGCATGTATCAATGCTCACGGAGGGCATATTGAACATCTCCTGTGAGAAAGAGTTACATGTGGTATGCTGGTACGTTCTATTCTTGTGTGTTTCCCATGATTAAGGAGTTGGAGAAAATGAGTTTTAACATGGTAACAAAGTGTTTCCAGATCCATGTTCATGTAACATAATTTCATCTATGTGTGAGGAATGTGTCCTACAATTTATGCCGTACATTTTTGTTACATCTGTATAGCATCGGTAGGATGAGATCCATATGATTAGTTTTAAAGAACGTTTCAATATTAAGAAAGAACCTTTTACATTCCTTTGGAACCTGCTTGATGAGCATTTACAGCAAAATTCAGATGTGAATTCAGCTGTCATATTGCATTCTATGATTATTTCATACCAGAACATTTCAGATAGTTACAGGCGATCTTATAAGCATACATGGTATGCTTATTGGTCGTATCTTTCATTGTGTTGTTAGAGCGCTTTTGAGGTTAAGAGCAAGGTACATAAATAAATACACATGCGTGTTCAGAAAATAAAACAATTCTTGTTTTTTTTGGAGGTTTCCCACACATTGTGGGTGCAAAATACTAAAGCGTATTTCTCCAACACGCAAATGATCTGTGATGCAAATATGAAGATTAAGAACATTGTTTTCAAAGAATTTTAAGATGTTTTTCAGTACATTTCCTGTCGCTCAAAGCATTAAATTCGTCCATCGTGATTTTACAGACATTTCTCTTCCAGCATCTTTACATCATGTTTTTTGCAATCTATATTTTTTAAATAGATTTTCATTATCTCTAACAACAAACATTTATCTCTTTCGCTGATGTTTTCACCCCTTTTCCTATTGCACATAACCTTATCCATGATTGCTTCAGATAGATCATGCAAACAAAACAATATGCCATGAGTAATGAACTCTTACTTTTCCAGTAATAATTAAAAGAGTAAATTGTAATTGTCTCCAACATTACTTCCAGAGTAACCTGGAAATTACTCCCACAGTAACCTTAGTAAGGACTTCTTAAATAAACGTTACTTATGAAGTAATGGTGCACGCTGCCCTTATTTCATTAGTTCCATCTCTCCACTTTGCAAGACTTTAGCACTTGGCTAAATAATATATGCTCAGAAAAGTAAAACTTTTCTTTGGTAGCCTGTAAAATTATCAAACTTCTCCTTTATGTTTCTTCATAAAATGCTTGTAATAGGCAGCTTGGTTGTAATTGCAATAGTAGATAACTGCTATAACCTAGTATTCCTTCTCTACATTTTCTTTCATTTTATAAAGTGTAACTGCAGAAACTGACATTTGACATTATTGCACTTTTGTATACACACTTGCATGCTATACTTTCTGCTCTACATTTTTTCACTAATACTACCCAAATTTTACACCTTTTAAAATAAAAAATTCATTTGTCCATTTATGCTGCCTATAGTTACTTCATACACTGAATGCCTAAGAACACATATATAGACATACATCAGCAAGAGTTAAATTACCTATTACAATCAATTAGGTACCAGAGGGCAGAAAACTCATCTTCTAAAATAGATGCTTCATCTATTTACATTAAGAGAACAAGAGTAAAAATTACTCAGCACCATGAAGAACTTTAAAGAAAACATCAAAATAATACTCCTTTCTTTAAATGTTGGCTCAAAACAAAATTTGCACAAGGAACATTGGAAGTGTAAGTAGTTTCTTGATCAAAGATTGTTTCTTTCTTGTTTATTCTTAAAATATATCTTTATCCTTACATTATACTTCTTGACAGATGCAACATTCACAACAAACGTTATCAAAATCATTATTCCTAATTTTACTCATCTGAGAGATTCAACTGTGAGTATTATCAATCAGGCATTCAAGACAAATGTTCGTGGTTTTCTTCAAATGAAGGAGATACTAAAAGTACATTAATTAATTTTACAGCCTTCCCTGAGGCACTGCTCACCTTCATCTTCAGCCTTAAACCTTTGTAAAATGAGATGATTTCCATCAATGTTTGGATCTACCATTTTACTTTATTTATGCATATTGGATTACTTTAAGTTAATGATACAAAGTTTGTTAATAGCTAAGTTATTTAATTGTTGAACCTAACAGCTTATAAATATGTATAACAGTCAAAACTATTACCCAATGTACACAACATTTAATGGCCAGAGATGGATGCTGGCAATCCAACACTTTGTATTGCTGAATAATGATAAACTATATGTCAATCAAATTTAACTTTCCCCACAAGCCAATTTGAATTGATATCATTACTTAGCAGCAAGTTTTGGTGTAATCAACTAATCAATAATTGACACCAGGTAGTGTATATTGAGGGAAAATAGAAGCTTAGTGGACAACAACTTATTGTTCATAGCTTGGAAAAGCAAGCATATATTTTTATGAATATAAGGGTGTTAAGATTAGAAATTCAATATCATTTCATTTACTTATATTAAATTGTTGAATTAGTAGGTACTTTTGTTAGTATAATCATTTTAGATGTCAATAGGGAGCTTAAACTTTTGAATATTGCTACTTCAATAACATCAACATAAAAGGATGATAGACATGTTAGGAAGAAAAAAGATTATTACAGTATTTAAAAATGTTTGCAACACAGACAACCGAACTCGTAAACTTTCTTAAAGTGTTTTTTTTTGTTGTTGCTAAAATAGAATAAATCTGTTTATATAACAATTGACATCATAATGCATTATTCATTCAATTCTTTTTTAACAATAAAAGCACAGCGATTGCTAATAATTTCCATGTCATTAGCATTCAATAAATTGAGTAAACAATATGTAACCATTTGGTGTCATCCACTGCAGATACAAAGGTCTAAGTGCAGTCTTAATAGTACTGGAAATGTTTGCTAAGTAGCACTCTATTCTATTTCAGTAAAACTGGTTCATTCATGAGAACTATGTTGTACATTTACACCCTTTATTTTTAATTCATGAAGTATACTGAAGCATAACAAAGAGAGAACTTGTCATTTGAGAGTCATCTCTTTCAGCATGACCTCTTTCTCATGATGTTGCAACTTAAATGGCTTATAACCCAAAAGGTTGGGTTTCACTCATGTAAACAGTAAAAGTTTGAAAACTGTAAGCATAATTTAAATTCAGTGCAATTTTCAAATGAGGCTAAATCCAAGAATAGTTTGTGTAGGTAACGGAAGATAGATGGTTGGTTGGTATCTAATATTGTGCAGTTGGCAATAAACCCATTTGCTCTCTTGCACTCTATTATTTTGATGAGAGGTTGGTATGTTGATCGAAATATAGGGCAAAAAAAAATGGAATAGGTGGTTTCTCTCCATTTGTTCTTGAAATTCACAGAAAGGGCATACATGGGATTCTGCTAAGTCAATGCTGTGTAGATTTTTGTTGAGGCAGTCATGGCTGTTAATAATCTAAAAATTGCTATGGAGGATTATCTTGGTAGTGTCTAATTGTGTTGTTATGTAGATCTTCCCATTTGTGATAGATATTTTTCTTTAATTTTTGTATTGTATGTTGATGTAATTATTCTTTTGATAGAGTGATAAGACAGTGGACCAGATGATTTTGATGTAATTTTACTACCTTTCTTGACCAGAAATTCTTGATGTTTCATTACCATGTATTTCACAGAAAGCTGGTATCCATTGAAGTACTACTCTTTTATTTCAATTAATTAACTGTTTTATAATTTTTTTGCATTTTAGGATATTTAGGCTTTTGGCTGTTGCATCAGATGCTATAAATGTTATAGCTGCTTAGAGTCAGATAATACTACAACTCTCCTAAATTTCGTTGATATTGTAATGAAAAGAAGCTAGAAACAGTGATGTGTATTGAATTTATTTAAAGGTGAGTCGGAATTGTTACACTAACATCACTTAAGTTTACTCACTTAACATGTTTCGGGAAACCGTTGTTCCCATCCTCAGAAGGTTAACTCGACTGGCCCGTGTTGTTGGTGTTTCCGTTTTTTGGACTGGATCCTGTGGTGGCATCTTGTGGTGGAGAAATGTACTTCCAGAGAGGATTTGGTGGCGGCAAATCAAAATTCATTAGATGTGTGTAACATGTTAAGTGAGTAAACTTAAGTGATGTTAGTGTAACAATTCCGACTCACCTTTAAATAAATTCTCCTAAATTTGTTTATTTGATATAGAAGATTTTGTAAGGTAAGAAGAATTGCTAAAAATTTATCATCAAAATTTGTAGAATTTGAACTTCATCTTCTATAAAAAGAAAAGAGTGGGAATACTATACCAGTATCACCATTAATTGGTAAGCTAGATACATCAGTGTAAACTTGTAGCCATTTACTAGCAGGATATTTTAAATTTATTATTTCTAGTGACTTTGTTTCAAAACTCATGGAGAGGTTTCAGATTTTTTAAATTCTTCTGCTAACTGTATATAGTGTTCAACATCAAATAGGTCTAAAGGGTTGATTTTTGTTTGTAAGTTTTCTTTTAAGTACAGGAGTTTTAATTTGTTTGATTCCTTGGACTTTATTAAGGAAGCTTTGTTGAATTTTTAAGTTACTGTGGTTTTTCTTCTGATTCATTTTTCATGCTGTATGATAGGTACTTTTTCAATGTCAAGATTAAATCTCGAGTTATTGGAAGAGAGAAAGTTGTGCCATCTGTAAATAGTTTGAGCAGTATAGAAAATTTTTGTGGCACAATCATTGCAACTTTTGTTATGTCTGCTGTACGGGTAATAGCTGCTGGAGAGGTGAAGTACAAGGATCATAATTGTGTACAAGTGTACATTAAATACAGAATTAAAACAGGTGTGTGTAATACTATTTATTCTTACTTATTCAAAACAAGATGAACAATGCATTATTGCAGCAAGGTGACATAATTTACTTAATTTCTTCATAGGTTATAATGACTAAATGGATGAGGGAAATGCGAAAAAAATTGATTGATTTAAATGAGACAACAGTTTAGTCAACTCTTGCAGCTACAAGTTCCTTACAAAATACATGCATAGTTGGGAGAGTTTCTGCTGTTATCTTTATAAGCTGTTCAGTGTAACTCACAATGCATCAAAATTATATATGGGTAACTTTTGTTTAAACAGATGCTGTACATATAGAGCAATTGGGTCTTCAGTAGAAATTAGGGGTACACTTTATGGTATTTAGAATTACCAAGGAATGTCTTATTCAATGGTGTGCAGTTGACATATTCATACAAGCATTACTTAACATGCCAGTCTTCAATTCTTATAAGAACGGATTTACAAATGCTCTTAAGGCTACTGAGAATACTTTATTACATTTGTTACATTCATCATAATTTAAGAGGATATGCTTGTTATTTAGGATAATGTTAAACTCTACAAATGAATATTAAAGAAAATTTATTTACTTTATTTAAATTAATAAAACTATATACTTTGATCATACAATTTGTGACCTCTAGCACAGCCTTTCATTTTGTGATCTGCTTATGGTTCCCTCTTGCAGTTCTGGCAACAAAAAACGCTTTCTGAAATAAAGAAATATTGTTATTTTGTCTGTTTGTTTAATCTTTGGCTGCAGGAGTGGCAAGGGAGAAGAAAAGGTTGCACAAAGGAAAATGGATAGACATTCCAGGATTTTGTACATCACAGTATGGCATAAGATATATACAGAATAATTGGGTTGCTTACAAAACTGATGAATTTATATGAGAGAGATTAGAGTAAGATGGCCAAAAGCTTGGCTGGCAACTCAGAATTTACTTGGCTGCAATCCCAAACACCAAACAACACTATACTGACTTTTCATTTTTGACTTATACTGTTTATAGACACACACAGATGTTTTTATAAAAATGGACCTCAAATCATGCATTTTTGAGGAAATCTCGATATTAAGTTTTGTGTGGAGTACAATACTTCCTCTTACCTATATAGGCGGATGGAAGAGAAATAAAAAGAATGTCTACTGGTCAGTGAATGCATCTCTGTACATAAAATAAGGCTTGGATAAGTTGTAAAATGCAGCAGCCAGTTAATAATACTGTCACAAGTTAGAATCCAGTCCTCTGAAAATTATATTTTAATTTTGGTAAAGTTAACCAAGGCAGTAATTGGAAGAGGAAATGAATCGCTGCCACTGTAACAGTAGGTTTCTGCAAAGTCTGCATTCCAAGCAAAGACAGAGAGCTATAAATTAGGACACCTCTTGTCTTCCCCATTATGTCTTGCAAGTTCATTGGTTTGATGCGACAGGCGATTGGGGTTAACCCTATCATTCTGCCAGCTACTTTATTTAAACTAAGACCTTTTGGGTTTCTTTTTTGCATTACTGGCAACACAGAAGATTTGCACCAGTTGTATTCCAGAATCCACATGTGACAGTCACACATCCAAGTACATTGTAGTTCTGCATGACTTTTTGCACACTGTCAAATAAATATTAGCTGTTAGTTAAAGCATTTGCTTATCTTGTGAGTATAATCCCAACCCATAAGGAGGTTGGCCAAACTTTGACCAGGGTTTAGGTAGCCAGCCACACGTGTGACAATATTCATGTATCTCCTTTAATTGCAATATGCTCAGTAATCCAACAAAGAGAATTATAATTTCTTAAATTGGAAAATGATAAGAAAATGATGCCTCTTTGGTTGTACAGTTCACAAACTGGCTTATGAGCCCAGAGGTCTCAGGTTTGATCCCCAGCTGGGATGAGAGAATTTTTCTTTAACTAGAATCATTCCCTACCGTCCACAGAGTCTGGAAATATGCATATGAGATTGAATGTGAGCATGTTTATGATAAAAATCTGATGTGTTACACTCACATGACTTTCTCTACTCTTGTACAAACTATTGTTACAAACGCTTATTCTCCATATCCTTCATGTTAATCGAGATGTTAATCTTATTGCTAATTTTCTTGTAGGTGCAAGCGGAATATGGTAGGCTTTAAGCGATAGTCAAATCTTTTAAGAGCTGGTTGCTATGTGGCGCATTCCATTCTCTTTGCATGTCCAGGACATAAAAAAATGAATAATGAATTCCCATTTGAGATAAAGTATAAGTATTCGAAAATTTAAGGGAATAACAAGCAATATCTCAAAAATGGTTCGCTCAACAAAAAAAATGTATATGACATAAATTGTGTATTTTAATGCGATCTACATTTTTTGTGTAGTAAAATTTTGTCCATCTCTTATGGTTTATCAGTTATGCAAAAGTAGTTCACAATGAAGATTACTTTTGGAGACATTCCCAGAAAATTCAAGATATACATTTTATATGTCATGAAAGTATCTTGAATATATGATATTTTAATCAAAATTGTTAGACCCATTTTTGAGAAAATTAAAATTCTCGAAAAATGTTCCATGTAAAGGGTAATCTGGGGTGGGGGAGATTTTCTTGAAAGCCTTTGTGTCGCATCTCTGGAAGATACTGAACCTAAATACCAAGTTTGGTGTTTATCCAACTGTTTGTTTCTGAGTTATGCTGTTCACAGACAGACACACACACGGACATGTTTCAAAAATGCTTTTTTTGGATTCAGGGGGTCTCAAAACATATATTTCCGGTGAAATCTCGGTATCGAATTTTTGGGTGGAATACAATACTTCCCCTACTTACTATACGTAGTAGAGAAAGTAAAAACATCAATAAAATCAACATAAAAGCCAATTGTTCAGCCAATAATATCATTAGTAGCTTTTGTGGCCATAGAGGATATAGGGCTATACACAAAAATTACCATTACAATGAAGAATAAATACAAATTTGTGATCTCAGCGCTGAAATGTAAAGCATGGCATGCATTCATTGTTCTTAAGCTATATTCACATAGGACAGTTTCATCCAATCAAATGTTTCTAAACTTCACACCACGTGCTGCTATAATATCATGATGGTAACCTACAATTCTCGTTTTCAAACTCGGTTACATTTTGAAAATGCATTCCCATTTAGTTTGTTTTCCTCTTGGAATTCTGCTCATGATGTATATACACATATTGGAATCCATTAATGCAAATATTTGCACCTAGCACATAGATTAATACCACATTGGCACTAAACAGGTGAATAATTATAACTGCAAATAACTTGTTTTCTTTTTCATGAGGCGAAATATTGATGTGAATAAATATGACGCAGCATAAACCAGAAAATAGCTACATGAATGACACTGACTATGGAAGCCTAAGAAAACTTTTCTTTTTGTTGCCAAATAATGCACTCGGACTGGGTAGTCACAAGCTTCAACAAGACCTTTGTCATTCATTAAGCTTCATTTCTAATTATTCTAATCTATATATTTTTGCCATAAAGGTACAAATTCAAAACATTTAATATTTTTACAAGCTTTCAAAATTAAAAATAAATCATATAATAAATTGCAATGTGCTATATACTACATTTTTGCAATTTCAAGGAAACTACATGATTATGTTTAAGGATATTCACCTTGTAATATCACAGAATACCCTCCCCTTTCTTTTCAGTCTTCTAGAATATTGTCTCCGGTTGATATGACAGTAAATCTTCGCTCCTCAAACATACTTTTGGCATAGTTCACCTGTTGAGACACCTGTAATACACAATAAAGAAACAATTTATGTGTGTGCAGAGCAATGTAAAGTGAAAGAATGAAAGATACTCAACACTAAAAAAAATCTGATGTGTTACACTCACATGACTTTCTCTACTCTTGTACAAACTATTTTTACAAACGCTTATTCTCCATATGCTTCATGTTAATCGAGATGTTAATCTTATTGCTAATTTTCTTGTAGATGCAAGGGGAATATGGTAGGCTTTAATCGATAGTCAAATCTTTTAAGAGCTGGTTGCTATGTGGCGCATTCCATTCTCTTTGCATATCCAGAACATAAAAAAAAAATGAATAATGAATTCCCATTTGAGAAAAAGTATAAGTATTGAAAAATTTAAGGGAATCACAAGCAATATCTCGAAAATGGTTCACTCAATAAAAAAAATGTATATGACATAAATTGTGTATTTTAATGCGATTTACATTTTTTGTGTAGTAAAATTTTGTCTATCTCTTATGGTTTACCAGTTATGCAAAAGTCGTTCACAATGAAGAATACTTTTGGAGACATTCCCAGAAAATTCAAGATATACATTTTATTTGTCATGAAAGTATCTTATATATGATATTTTAATCAAAATCATTAGAGCCACTTCTGAGAAAATTAAAATTTTTGAAAAATGTTCCATGTAAAGGGTAATCTGGGATGAGGGGATTTTCTTGAAAACCTTTGTGTTGCATCTCTGGAAGATACTGAACCTAAATACCAAGTTTGGTGTTTATCCGACTGTTCGTTTCTGAGTTATGCTGTTCACAGACACACACACACAGACGGACATGTTTCCAAAAATGCTTTTTTTTGATTCAGGAGGCCTCAAAACATATATTTTCAGTGTAATCTCAGTATTGATTTTTTGGTTGGAATACAATACTTCCCCTACTTACCATACGTAGTAGAGAAAGTAAAAATGTTACTTTAAGAAAATGACATTGTCACTGCTGTAGCTCAACTGAATAGCAGCAGTTAAAGCTAACAAAAGCTTTTCCAACTGACAATTTATTTGCAATATATTCTGCAATATTCAATTTGATTTTTGAAATTTACAGACTATAGTCTGCAAAGTATTGAGGAAATGAAAGTTTTATTCAAATGAAGTTCTTGACATAAATAATGTTAGCTCATACTTCTTTTTAACCCAGTGATGCACGCACTTGGAATCCTGACATCATGCTGGTCTCATAGACCCTTACAGTTTCCATCCCTTTTAAAATTTATATTGTGGTACATATTGGACAGAAGTGTTAATAAATGAAGTAGTATTGCTACCAATCACTTTAATATGAGGTTTGTTCGAAAAAAGACCAAACGCTTGCTATAACATTTTTATTGCTCATTGTACAACATTTTAAGCACTGTCACCTCAAAGTAGTCCCCTCTACTGGCAATATACCGTTCCCAATGTTTCTTCCATTTTTGAAAAGTCTCCTGCAACACATTTTCTGGTATGGTGTACAGGTCTCTTGTTACATTGTCCCTGAATTTCCTATATGCTTTGGAAATGACATCCTTTCAACGTGGTTTTAAGTTTGGGAAACAGGAAAAAATTTGCTGGGACTAGGTCAGAAAATACAGTGGATGGGGCACAACGGGAGTCTGATATTTTGCCAGATAGCTGCAGACAAGGAGCAACACATATACCGGCACATTGTCGTGATGCAACATCCAAGTCTGATTTTCCACAATTCATGCCTCTTCCTGTGCACAGCATCCCTAAAACACATTAAAATTACTATTAGCAATCGCTGTGCTTCCCTGGTAGACTTCCTTGCTTACCATCTGACCATGTGGTACAAATTCATGATGGACAATGCCTTTGCAGTCAAAAAAACACAACCAACATTACTGGTCTTTATCTCACACAGTCCTACCCGTATTCTTGGCTAAGCAGTCGAAATCTCTCTGTAAACGTTTTGCCAAGTTTGTAGTACCTCAGGCTCTACAACCACCGTTAGGCACTGGTTGCTGTTCAAAGTGCTCTCAATTTGTAGGAGGCAATATCGGTTGTTGTAACCAATGGCGCCCTAAACCATCACACCTGGTGTTTGTCCGCTATGCCGGTCAACAATGCAGCCATCATTGTAGGACACACTGAAGCGGGACTCATCCGAAAAGACTACATTTTGCCACTCAGCATCCCAGTGACGGTGTTCACGTGTCCATTGCAGTCGGAGGAGCTTGTGGTTTCTGGACAATGGAAGCTGGCGTAATGCCATGCATGCAACCAGTCCAACCTGCAGCAGACCACGACGGACCGTTGATGCAGACAAGTTCACACCTGTTGCAGTGCTCCAGCGTCAAGCCAACACTGTGGATGAGGCTGTACGGTCCGTTATGGCCATGCGGACAAGATGACGGCCATTCTGTGCTGTGGAAATGTTCTGTGGTCCAGTAACCGCTCTTCGCTGCGTATCTATCCACTGCTTCCACACACACATCACTGTCATAGCAGCATGCCCTGTACGAGCCGAAATGTCACGGTATGATAAACCCGCTTCCCATAGACTAATCATTCTGCCTCGTTCAAACTCACCCACATGCTGATATGGCTTCCTTTGACGTCATACTGGCACTAACTTTCTTGTTTCCACCTTGTTTGATAGCTCTGCACTGACTACACTGGCAACAACACTGACCTTGTCAGACCGACACGAGAGGGTTCTGCTCAGTCTACGTGTACCCCATCTCTCTGCAAACCTAATCACTTATTGCTTGCACACTCTTCTACACTTCCACCAAGTTTGGAGTTATTCAGGAAATTCTTTCTTGGTGTTGCAATTTTCACGAATAACAGTGTATATCTCATGAAATACAACAAATTACATGGAGTTTATAGTCTTTAACATTGTAAAACCCTTAGACTTAGAAGAAGAAGAAAAAGAAGGAGGAGGAGGGAGGGGTGGAGAGGAAAGGGGAGGGGAGGGAGGAAGAGAATAAAAAGGGAGAGACAAAAGTTACTGATTGTTTTGTTGTTGCTTAATACGATTGCCACTAAAAACATCAGTTCAAGAAAATAAAAACTCAAGAATAAAGGGTGTTTAATTTTTCACATGACATCACACAGAAGAATTGTTACATTTTCTTAACTGTGCCTGACTTGTTGGAAAGGGTGGTGTAGAGTTTTCCAGACGTGCTTCCTGGAAAGAGTGGTTGAATGTTTTGTAAATGTGTTTCACAGAAAACTGTCAGAATAGAATGTCTGGTAGGCCCAGTTCATTGATAACGGAAATTATTATAAAAGCAAAAAATTGTAAATTTTATAAAATATGAAATTTTTTGTCACATGCATTGAATTCTACAGACTGTAAAATGTAAATATATTGTTCCATTAATATAGCAAGCATTGTTTAGAATATGAAATTTCATATTTTTCCTGTCTAAAATATTTAAACAACCTACAATTGTGGTTAGTATCTTTCAGCATTATGTACATATTCACAGTCTATTTCTCAAAAATAGATTTTGCTGAGTCCTAAAGTCTGGTGTGGATAACCCCAGTGGTGCAGTTTTGTAAAGGGTTAAAAATATTTAACAAGGACAGCTTTCGAAAGCTGAAGATAGCCTGCAATATTTGTTATGATCTAAAAAACAAGTGCTTTAAGTCCCATCTGATTCTGTTGCAAGTATTCATTGATACCAGTAGTCCATCAAATTGGAGAGAAATTACGTGATATGAACATTACAGAACTCCCTTTCTCTCCCTTATACAGTGCCTTATTTGTGACTCCTGGCTGGCAACTTGACTGATGTAGCTACATGCGCACAGTGCTTCTAACTGATTCTGACTCCTCTGTTCTCCCTCCACTCCACACGTGCATATGTGACTGTTGCTTGCGCGAGTTCATGTTTTGTTCTTTGTAGATAAATTGTAATGCCAAAAAGTGCATATACTTTAGAACACTGCATATTCATGTATGGTTCCTAAGTGTGAACAGAGTCTTGTAGACAAGTGGCATGGCTATTTATAGACAGTTTCCCCAGAATCCATGCGCCTCACAGAGAGACAGTTTATAGTCTTGTAAACCCATTTAAAAAAACAGGTTCTGTTCTTGATAAGAAACCGGAGTAACTCACTGTGTTCTTACAAAGGAAAAACTCAATGAGATTAGAACATAGCCCAAAAAAGTCTTTGAGTAGGTTATCACAAGAAATGGGAGTTTTACAATTCTCAGCTTGGAAAACCACTAAACTTTTAAAATTAAAACCTTATATGATAACCATAGTTCAGAAACAGCAACCACGTGATACTGTGAGTAGAGTAAATTTCTGCAATTGGATGTCGGATAAAGTTAATGATGGTTCTATGGACCCAAAGTTAATTTTTTTTTACAGACAAAGTTTGGTTTTCTTTAAATGGCCATGTATTGATGCGGTATTAATGTTATAATGTTTTGCCATTATTATAGCCCCACGTTGGTGCGGCAATTATGCGACGGAAATGTTGCTTACGTAATATTTATAGCACCACGTTGTGGAAGCCAATATGCGACGGTTGCTGCTTTACGTAATGTTGTTTACATCACGTGTGTTGAAGCCTCCTGGTGACGTCACTCCTTGTTGGTTTGTTTAGCTCCATCTGGCGTAGCAATTTGTATCAGTTTTGAAATAATTCACTTTAAATGTTCTCCAGCTAGCTCTTTGGGTCGAATATGTTTCTCATGCAGGGTGTGAATCGGAAAGGAATCTTTTATCCAGAAATTATACTGACGAAGAAATTGGTTTTATAACATTTATTGCCGAACACATTCACTAACACTTTTTACATATTTATCTGGATACTTGCCAAACTGAAACTGTTTGTAATAACTTCTCACTTTTTAACTCACGTACTTCGACTTTGTGTATATTTAACTGTATAATATTTTATAATAATTCTCGTGTAACTTGACGAAATGAAGGACTGGCTGACGATATGTAGTGTACTGAGAATTCCGTTGAACTGGGGGACACGCTACCTCGGCCTGGCTTATTTATAGGCTTGCCTTAAGATACGCCTAAAGATTATAAATGAACTGCTATTGGCTAATAAAACGCGCCAACATTAGCGTCTATTTTACTATCCAATGAAAACCACTAATACATATTTCTTTTAGGGAACATTCTAGAAGCTTTTTACCGAAAAGGCGCGAAACATTACGTAACTTCCTGGTTCCTGGTAATGACAAACAACTCACCCCCTTGCTGCATTATTGCGTTATTGTTGACAGTTTCAGTAAAGCCGTATATTATTATTTACCAATAATAATTACAATTAATAAACATCTGAAATTAATGTTACATAAAAATACATATTCATATTACAATCCTTATTTACATCTGAGTAATTTGTGATACAAATTACCGTATCAGTATCGACACAAAACAACAGATCCTGGAGTGCAGAAAACCTGATATTGTGTACAAAATGCCATTGCATGATCAGAAAATTGATGTTTGGTGTGCTATGAATGCATACCAAATTATAGGGCCTATGTTCTTTGAAGATACAGTTAATGGTCAGAGGTACAGGGATACAATAATCAAACCATTACTGGAATATTTGTGTGACATTTAATGCGCATAGGCATATTTTTAACAAGACTCTGCTACAGCACATACAGCTGATCTCTCGTTGAAATTAATTGTGGAAATTAGTAAAGGAGTATAGCCACTGCGCTAACCAGACCTTACGGTATGTGACTTTTATTTATGGGGGAACTAAAAAAATAAAGTGTATCGGAACAACCCGTTGGAAGAACTGAAGACAATATCAGAAGAGAAATGACTGCAATTTCAGAAGAAGAATTAATGCATGTTAATAGAAATTTTCTTAAAAGGTGTCAGAGATGCATGGCAGCACAAGGACATCATTTCCAACACCTTCTGCGATAAAGGTAAGTGGTTATTTGATGCATACACATGTAAATCTATGTGCTTAAATTGCTGGCGTGCTTAAGTTCAGGGGTGCAAGCAGCTGGCCAGGAGTCAGAAATAAGGCACTGTACATAACATTAACACATTAATTTCCCAGAAGCTGAAAGCAACTCCAGACCTGTTTAAGCACTGAAGATTTTTACTTACCCACTTTGCAACAGCTTCACTGTCACATCGCACCAAAGGTCTTCTCACCATATCAATAGAAAATGAATCAGCTCGCATTGTGAGCCTGATGTAATGAAGGGTTTCTCCTCGCACTACATCCTGTTGACTTGTAGGCTGGCAGTAATACAGGTCACTGAAACATTAGTGCTTACTACTGATTAAATCATTAACGAACATTTTTTTCTTATCAAGCATATATTAGAACAGAACTGTTATGATTTTATATTAAAACTATTAGAAACCACAACTCCGCTGTCGTTATTGCATTAAATATGGAGGTTCTTTTTTGTTTCTCTCTCTTTGACTTTCTTATTGTTTCCATTTTCACCCCAACCCCATCTCTCTCTCTCTTCCGCCTAATCATCACCCTGTCTTTCTTCCATTCTCTCACTCATCCCTTCCATTGCTCTCAACCCCTTCCCCCCCCCCTCTCTCAACTTAATCTGACATATGATGATTTGAAAATCAGTAATATAACTTTTTTTTCGCTAGGGTGTTTATCACAAAACAAGGATTTGTGTTTATTTATAAATTATTTATTTATAATTTATTTAATTATAAATTATTATTAATACATTTATTTATTTATAAATTGTGTTTATCTAAAGGTTTAATAGTGCCCAAACTTACGGCTGTTCCTTAAGCTTGCAATGTGATCAGAACTATAGTTTCTCATAGTAATGAGTTTATACACCTGACAATTAAAAACTGATATAACTTAAATATTAATTGTATTGAAATTGTGCGCATAAAAAAATAAACCTCTGGTAAACTTTATACTACAAACTTTTTCATTAAACTGAATAATAAGAGATTTCCATTTTTTTCATTTTACACCCTTTTAAATCCCTCCCTCAACAAGGAAAGTAATTAAGATAGTTTATTTATATAATAAAATTAATTTAAGTTTCATAAGAACTAGTTTAGCCATTCTTCTCTGAAAAGGTAAAAGGAAAGAAAAGAAACAAAGAAAAATCATTATAATGTTATATTTATGTATGCATTATGCTTTTTGCACAATTTTGATGTTGATTATTATATCGTATTTATTATAGGACTGAATTTGTACTTTGTTAACCTAATCTGTATTTAGAATTTGAATTTATTTGGTTAGGTAACAACCTTGGCCAACTTTAGTAAAAATTTATATGTAAAGAAACATGTGTACAAAAACAATATACAAGGCCATGGAATAAACAAATTTGTTTATTCCATAAAAAAAGAAAATGAAACAGTAATAGACTAATGAATGCTGCCAAGGAGCAATAAACAGTCTTTTTCTCTTCAGAAGAAATTTGTATCTCATTAGTACTCATATGGGACAGTTGTGTTTCATCATGAGAAAGATTACATCCACATTTATAAAAGAAGATTAGCATTACTAAATGTAATACAATATTTAAATGAAGTAATTTGCAAACATATAAAAGAATATAAAAAGAAAAATGTATAGCAGAAAATTGAGAAAAATAAATAAAAAGAATATAATTTGTGTAAATCAAATTATACTTCATACAGATAGTATAATAACAATAAAGGAATCTTACCTGTCACGCACCCAGAAGATATAGAATTCTCATTGCTCAATTTTCAATTATAATTCAATTCACAATTTAATTATAATTCAATTAAAAAACTATACTTCTATCATTTTTTCTGCTACAGCCTCAATTAGTGATTTTTCAACTATAAGAAACATCTCTTCTCAAAATTTAAATGATAACAATGCAACTTCAACTAATTTGGATGTTATAGAATGAGATGGAGGAAATGTAAATGTGGATGCTCAAGGTGGAATTATATTGGAACTTAAGTTGAAAGGACTTTGCAGTGACATGTTTGTTATATACAAATAAACTAGTATTAAGCCATCTTCTTGAAAACAGCTGGCCCATATAATATTCAGGGCCTGTAGAGAAGCAGCTACAGAACTGTGAGGAACAATTTGTTGTAAAATTGCAACCAATTGCTTCAGAAAATTGGGACCTGGATGTGGCAGAATTGAGCTCTGATCAGAAATATTTTTTGGGAAATATGCGGACATTACATATCCAAACAGCTAATAAGAATCCAGGAACATTATCACATGCACATTGTCAGGATCCTTTGACTGTACATTTCTTCAGAAAATCCAACAGGAAATCTTAAAACTCCAGCAACATATGTAATTCATATCCATGCACTGGTTTGTTTCTCAAAATTAAACCATTCTGTGAGCATGGTGCTCAACATCTTTATAAGATGGAGCTCTGGATGACAATTTGAAACCTATCATCTACTAAGTGATTTCTAGAAATGCATGTTATGATCATCCTGAACATCTCTTGCTGGCAATGTTGACTGACGAGAGGCCATATTGCTAGGCAAACAGCAGTTAGAAGAATATTAGAGGCCCACAGAAATGGAAGAGGAATTTCAGATTCCATTCAGGGATTTCATGTGCCTAATCTTAACTCTGATGCAGATGACTACGCTAATATGATTTTCTGGGATTGTGAAATTACTAAGTATTACAAAGTGTTAGTATGAGGGCCTAGAAAAGATACCTGAAGGAACAGTTGTATACAATATAATTGGATCATTTCCATGATGCACACAAGCAATTTAAAGAATGGTGAAGCTTGCCACAGATGCTTCAGCAAGTGACAGGCAGAGAAACATACATATATATGTGTATGACAGCTGACTGTTAAAATATTAACACGATGATGATGATGATGATGATGAAGTAGACAGTGCTAGAAAAGAACTACCTTAAAGTGAAACACAGAAATATTGCCTTTCTGGAAAGTAATTACTACAGTGATGAATAAAGTGAATTTTAAAGAAATCACTTGTACATACAATGGGTGGGTGGGTAGTTGGGATGGAACTCTTAAATCTGGGTTGATATAGCCAACAATAATATTTTTTTGAACAAATATTAAGCAGTTTTAACTGCTGGATAACATAATTTCGTCTTTTGATAAATTTAAAGGGTATTTTCAATGTAAACCTGCAGTACACTTTAAGTGAAAAGCTGTAAATAAACTAGGAACAATTTACTCTAAAATATGAAAATCAGTATAGAAATAACAAGAATAGTTATTGTAGGGAGCTAAAATTTTATATGGATTGATTACAGACCATGGCATAACTTTTGTGCCCTAGCCATTTTTGAAATGTGCAAACTAAATGTTTACCCCTTTTTTGAAACACCCTAATACATTTAAAAAGTATTTTGTTTATTCTGTTTTTGGAGGAATTTATTTTGTTAAAGTTGCATGCTTCAAGAAAAGGATGGCCTTTTTTTTTTTTTTTTTTGTGCTAACAATAACTGTGTTTTGTCAGTCTCTTAACTCATAATGTTAATGCAATTCAGTATTGCTAATATAATATCCTGTTTCTTTTTATCTGCATGTAAATATATTTGATTCACACAAATTTCTTTCCGACATTAAGGGTACTTCGTTTGCAGTTGCAGATTTCATATGCAATGTTTTGAAACTGAGCTCCAGCAGAGAATTAAGACTCACTATACCCCCACCGCTGTAACATTGCACTTGACAGCTAGCGTTTAAGTTGGTATACTCACAAAAAAACAGATGAAAAGCTTCAACTGTTTGACTTCCTAAGCCAATCACAAGGCAGCATTCTGGATGGTCGATGACAAAGCAGAACCGGAACTAAAATCGGCTCTGTTGCTGGATGTAACTATTCCCAACCACGTGCTTCAGTTTGTGAATCTCTAGCACGAGCGTCAAGTTGTTCTTTGCAAGCTACATACTGTTCATTGTTATTTATATTTGTGGTTATTGTTTGATAGTTTTGTTATTGTTCGTTTATACATACATATTTATTTATATTTATCTATTTTATATAATTTCATTCATATTATTTATTTAAACAAAACTTAAGTGCGACAATGTTTGAAACACGACGCCGATCGCTGAGTGATGATTCACGAAGTGAAAATCCTTTGCGCCGAGGTGTGCCACTTAATAGTCAGGCATTGGAACTATTAAGGAGAACCCGGGAATTCTTTGAACAGGAAAAGGAGTACGTGAAGCTTCACGGCCATCCCTCTATTCCTGCTGATAAAGCCGTACAATGAACTGCAGCAGCTCTTGGGCTAAGCACGAGAACTGTTATACACAAGGGAGTGAAACTCCAAGAGAAAGAGGACAAAATTCCTGAACCATCTGGAACACAACAGGTATTTCTATCAACTCCAGGGAAGAAAAGAAAGCAGCCTCGTCCAGTCACAAATCTTGATGCTTTCCAATTAGATGCCATACATAGACACATTTATGCCTATTATCATAGAAAGGAGTATCCGACCATACCAAAGCTGCTTATAACGCTTATTTTCAATTAACAATAATAATACGAAATAGTTATTATTCATTGACGTTCGCTACTTACGTACACTTTTTGTATGCGGCTTAGACACGATAGAAAGGAGAACAATCAGCTGTTGTTGTTTACTAGCCACTCTGGTAACGTCGCAACCACAATGTAGCCAACCTTACGCGAAGCCACACGAACTGTCAAGTGCAAAGATAACAGCGGCGGGGGTATAAATAAGATAGCTCACTAGAACAAATGAACAGCAACTGCACCAACAGGTGGTGTAAGAATGACCGGCAGTTGTATTATCCACATTATATTATCCTATGCAATGCAATTTTGCTTCTGTAGTAAAGACTGATTTAATTTTCAAATATAAAACTTTCTTATGTTAATTAGTTCTGATTACTTTTCTTGTCAGCACAATAAAACATATTATTTAAGAGGGAGTTGAAGCTTTTCTACATACCTGAGGTGAGTCTCCACAACTATTGTGCATGTACCAGTAGGACTGACGGAGAATACTCTCACCATTTCACTGGACACCAATATTCTCAAGTCTTCTGTTCCAGTCCGCAAACAGTCATATGCCACAAATCTGTCAAAGTTACAACATAACCCTTGATAATCTAACAACTACACACATAGCAACAAGACTGTTCCGACATGCATTTCAAAGATCCCAGGTTCAAAGAACTAGTATCACCCAAATAATAAGTAGAAACCTCTGGTTTTTGGTAAATAATATCAATGTAAAAATATTATACTCAACAGAGCTTAGAGTATCAAGTAAAACACTTAGTAGTGTTATTTTGTGCCCCTGTCACCCCCCCCCCCAAAAAAAAAAAACTGGCTGCTGATAACATTGAATTTTTATGCAAATCATGTAAAAAGATTTTCAGTAATTCCCCAAGTGGTTCTCAGGGGTTGTGTAGAGACATTGCATGCTTCTGCATCTGGAAGTACTATTCTACAATGTCTACCTCTGTACAGAAATGAGTGACTAGATTCACTTTCAAAAATTGATTATCAAAATGTTAAATTGAAACCTTTATTGTATTGTAGCTTGGTAAGGTTATTTTCACTACTTGAAAAGTCTGATGTGTTACACTCACATGACTTTCTCTACTCTTGTACAAATTATTTTTACAAACGCTTATTCTTCATATGCTTCATGGTAATCCAGATGTTAATCTTATTGCTAATTTTCTTGTAGGTGCAAGGGGAATATGGTAGGCTTTAAGCGACAGTCAAATATTTTAAGAGCAGGTTGCTATGTTGCGCATTCCATTCTCTTTGCACGTCCAGTACATAAAAAAAATAAATAACGAATTCCCATTTGAGAAAAAGTTTAAGTATTGGAAAATTTAAGGGAATACCAAGCAATATCTCGAAAACGGTTCACTCAACAAAAAAAATGTATATGATATAAATGTGTATTTTAATACGATCTACATTTTTTGTGTAGTAAAATTTTGTCTATCTCTTATGGTTTACCAGTTATGCAAAAGTCATTCATGATGAAGAATACTTCTGGAGACATTCCCAGAAAATTCGAGATATACATTTCATTTGTCATGAAAATATCTTACACATATGATATTTTAATCAAAATTGTTAGAGCCATTTTTGAGAAAATTAAAATTTTCGAATAATGTTCCATGTAAAGGGTAATCTGGGGTGGGGGGATTTTCTTGAAAACCTTTGTGTCGCATCTCTGGAAAGAACCCAAATACCAAGTTTGGTGTTTATCCGACTGTTTGTTTCTGAGTTATGCTGTTCTCTCTCTCACAAACACACACACACACACACGCACACACGCACCCACGCACGCACGCACGCACACACACACACACACACATGATTCCAAAAATGTTTTTTTTTGGATTCAGGGGGTCTCAAAACATATATTTCCGGTGAAATCTCGGTGTCAAATTTTTGGGTGGAATACAATACTTCCCCTACTTACTATACGTAGTAGAGAAAGTAAAAAGGTGCATAATTAAAACAAAACCATCTCAAGTGCTATGGGGGGGAAATTATCCTTCTTTGTCAACTATCTGAATGCTTATATATACACACACCACTTATTTTTTGTATTTTTATATATTCAACATATTTATTAAAAAATCTAAATATTTTCTCTAGCCACTATCATCTATTTTTATACAGCTGCTACAAATTGCAGCTCCAGTAGACATTTCTTGGTTCCTATCATCTCCAGGCTAAGATTTACTGCCAGCTAACACAAACATGCTGAATTTGTAGTAGTTGGTAGAGATGTTTCTCATGTGTTTCAATCACTGCTGTGTTAATGTTCCATGTAAAGCTGAGAATCAGTTGATCGTATGTGAAACACATGAGTAATTTCTCAATAAGGGAGAAATAATTTCTTCTGAAAATAGTAGGGAAAAAACATAACATAATAGAAAATAAAAAATCTGATGCTGTTACATGGCAGGAAAAAAGCAAAGCCTGGGAGGAAATTCGTGATAATTTTGAAGCAGTGAGTGGTACAAAAAGACCTGTAAAGAACCTTTGTGATAAACATGAGGACATGTCAGGTAGCCTTGCTATGCTATGCTATGCTATGCTATGCTAGGCTAGGTTGCATTGGCTAGTACTTGCACATTTATAGAAAAATAGCCCTTTCTGTTCCTAAACTCTTCAGCATCATCACCTCCAGGCAACTGAATTCTTACATGGGTAAAATCTAATGCACCTAAAACTTTAGGAAAAGGCTATGCAAAAAGGCTTAAGTTAGTCTTTTCAATTTCTTCTTCAGTTTCTGGAAGCTTTGGCTAATGTTGCAATAGCTATACTAACTTTTTTCACTAGTTGTGATGTTGCTATATTGACACCTATGGCATCACCAAGTGCAATTAACACCCTTCCAAGAGTATGGAATCGTAGAGTCAGAAACAGCTGGTTTATTGGCGACACCACATTATTTCTGAAAATGAATTTTGCTATAGGAGTATCAGATAAAATGTTGGGTTCAATAGGGAGTAATACAGAAGTAATACTACTAATAATGTTGTAATTATCTTGTAATGCAAACTAACCTTTCTGTGGAATGAGCAGTTTGTTCATTTATCAGACCAAGAATTAAAATAACTCGTCATCCAAAGACTCAGAATAGTTTGTTCTCATTTTCGCTATTTTGCGCTTTCTTACATGTATCTCCAACTGTTCATCATTATCAGTGTCACTTTTGTAGAAATTGAAATAGAATCTTCCGCCATTTCATGCACTACTATGTGAACTTAACCTTAAAATATCATCCAGCTAGGAGTTTACTGGAGGACAATGCTACAGTAAGGTATATGTCAAAGCTACTTGACTCTCACATAATGTCTTACCAGATATTGTAAAGTCAAACTACTGATAAAGTGACCATAAAAGTAAACGTAAATATTTTACTGGAGGTGGTAATAATGGGCATAAGTATTTTAAATATAAGATACAGTAAAATATTGAAAGATATGTTTGATATTCTACAGGGTGCAATTAAAATTTAAATGAATACTGCTGCACTATTTAGTGTCCTGTCTGAAGTTTGTTCTCTGCACAATATTGCAATGCAACAAATTTAACAGGTTCACTTCACATTAAACAGGTTAAGTTTTAATTCTTCAGCTTCTACTGCTATGGCAATGAACAAATAATACTTCTGGCATAAAAATAAACAGAAAACTACACATGATTGTAACATAACCTAAATATGATGCGGAATATGGAACTGAGGAAGCATTTACAATATTATGCAAATATTAATAGGAACACTTATTTATAAAGGTAAATAAAAGCTTGAGAAACCCAAGTTTCAAGATTATGCTTCCTTTCTTTGTGAATTATAAAACTATGTGATAATTAAAGCAAGACAAAAACAAAAATCTTTAGCTTCACAATGTTTCCTCCAATTCTGCTGCACTCTACGAAGTACATCCGGGTTGTTTCTTATGTCTTCCGCTGCTTGAAGTATTTTTTCTTGTAATGTTTCCACATCAGGCACTTCTGTAAAGTATACGCAAGTTTTCATATCGACCCACAGAAAAAAATTGATTGGATTTAGACCTGGCAATCTTGGTCGCCATCTTATTGGTCCATTCTGAGCGATCCAGCATTCTATGTAGGTGTTGCATAGATGGCCACACTTGGCTCTGCTCTTATGTGCACAGGTCATGTAATAGCTACATATCACTTCTTAATGTCAGGGGAACATCCTCAAACAGAACTGGTAACGTTCTTGAAGAAACTGGAGATAAATGGCTCCTGTCAAAACCCGAGGAAGAATCCATAGGCCGATTAATGTGTTTCCTATGATTCCTGCCCAAACATTTACAGAAAATCTGTGATGAAAACTGTCTTGTCTTGTGTCTGGATTGTCGTAAGCCCAGATGTCTGCATTATGGAATTAGTTACTCCATTTCTGGTAGACTTTACTGCACCCAATGCAAAAATTTTATGGGGAAAGTCCCCTTCTTGTTGAAGAAACTATTCAGAAAATGCTACCCTTGGCGCATAATCTGCTTCAGAGAGATACTGGACATATTGAGAATGATAAGGACGTAGCAACTCTTATTTTAATGTTCTCAAAACAGTTCAATGGGATATGGCGATAGTGCGAGCTATAGCATGGCTGCTGCTTCCAAGATCTTCTACAAGTGAAGGATTTCTTCTTCTTGTGCAACATTTCTTTGAAGAATGCCTTCAATATGAGAGATAAGCTTCCTGTATCTAGAACCCTCTGACATGGGGGAAAAAAGAGAGAGAGATCTATGATGTGGTGTTTGTCTATTTGGAAATCTTTCTCCATAAATTCTTGCCGCAACTGCTGCATTATGATGTGTTTCACCGTAAATGAGTAGCATTTCAAGTTACTCAGCATTAGTAAAGAGAGCCATTTTGTAACACTGATAATTCACCGTTGTTTTGAAAACAAGCCGTAAACGCAATAAACAACAGCTGAAGTGCATTTCTTTTTATCGTACAGTGTTATCATTGTGTAGTCTCTTGACTAACGACGTAGATTCAACTGAGACAAATTTTGAAAGTTTTAGTATTAGTAAGAGTGGAAATTGTTTTAATTCAAAATGTACTTAAACATGCAGAAAATATTTGTCTTTTGATCTTCTTGAAGAAATATTTGAAAAAGTATTTAAGTTTTGTAAAATCTTCATTTAAAATAAAATTAATATTATGCAATTTTCTCTTTTTTCTCAAAAATACTTAAAAAAAAAAAAACAGCAAACGTGTGCTAAGATGTTTTGTTCTATTTATTGCAGATAGTTATTCCATTCAATGATGATCATAGGCCACCTTCCACCCTATATAACAAAACTTGAAGGCCACAGTACCGAGCCCTGAGTACTCCACAGTCTATATTTTTAGTTTTTGACTGTCTCGTTTGTCTTGTCATCATGATAATCTTCTGTAACTTTCTTTCACCTTCTTAAAGTCAACCACAGCACAGCTTTATGTCAGCAATAGCAGCATGTCTACTTATCATCTACAGAACTTAGGTATAATCAAGAGCAATGTGCTGAAAAAAAATCTGTCTTACACTCACATGACTTTCTCTACTCTTGTACAAACTATTTTTACAAACGCTTATTCTCCATCTACTTCATGTTAATCGAGATAAACATTTGCAGACTCTTATCTTATTGCTAATTTTCTTATAGATGTAGGGGAAAATATATTTACAAGGGCAATATAGAAATACAGTAGCCTTTAAGCACATACATATCTCTTAATAGCTGGTTGCTAGGTGCAGCACCATTCCCTTTGCCACAGATTAATACTCTTTGCATATCCAAGACAAAAAAATGAATAACGAATTCCCATTTGAGAAAATAAGTATTGAAAAATTTAAGGGAATAAAAAGCAATATCTCGAAAATGGTTCACTCAACAAAAAAATGTATATTACATAAATTGTGTATTTTAACGTGATCTACATTTTTTGTGTAGTAAATTTTTGTCTATCTTTTATGGTTTACCAGTTATGCAAAAGTCTTTCACAATGAAGAATACTTTTGGAGACATTCCCAGAAAATTCAAGATATACATTTTATTTGTCATGAAAATATCTTAACATATGATATTTTAATCAAAATCGTTAGAGCCATTTTTGAGAAAATTAAAATTTTCGAAAAATGTTCCATGTAAAGGGTACTCTGGGGTGGGGGATTTTCATGAAAACCTTCATGTCGCATCCTTGGAAGATACTGAACCTAAATACCAAGTTTGGTGTTTATCCGACTGTTTGTTTCTGAGTTATGCTGTTCACAGACAGACACACACACGGACATGTTTCCAAAAATGCTTTTATTGGATTCAGGGGGTCTCAAAACATGTATTTCCGGTAAAATCTCGGTATCGAATTTTTGGGTGGAATACAATACTTTCCCTACTTACTATACGTAGTAGAGAAAGTAATAAATTATATGCTTCAGCAGTAAAAGGCGACTTCTCATAATGGTCCTGTGTGCTAGTTGATGCAGTCTCCTTGCTCGAGTGGGTGCCAGTGAGATGTTTGCTTGCCAGTTCCTGAGAAACTGCAATGCAGTTATAGGTTTTGCCTCACTCCGGTAGCTAAGTTTGCCTTTCATTTTTATAATTATAGCCAGTTTGGCACCTGCTTAGCATGTGATAGAAATTACCAAACATGGCCTTCTCTATCACTTTGTTCAAATGGGAGGAACACTTATATTGATGAATGCTCTAATTAGGTTTATGTTTGGAACTAGTGCCTCACACCCAACTTAAAATCCACTGCTTCCAACTCCAGCTTGAGAATTCCTTTCTCAAGATCCTAATGGGTGCTACCACAGATAAATAAATCTGGAAGAGGTGGAAATGATGTACACATAACAATGTTTTTGCACTTAGGTTTATTATTGTTGAAATTAAATAAATTACACAAGTCATTTTATGCAATTTATAGCTGTTATTGCACATTATTAAATATTATAAATATAAAGTATCTACTGTAAATCTAAAGCCGATCAAACCAAATGAAAATTGTGTCCTTTGAAATAGTACTGACGTATTTACTGTTTTCTTGGAATCCTGTGTGGAGTAGGTAGCGAGGTGATGCCATGCCAAGGTAACTATGGCTTAAAGCCATACGATACAGATTTCCGCCATTGCTCTGGGCGTAGCCTTGGGCTTATTGTGCTACCTGTATCATTTTAAAGCCAATTCATTATGCCTGCACCCTTTACCATGGAATACAGTCTCGTAATACACATGGTTTCAAACGCCTAGGTTACTTCATTGAACAAGTAACCCATCAACCACCAGGTTCCATAGTAAGGGTGACAACACCCCACAGTGTGGACAACCACTCATGACCTTTGCAGCTAGGTTTAAAGTCATGCTTGTACTGAAGGAAGCTTAGCAAAACCCCTCACTTGTAAGTCGATCTCCAATCAACTCCTTGCATTAAGTTATATTATTCCATACGTGTAAACATTCATAAATTACAGTTCATGCACATATTACTTTTACACTGAAATTACTGCATTATTAAAATATTACTGAGAGCTTGGATCAAATATTACAGAAATCTAACATGACCGCAAAGCATAGCAAACTGCTGCTTCAAACTATAGAGCTACATTTATCTTTATTAGTTTCTATAGACTACATATTTGAAGAATTTGTTACTTAATAAACAACTATACAGGTTTTTGTGCTTGCTTCAGTCATTTCCTTCACGATCTTGAAAAAAAAAAGAGAGGAAAAAACGCATGCACGCACACAAAAAGGAAAGAGAGGGGAGGGAACGCAACATTAAATGCCATACATGTACAGTGGAATCTCGTTAGCACGTTCCTCATTAACACGTTTGCCCATGTATTACGTTCAATTATAAAAGTCCCGGTACCAAATCACCAAATGTAATAAATAACGTTTGCTTAGTGCGTTTTCCCGGTCCCGCTTACTACGTTTGAAGTTTGACGTCCTCATTCACTGTTTTGGTCAATCCTTGATCGGTCCAGTGGGAGGGCGCTTAACACATTCAAAGTTTGACGTCCATTGGTCAATCCTCAGTCACGGGGTGGATACCGGCAGCCAATCATATGCATGTATGTAAATATTTGTGTGACACGATTTGTGTGGGCGGGATAGAGAATGCTTTACCTTGGCATGGTAAACGCCAACGATAGTTTCTACTGTTGAGTGTTGACCAAATATATGTAGATTGTATTTTAACTTTTCATTTGCAATGAAAAAAAGAAAGTGTAGTAAATAACCAATAGTGAAAAACTGAAAATCCTTGAAATAGATCACAATCTAAATATGAAACATGTGGATATAGTGCGGAAGTTAAACATTCCTCCGTCAACCTTAAACGCAATTGTTAGCAAACCTAAATTGATTAAAACTGCTTCCAAAGAAGGGAAAAATGCAAAAATAAAACTTTCCTCTTGGAAAACAGGATCAGAAGAGGATCAGAACGAAATTTGTTGCATGGAAACACTTACCGTATTCAAATTGTATTGAATACGCCAAAAATACATTCGCCTATTGTACTCGTAACATGATGCATGCACATAATTTTTTTTTCTTTTTTAGCGGAAATTGTTATCACATGTGTAATAAAATGCACAGCAAAGCAACTCTTGTCGCTTCCATAATTCGCAATTTATTTTCTCAAAACATTCATAACCTCAAAAATCCAAGTTGACCAACATAAAAGATTGAATTATTTATTCTCAGGCTTTGTGTATCAAAATCCATTTGAACACATATTGAATTCAACACGGATTGTACTCAAAATCGATTTCAATTATCCATGGAGACGTAGTAATTATTAGATTTTATTACATAACTATGTTCTTAAATTGCATATTTTGCATTTTCGTTAACACGTTTTCCCGCCTATGACGTCCAAATCCTTAGGTCCCTGCAAAAACGTGCTAACGAGATTCTACTGTATATGATAAGTTGCAATTAAATGAAATATTTAACAATTTTTGGCCATAATTAATTTTTTCCATTTATTGGTACACATGGCATATGTGACCAGTGAGGTTGAATATAGAATCACAGGTCAAGTCTCTAGCATTGTCTTTTAACTGTTGTTAGGCTTAGTAGCACAATTTTTTAAGCCTACTTTGAGGTTTTGGGACTCAGTTCTAGAGCCTGTACCTGCAAGGTTGCTGTTTTTAATGAAGTAAAAATATATCTGTCTGTGACAATTTCTTGTGAGAACAGCTCAGATTAAGCTATTAGTAAAAACTTGAAATTATGTTTCTTTAGCAATAACGGGAAAACTGACACATTTTCAAATTTGTTTTGCAACCACTGCCACTAACACCACAATCACTGTTTTCTATGTTACACTTCTGACAGCAATTTCCACAGCTCTCACGGCACTCCTAAGTTTCCTGGGTACCTTAGGTTTATAGTTATTCTAATCTAAATGTTAACCAAGCGAGAAGTGAGATGGGAAACTTTGAAGCTAAGCCATAATTCATTCTATACTCCTGTGATAAAGTTTAGAGATTTTATCAATTATTAACTGCTACTTTTTAAAGACATTTTACATAAAGAAATCTACTTACAGTTCTGAATAGTTGAGCTTGTTTATATTGTATAGAAATTCTTGGCCTTGACTCTGCTGCTTTGAATATGGGGGAAGCAATCCACCTGGACCAATGACACAACGGGGAGGACGAATTCTTGCAGGCACCACTCTGTTTGAGCTGCATCAATGAAAATAACAAGTATAGATTATGTGCAAGCATGTACTGATTCAATATGATTCTTGCAAATTTAAATAAGATGCATTACCTGCGACTGGTGTCCCGTATAGCACTAGCTGCTTCAGAAGCAAGATCTAGCACACCAACCACAGGCTTTGTTACTGTTCCAACAAGACCCTTGCCAAGACCTGATATGAGACCCTGTAACAATGATGACGTTATGTTCACATCTTGTCAATATGAAATAGACATTCTTATAACATGATAACATTTTAGCACCTCATTGGTTTTAATTCAATGGCAATATCAACAGAAGTTGGTATCACTGTATTAATTACTGTAATTGCTATCCATAAGCCTAATGCAATGAATGTACGAGGGTCGGCTGATAAGTCCTGGGCCTCACACAGAGATGGCACCACTAGGCCAGTTAGACGGTTGCATTGTATAGTTTCACTCTAGACTAGCTTGTATCCATAGTTACAGGTCAATAGCTTGTTTAGTTTTTGAATGACAGCATTTTAAACAAGACAACTTTAGAGTTTTCACGAAAATAGAGGATTTGGAAAAGCGAGCAGTGATTAAATACTTCCATTTGAAAGGCTTAACACCTAAACAAATCAAGGAGGAAATGGACAGAACATTGAAAGACTCTGCCCCTTCATATTCAATGATTAAAAGGTGGGTTGCAGAGTTTAAAATGGGACATACGAGCACTAGTGGTGATCCACGCTCTGGACGCCCTGTGGAAGTCACAACTCTAGAGATGATTGAAAAAATTCATCATTTAGTACTGGAAGACTGCAGATTAAAGTTGTTTGAGATATCAGAGGGCTGTAAACATATCAAAAGAACATGCAGTAATATTTTAAGTAATGTTTTGGGCTCACACAAGGTCTGTGCGAGGTGGGTGCCGCATTTGTTGACACCTGATCAAAAATTGCATAGAAAAACTGTTTCTGTTAAGAATGTGGAGCTCTACTGTAAAAAATCCCAATGAATTTTTGAGACGGCTTATTACCATGGATGAAACTTGGATACATCACTACACTCCAGAAAGTAAATCACAGTCAAAACAGTGGATTGCGCCAGGTGAACCAACTCCAAAAAAGGCAAACTCAATTTTGTCAGCTAACAAGGTTATGGCAAGTGTTTTCTGGGATGCACAGGGAATTATTTTTATTGATTACTTGGAAAACGGTAAAAGTATCACTGGTGACTACTACTCAAGCTTACAGCAACGTTTGAGTGATGAGGTGAAAAGACAAAGATCTCATTTGGTACAAAAAAAAAAAATGTTGTTTCATCACGACAATACTCAGGCCCATCGTTCAGTCATTGCAATGGGGAAAATTGGCAAATTAAAGTTTGAATTGCTTGAACATCCACCCTATTCGCCAGATCTAGCACACATGACTACCACCTGTTCCCTAATCTCAAAAAATTTCATGGAGAACGAAAATTTCACAGCAACGAGGAAGTCATTGATGCGGTAAACAGCTATTCCGACGACCTTGATAAATTGCACTACAGAAATGGTTTAATTAAATTAGAACACCAGTATGACAAATGTATTAACCTTTCTGGAGATTATGTTGAGAAATAAAAAAAAAAAAATTTTTTTTTAAATGTTGTTTTCATTGAGAGGCCCGGGATTTATCAGCCGATCCTTGTAATAACTGAATTTCCAGTGTTATTTAAATTCCACATGAGAGTTTATGCTATACATCTACAAACAAAATTAAAAACTATTTCTTCATCTAAAAATTTGTAATTTTGAAATTAAAGATCAGCTGACAGTTGAACTAAGCAGGGAAATAGAAGCATTAATAAGAAGCTTATAAAAGAAAGTATTTTTCTGTTGGTTATTAGCCTTATATGAAGTTTGATTATTTGTGCATATAAATACTGTAGCAGCTTTTCCTTTTATTTAATGAAGGATTTTCTTTGATGAATGTGCATTCAATGCATCTGATATGAGGGTCACTCTAAAAGTTTCAAGAATGAACGTGATAAATTTTTAAATGTTTAGATCTAATCATTACATCTTTTCAAATTATTCACCATTGCATTATATCTTTTCAGACCACTTTTTAAATGCTGAATGCCATTCTTCGGAGAGAGTGCAAATGCATTCTTCCTAAGCAGCTACTGCAGCTTTAGGTGCTTCAAATTGTTGACCTCAAACGTTTTCTTTTATTTTGGAGAATAGAAATGGGGGCCATATCTGGACTGTAGGGAGGCTGGGACAAATATTTGACTTCTGCAGAAATTGGGTTGTTTCTAGCGCAGTGTGGGCAAAGGTGCTGTCATGGTACAACAAAATTCCATGCAGACCAGTCTCAGGATGTCTTGTTCTCAGTTCATTGAAGACTTGCGGCAGACATTTTGTGGTGTACCATCTGGCAGTGACAGTCTTTTGTCCCTCAAGTAGAACTGTCACAATGCGGTCACTGCTGAGAACAATAAACAGATCATATTCTTGCCACACTTCTTGCTCCAATCAATTTTGTTAGGGGAACCTGTCCTAGGAAGACCCAGATGGATGCTTGTTAGTTTTTGAATCATACCAGTATATCCTGCTTTTGTCACCTGTTACAATGTTGAATATGTTTCTGGATCTTCCCCCATCAAATCTTTCCATAAATTCTGGTACCATTGCACACATGCCTGTTTCTGCTCATTTGTGTAGTGGTGGGAGACCAAACAACTGCAGAGCTTCCTGAATCTGATAATATGTGCAACAATGATCTTCATGCAAAATGCGCTTTGCTTTCATCACATTTTTAACCATTGTTGCTGCAGCCTGCTATTCTGCATGGTCTTCACTTTTGAGGGAATCCCTTCCTCTTTTAAACTATGCAAACCATCAATAAATGTGGACGGCAAAGAGCTGAAGTGGGTATTGTTATGGTTGACAGCCATTACTTGTTGAATGAGTTACCATGGCAGTGCAAAAAGACTATATATAGGGCTGCCATGGATAGGGAAGACATTCTTGTTGGCATCTCTCTAATATGTGTTGCATCTCCACGTGAATTTGATCCGCGACTGGGGAAAGCAATTTTTGCATATGAGTTTAGAAGAATCATCGGCAGTGAAAAGCATTGTAAAACACTGCAAAATGTGTTATTAATGTGGAAAAAGTGATTATTTTTGTATTATTCCAAAAAGTAAGAATAAATTCAGAAAGCTTTGAGAGTATGCATTCTTATTTAAAATTTTCTTTCCTGTATCGTGACCTGACATAAGAAAACAGATCTCATAGCTCAGGCATTTCAGAATCCATCACACAACTAAAAATTTGATGCAGAAATGGTAGACGTACATCGAGAGTGATACATAGCAGAGGTATATTCAGAACTTCAAGAGAGGTGAGTACCCTAAGCTAAAGTATATCCCAGCGGCTGCCAACCATAACAATGCCCATTTCATTTGGTGCCCACCTAAGGGGCTGGATAAAGGGAAACGAACATGCTGAGAAAATAAAAAACAAAAACATCCAGATTGATCTGAGAAGAAGACAGCTACAGTCTGAAGAGGTTTCCAATAAGCAGATGACAACACGGCATCAGAACTACGGTGTGCAGCAATGAGAGGAGAATGCAAACCCAGGACATCAAAACTTCAGAGCTTGCAAGTGAAGAATGATGGCGAGAAAACCGGTGACAAATGAAAAAAGAAGACAGCAAAAAGTAGGAAATCAAATTTAATTATTTTTGTTCATGCTTTTAAGAAGTGGAAAGAAAGTAGAAAAAATCCAAAATGAGTTTAGAATAAGTAGACATAGAAATGAGGGAAGTAGAGGTAGAGTAAACTGTAGGTGAAAGGGAAAGTACAGTAGAAAGGAGAGAGAAGTAGAAGTAGCTAGATGTGAATTATCTTTGATAGATCTATATAAAGTCATGGCAGAAATGAAACAGGATTTGAAACAAGACTTAGGTCAGAAGCTAGATCACAGTAGAAAATAAATAGAGCAGAAACTAGATCAAGGTAGAAAAGAAACAGTACAGGGTATAGAAGAACATAAAAGAAATATGGAGGCAATAAATAAAAATCTTAAGAGAAACAAAATAGAGGATCTAGGAAATAAAATGAATGATTTACAGTTAGAAATGAAAGAGAATAAGAAAATACTAGAAGATGAGATAGGCAAATGTAGAAATGAGATGAGAGAATGTCAGAGTAGTACA
The DNA here is from genome assembly GCA_030765065.1 of Deroplatys truncata. Taxonomy (NCBI): domain Eukaryota; kingdom Metazoa; phylum Arthropoda; class Insecta; order Mantodea; family Mantidae; genus Deroplatys; species Deroplatys truncata. The sequence continues at coordinate 32,782,554 of CM060988.1, read as the reverse complement.
GAAAATGAAGTATATTCAGAACTTCGAGACGGGTGAGTACCCTAGTACCACCAGCAACTGCCAACAATATCCACTTCAGAGCAGAAATCCCCAATACAGTCTTTCATGGCATTCTCTCTCCACCTAAAACTTTATAGCCATAGAAAATCATAGCACGGAAATGCTCTCGCTGAGATCCATCCTAGCGCATGGCATAACAAGACCTGCATGCACATACATGAAAGTGCTGACGTTGTACATTGTTGAAGCTCACCCAGGCTTGCACATGTTACTAGCTGAACTTCACTCTAATGCTAGGAAGATCTGCTTTGGCTTACCACAACTCATTGTTGACCATTCTTAAAAGTTTTAGTGACCCTTGCATTTAGCCTTTAATTTTCTTATCTTGCCTTTTTGTTTCTCAGCTAAGTATTCAAATATCTTAATGTTAGCACAGGAGTTGTATGTCAAGACAGAGATCCATGAGATGAGACCTGATGGTGGCACTAGACTTTTCAATTCTCATTTGATTCTAATCTATACATGTCTAGTGTAAAAGAACAATTAACATGTACAGTGGAATCTCGTTAGCACGTTCCTCATTAACACGTTTTCCCGTGTATTACGTTCAATTATAAAAGTCCCGGTACCAAATCATCAAATGTAATAAATAACATTTGCTTAGTGCGTTTTCCCAGTCCCGCTTACTACGTTTGAAGTTTGACATCCTCATTCACTGTTTTGGCCAATCCTTGATCGGTCCAGAGGGAGAAGGCGCTTCACATTCAAAGTTTGACGTCCTCATTGGCTACTTTGGTCAATCCTCGGTCACGGGGTGGATACCGGCAGCCAACCACATGCATGTATGTAAATATTTGTGTGACACGATTTGTGTGGGCGGGATAGAGAATGCTTTACCTTGACGTGGTAAACGCCAACGATAGTTTCTACTGTTGAGTGTTGACCAAACATACGTAGATCGTATTTTAACTTTTCATTTGCAATGAAAAAAATAAAGTGTAGTAAATAACCAATAGTGAAAAACTGAAAATCCCGGAAATAAATCACAATCCAAATATGAAACATGTGGATATAGTGCAGAAGTTAAACATTCCTCCGTCAACCTTAAACGCAATTGTTAGCAAACCTAAATTGATTAAAACTGCTTTTAAAGAAGGGAAAAATGCAAAAACAAAACTTTCCTCTTGGAAAATAGGATCAGAACGAAATTTGTTGCATGGAAACAATTACCGTTTTCAAATTGTATTGAATACGCCAAATATGCATTTGCCTATTGTACTCTTAACATGAAGCACGCTCATAATTGTTTTTTTTTCTTTTTTAACGGAAATTGTTATCACATGTGTAATAAAACGCACAGCAAGGCCACTCTTGTCGCTTCCATAATTCGCAATTTATTTTCTCAAAAACACTCATAACCTCAAAAATCCAAGTTGACCAACATAAAAGCTTGAATTATTTATTTTCAGGCTTTGTGTATCCAAATCCATTTGAACACATATTGAATTCAACACGGATTGTACTCAAAATCAATTTCAATTACCCATGGAGACGTAGTAATTATTAGATTTTATTACATAACTATGTTCTTAAATTGCATATTTTGCATTTTCATTAACACGTTTTCCTGCCTATGACGTCCAAATCCTTAGGTCCCTGCAAAAACGTGCTAACGAGATTCTACTGTATAAGCATGTGAGTTATTGAGATACCAGCCTGCTGCTTTTGTGGATTGATCCTGAGTGTCTGTAGATTATCATATGAACCTGTACAACATTACAAACTCAAGGCTTTCCTGTTGCAATGCAAGTGGCACTGAAGATCTGGGTTCGATCCCTGATACTGGCATGATATTTTTTGCATGAGAGGTCTAGAGTAGAATGCACTTACTTTTATGAGGTCTTTGGGGATCTACTTGCATGAGCAGTTTACTATTTCAAAATCTGCACATTAGTGGTGGAGGAAACCTAATAAACTGACTTACACTCTTGTTTATTTATTACATATAATTCCTGATTACTGCTTAAAGTAATCTGTACTGCAACAATTTTTACTTCCCTAATGCTTTAGAAAATAAGAAAATAAGATTTATTAAGAACCATATTCACCTGAAATCCTTCATTGTAAGCTCCCTCGTAGGTTTGCTTGAAAATGCTGGTCGCACCACCTAGTATCCCAAAGCCTAAACCTTTGAAACCTGCTACCAAATGATCTGCACTGTTTCCCATTGGCACTTTACGGATGCGCTGTCTTGCTTCCTCATGCTCCTCATCCATTATTACTCTTCCCAGTCCATCAGACAGAGATTCTAAGGATAAAACATGCGAAGTTGGTAAATAACACAACTTCATTCTATGTCAATACAACAGAATGCATGGAAACAAACTTGTAAAATATACTTATGTTAAAAATCCTACATTAAACTATAAACGTTAGTATATGTTGACAATCTGGTAACCTGATCAGGCTGCTTTAATTCACTCCATTTAGTGCAATGTTACTTGTACACTCGTACTGCATTACAAAATTACTGTATCATTACCCTTTCAAACTTAATACAATATGAGCTGTAATTAATTGTCTGTTATGCTGATAGGTAAATTATATACAGTTCAACTTGGAAAATTCAAATTCTTCATTGGCTTTCTTTTGATCCTTTGATATGTTTGTATGGTACTGCCATTTGCTATTTTGCTACAAACTAATTCTTCTGGAATCTTGACTGAATCATAAGTTTGTTGAAATGCTTCAATTCATAATGCAACAAGGTCAGAGCTTTTAAATGTGCCTGCTCAGATAACCAGAGACCAACTATTGAATGTAGGTACTACTGATACCTATGTCATCTATGGAGATTGGTGGTAACCATTGTAAAAATGGTGTCTCTATTTGAAATTCTGATGAAATATAATGCAAAGCTCTTCTTGCCTTTGCCTTTGCCTTGTTTTACGAAAACAGCAAAAATTGCATTATTTGTGTAACCACACAATTTGCATTATCACAAATGCAAAAAAAATAAAGGTTCCTTCTACAAATGAGCTAATGCGAAATATCGGCCGAAGTTGTGAACAAGAGAGAAGACAGTATGTTATCTAATGAATAATTGTCAAAGGTTCCAAAAACACCAGTTCTTACTTCTGCAGAGGACAAAGACCATATCATTCAAGTGTGATGCTACTAGAAGAAAACCAAACACAAGTGATTTTCACACTTTCATTAAATTGAAAGAATTTGCTACCATAAAAACACTAAAATCAACAATAGAACTAAGATAATTTCCAAAAGGTGTAAATGAATTTACTTTGGTGTAAAAATACATACTTTGTTTTCTCTTTAGACTTTATTTTGCTATTACCTATAAAGCTTCTACAGTTTGAAGTTTTGGATAGTTCAAAGTTTTCATGTGATCACCTCAGCTTTGAATTAATAAGCTCCAATGTATTAAGTTTCATACTTTGTATTTTTAGACACTATTATATCTTTTGACAAAATCCTCATGCTCTGAAGCAGAAAATGAAAATGATAAACATATTACTTAAAGTGAGGGACATGTTTTATTGGTTAATTTTTTAAAGAATTTGCATTTAATTTTGAAATTTTTGCATTCTCATGTAAATAATACTACAAAATTTCACAATAATGTTGCAAAATAAACAAATAAATATATGCATGGTTCATATAATAATCTACTTTGAAATTCATTTGCACAAAAAAGATTAACTTATACAATACAAATATTTTATTACCATAAAATTGAATTATTAATAGAACCAGTAGTTTATACAAGGTTTAACAGAGATGCAAGTTATTTTGAAAGGATATTAAAGTTTGGTAGGAAACATTAAATTAAATGTTATTTAGCCCAACTGTTTATTCCATGACACCAAATTGCAACATACAAGTTATAATGTTTTCATGGCATTGAAGATCTCGTCAGTAACTACTAAATTATAGTGCGAAAAGAATCTTTAATTGTCCACATTTCATGGTAGTCATAAGACTTGAACATATATCTCACAAAGTCTATGAAATTGGTTACTCTTAGCTTTAAATGTCAACAGAGCATGCAGTACATTAGTATTATTACTAACCATTACAATTTTTGGACAGTTGGAGAATTCAATATAATGTAAAAATACATAATATTAAAAAATCTGATGTGTTACACTCAAATGACTTTCTCTACTCTTGTACAAACTATTTTTACAAACGCTTATTCTCCACCTACTTCATGTTATTCCAGATAAACATTTGCAGACTCTATCTTATTGCTAATTTTCTTGTAGATGTAAGGGGAATATATATTTATAAGGGCAACATAGAAATACAGTAGCCTTTAAGCACATACATATCTCTTAATAGCTGGTTGCTAGGTGCAGCACCATTCCCTTTTCCACAGATTAATACTCTTTGCATATCCAAGACAAAAAAATGAATAACGAATTCCCATTTGAGAAAATAAGTATTGAAAAATTTAAGGGAATAACAAGCAATATCTCGAAAATGGTTCACTCAACAAAACAAATGTATATGACATAAATTGTGTATTTTAACGCGGTCTACATTTTTTGTGTAGTAAACTTTTATTTATCTCTTATGGTTTACCAGTTATGCAAAAGTTGTTCACAATGAAGAATACTTTTGGAGACATTCCCAGAAAATTCAAGATATACATTTTATTTGTCATGAAAATATCTTAAACATATGATATTTTAATCAAAATCGTTTGAGCCATTTTTGAGAAAATTAAAGTAAATCTTCCATGTAAAGGATAATCTGGGGTGGGGGGATTTTCTTGAAAACCTTCGTGTCGCATCTCTGGAAGATACTGAACCTAAATACCAAGTTTGGTTTTTATCCGACTGTTCGTTTCTGAGTTATGCTGTTCACACGCACGTGCACGCACACGCACACACACACACACACACACACACACACAGACGGACATGTTTCCAAAAATGCTTTTTTTGGATTCAGGGGGTCTCAAAACATGTATTTCTGGTGAAATCTTGGTATCGAATTTTTGGGTGGAATACAATACTTCCCCTACTTACTATACGTAGTAGAGAAAGTAAAAAATACACTTGAATAAAGTGGAGTCAACCTAAACACTCTTACTAGCTTCACTACTTATTTTGCAGAACATGTATTGTGAGCATGAGCTGACATTGTCAGCTGGCTGTTGATTGTTGGATGAACTCTCGAGTTGTATTGTTGAAAGCCTGGGGTGTCCTCTGGTGTCCTATGGATGAAACTAAATAGAGGATTGTCTGCTTCTGGCAAATCAAAGTTCATGATGCAGTTTTCAAACTTCTTTTTGTTAATCTTCTCCCATATTTCAAGCTCTTTGGGTTTTGGGCTTGATTCAGCAACTGAATATTGTCTATTTCATGGTTTTGAGTCCAGAAATGAAAAGCAACTGCTGATTTGTCGGTCTGTTTAAACTTTATGCAATGCCGGTGTTCCTTGAAGTGGTGCCTATGTTCCTTTTTGTTTTTCCAATGTAAACCTTTTCGTAATTTTTCACATTCTTCAAGTGTATTTTATTAATTGCTTCACTGTGTGTAATTCCACCATTTTTTTTTTTTGTGATGCATATTATTATTTTCACTCTGAAATTCAGGTGGTTACTTAAACATAATCTTTACCAAACTGAGATTGATATCAAATTTTGCAATTAATTTTGATGACTCCAAAACAAAATTGAGTGCTTTGGTTACCTTTATATCGTCAGCATGTAGGTTTTGTAATTAATTTTTAAAATATGTCAATTTTTGTGTTTACTGTGCAAATAAAAGCTTTCGCGGGAAAACAAGAAATTCATGAAAATTTGCAAGAAATAGGTACAGTTTTATATCATCTACATTTATTGTGAAACATATAGATATTTTTAGTCAAAGTTGTAAAACATTTTTCATCTTTATTGATAACACAAAAACTCCGCTCTGCTTAAAGCCAAACTAACTCAGGCAAATGGCAATCAAGTTTAAGAACAGAGAATATCTTAATTTCTATATGTATACTAACTTTTATTTCAAGTCACTGCCCATTATGTGTCTAAACTTAGTTGTTTCATTTAGTTGCACTATGAAAAGTCAATACCTATACAACAGAGAAAGTCCAAAAATGTAGCTATAAAAGGCAGGTTTCCGCTGTGCACAGTTTTTATTGTATCTTAAGATTAAGATATACTTAAATAGCATTAAGAGAAAACTGAATTCATATGGACTGGGCTTGAGGTATATCAATGATGGATTTGTTTATTTTGTTTCTCAAGTTCAGAATTATTTAGTAACATCTTCTATAATTACCAAAAATTCTGTAGGTCTTTGCTGCAAAATTGCTTCATGTTTTGCCTTCCCAGCTCTGTAAATAAATTCTATTATAAACAATCAGTTTATAAAAATAGTAATTTTTAACATATTCATAAATAGCATAGATAGTAAGCTTTGTTTAGTAAAACTGCTATATTCAGAATAAAACTTTTAGAATTAATTTTAAAAAATGCTAATCAGTGTTTTGCATTCTAAACAACATTTGCCATGAGAAGTATTATTGTTTTCAAAAAATTTCATTTATAAACTTTCATTTATAAACAAACATAGCTGGAATAAGTAACACATCATACACACTAACTCAAATAAAAGTGAAACAGTAATACTATTTATGAATTTTGATTAAAACTTAAAGGCAAAATTTATACCTGTCACTTTGGCTGCTGAATTAGATAAGCCATGGGTTACATTCTGGAATAGAGCCTGGACATTTCCTTCAAAGAGAAGCCCAGACACACCCTCTGTGACATCATTCATGAAACCAAGAGGGCTTCCAAGAAAGTCCACAGAACCCAGAATAACAGCAGCTCGCCATTTCAGTTCCTAGTAAAAAGAAACATTAAGCATAATAAGTATACCATGCAGCTATGAATTTAAATTGCATTAAGAAAATACAGAACTAAAACTACAAGGTCATATTCATAGATGATCTTAGCGCAGATCAGCTAGCAACTTACAGTTTATTAAAGGAGCAGTTTGGTTTATAGCCGTGGGGCCAAATCCTGGCTCACTAACTGCATGCAGCTCTTCTAACATTCTCATGTGGCTCTTTAAAAATGATGGGGCTAAACTGAAAATTATTTAACTTTTCTGGCCTGGCAATTAAATTTTTATTCTCAAAAACTGCTTTAAAGCAGACAAAATGTTCCACGGTACTTTTCAAATTTCTTATAAACAGTTTCTCTACTTGTTGCTAGATATCAGCACAAAGCAGTAAAGACCTGTAGACCTCAGCAAAGCTGGTGCAGCCAGACATGATTACACCTACTACCCTTAGCTTGATTAAGTTTGCAAACATACAAAATGTTAGTTTCTAGTCAGTGCTGGGTCGCATAACAAGCGAACTCTGCAACTAAACGAGTTGAATACAGGGCTGTGAACTTAGTACTTGTGTCCTGCAATGTTGTCTAAAAGATGCAAATATGAAGAAGAAAAGAGATTATTCAAGAAGGACTGGGAAGAAGAGTTTACCTTTGTGGATAGAAATGGTAAGCGTGTCTTTTGTGCCGGTTAACACTGTCACAGTACAAGGCCAGCAACCTCAAGCGTCACCATGACACACATCACATGCTTTCAGGAACGACTTTCCTATTGAGGCAGGGTTTGTTTTGGCTTTTAATATCGCGAAGTTGACAAAACCCTGCACTGAAGGAGAGTTTCTTAAAAAACATATTACAGAAATTGTTTCTAATTTGGATCCTGAAAACAAAAGGTTGCAAAAAAAGATTTCTCAAAATCCCACTTTTAGGTACACAGTTGAAAGGTGAATTTCTCTCAAAAGCAGTGACATTTCTAAACAGTTTACAAAGTGGCTTAAATAATTGCTCAGCCTTAAGTCTGGCCCTGGTCAAATCTACAGACATCCAGATAAATCACTATTTGCCCTTTTTGTGCATTTCATATCAAATAACTTCAATGTGAAAGAAGAACTATTAGACCTTGTTGCATTAAAGGATACAACTTGAGGATGTGACATTAAGGAAGTTCTTGATAGTGCACTTAATAAAGCTTCTATATTGCGAGGGAAGATTGTTAGTATTGCTACAGATGGTGCTCCTGCTATGAGAAGTAATAAAAATGGGTTCTCAGGAGTTTTAAAAACTGACACATCCTATCCTGATTTCCTGCCTGTCCACTGCATTCTTCACAGGGAGCACCTGGCAGCTAAATTCTTTCAATATTAACATGTTATGGAGGTGGTGTTAAAAGATGTTAATGATATCCGCTCAAGTGCCAAAACCTAACAACAGTTCAAATCTTTTGTTCAAGAAATGGATAATGAAGAGTGGTCTGCTGATGTAACATGGTATTGTTTAGTAAGGTGGTTGTCAGTAAGCAATGCCATGCACAAATTTTTTCATTGTTACAAGCAATTGAACAATTCCTTAAAGAAGAAGGAATAAGTTTTCCTCAACTTGATGCCCAATGATTAACAGATATGGCTATTTTCACAGATGTTTTACATTTGCAGGAGTTAAACCTTGCATTACAAGGAAAAGGAAAGCTGATTTAGCACAGTGTTCAGCTTCGAAAACAAGGTTAAACTCTTTCAAAATGACATTGCAGCTAGAAGATTTGTTCATTTTGTTTGCATGAAAAAAGTTATTGCAGGTCTTCCTCAAGGAGAAGTGGAAACTGACAATTATGTATGCAAATTAAATGGCTTGATGCATGAAATGATTGAAAGATTTAGTGATCTCAGAGCTTTTTAAGTCTTCGTTTGCTTTTTGGAAAACCCCTTCCTTGTGGATGTCATGAAAAATGGCTGCCCCATATCAAATATGGATTCAGCTGCAGCAGCTGTAGAGCTGGAACTATTGGAGATTCAAGAGTACGAAGGATTAAAGCAGCTGAAAATAGTGGATGTGCAGTGGTTGAATTTTGGAAGCAGGTCACAGAACAGAAGTATCCAAATATAAAACAGTGAGTAGAAAGGCTGATTTCTATTTTTGGGACAACCTATCTGAGTGAGTCATTGTATTCAACAATGAAGTTCATTAAATCTAAGCATCAAGGAGTTCTAACTGAACTTGTGAGAACTGCCTTAACTGACCACTACCAGATTTCAAGCAATTAACCAGCAAAGCAGACAATAGAACAAGTTCATGTTAACAAAAAGTCATAATTTGTGGAAGTTATACAAATGTTTCATTAGAGTGCTACATTAATAGTGATGAGATGTAAGATTGTAGGTAATTATATCTCTATATCTGACCTTCAAAAAATTAACATTTAACCTTAATGCTGGTTTTTGTCCCAACTTGATGCACTGATGCAAGTATTCAAAGTGAGATCCTGGAGCTTTAATGGAATACAAATGGCATTGCTTATACTAATCACTGTCAGCCACATAACACAAAAAATGCACATTCAAATGTTAAAAGCATATAGGTAAAACACAACTGACTTTATTTAGTTTATATTTTGGAAATCATGTTAGTATCAGTTGTCAGAGAATTAGGGTTTCCATATTTACACCATGTAATACCAATACTTCTGCTATGTACAATTTCTTCATGGAATGAGAATTCCTTCTTACTACTTATTTACTTATGCATATAGAATGTTCCAATGAGCTGATGGCTCTAAGGAGGGACTGTCCTTTACAATGGAATACGGTGGCTAAGCTATAAATGGAAAACAAACAAACAAACAAACAAAGACTAGATTAAATTACTTTAAACCTAAGTATGCTATACTTGACAATCAATGGATATAATATGCAGGCTATTTTTGTTGTTATTATTAACTACTTGAAGTCCAATAGTATAATTACTATTAATTACTTTATGAAGCAGTAGTTGAGTCGAAGATGCTGTATGGAATAGATATTTGGGGAGTGACAAAGGGGTGGCTTAAGGTTAATCTAGTCCATAGAAATGTTATGTACAGAAATTCTGGGTCAACCCAAAAGCTCAAGGGGTATGGCACTGGCAGAGCTAGGAAGCATAGGAAGAAAGCTATAATAGTGGAAGAATTTTGAAATATTGTACAGATGTTTAAATCTAGATGACAGTAATATAATAAAAGAAGGCATACAGTTCCAAAAAGATGTTTTAGGAAGCGAAAGTTGGTTTGGGGAGATGGTAATGTGTTAGAAGAAATTGGCATGAAGAATATTTGGCTATTGGGTAAAAACAGCAGTGGATTTTGGAAAGAAATAAGAATGAGGGTGAAAGACATAGGTTCACTGACTTTGTATAAATCAGTTAAAAGAAATTTGGGGAGGGAAAAGTGTATGTATACATATTTCTAAAAAGGATAGGTTCAAATCCCAGCTATGGCATTGAATTTTTCAGTCATCTGATTCTACCAATTCAAAACAAGTTCAAAAGACTTAACTGTGTAAAAACTAGGTAAGAAATTGGTGCTGTATACATACTAACTTATGTGTTAAGTACGAGGCGTATTTTTAAAGTAAGTACCGTTATAATATTTTGCCGCTGCAAGCTCTGCAGTTGCGATTTTGAGCATTGTGATCACTTCCTCCATTCATTAGGAAGTCAGATGCAGCTGGGAGCAATCGTCACTTTGTGTTTTCCTGTTGTTAGCGCGTTTAAAAATGTTCAAAACAATCCAAAAATCGAACAATTGTGAAGTCAGATAAGTGATTCGGTTTTTGAAGCGAGAAATGTTATGCCAGCAAACGTTTATTGCCAACTGTGAAGTTTATGGGGGAAACAATAATGAGCGATGAAATGGTGAGAAAGTGGATTAGTTTGATGAAGGTCGTGAAAATGTGCATGATGAGCCGTGGAGTGGCCGACCATCTGTAATCATGGATGATTTGGTGCAAGCTGTAGAAGATAACATTTGCAAGGGCAGACTTTCACCATATCGGTGCTGTCTTCACATTTTCCACAAATTTCAAGGTCAGTCCTCTACATCATTGTGACAGAATCCTTAGGATTTCGGAAATTGTGCTCAAGACGAGTGCCCAAAAATCTTACAATGAGCACAAGAACAAGCAATCTGCCGCTGCACTGACTTTTCTCATGTGAAATAGAGGGAGATGATGACTTGCAAATGCACATTGTTACAGGTGATGATGCAAGGGTTTCTCACATAACTCCTGAATCAATGCAACAACCAAAGGAGTGGAGGCACACAACATCCCCCATGAAGAAGAAATTGAAACAGATGATATCCATTCGCAAGATCATGTGTATGGTTTTCTGGGACAGATAAGGTCTTTTGCTGGTTGAATTCTTGCCCAGTAATGCAACAATCAACAAAGATGTCTATTGTGAGGCACTACAAAAGCTCCATCGAGCATTACACAACAAGAAGTGTGGAATGCTTTCACGAGGAATCCTTTTGGTTCATGACAATGCCTGGCCACACGCGGCCAAACAAACTCAGGATCTGATTGCATCATTTGATTGAGAAAAAATTGATAAGGTTGCCAGGTTTTTAAGCTGAAAAAAAGGGAGATTTCAGAAATGTTTGACCCATTACCAAAACATGGTGGTGTTAAAATTTTTTTCTTATTTGATACTAGAAGATCTTTATGCTTAGATGAGTACAGAGTGAGAATTACGTTACAATATTTATTTATAAACATAACATTCAAACCATTGTGTAAATATTATGTACAATATAATTGCATTCTTTAAAAGCTTACATCAAACATAAAACCGTTACATGTATTGGGAATGTGATTTGCACTGATTCAGAAATTTGACATCAGTTTTTGGATACTTACAGAACTCTTTGCAAGTCATATTAAAATTTACAGTTATAAGCAATTCTGGTTTAATAAGTTCTGGGAACTCTTGTTTCATACATCTGTCCACTTATTGTTCATTAAGGAAAACTCTCTCTCTCTCTGTGTGAGCGTTAGAGCCTGGAATACTCATTACAAATTTCCAAATTTGGTATACTAATACCATTCTTCCTGCATTCACAAAACACACACACTCACTTCTGACAAGCATTGCCAGGATTATTATTCTTAAAATTCAACATTTCTTTAATACTGCAGAAGTCATCATCAAGGTCATCTTCATTTAATTCAAATTTAAAACATTTACGAATATCCTGCAATTCTTTGAATTCAATTCCCTTTAAGACAAAGAGGAATGATGATGATGAGATGGGGCTTAAGGGCGCTCAACTGCTAAGGTTATTAGCGCCCTTACAATGTATAAAATATAAAATCGAATAGTCAAAAAACTAAAAAACCACACACAAACCCACTTGGTCAAAAACACAACAGACCAAAAACTAAAATCATGGTCAATAAAAGAATAAAACAAAGTGTCAAGAACTGTAGAATGCAAGGGACATGAGCGCCTTATGTCCGTCGGGGAGAAGAGCCCCATTAAAACTGACAATATAAAATCTCAAAGCTAAAAGACGCTCAGTGCATCAAATGCGCCGATTAAAACCAATGTCACTTATAAAACGTAAAAGACATTCTACAGCATGCGCATCGTCTGCCAAAATGTTAGCTATGCCAACAGGTAGACCCACGCGAACGCGCAGTGGAGCTAAAACTTGACACTCTGTTAAAATGTGACGCACCGTTAAGGGCGCATCACACTGCTGATACAGTGGGACGGGTCACCACTGAGCAGGTATCTATGACTAAAAAGGCAATGTCCAATTCGTAAACGGGCTAAAAGTACCTCTTCCCGACGTGTAGAACGAGAAGAGGTACCCCAGACTAACGGGAGAGGTTTAACCTCCCGCAATTTGTTCCCCCGGAGGGCCGTCCACTCATCGCACCAAAGCGAGAGGATGCGGCGACGTAAAATAACACACGAATCTGACGAGAGAACAACAGAGGTAAAAAATCTGGGTAATAAAATCGCTGATTTGTCAGCGGCATCGGCAGGCACAAAGAGGAAGAAGATCATTAACAGGGACATTTTGCAATACACTGAAACTTTTGTTACATATGCATGCAAATTTTAATAAAATTCAATGAAACTATTTTTTACTCTTTTCTTATCTTTAGTCATGTCAAGAATCTTATGTGTTGCACTTCCAAAAAAATTGTCACTCTTTCTTTGTGGGATTTTATCTAGGAAACCCTTTACAGCAGTGAATGCTTCCATTATGGTTAAGTATGCATTTTCTAAATCTTTAGTAGTTTGGAGTAAAATATTGCCAACATGGGAGAAAAAGCAGAAATAAGAGTGAAGAATTGATCCTTTCTCTGAATTATCTTTAAAGTATTTCGTCAGAACTTTAGGGAAATTATCAACTCTTCTTAAATAACTACTAATGGCTTCTCAACTGCATAAAACCTATCCACAGCAGGTATGAGAGAAAGCCATGTAGTAGGTACATGCCTAAGTAGTTCAGACCATTCTAAGTCTACAAAAGTCAAAAAAAGGATGTACCTGCCACTAACCTGGCAACAATATTTTTACTTTCTCTACTACGTACAGTAAGTAGGGGAAGTATTGTATTCCACTCAAAAATTCGATACTGATATTTCACCGGAAATACATGTTTTGAGATCCCCTGAATCCAAAAAAAGCATTTTTGGAAACATGTCCGTGTGTGTGTCTGTCTGTGAACAGCATAACTCATAAACGAACAGTCGGATAAACACCAAACTTGGTATTTAGGTTCAGTATCTTCCAGAGATGCGACACGAAGGTTTTCAAGAAAATCCCCCCATCCCAAATTACCCTTTACATGGAACATTTTTCGAAAATTTTAATTTTCTCAAAAATGGCTCTAACAATTTTGATTAAAATATCATATGTTTAAGATATTTTCATGACAAATAATATGTATATCTTGAATTTTCTGGGAATGTCTCCAAAAGTATTCTTCATTGTGAACGACTTTTGCATAACTGGTAAACCATAAGAGATAGACAAACATTTACTACACAAAAATGTCGATCGCGTTAAAATACACAATTTATGTCATACACATTTTTTTTGTTGACTGAACCATTTTCGAGATATTGCTTGTTATTCCCTTAAATTTTTCAATACTTATTTTCTCAAATGGGAATTCGTTATTCATTTTTTTGTCTTGGATATGCAAAGAGTTATAATCTGTGGCAAAGGGAACGGTGCTGCACATAGCAACCAGCTATTAAGAGATATGTATGTGCTTAAAGGCTACTGTATTTCGATACTGCCCTTGTAAATATATATAAGCGTTTGTAAAAACAGTTTGTACAAGAGTAGAGAAAGTCATGTGAGTGTAACACATCAGATTTTTTTCAGGTAATTGCTGGTACTTTGTTTAGGTTTGGGCAAGTTGAAGGATTTTTCAGATAAGGAGTAGGCAGCATTGTTCTTTTCAATGGGGCCTTAACTTTATGGTCTTTCACGATGTTTACTTTATTAAATATTGACCGGTGTAAAATGGTTTGAATGTTTGTTAAAGCTTCTTTCTGGCAATTCTAAGTTCCCAGGATTTGAATTGTTTGGCAACTTTTCACAAAAGAAAATGGGTGAAAAGAGAGATCTGTAATTTTCTCAAGCATAAAATTATAAGCTAATACATAATACTGCAGCACTCTGAAACAATCACCATATAAAGGGCTTCAACAACTGTACAAGCAACTGCTTGGTTAGGAACTTGCAAACCATGGAATCAGTAAGTGTGAATTCACAATGTTTGACAACATGCTGTGTTTCTCAAAAATGCGTGCTTGAATTTTTACATGCAAAATGTTGTTACAGTTTTACTTTCTCTACCGCATACTTAGTACGTAGAGAAGGTATTGCATTCCATCCAAAAATTTGATACCAAGATTTCACTGGAATGTGTGTTTTGAGGCACCCTAAATTGAAAGAAAATGCATTTTTAGAAAAAGGTGTGTGCGTGCGTGTGTGCGTGCGTGTGTGAGTGTGCGTGCGTGTGTCTGTGAACAGCGTAACTCAAAGAGGAAAAGTTGGATAAATACCAAACTTGGTATTTAAGTTCAGTGTCTTCCAAAGATGTGATATGAAGATTTTCAAGAAAATTCCCCACCCCCAATTACACTTTACAAGGAGCATTTTTCCAAAGTTTTTTATATTTCTAATAAATGGTTCTAACAATTCTGATTAAAATGCCATATATTAAATATATTTGTATGTCAAATAAAATGAATAGCTTGAATTTCCTGGGAATAGCTTGTGTAGTCCTCTTGACTTGGAAGGAATATTGTATAATCTTGTATAACCGGTGAACATTAAGTGATAGATGAAAATGTACTACACAAAAAATGTAGAGCTCTTTAAAAGACAATTAATTTCAAATAACTTTTTTGTCGCATAAGCCATTTCTGAGATATTTGTTTTAATGGTTTGAATTCTTCAATACTTTGTCATTATTTTCAAGTCCTGTTGATTTTCAGATGTTTCTCGCAACATCATGGAAAGACTATGGAATTTTAAAGCCAGCATATATTGCCCAGTTCTTAAAGATCTGATTATCGCTGTTCCCTTTGTATCTGTAACAAAATGTGTAATATAGCTATTTCTGCAAAGGTTTATCTCCATTATAATGGAGTAGGTAGAAAAATAAGCTTTCATAAGAATAGTTTGCATACCTATTAATAAACAACAGACGGTAGAGAAAGTCATGTGAATGTAACACATCAGAAATTTTGTAATAAGGGCCTTCTTTCCAAGGTCATATGGTTTTACATCAAACTCTTCTTTAACAGCAGACCACTAGTTTTGATATACATAAATCAAGACTTGCAACAGTCCAAGCATTAAATGCTCCAGCCAACCTTAAATTTCAGTCTCGCTCCTCATTCAGGGAAAGGGCGCATGCACGCACACACACTTGATGCATCTGAAGTGTTCCATCCATCAGGTTTCTAAGTTCCTTTTTGTTTTTCCTAAACACCTTTGGTTGCTATATATACAACGTATCAAAAAAATGCCCTATTTTTGTTTCCTAAGATTTCGTCTTTTAATGGCAATGAAATCACATTCTGTTTACTGTATCTGTTATGGCATAGGATTTGGTCATAACTGCAAGTGTGCAGAGGGAGGTAATCTTAATTACCAACTGAGCATTTGTGGCTGGGCCTATCCTATGTTTTACACAAGTATGTCAGTAATATTTGCAACCACAAGTTTATGATGCTGCACACTTGCGTGTATGGGTAGTTTTTACTTTCTCTACTACGTATAGTAAGTTGGGGAAGTATTGTATTCCACCCAAAAATTTGATACCGAGATTTCACCGGAAATACATGTTTTGATACCCCTGAATCCAAAAAAAGCATTTTTGGAAACACGTCCGTGTGTGTGTCTGTCTGTGAACAGCATAACTCAGAAACGAACAGTCGGATAAACACCAAACTTGGTATTTAGGTTCAGCATCTTCCAAGGATGCGACACAAAGGTTTTCAAGAAAATCCCTCCACCCCAGATTACCCTTTACATGGAACATTTTTCGAAAATTTTAATTTTCTCAAAAATGGCTTTAACGATTTTGATTAAAATATCATAAGTTTAACATATTTTTATGACAAATAAAATGTATATCTTGAATTTCCTGGGAATGTCTCCAAAAGTATTCTTCATTGTGAACGACTTTTGCATAACTGGTAAACCATAAGAGATAGACAAACTTTTACTACACAAAAAATGTAGATCGCGTTAAAATACACAATTTATGTCATATGCATTTTTTTTGTTGAGTGAACCATTTTCGAGATATTACTTGTTATTTCCTTAAATTTTTCAATAGTTATTTTTTTCAAATGGGAATTCGTTATTCATTTTTACTTTCTCTACTACATATAGTAAGTGGGGGAAGTATTGTATTCCACCCAAAAATTCCATACCAAGATTTCATCGTAAATACATGTTTTGAGACCCCCTGAATCCAAAAAAAAGCATTTTTGGAAACATGTCCGTGTGTGTGTCTGTGTGTCTGTCTGTGTGTGTGTGTGTGTGTGTGTGTGTGTCTGTGAACAGCATAACTCAGAAACGAACAGTCGGATAAACACCAAACTTGGTATTTGGGTTCAGTATCTTCCAAGGATGTGACACGAAGGTTTTCAAGATAATCCCCCCACCCCAGAGTACCCTTTACATGGAAGATTTTTCGAAAATTTTAATTTTCTCAAAAATGGCTCTAACGATTTTGATTAAAATATCATATGTTTAAGATATTTTTATGACAAATAAAATGTATATCTTGAATTTCCTGGGAATGTCTCCAAAAGTATTCTTTATTGTGAACGACTTTTGCATAACTGGTAAACCATAAGAGATAGACAAAATTTTACTACACAAAAAATGTAGAGCACGTTAAAATACACAATTTATGTCATATACATTTTTTTTTGTTGAGTGAACCATTTTCGAGATATTGCTTGTTATTCCCTTAAATTTTTCAATAATTTTCTCAAATGGGAATTCGTTATTCATTTTTTTGTCTTGGATATGCAAAGAGTTATAATCTGTGGGAAAGGGAATGGTGCTGCACCTAGCAACCAGCTATTAAGAGATATGTATGTGCTTAAAGGCTACTGTTTTTCTATATTGTCCTTGTAAATATATTGTGACATACGAGTATTATTGCGTATGTGATCTGGCGGCATAGCGTTACCACGCTGAGTTGAGCGTGGGGTTTATTCAGTCGAGGCTAGTTACTGTTCGAGGCAAGTTGTTAGTGTGTGCGCGCTACCCATACCAACAGTATGGCATCCTCACCGACAGACAAGGAAACAAGGAGGTAATGTATCCCTTTACATCAATAAAACTACTAGCCATCCAGTTAGTTTAGTCATGGATTATTATAGTTGATATATCCCTTCCCTTATCCACACCATGGCATAATATTTCTGTTAGGAACTTTCTAATATTTTTTATAATTTCTCTCAGCTGCGTCCCCCATCTGACCTCGTATAACGTGAATTATTAACTTTAAGATCCTCTGTAACCTCATCGCTCTACCCCCCATTGAGCTAGTTTGTTAAGAGGTCACGACAATATATTCCCCTTACATCTACAAGAAAATTAGCAATAAGATAGAGTCTGCAAATGTTTATTTCAATTAACAAGAAGTAGATGGAGAATAAGCGTTTGTATAAATAGTTTGTACAGGAGTAGAGAAAGTCATGTTAGTGTAACACATCAGATTTTTTAAGAGTTGTTTGGCAATTTGTGAAGATGGTATCAAAGCAAACGCTGACAGATAGTGAAATAATGTTAATTTTCAGTGAATTCAGTGGAAATTCTTATTTTAAGTAGTTTGGCTTAGAAGTAGCCACCTCACAGCAGGTTGGGTACAACATGGCTCAAGTGACTCAGTGATGAGTCCCTGTATTCACAGGTACAACACCAGTACTTGCAGTGATAAGCCTTATCTCCATTCAAATGTGTTGCAAACTTTATCACACAAGGACAACCCGCTTAAGCGAACATGTAAGTGTGTAATACAATGTATAATGTATATAACTTTCAGCACATAAGACTGTTTTGCAACCAGCAGTTTAGTGAATTTTTTTCAAAATCAGCTTAAAGTCAGGTACACATATATGCCGAACTAGCTATAATGTGCATAAATAAGTGTAAAATAGCTTAGTATTTTCAATTTTAGAGCAATTTTTAAACTTTGATTTACCTATGCCCTTTAATGTTTCATCATTATGAAATTTTGGTTCTCTTTTAAGTCTATGTTTAAGTATTCAAATTATAACAGGTTTATTTTTAACTACATATTGTTCAGCACATATTGATTTAGTCTTCTTCAGTGGACAAAATTAATTCTACACAGGAAGGGTTAAATTTAGATTTATTCTTTTTTGTAGCTAGGTTAGGGTTACAGTATGCGAGTTATGGACGTATTCTAGTTTATACCATATTTTTACTTTCTCTACTACGTACAGTAAGTAGGGGAAGTATTGTATTCCAACCAAAAATTCGATACCGAGATTTCACCGGAAATATATGTTTTGAGACACCCTGAATCCAAAAAAAGCATTTTTGGAAACATGTCTGTGTGTGTGTTTGTGTGTCTGTGAAAAGCATAACTCAGAAACAAACAGTCGGATAAACACCAAACTTGGTATTTAGGTTCAGTATCTTCCACAGATGCGACACAAAGGTTTTCAAGAAAATCCCCCCACCCCAGATTACCCTTTACATGCAACATTTTTCGAAAATTTTTATTTTCTCAAAAATGGCTCTAACGATTTTGATTAAAATATCATATGTTTAAGATGTTTTCATGACAAATGAAATGTATATCTCGAATTTTCTGGGAATGTCACTTTTACATAGCTGGTAAACCATAAGAGATAGACAAAATTTTACTACACAAAAAAGTAGATCGCGTTAAAATACATAATTTATGTCATATACATTTTTTTTTTGTTGAGTGAACCATTTTCGAGATATTGCTTGTTATTCCCTTAAATTTTCCAATACTTATACTTTTTCTCAAATTCATTATTCATTTTTTTTTGTTCTGGTAATGGAAAGAAAATGGAATACTGCACATAGCAACCAGCTCTTAAAATATTTGATTATCGCTTAAAGCCTACCAATTCACCTTGCATCTAGAAGAAAATAAGCAATAAGATTAACATCTCAATATCTCGATTAACATGAAGCTATGCAGAATAAGCGTCTGTAAAAATAATTTGTACAAGAGTAGAGAAAGTCATGTGAGTGTAACACATCAGATTTGTTTTTAATACAAGACTATGATTCTTTCAAAGTATTCACCTTCAAACATCATGGACTGTCTTGCATTTGCAATATATGCTTTTTGAATAGTGCATACAAAGAAATAAGTTTCACACTTTATAAGTTTGAGTAGTGGAGAATGACTTTCTCCTTGAAAATGCAGAACTTTACTATCAAAGTGGTCAGTCTATTAGCTGGTTTCTGAGAGGTTAATTTTGTGTTGCTGAGTTAAGTGATTTGCAAACAAACTCGGCAAACCTTAAACAATATCTGAGGAATTATAAAAGTTCCATTTTTATTTACACAGTAAAAATACATATTGCATGATTTCATTGCTTAATCATGCATTGATAGCCAATAGCTGCATAGATATTGCTGGTACTCTCTTCCCTTCATAAGTTTCTGTTTAAGTTCATAACAAGAAACTGCAATTGAGTTTTATTTATGGATGCTCTTTAACTACTATGGTTCTTAGCGTCCCATTCTATATTGGGCATGAAAGACCGGAAATTTTGCTCAGAACCCTCTTATCAGGCTTGAGGTTCTTTTACGTGCCATAAATCTACAACATGGGACCATTGGCTTTACTTCCCTTCCGAAGGAAGCCAGCTAAGGATTTTTATGCCCAAAAAAATCCATCAATCTCCGCCGGGTTTGAACCCACGACCTCGGGAACTAGAGGCTAGCACAGTACCACTAGTCCACGGAGGACCACAAGTTCATAACAAGTTTTATGCATTAGAGATGCATAATGATTTTGCATTGAGCTAAACATCTAACCAATCAGATGTGGAGACAAAGAATTATTGTGGATGTGCACATAAGACAATTTGCAAATTTAAAAATCTCTTTAACTGCTAAGTACATCTTCGAATCATCATCATCATCATCATCATCATCTTTGTTGTCATCATCATTTCAATTTGCCTAAATTAATACAAAAATCACATGCAAGCCATTTCAAATTTTGTTTTAAAAATCTGATGTGTTACATTCATATGACTTTCTCTACCCTCTGCTGCTTATTAGTGGATACATAAATTACTCTTATGAAAGTTTATTTTCCTATCTCTTAATTTTTATCCAGATAAACTTTTCCGGAAATAGATGCATTACACATTTTCTTATACATACAAAGGGACTATGATAGTCAAATGTTTTAGAGCTGGATGCTATACACTGACCTTAAAATTTCATACTTTTTCCATGACATGAGAAACAACTGAAAACTGACAGGACTTTAAGAGAATAATTAAGTATTAAAGATTAAAAACAGAAGCATTATTAACAGTGAAGTATTCATCATGATGTAGATTGAGTGTGCCCCCAACACCAGATGGCAACAGGGTCAGAATCCGTAGGATGAGGAAGAAGAGGACACGGGGGAAAGCGACCCTTAGTCACCCAGTCGCTGATGATGAGGACGAATGCCCTCGAAAACGTTTCCTGTTTTATGTAACTTTTAATTAGTGAAGGTGAGTGTAAAAATGTGTGACTCAATCTACATCATAATTAAGTATTAAACCATTCAAACCATTAATAATGGATATCTTGGAAATGGCTCATGATACAAAAAGAAAAGATTGAAATAAACTGCGTGTTTTAAAGAGATCTACATTTTTTGTGTAGTATGTTTTCATCTATTACTTAAGGATTACCAGTTATACAAGATTATATAAATTCCCTTCCAAACAAAGAGGACTTTACAGGCTATTCCCAAAAAATTCAAGATATAAATTTTGTCATGTAAATATCTTTAATATATGGTATTTTAATCAAAATCATTACAGCACTTCTTCAGAAAATAAAAAATTTAGAAAAATGTAACATGTAAAAGGTAGTTTGGAGTGGGGAATTTTCTTGAAAATCTTTGTGTTGCATCTTTGGAAGGATACTGAACTTGAATACAAAGTTTGGTATTTATCCAAGATTTTGTTGCGTTAAGCTGTTCACATGCACACACATGCAGACCTTTTTCTAAAAATGCTTTACTTGGCTTCAGGGGGCCTCAAAACATGTATTGTTGGTGAAAATTCAATATTGAATTTTTGGCTTGAATGCAATACCTTTTCTACCCACTATGTACATGGTAGATAAAGTAAAAAATTAAGCTACTATTTCTTTAACGTGCCAAATTTTTAAATCAGGTTCTGGGAAAAGGGGGATTGTCTTGCATTTGGAATCTTCTTATATTCAGAGAAATCTGTGCTTTTCTTTCCCTAAATTGTTGTTTCTTAGTTATGCTGTTCCCTACCTCCCTCCCTCATTCTTTTTAAAAATGACTTTTGGTAAAACCTTGATATCAAGTTTTTTGGGTTGAGAAACAATGTTTCCTCTATCCAGCATAGCAATGTGGTAGAGAAAGTAAAAACTTCCAAGGAACAATATGTGTTTTTGGTATTCCAGACTAGTTGATATATTGATTTTGCCTTATTCCCCAATAAGGATAAAACCTCAGAGGAGCAAAAGGGGACACAGAAATAGACCGACGGAACAGATGATATGCATTAAATACATCGGATGGATAAATCTACAACAGTATTTTTGCATTAAATATCATGAAATTAACATGAAAGTAAAATTCCTAAATTATACCAATGAAGCACTTATGCCTTGCACTGTGCATGTGCGCGTGCGTGCGTGTGTGTGTGTGTGTAGATGTCGTTAAAGCACACAATTTATGCCATATACGTTTTTTTTGTCGAGTAAACCATTTCTGAGATATTCCTCGTTATTTGTTTGAATTTTCCAATACAGTAGACTCTTGTTTAACCAAATTTCAAGGGACCGAAAAATAGCCAATTTGGTTTAACAAAGTTTGAATTAACGAGGTTTTGTAAACATAGTGCCATATTATCTGAAAAGGCAAAATACAACTGTTGAGTTCACTCTCTCTCGTTATGCATACCAATGAATGAAGGTGTTGCACTTTCATGACATCTAAGAAAAAGTAAACATAACTGCTGTATACAATATATCTGGCATTTGTTTAATTAAGAAAGTATACTGTCAAATGCTTGTCGTAATTTTTTTTAAACTGGTACTATTTGCAACAATATTGTACTCATTGAATTAGCGAGTCATGTAATAGAACAAATAATAATCTTAAGAAACACTTTAAATGTACTGTTCTTTTAACACTAAGTTTTAATTGGAACACATGTTCTAGTTACAACTGTTATCCATTACACATTTAGTTCTATAATTTCAAAACATCATTGTTGTTTGGTGGACCGTTGGTCATAAAATTATAGCCTGTTTGAAGATACCACATCCAGGGCAGCTTGAAGTGCCATGGAGACATCAAATGTGGCAGCAAATCTCTCGGGAACAGAAATTGCAGCTGCAACTTCAGCGCGGGGTCGCCGTGTCGTATCTTCAGGTTCCTCCTCAGAAGGCGACAGTAAAGAATTATAATTTTCTTCTGCATCATCAGCAGATGAGTGGTTCTTCAGCAGCACAGGTGTTGTTGTCGACCTGCATCCATTCTTCCATAATGATGGTACAAGAGGGCACCAACCAGGTGTAAGCCTGTAGAAGAGCAGTATCAGAATCCACAGTTATATCCACATTATGAGTAAGTTCAGATGCTAGATGATTGGTTTCCTGCTCAGTTTCAGCAGCGTTCTCAGTTGCTGTCCAGGCCTTCTTAAAACAGTTAGTTATGGTGTCTGTTGTAACTTCATCCCAAGGAGCAGATATGTTGTGAATAGCTTGCAGTACATTCCAATGTGGAAATGTTTCTTGTAGTTCTATTGCACTGATGGCAACCTTAACCAGTCGACATCTGTAATTATGCTGCATTGAGGCGATTATTCCTTGATCCAATGGCTGCAGACGGCTCGTGGTGTTAGCTAGTAAGAAGACAACTTCTACGTTTGGAAGTTTCCGGGTCATCGAACTGATGTGCCGAGCAGTGGTCCAAAGTTAGCAAAATAAAACTCTTTCTCACAGCCATTTGTTGTTGAATCTTCAAGCCACTTTAGAAGAGAGATTTGGTCATCTCTTTATTGTTATTCTCGTACTGACTTGGCAGATTGAATAAGTTGACATTTTTAAAACAACGGGAGTTTTGTATTTTCCAATCACTAATGGTTTAAGCTTCTCAAAGTAGTCTGAATTACAACACAAGACTGTCAGTCTTTCCTTGCTGCATTTTCCTCCACGGCATTTTCAGCCCTTGGCATGTAGTGTTTTTCAGGCATCAAGTTATAGAAAACGCCTACTTCATCCATATCAAACACATTTCTTGGGTGATGATGAGAGAGCTTAGATTGAAACTCCCATGCCCACTCATTGGCATCTTCCTCGTTTACTCTATGTGCCTCCCCACAGACACTGACAGTACTCATTTTATGCCTCTTCTGCAAATGCCATAGCCATCCCTCAGAAGACACAAATCCAGAAATGCCTTCTTTCTTGGGGATTTCTCAAGCCTTTTCTTGAAGCATAGGGCCAGACGGTATAATTTGCTGTGAATGCATGTGTTGGAACCATTCAAACAGCGAATCCTCCAACTCTTCATGTTTCGCTGGTCTCATGCGTTTGCTATTGCCACTAAATGAACAGCTTGTCAGACTTGCCTCTATTTTCTTTTTTGAACTTATAATTGATGAGAGAGTAGTCTTCAGAATCTGAAAATGTTCTGCAACCTGTGTTTTGGTTTTCTCTCCACTATCGACCACATGTAAAGTTTGCTGTTTTTGTTTCAGTGTGAGAGCATTATGAGCACATTTCTCTTTCGTCGGCATAGCGAGTGATGGAGCAAAAGGAGACAAAAAAAAAATCACTGTTCACAAGCACAGACAAACAGCTCTCTGGATTGTTGCAAGTCACGCGCCGTGTGTGGTCTGCTGACCAACCCCCTCTTTCCCTGCCCTTGCATCATATACTGTGAAAGTGACACATAAGCAGCAAGTAAGCAATCGTGACATTGTTGAGAAATTACAGTACAGTATTGAGAAAAATTATATGGAATGTGTAATGGAAAATACCATAGTGCAGAGCACAACATACATATTCAGTTTAAATGAAGAATAACGTATGGAATATGTATTGAGGGGACCAAATTTTAGTTTGTAGTACGGATAATCCGAAATTCGGTTTAAGCGGCAGATTTTTCCATGTAATTCGGCAGGGACCGAGCAGCTACTATGAGTTAATTGAGTTTATGGTTTATCCGATTTTGAATTAGCGAGGGTCTACTGTACTAATACTTTTTCTCAAATGGAAATTCATTATTCGTTTCCTTATGTCCTGGACATGCAAAGAGAATGGAATGCTCCATAGAGCAACAAGCTCTTAAATATTTGACTATCACTTAAAGACTTCTATAATCCCGTTGTACCTACAAGAAAATTAGCAATAAGATAGATGTTTATCTCGATTAATACAAAGTAGTAATGGAGAATAAGCATTTGTAAAAATAGTTTGTACAAGTGTAGAGAAAGTCATGTGAGTGTAACATCAGAATTTTTTTCATACTTCCATCTTATTACTAAGTATTTAATTCTCTCTTAAGATACTAGATACAAAAAGCAACCTGACCTGCCAGTAAGTCTCCTTTCTATACTGTTGTTTTAATCTAAATATTAGACTTACATCTTTGAAGTGCTTGAGGATGGAGTGAACAAAGAACTTGCTGCTCTCAAATGCATGGTTTTTTATAAAAGGCTTGAGATCTACAGCAGCATCTTCAAACTTGATTAGCGTAAGTCCTAGCTTTCTTTTGATGGACTGCAATCTTGGAGGAAGCTTACTTGATGTCATCATGCTCAGACGCACCTGTAATCATATTGTTACAAATGAGAACACACAACTCACAGTTGAGCTGCCGAGTCACAACTAACAATTGAACTGCACTCGGCACTGTCCACTTTTATCTTTGTAACTTCTTGACTAACTGAACTCACTGGGCAGAGCAGCCCTTTATATAGGCTTCAGATACAAAGCAGAACATTAACGAAGGGAAAGTTACTAGAACTTGCCAGAACGAATCTTCTGGAGCAGTAATTATCCAAACTGCAGAGAAGTGGTACATAATGAGCTTGTTGCACGGCTATTGTTCTGAAAGGCCGGCCAGGTAGGTGAGCTGGGAATACATTTGCACAGCCAGCCCATAGGTAACTTCGCACACAATATTAACCTCTAATGCACTGGGATACAAGGGGTTAAAATACAACAGTTTTCTAATGCCACATATAAGACCTGAAATGCAGTCAAAGAAATTCAACCCAATTAAAGCCCATCTCAAAATGCTAATTGAAATTGCATTCTAAGGACCCTCCAGTTTCTGCATTATATGTCTTACTACAGTTAACTTTCAATTCCTGACATTAAAAATGCAAAATGTGCATAAATCATATGCTGTTTTTCACAAAATACTAGTAGTTCCAAGTATAAAATATGGGAAGCATATTTAAACATTTTTATTATGTATTATGAAACTACTTATAAGCAATAACAGAAACTCTTCAGAAAATGCACATATTTTCTGTTCTACATGTGATTTAGCAGCAAGAATTGGGAAAATGTTTCTTGTTATTCTGTTAATCTCCTATAAATCTGCTTAAAAATGTATACTTACCATAGTTAAATATGAACATTTCAGAAAATATAAAAGTAATATGCTCACTTAGAGAAATTAATATGAAACAGTTACAGTCATGCTTACATAGCTTTATTTATTGGAAAGCTATAGATATACTTTCAGTTTCATTGTTACTTGTAATCATTTCACCTCTATATGATACGAGTACACCCAGTAGCTGCTAATAAAGAGACTAAAAAACCATAATGTTATTAATATTGACATAGCTAAATGCTGAGATGTACATTGCAGTTCTGTTCTGCATCGTTACATGCCGTTTTCACTACCATTCCCATTATATCTGCAGTGGGGAGCCTCTGGAGTGGCCTAACATTCTTAAAGCTGGACCTTGAGTGGGTGCGGACACATCAGGTGATGGATAGCCAGGATCTACCCAGCAACGTCATTAACTACCGACACGTGGGACAAGCCTGCTTCTCAATAACCAATAGGAGACTGCGAACAGACTCACCAACCCCAGTGTTAAGCGACCTTGCCATAGGGGTGCATGGCACTGGGAGATGCATTGTTAACGGAGTCTCTGAGATACCTGATGACCTCTCAGAGTATTTAGTTTACCCAGGCATGCGGCTCTGACTGGGCAGTCCTGAAATATCCCTAGCTAAACGTGAGAACTACAGAGCTTACTAGTTATGCCAAACCAGAGAGCTCCTCAATAAGGGACTCCGAGAGAACAATAAAGTCAAGGTGCCTGGGATCTCGAAAGAGAACCCTGCCACCAAGACTATAGCAATGGAGACAGGAACTGTGACTGTGAAGTAGGCCGTCTCCAAAACTGGAGGTCTTATTTAGGGACTCTGGGAATAGTATAATTAAAAGTGGTGAGTGGCACCTTGAAAGCGGACCGTGCTCCCCAGAGTGAACAAATGGAAGTGGGAACTACGACTCCCAAAGATGTGGAGATGCAGGCCCCACCTCCAAAGAAAGATAGCAAAATGGACATTTTGAGGGAACTGAACAGAGGTCGGTACCCTAAAAGTCTAAGCCACTGTGTGGTGCAAGAAGATGAGGAAAACACTATTATTGCCTCGCAAGTTCTTTGTAGTAATGTAACGAGGCATAATTTGGACGTCATCATAATATAAGAACCCTGGTTTTGGCAGGGTAATATTATAGGACTAAATATAAAAGGTTTCATTACTTTCAGTACTTTGTCTGATATAAAATCCAGAGCATCATGTGCCCTGACAAGATCCAGTAACTCCTGGGCTCTGCCAGGCTTTTTTTCAAAAGACAGTCGGCAGTCTTAATGAGGTATGAGGAGGGCAGAATACTACGTCAGGTGGTAGTCTGCTCAGCCTATTTCCCTTATGACTCTAAGGAATCTCCTCCTCCTCCTCCTCCTCCTCCTCCTCCTCCTCCTCCTCCTCCTCCTCCTCCTCAAGAGTTCAGAAATCTTGTGCTTTATTGCAGGGACAGAAACCTCAACCTGTTGAGGTTGACTCCAATGCCCATCATAGCATTTGGGGTAGCACGAACATCAATGGAAGGGGGAATATACTGGTTGAGTATTTGAGCACAACAGATCTGGAGATCTTGAACAAAGGTGACATTCCAACTTTTGTGAGTTACCAAACGGTAGAGAATCTAGACTTGTTACTAGATTCCTTTGGGATTCTACAGGAAATCAAGGATTGGATGGCCCATTTGGAGCCTTCCCTATCCAACTATAGACATATTTAATTTGATCTTGAGGGATGAGGAAAGGGCCGCCATACAGGAACACTAGGAGGATCAATTGGGACTCCTTTAGAGGGGAACTGAGTGGTGGTCTTAAGAAGGGATCCCAGATGCGGAGGACCTGGAGTAGTACATGGAGTTTGTCACTGGCACTCTGGTCTCTGCTTATGCAAGAAATTGTCCCCTCATATATGAGGTTTGAGCTGAAGATAAACTAAGATGGAATTCCTTTTTAAGATCCATAAAAAAAAAGACATATAGGCTCCATAATACATATATGGTTAGTAAGTGTCGGGCAACCTGGGAATCCTATAAGGAATCTGTATAGTATCCTTATACCTATATAGTATCATGCTATACAGAAGCAGTTGAGTGCTGCTTGCTTGCAGAAATTGTTGGTCTCTGAGGTGGGGCTAGGTTGGCCTCGTTGGAAGACATCTCTGGTGCTATGATGCAGTGGGAGGGGGAGACCTTGAGGCTGGTGCTTGAGATCCACTTTCTGGGGACCTGCATAAAAGATCAAGAACCAACATTGTTTAGGGTACACAGGACTTCACGAGAAGGCTTGCTAGTGATCAACAGGATTGTTACTTTTAAAAATGTTAAGTGGGCCATTTTTTTCTTTTGAGCCCTATAAAAGCATGGGTGAGGATGGGGTCTTTCTGGCTCTTCTGCAGGAAGGCTGGGAGGTCTTTCTTCCCACCCGGTATAAATTTTTAGGGCCTAATTTAATATGAGGCATGTTTTTTGCCTCTGGAGGCAGGTCAAACTGGTGTTTATACCTAAACCAGGTAGATAATCTTACTGCAGGCCTAGGGATTTTCGTCCTATTAGTCTGACGTCGTTTTTTTTGAAGGCTCTGGAAAGACTGGTAAATAGATATTTGAGGGTTGGGGTACTGGTTAACACACCCATATACCCCCATCAGTATGCCTACTGGCCAGGTAATTCCACGGAAATGGCTCTGCATCAGCTCTTGGTGAGACTGGATAGGGTGCTGGACTGTGGAGAATTGGCCATGACAGTTTTCCTGGACATTGAAGGTGCCTTCAATCATATGACGTTAGGCACCATTAGGAAGTGTCTGGAGAGTAGAGGAGTCAGCCTGGACTGGATTATGACCACCTTGGAAGGCCCTCAGGCAGTGGTGACTCTGGGGAGTGAGTCCTTGAGGGCAACAGTGCCCCGGGGCTGCCTACAAGCGAAGTTTTGTCACCCACCACATGGTGTCTGGTGGTGGATCTGCTGAACAGACCCAACAGGGGAGGGATACATGCTCAAGGTTATGCTGATGACATATGCCTTGTAGCCAGTGGAAAATTCCGGAGTATTGTTTCAGAGCTCATACAGGACTCCCTAGAGGAATGATGCAGAGAAACAGACTATTCAGCTAATCCAGACAAGACTGAAATAATGATCTTCACAAGGAGGAATAGGCTGCCAGGTTTGGCAAAACACAATCTGTTTAGGAAGAAATTGAAACTTTCTGGAGCAGTTAAGTATTTAGGGGTTATTCTGGATGCTGGATTATACAGTAAAGAAGGCCTACAATGCTTTGTGAGCCTGCAGGAAATCTATAGGTGTAGTGCTGAGGTGGGGTACAAGATCTAAGTTGGTCAAATGGCTATACACCTCAGTTATAAGACCTTTGATATCTTATATGGTACTGGTTTGGTGGCCTGCCTCCTCTCTTGTGAAGGCAGCTGCTGGATTCACTGTAAAGATTGGTATGTATGTTAACAGAGGCGGATATCCCATAGTCTGCCTTAGTGATCTTGGTGAACCTTCCTCCTTTGCACTCTTTTGTGAAGGAGGTTGCTAGGATGAGTGCACATTGCCTCAGGACTGTAGGGGGGTAGTGCTTTAAGCTACCCTATAAAGGATGGTCACTGACCCTCTCTGAACATCAGCAGATGTGTCCCTATTACCCTGATGATAGGTAATCTGATGGGGACTAAATATAACTTAAACCTGTCTTATACAGTGGTTATACTTTCCAGGGAGGAGTGGGACCTAGAGGTGTGCTCTCTCCTGAAGACAGGGGGCCAGGACATGGTTTACAGATAGTTTCCGCCTCGAGGGCAGGGGCATGAGGTTCTAGAACTAGGCTTGTCATTCCCACTGGTTGTGTTGCTACAGTTTTTCAGGCTGAGGTATATGCAACCCTAGCCTATGCTATGCATATTCTTATTATGCCATGCAAACGAGTGGAAGTGTGTATCTGCTCGGATAGCATGGCAGCTTTGAAAGCCATTAGGGAGATTAAAACTACAACCAGATTGGTGTGGCAAAGCCATAGGATGTCTGATAGACTCTGTGCCAGCTGTCCAGTTACACTTCTTTGGGTTCCCGGGCATCCTGGTATTAGAGGAAATGAGATGGCAGACTCTTGCTAAGAGGGGATTTAGGGCTTGATTTTAATGCGTCTTAGCCATTCTGCAGTGCATTGTCTAGAACTGTCAAGTATGAGATAACCCAGCTTACGGCAGTGCTCATCTTGAAATCTGGAGTAACCAAACCATGCTTTTATATCAGGGCCCAACAAGAAAGTGAGTGAGTTTCTCCTGAATTTGACCAATTTATAAGTCCAGAGGAGTTGTGGGCTGTCTTACAGGCCACAACACTTTGTGCAGACATTTATACATAATGGGGTTTACATATAATCCTTTGTCAGAAATGTGTGAGAGATTTTGAGACCTCACAGCATATACTATGTGAATGTGATATATGCATAGATATGTATCCCTTAGGGTCTTTTTCAGAACCTCAGGACATAAGAAGGGTAGATATCAAGGATGTGGTCTATTTTATTTGGAGACTTGAGTAATGCCCAGGATAAGAGGCACTAAGGGCTCCAAGAGCCTGCGTACAGACCTCTTAAAGAGGTTACTCAGAATTCCTCATCATTCCCATTATCATGATGTGTTTAAAATGCTGCTAATGATGCATTTAAAATATTTGCTTATTATTGCATTGGTTTTAAACAATATATATTTCTGCTAATGTCGATCACATTTCTGAGGCAACTTTTCGATCCTGCTTATTTACCAACAGAATTAACTGCTAATCATTATATTTCCTGTAACATCTATACAATCAATAACTCTGAATCTATAATTCCTTCATGTTATCATTAGTCAGTTATGCAGAGGCTTTTTCAAAATTGTTGGTTTACTGCTATTTTGAAATCAGCAGTACCGACATCTATTTTTTCTTTTTTCCCCTCATTTGTATGCTGCCTTTAACATCATGCGCGCGCGCACGCACACACATACTCTCTCTCTCTCTCTCTCTCTCTCTCTCTCTCTCTCTCTCTCTCTCTCTCTTACATTTTCACTCATTCTTCCGGCTGTAAAGAGAATGGACTGCATTTTATTATTTTTTTATCTGTTTTGAGTTGGGACATTTTTGCTTAACACTACGAGTTACTTTGGAAACATACCTACCTAAACATTTTTGTATGAGAGGTACTCCCATCAGAAGCAATTTATAATTAAAACCAATTAAATTAAATGTGTATCATATATAAACTTGGGATATTTTGGAGCATTTAAAACCTTGAAACATTAAAAATCTTCTCTATTTCTTGTACAGAACTCCCAACTACTACTTCAGGATATGCTTTTAAAATAATCAGGGAAAGTTTAAGTGTATATATTTTTGCAATTATATGCCTAAGTTATTTAGAGTATGACAACTTAAAATTTGTCATCGAGCAGTGGATTTCGACTTAAGGGTTAAAAACTTAACCACATTTCACTATTATTGTAACCATCACAACTGCAAATAAAAGAGCAATTAAAGCACAAATTTAAAAAAAAGTTAAACTAATGGAACATTTCTTATGCAATAAATGCATAAGCACAGTGAAATGAAGAGCTGAAAATTTCAGATCTTAAGATGGAAAGGTGAATAAAAACTGAATACTATGCTAGGATTCAAATTAGTGACCTTTGGCTCTCCGTGCTGGCACTGATTCATCTTTGCACCTTAGTCACACATGTTAAATGCAAGTAATAATAATTTCTGTAAGTTTTGTACAAGTTATTTTAAAAGTATAGGGCACCATTTTAGGAATTAACCTGCCACATGCTGATGTAAAAAAATGTATTATAATATGGGTTCAGAAATAGTTGGTTTCAAGGTTAAAAGTAAATTATACTTATCAGAATATCTTTCTTCTGCAGATGGCTGCAGTTATCAGAAGATCTGATACACTCTTAGAGTTTGCAATTTT
The DNA here is from genome assembly GCA_030765065.1 of Deroplatys truncata. Classification (NCBI taxonomy): domain Eukaryota; kingdom Metazoa; phylum Arthropoda; class Insecta; order Mantodea; family Mantidae; genus Deroplatys; species Deroplatys truncata. Next base: position 32,750,352 of record CM060988.1, on the reverse strand, counting down.
GAGGAGAAGGATACACTTAGTGATATATGTGGTGATTTACACTGAGCAACACGAACTCAAATCCAGAGCAAGTAAATAAACACTCTATTTTTTTTAAATAGAGAGTTGAGGGTTGTTACACTACATCACTATGATATTCTTACTTGAACGCGTTTCGGGAGACGGCTTGTTCCCATCATCAGCATTTTCTCTCAACTGATTTTTGCCGGTTATCGTCTGGGGGATGTGTGTGGTTTGTGGTGCTGGTCTGATGAACCTCCAAAGGCTGTTGGGTGGCGGCAGTTCAAAATTCATTAGGTGATTCCTGTATTTGACAATATGTATTTTTTCCCAGATGTCCAATTCATTGCTGCTGTTGATCGGTTTTAAGAGTTTTATGTTTGGAGTGATATCATGGTTTGAAGACCAGAAATGATGTGCTACTGCTGATTTATCTTGCTGCTTTTGGTAAATGCATCTCATATGCTCTTTAAGTCTTATTTCAAGATTTCTTTTGGTTCTTCCTATGTATACCATGTTATATTCATTACAATCAATTTGATATATACCAGCTGATTTATCGTTGGGGATAGGATCTTTTGTTCTGTTGCATAGTAGTTTCTGTATATTGTGGTTATTCTGTGGAGACAGGGTGATGTTGTATTTTTTGAAAATCCTTTGAAATTTTTTAATGTGGTAGGGGAAAAAAAAAAATTATCAAATCTCTAAAGTCAAAACCTGTTGTATACACCAAAGCAGACAAAGGAAACACATTAGTGATATTAGACCAAGAAGATTATGAATCTAGAGTTATGCAATTACTACATAACCCAGAGAACATAGAAATCAGCAAAAATCCATTAAAAGAATGCACCAAGTCACTCCAGAACACATTGATAGAAACCAAAACATTAACAAAAGCCGAAAAATCCAGAATTAAACCAGATTTTCCCATCATACCTAGGTTATATGCACTACCAAAAATACACAAACTCGGCAACAAAATGAGGCCCATAGTGAATAACATAAACTCTCCCACATATAAACTAGCAAAATGGCTTTCAAATACCTTCAACTCCATGCCTATGTTCAAAAGTCTTAGCATAAAAAATTCTTTAGAATTAACCAGTCACCTTTCAAATATAAATATATCACCCACAGACATGATGGTATCATTTGATGTCACTGCACTCTTCCCAAGCATACCAAAAGAAGAATTATTACCACTCCTAGAAAATTGGATATTAAACAATGGCACACCTAGAGCACAAACAGAAGATTACCTGAAACTAACAAAATTATGTTTGGACCAGAATTTCTTTTCATTCCATCACAAAATCTTTAAACAAACCTCAGGACTAACTATGGGAAACCCCCTTTCACCGGGTTCATCACCATTTTTAGCAGAACTATATATGAGCCATTTTGAATCCCATATTACTAAATCTTTCCCACATCTATTCAAAACCTGGTATAGGTATGTAGATGATATTTTTGCTATTGTTCCAAAAAACAGAAGATGCTTTGAAGTTATTAAATTTACAAAAAAGATCTATAAAATTCACAATGGAAAAAGAAGAAAATGGCCAATTACCTTACCTAGACATCAGGATCATCAGAAATAATGCACACAACAAACTAACGTTCGGCATTTACAGAAAACCAACGCACACAGAAAAATATATTAAAAACAATAGCTACGATCCTACAAGCCACAAACATGCAATTTTAAATAGTATTACAAACAGGTTAGTACATATACCAATGGAGAAAGAGGAATACCAGAAAGAATACCAACACATTATCAACATAGCCACTATGAATGGATACCAGAAAAAAACAATAGATAAGAAGATAAAAAGGTTTGAAAGACAGAAATACATCCAACAAATGACTACGTTACTCAGACAACAAAAACCACAAACATATAGAAAATTCACTTATCACCCTTGGACACATCATAAATTTCAAAGGATTTTCAAAAAATACAACATCACCCTGTCTCCACAGAATAACCACAATATACAGAAACTACTATGCAACAGAACAAAAGATCCTATCCCCAACGATAAATCAGCTGGTATATATCAAATTGATTGTAATGAATGTAACCTGGTATACATAGGAAGAACCAAAAGAAATCTTGAAATAAGACTTAAAGAGCATATGAGATGCATTTACCAAAAGCAGCAAGATAAATCAGCAGTAGCACATCATTTCTGGTCTTCAAACCATGATATCACTCCAAACATAAAACTCTTAAAACCGATCAACAGCAGCAATGAATTGGACATCTGGGAAAAAATACATATTGTCAAACACAGGAATCACCTAATGAATTTCGAACTGCCGCCACCCAACAGCCTTTGGAGGTTCATCAGCACAGCACCAGAGAACACCACAAACCACACACATCCCCCAGACGATGACCGGCAAAAATCAGTTGAGAGAAAATGCTGACGATGGGAACAAGCCGTCTCCCGAAACGCGTTCAAGTAAGAATATCATAGTGATGTAGTGTAACAACCCTCAACTCTCTATTTTAAATTATGACACAACACTGTTACTAGCTTCTAAATCTTCAAAATTAGTGAAACACTCTATGTACAGCAAAGCCATGTAGGCTTGTTGTGTTTACCAGGGGAAGTATGCACAACAAAGAATGGAAGAAATTTGAACCTATCCATCTCCACCTGCATGAATATGGAAAATTTATCCTTCTGATGACACACACATGCAAAAACTTACACACATACACAGTTTCCTCATCAATAGATAGGTATAATCAGCAAATTGGTTGGCCTCTATGTTCACCTGATTGATTTTTACTTGCAAGGCCACTGATGCATTTGTCTCCAGTGCCCAAATATGAAAACCCTTCAGAGTCAAATTGTGGCAGATAGCGAGGTTACATGTAGTGTTACCAGACATGCGGGAAATTCTGGACATATTCTGCATTTTAACCTTCTCTCCAGCGACTGGAAGAATTTCTGAAATTTTACGAATGTACTAAATTTGTTATAAATTTACAATGCATTACTTTTAAATGGATCAGTGACTCTCATCTCTTCTTCCATCCACTTCACTCACTGGGGGATCAAACACAAGATTTCTAATCTCTCACAGTAGCAGCACTCTCTGTATGACGCAACTGACATCTTTATGTTGCACCAGAAACCCACTCACTAACATACAGTAGAATCTTGTTAGTACGTTTTTGCAGGAACCTAAGGATTTGGGCGTCATAGGTGGGAAAACGTGTTAACGAAAATGCAAAATCTGCAATTTAAGAACACAGTTATGTAATAAAAATCTAATAATTACTACGTCTCCATGGGCAATTTAAATCGATCTTGAGTACAATTTCATACTGAATACGATCCGCGTTTCCATGTTAAATTCAATATGTTTAAACGGATTTGGATACACAAAGCCCGAGAATAAATAAGTCAAGCTTTTATTTTGGTCAACTTGGATTTTGGTTATGAATGTTTTTGAGAAAATAAATTGCGAATTGTGGAAGCAACAATAGTGGCTTTGCTGTGTGTTTTATTACACATGTGATAACAATTTCCGCTAAAAAAGAAAACAAAATTATGAGCGTGCATCGTGTTACGAGTACTATAGACGATAGTATCTTTGGCGTATACAATACGATTTGAATACGGTAGGTGTTTCCATGCAACAAATTTCGTTCCGATCCTATTTTCCAAGAGGAAAGTTTTGTTTTCGAATTTTTCCCTTCTTTAAAAACAGTTTCAATCAATTTAGGTTTGCTAACAATTGTGTTTAAGGTAGACAGAGGAATGCTTAACTTCCGCACTATATCAACATGTTTTATATTTAGATTGTGATCTACATCAAGGATTTTCAGTTTTTCACTGTTGGTTATTTACTACACTTTCTTTTTTTTTTTCATTCCAAATGAAAAGTTAAAATACAATCTACGTATGTTTGGTCATCACTCAACATTAGAAACTATTGTTAGCATGATTTAGATTGAGTCACACTTTTTTACACTCACCTTCACTAATTAAAGTTACATAAAACAGGAAATGCTTTCGAGGGCATTCGTCCTCATCTTCAGCGACTGGGTGACTAAGGGTCGCTTTCTCCCATGTCCTCTTCTTCCTCATCCTGCAAATTCTGACCCTGTTGCCATCTGGTGTTGGGGGCACAAAGTTTTAACACACTGCTTACAGGCGGGATTTCAAAATTAATGACGTTGTTGCTGTTTTTGACGATGTGTATTTTTTCCCAGATGTTCAATTCTATTGGTGTGGTGAGGGGTTTTAACAACTTTATACTTTGGCCAATGTTAGCGTTTACCTCGCCAAGGTAAAGCATTCTCTATCCCGCCCACAGAAATCGTGTCACACAAATATTTACATACATGCATGTGATTGGCTGCCAATATCCACCCCGTGACCGTGGAGTGACCAAAGTAGCAAATGAGGACGTCAAACTATGAACGTGTTAAACAACTACTCCCACTGGACCGATCAAGGATTGGCCAAAACAGCGAATGAGGACATAGTAAACGGGACCGGAAAACGCACTAAGCAAACGTTATTTATTATATTTGGTGATTTGGTACCAGGACTTTTATAATTCAACGTAATACATGGGAAAGCGTGTTAATGAGGAACGTGCTAACGAGATTCCACTGTACTAACTCACTCACTTCCGAACATGCTGGCTTATATAGCTGCAGGAATTTTTCATAGAACATTCCAGAGTTAGCAATTCTGGTGTTTATGTTGAGCGACAGCGCTACTGCATCTACTTATCTCTCCAACTGGCCGGTATTAACCTCCCGATAAGCTTGGGCCATAAATGCTGCATCACAATATTTTATAAAAATATTTTATACTGTATACATTTAGTTGGAATTTTTACTTGGATGTTCAATTTGTCTAACATTCTACATTTTGGAACACTGTGTACTATTGACTAATTTTGAAGATTTAAAGCTAGTAACAGTGATGTGTCATAATTTAAAATAGAGAGTTGAGGGTTGTTACACTACATCACTATGATATTCTTACTTGAACCCGTTTCGGGAGACGGCTTGTTCCCATCGTCAGCATTTTCTCTCAACTGATTTTTGCCGGTCATCGTCTGGGGGATGTGTGTGGTTTGTGGTGTTCTCTGGTGCTGGGCTGATGAACCTCCAAAGGCTGTTGGGTGGCGGCAGTTCGAAATTCATTAGGTGATTCCTGTGTTTGACAATATGTATTTTTTCCCAGATGTCCAATGCATTGCTGCTGTTGATCGGTTTTAAGAGTTTTATGTTCGGAGTGGTTTCATGGTTTGAAGACCAGAAATGATGTGCTACTGCTGATTTATCTTGCTGCTTTTGGTAAATGCATCTCATATGCTCTTTAAGTCTTATTTCAAGATTTCTTTTGGTTCTTCCTATGTATACCAGGTTACATTCATTACAATCAATTTGATATATACCAGCTGATTTATCGTTGGGGATAGGATCTTTTGTTCTGTTGCATAGTAGTTTCTGTATATTGTGGTTATTCTGTGGAGACAGGGTGATGTTGTATTTTTTGAAAATCCTTTGAAATTTATGATGTGTCCAAGGGTGATAAGTGAATTTTCTATATGCTTGTGGTTTTTGTTGTCTGAGTAACGTAGTCATTTGTTGGATGTATTTCTGTCTTTCAAACCTTTTTATCTTCTTATCTATTGTTTTTTTCTGGTATCCATTCATAGTGGCTATGTTGATAATGTGTTGGTATTATTTCTGGTATTCCTCTTTCTCCATTGGTATATGTACTAACCTGTTTGTAATACTATTTAAAATTGCATGTTTGTGGCTTGTAGGATCGTAGCTATTGTTTTTAATATAGTTTTCTGTGTGCGTTGGTTTTCTGTAAATGCCGAACGTTAGTTTGTTGTGTGCATTATTTCTGATGATCCTGATGTCTAGGTAAGGTAATTGGCCATTTTCTTCTTTTTCCATTGTGAATTTTATAGATTTTTTTTGTAAATTTAATAATTTCAAAGCATCTTCTGAAAGTTTTTTTGGAACAATAGCAAAAATATCATCTACATACCTATACCAGGTTTTGAATAGATGTGGGAAAGATTTAGTAATATGGGATTCAAAATGGCTCATATATAGTTCTGCTAAAAATGGTGAAAGGGGGTTTCCCATAGTTAGACCTGAGGTTTGTTTAAAGATTTTGTGATGGAATAAAAAGAAATTCTGGTCCAGACATAATTTTGTTAGTTTCAGGTAATCTTCTGTTTGTGCTCTAGGTGTGCCATTGTTTAATATCCAATTTTCAAGTAAGAATATCATAGTGATGTAGTGTAACAACCCTCAACTCTCTATTTTAAAAAACTGTGTACTATATTTCATAAAAATAATCTGGTAACTCTAGTTATATGCATTGATCCAAGAATTTGGGATCATCTTTGTAAGGATGTGAAATATTGATATATGGCTTGTAGTCACGTAGGAGGTGGTCATTTTGAACATCTCCTTTAGGGAAACGTAAGAAGTTAAGTGCCTTAGATACACCTTCATAACTTAGAAGCCAAGCATTTCTAGACCTATGCTGTAATAAACTTTTCTTACTGTCTACATATGGGGAATACATTCCTGAAAGAAAGTCCACTATTTTTGTGAAAGCTTATATACAGACTACCTAGCATATGGCTACAAGTTCAGTAATAAAAGTAGTTGCAACAGTGAGTCACAGATGAGGTTATAATATACAGTTGAGTTTCAGTTGAAACTTACGGGATAGTATACAAAATACACAAGACAAGTTCCTTGCCTGTGTTTGCAGTAAAGAGCAAAGGCACAGAGAAGCAAAGTCAAATCCTGAAATACTATAGAATTTTTCAAGTTTGATTCACCTATTCATCTTTATCCCTCATACTATTAATGTGGGTGGTGGCGATGGCGGTGGTGATTTGTATAAATTCTAATATCTAAACTGATTTCAGATCTTAATGTTTAATACAAATCATAATCAGGATTAGGCCTGGAAAGTTTCCTTCTTCAATTATCATTTCATTTCTCATTCATCAGCTGTCCACTAACTGTGGTGTCAAATGTAGTAAGAACGGATGTTAATCACTATTCTATTTTATAGTCAGAAAATAAATTACTTTTTTTTTCATTAATCAATTGATTGCAAACGTACATTTCCTGGTTCCAGTTTTAGTAGGCCAAAGTAATATTTCTTGGCATGGATTGAAGTAACTTCTGTGAGTATTCGCTGCACCTCAAAATCGTTCTCTTCTACATCCTCTTCTTCTGGTGGAATGCGACTATACCCAGCAAACATGAAGAGTTTCAGCAGAAGTCTTTCCTCTATGTTTACTGTCAAATTCTTCATGGTAACTATTAGATGCTGAAACAAACAGAAATATTTAGTGAGGCTTTTTGGTTAGACATGGAATAAGCTATTCCTTATTAGGCTTCAGATCACAGTTGCATATCCAATAGGATTCAGTCTTTAAACAAAATTAAAACACCCTTTCTTACTTTTTATACTACTTAGCTATGATAAGCAGAGGAAGCATACATTCCGCACAAAAATTTCATATCAAGGTTTCACTGGAAATAGATGTTTTGGAGTCCCCTGACTAAAGGGGAGTAAGAAGCAAAAATCTGATGTGTTACACTCACATGACTTTCTCTACTCTTGTACAAACTATTTTTACAAGCGCTTCATGTCAATCGAGATATCGAGATGTTAATCTTATTGCTAATTTTCTTGTAGATACAAGGGGAATTGGCAGACTTTAAGCGATAGTCAAATATTTTAAGAGGTGGTTGCTATGTGGAATATTCCATTCTCTTTGCATTACCAGGACAAAAAAAAGTGAATAACAAATTTGAGAAAAAGTATAAGTATTGGAAACTTTAAGGGAATAAAAAGCAATATTTAAAAAATGGTTCACCCAACAAAAAAAATCTGATGTGTTACACTCACATGACTTTCTCTACTCTTGTACAAACTATTTTTACAAACGCTTATTCTCCATCTACTTCATGTTAATCGAGATAAACATTAGCAGAGTCTATCTTATTGCTAATTTTCTTGTAGATGTAAGGGGATAATATATTTACAAGGGCAATTTGGAAATACAGTAGCCATTAAGCACATACATATCTCTTAATAGCTGGTTGCTAGGTGCAGCACCATTCCCTTTCCCACAGATTAATACTCTTTGCATATCCAAGACAAAAAAATGAATAACGAATTCCCATTTGAGAAAATAAGTATTGAAAAATTTAAGGGAATAACAAGCAATATCTCGAAAATGGTTCACTCAACACAAAAAATGTATATGACATAAATTGTGTATTTTAACGCGATCTACAATTTTTGTGTAGTAAAATTTTGTCTATCTCTTATGGTTTACCAGTTATGCAAAAGTCGTCACAATGAAGAATACTTTTGGAGACATTCCCAGAAAATTCAAAATATACATTTTATTTGTCATAAAAATATCTTAAACATATGATATTTTAATCAAAATCGTTAGAGCCATTTTTGAGAAAATTAAAATTTTCGAAAAATCTTCCATGTAAAGGGTAATCTGGGGTGGGGGGGATTTTCTTGAAAAGCTTCGTGTCACATCCTTGGAAGATACTGAACCTAAATACCAAGTTTGGTGTTTATCCGACTGTTCGTTTTCTGAGTTATGCATGCACACGCACGCGCGCACGCACACGCACACACACACACGTTTCCAAAAATGCTTTTTTTGGATTCAGGGGGTCTCAAAACATATATTTCCGGTGATCTCGGTATCGAATTTTTGGGTGGAATACAATACTTCCCCTACTTACTATACGTAGTAGAGAAAGTAAAAATCTATATGACGTAAATTGTGTATTTTAATGCGATCTACATTTTTTGTGTAGTAAAATTTGTCTATCTCTTATGGTTTACCAGATATGCAAAAGTCGTTCACAATGAAGAATACTTTTGGAGACATTCCCAGAAAATTCGAGATATACATTTCATTTGTCATGAAAATATCTTAAACATATGATATTTTAATCAAAATTGTTAGAGCCATTTCTGAGAAAATTAAAATTTTCGAAAAATGTTCCATGTAAAGGGTAATCTGGGGTGGGGGATTTTCTTGAAAACCTTCGTGTCACATCTCTGGAAGATACTGAACCTAAATATCAAGTTTGGTGTTTATCTGACTGCTCGTTTCTGAGTTATGCTGTTCACACGCACGCACACACACACGCACGCATGCACGCACGCACACACACCATGGACATGTTTCCAAAAATGCTTTTTTTGGTTTCAGGGGGCCGCAAAACATGTATTTTCGGTGAAATCTCGGTTTCAAATTTTTGGGTGGAATACAATACTTCCCCTACTTACTATACATAGTAGAAAAAGTAAAAAGACAATTTTAGGAAATGGTCGGTATGTGTGTGTGTGAACAGCATAATTCAATAATGAAAAGTCTGTTAAATACCAACCTGGTATTGTTCAGCACCTTTAGATTAGGTCTGAAAATTGCAATGCAATTAAAATATATATAATGCCAGTGTGGAAAGAAATAAAAGAACCCATCAGTTATCAGGTAATTAAGGCAGGAGACTTTTTTGTAGCTCATTTGAAACCCAATTATAAAACAACAAAGGAATGCTATGCACTAGTTTTGGAGAAAAATGCAGCAGTAACAGTTGCCGTATGTGCATAGAAGTGGGAAGATGTGAATTTTGCCTCACTTGCCAGATGAGTCATATGAATCAGAATTTTGTAATGGTTAAAATTGTAAATTCACCCAAACTTGTGAATAGCAGAGGCAAATTTATTCAATTTGATTCCATTTATTCATCCTTTCAATCATTGTGTACAATGTACTTTGATAAAGGATATGTCAAGTTAATAAACATATTTGCAACACTATATACAATTATCAAATATTATACAATTAAGTATACAGCTAACATGCTACACAAACTTATATTTATTAAATTTTAACACTTGTCCACAATGTAAAAGCAGTGTTCCTGTAAGAAATGCTTCACCCTTGATTTAAATATATTATACTTTTTTTGACGCTTTTATAGAATTAGGGAGAGTGTTATAGATATCTATGATGGAACGCTGAACTTCCTTTTACATACGAGGGTGTGATCAAAAAGTTTCCGGAATGACGTCATAAATACTATACAACAGTTTGTTTTGTCTAATTTGCACTGTCACCCTTGAAGTAGTCTCCTTGGGAGTTGATACCTTGTCTCAGCACTTCTGCCACTGCTGGAAGCACCTCTGGAAGTACTCTTCTTTCAACATGTTCAGAGCCTTCTGCGATTCGCGATGGATGACATCAATGTCCTCAAAACAGTGTCCATTTTAAGTCGCAGGAAAAGTTAAAAGTCCGCTGGTGCTAAATCTGGAGAATAGACAGGATGGGGAACAGTATTCATCCTATTTTTATCCAAAAATTGGTGAACAGAAAGGGCTTTGTGCGCAGGCACATTGTCATGATGCAGGAAGCAGTCGCCACTCCTCCATTTCTCCAATCATTTGCATTGCACATTTTCCCTTAATCTTTGCAGCACTTGTTTGTAGAACACTTGATTCACTGTTTGACCCTGTGGCACAAATTCCTTATGTACAATGCCTTTAATGTGAAAAAACACAATCATCATTGACTTCACTTTGGATCAAACTTGTCTGCCATTTTTTGGGCACAGAGATGAAGGACTCTTCCATTGCGAAGATTGTTGCTTTGTTTCTGGATCGTACCCATAAATCCATGTTTCATCACCAGTAATAATTTTCTCCATAAACTGTGGATCATTTTGTAGCTGTTCTTTAAGATCTGTGCAGGCAATCACACAGCTTTCCTTTTGGTCATTTGAAAGCAGGCGGGGCACAAACTTGGCGGCAATTCTTCTCATGTCCAAATTGTCTTTCAAAATGCTTTGAACACTTCCAAAGGAGAGTCCTAATGAGTCAGAAAGTTCTCTTATTGTAATGTGCCATCATTTAAGACCATTTGCCTCACCTGATTGATATTTTCATTAGTTTTGCTGGAACGGGTTGCCCCAAATGATCTGCATCTTTAACTGATGTCACCCCACTTTTAAATTTTGAAAACCACTCAAATACTTGAGTTTGCCCATAACTTCCTCCCCATAAGCTGTTCTTAACTTTCATAGGCTTCTGTTGCAGTTTTACCAAGTTTAAAGCAAAATTTGATGTTCGTTCTTTGTTCTTCATAATCTGACATTTTTGCTATGCGGAAAAATCACAGCACATGCAAAATACATGTTTACTTCAGAGCGTCTACCTCGTCACTGCATGGTCACAGGAAATCACTTGACCTCTCATTTTTATCGGGAAGGAATGCTATATGTACAGTATGGGTAAGAATTAAAGAAATCTCAGCATCAGCATTGTTGTGAAGCCATTCCGGAAACTTTTTGATCACACCTCGTATATTTGTTCTGGAGAAAATTAAACGTATGTTATTCATATTTCTAGTGAGATTTATGTATATTATTGTTTGCTTGGAAATCATGACCATTTTTTTTGGTAATTCCAATATATACATACATGTCAATGGGAAGTATACCTAGCTTTTGAAATAGTGACATACGAGTTGGCTAATAGTTACAAAGATCTTAATAGGCCATATCAACTACATTTTAAAACTTTAGGTACGAGAAAGCTTTCCGCTACATAGGTGCAGCATTTGTTAACAATGGACCAAAATCACATTCCAAGAGTATTTAAACTTGTTTAAACATGATTCTAGTGATAACTAATGTTCTTTCACACAAGTTGATGTGTAGTACAAGGTTGGAAAGGTAGAATCAGACTGAAAAATTAAATGCCATAGCTAGGATTTGAAATACAGATGTTCCTGCTTCCACCTGATTGCTCTAATAAATGAGCTAATGACAGCACAACATTAAATGCAAGTCAGTTTGTTGGAGTAACCGGACAGAAACCAGAATAGCCATGGTTCAAATCCCAGTTATGCAATGAATTTTTCAGTCTGATTCTACCTTTCCATTATCTTAGTAAGTTTCTCCGATTTTTCAAAACAGTTCATCACTACATGCCAAAGACGAGGAGTAGTCCAAACAGTGGTTGGTAATATGTGAAAGTGCATCATAAAAGCAAAAAATGTTTACATCTGCCGGAAAAGCCACGACTACAGTTTTTTGGGTTTCTCATTGTGTGGTGCTCACAGGCTACCCACAGATGGCGCAGAACCATCATAGAGAAGTATTACGCTTTACTACTGGATCAACTGAGGATGCTATTCAGATTCAATGTCCACACCTTGCGACGTTATCTTTCATAATGATAATGCAACTTCATACATGTCTGGGATTGTTGCCATGATACTGCTTGACCTTTGTTTCCAAGTGCTTCTATTTCTGCAAATTCACTGGATTTGCTTCTAGCAATTAGTTTCTGTGTCTAAACCTGAAGAAATGGCTGAATGGATGAAGATAAACATCAAATGAGGTTGAAGCTGAACATTTATTTTGCAAATTGGAGAAATCTTATTTCACTGAAGGTATACAAAAGTGAAACGTTGCTGGTCTAAATGTATTCATGTACAATGATTTACAGGTAACAACTGACTGTCAGGAGGGGGTAGGGGAACATTTCCCTTAAATCTTGTAATTTCTCAGTTAGGCCGATATCTTTTGCAACTTCCCTTGTAACATTTTAAGTTATCATTGGTTCTCCCTCTGGAAACAACTGCATGTCGTCACTGATGTAAACTTGTTCATATTAGATTTTAAACAATTAGTCACACATATATGCAATTTCTCATTCATACCTCTTATACTCTGGGATAGCAACTCCTTCCTTCCTTCCTTCCTTCCTTCCTTCCTTCCTCCCTCCCTCCCTCCCTCCCTCCCTTTCTTTCTTTCTTTCTTCCTTTCTTTCTTTTATTTAAGCCTTGTTTTGCTATTTACATATAAAGATTTTTGATACTAAAATTACTACTTTAGGAAAGGATCTATCTATCAGATCAAATTTCATTTAGTCTTGAAGAAAATGTTTCATTAAGCTAATCTTACACACATATCAGATACATTTAATTATAACATAAATAATTCATTGTAACAAGGATTAATTTTTTTTGATCAAATATTTCATATATTTGCACATTAATTTTGTTAAAAATTACTAACTTTAGGGAAATAAATTAAAGTTTTTGGAACTTATTTATTAAGTTAAGAGCATATTGCAAGTTAATATATTAAGCAGCTGTATGTATTTGAACTAATACACAGGTACTAGTAAGCCACAATATAAGTACGTGCAGTGGGAAGAGGAAATAAACAGCTATGAAATAAGGGGCAGGGCAGTGGAAGGACAGTCAGGTAAAAAGTTAGTTAGAAGTTGCCTGTAAATACAGTACTGTTTTCATTGTTCAACTGTACATGCCCCCTATCGCCTTGAACCTCACACCCCTTTGATCCCTAGCCTTGATGACGTTTGCAGAGTTAACAAAAACAGTAGTGCCCTCCTCCAAGGGCACTCATATCGTGGCCAACAGTATATTAACTATTGTATACTGACCATGTGAACAATACAGCAGAAATACAATGAAAATCCATTTTTTTTCTATACCACATACATAAAGGTATTGCATTGCACCCAAAAATTTGATACCAAGATTTCATCAGAAATACACGTTTTGAGGCCCCTAAATCCAAATAAAGTATTTTTGGAAACACGATCAATTGTGTATGTGTCTGAACAGAATAACTCAAAAATGAGGTCAGATAAATACCAAACTTGGTATTTAAATTCAATATCTTCCAGATGCGACACAAACATTTTCAAGAAAATCCCCCTGCCCAAACTAACGTTTATATAGAACACTTTTCGAAATTTTTGATTTTATAAAAAATGGCTCTAAAGATTTTGATTAAAACACCATATACGAAAGATAATTACATGACAAATAAAATGTATATCTTGAATTTTCTGGGAATAGTCAGGGAGGAATTTTGTATAATCTTGTATAACTGGTAAATTTTAAGCGATAGATGAAAAAGTACTACACAAAAAATACAGATCTCTTTAAAACACACAATTTATTTCAAATAATTTTTTTGTGGCATATGCCATTTCTGAGATATCATCTGTTATTAAAGGTTTGAATTGTTCGTTATTTGGTCATTCTTTTAAAGTCCTGTCAACATTCGGTTGTTTCTTGCAATTGCATGGAAACAGTTGGATTTTAATGCCTGCGTATAGCATCCAGTTCTTAAACATTTGACTATCACTGTTCCCTTTGTATTCATAACAAAATGTGTAATGTAGCTATTTCTGGAAAGATTTATCGGGATTAAAATGAAGCAGATAGCAAAATAAACTTTAGTAAGAATAATTTGTACACTAATAAATGATAGAGGGTCGAGAGTCATATGTATCACATCAGATTTTTGGATTTTATGGCTATGCTACTGTAGGGATCAAGTACTACATTTCAAATGACCAAACAAGGAAAAGCATTCACATTCCTTTAAATGTCTACTCCGTAATAAGCTGTACAAGAGAAAAGCAAGCAAACTCAAAAGGCAACACAATGCATTTCTATGAAAAGTATTAAAATAAACGCATTTGTAAAATATTTGAGTCACATTTTTACACTCGCTATCCAGCTTCAACATGCAGCTGATGAGGGAAGTATGTCCTTTGAAATGTGTATGGAGAAACAGGAGTATGTAAAGCTGGGTGTTACAGAGTGTAAAAGTGGGACTCAAATATTTTATAAATTTATTCAAGTGCTTCACTGTGTTGATTACTTTAAATTAATTTGGATTTCAAATTGGATTCTGAGTGTTATTCCCCTGAACACTTGATGTATACATTGAGAAAAAAGATTTCCAAGCTGTCAAAATGTAAGTAATTTACAGGAAAATCAGTTTGTAGTTTTACCTCTGAGACCACACCTTAAAAAGGGTTTGAGAACTGGATATTCCTACTGGAACTAAAAAGTATGATGCTCAGAAAAATTTTCAATGAGATTTAAATAATTTTGTCTCAAAATTTGAAGATTTACATACAGAAAGGCTACATAAAAATCAAGCCCTCATTTACATAGCAATTTGAATAACAACTTCAGGGGAAAAAATGTTCATTATTCTCTAGAAACTTTTAAATTCTCTAAAAATTGGAAAGGTAGAATCAGATGACTGAAAAATTCAATGCCATAGCCGGGATTTGAACCACGGATCTCCCGGTCTCCGTCCGGTTGCTCTAACCACTGAGCTACCATGGCAACATGCCGACACGACATTAAATTCTCCAGCTGATTCGCTTTTTTCCTGGTAAACCACAAGGAGATCTCAAATTGTATTGAGATGCCATACCCCAATGGCGACTTACATTTATTGTAAGTACTTTAAGTTCCGGGCTTTATAGTTGCAACCACTATTAGGTCAATTAATGGAATTAATTGTTCTTTCACACAAGCCGTGTGTTGGACAGGGTTGGAAAGGTAGAATCAGATGACTGAAAAATTCAATGCCATAGCCGGGATTTGAACCACGGATCTCCCGGTCTCCGTCCGGTTGCTCTAACCACTGAGCTACCATGGCAACATGCCGACACGACATTAAATTCTCCAGCTGATTCGCATTTTTCCCGGTAAACCACAAGGAGATCTCAAATTGTATTGAGATGCCATACCCCAATGGCGACTTACATTTATTGTAAGTACTTTAAGTTCCGGGCTTTATAGTTGCAACCACTATTAGGTCAATTAATGGAATTAATTGTTCTTTCACACAAGCCGTGTGTTGGACATGTTGCCATGGTAGCTCAGTGGTTAAGAGCAACCGGACGGAGACCGGGAGATCCGTGGTTCAAATCCCGGCTATGGCATTGAATTTTTCAGTCATCTGATTCTACCTTTCCAACCCTGTCCAACACACGGCTTGTGTGAAAGAACAATTAATTCCATTAATTGACCTAATAGTGGTTGCAACTATAAAGCCTGGAACTTAAAGTACTTACAATAAATGTAAGTCGCCATTGGGGTATGGCATCTCAATACAATTTGAGATCTCCTTGTGGTTTACCGGGAAAAAAGCGAATCAGCTGGAGAATTTAATGTCGTGTCGGCATGTTGCCATGGTAGCTCAGTGGTTAGAGCAACCGGACGGAGACCGGGAGATCCGTGGTTCAAATCCCGGCTATGGCATTGAATTTTTCAGTCATCTGATTCTACCTTTCCAACCCTGTCCAACACACGGCTTGTGTGAAAGAACAATTAATTCTCTAAAAATTGTTATACCAAAATCTAGGGTTAAAAAACAAGAAAGAGGGAGGGAGGGAGGGAGAAAGAAAGGAAGGAAAGAAAGAAAACAAAGAGGAGGCCAAAATTTCAGCATTATGTTAGTTTAAGAGAAGATATCACTTTTTCTATTGCACAAAGGTAAAACCATATTAAAGTAAAAACTTACGAAAAATTTATCTTCTGATGCAAATATTTCAAAATCTTATGCATTTAGTCTATATATATATATATATACTCCTAAACGAATATACCAAAAATACATTTAATTACCTTATAATTCTCAACATTGGAATTAAGTGATGGACAGCGTTCCGCTGAGACGCAGAGAGCTGGTAAGCCACGTTGAACTTCTACATCCTTACTACGAATTGAAGGAGGTGTAACATATACCAGAACTGGAGTTGCTGCTTCAAATAACTGATTGTCACATTGTATGTCAGTGACTTCCAGGTCTAATATTTGCTGTGTACTCGTTGATAGGAACTCTGTAGTTATGCCCCGGAGGTGAACAAATAAGAGTTCTTCTGCCGGCTGTGATGAAACCACACTTACTCCCACGCCTCCAATTAGATATAGCTTAACCTGTGTGTGGAAAGTTTATATATACTTTGACATATCACACCAACACACTAATTATAATGTGCATTTTAGGTAAGTGCTCATATAATAGGATTCAGATTTTCTTTTCTTACCTGCAGATCTCTGGAATCTTGTGCTACTGTTCGTCGAGTGCCATTCCGGACTAATGGTGGTACGGTAGACATTATGTATCTTGGCTGAAATATGAATAATAAATAAATGGAGGCTGCTTCTGAAGTTATGGATTCTATAAAATACAGTGAATTGAAATGCTTACTGCAGTCTAAAACTGAGTCTGCAAATTAAAATTACTTTTACAAAAGCATTATTCCAGGCCGAGAATTCCCTTTAGGCCAATCACATCCTGGGAAACAGTCAAGGCAAATGATATAGCACAGAGTGTGTCATATAACCATAGCAGGGATACGTTTTCCAACTCTCTTCGTGTATAATCATTTGCACTTACGAGGGTGGTCTGAAAAGTTTCCGACCTAATAAAGATACAAGACATTTTTTCAGAATTTTTTTTTTTTTTTTTTATTTTTCAACATAGTCTCCTTGTAACTCTGCACACTTCTCCCAGCGATGTACCCATCTCTGTAACCTGTCCAAATAGTACTCAGCATTTTTCTCTGCAAAATAATTGTTCACGAAGGTGATTGCCTCTTCATTTAACGAAAATTTCTGTCCTCCGAGCGCAATTTTCAGATGAGGGAACAAAAAGAAGTCGCTTGGGGCTAGATCTGGTGAGTAAGGCAGATGGTCAAGCAGTTCAAACCGTAATTCGTGGATTTTCGCCATTGCAACCGCTGAGGTGTGAGACGGTGCATTGTCTTGGTGAAACAGGATTTTCTTTTTCTGCAAATGTGGCCGTTTTTCTGCAAGCTTGTCAAGTAATGATGCATAGTATGCTCCTGTAATGGTTTTTCCTTTTTGAAGATAATCGATTAAAATAACTCCATAACTATCCCAAAAAACAGTCGCCATCACTTTCCCAGCCAAAAAAACAGTTTTTGCTTTTTTTGGAGCCGCTTCCCCCTTTGCAGTCCACTGTTTGGACTGTATTTTTGTTTCGGGCGTATAATGGTATATTCAAGTTTCATCTACAGTAATTAATCGGCGCCAAAACTTGGATTTATTGCGCCAACAGAGCGTTGGAAATGTTCATTCGAACACGTTTTTGGTTAAACGCGAGCAAACACGGCACCCAATGCACGGACAGCTTTCTCATGTGTAAATGTTGATTTAATATGTGACAAACACGTTCTTTTGACATGTTCATAGCCTCTGCTATCTCTCTCACTTTAATTCGGTGGTCGTCTAGCACCATTTGGTGAACTTTGGCGATGCTTTCGTCGGTAGTTGCAATTTTGGACGTCCCGAACATTCATCGTCTCCCAAGCTCTTACGGCCACGTTTAAATTCAGTTGCCCAAACTTTCACTGTGGTAAATGATGGTGCAGAGTCCCCATACACAGAATCCAACTCATCTTTGATTTGCGTAGGCGTATTGCCTTTCAAAAACAAATATTTAATGACAGCTCGATACTCGATTTTGTCTATTTTCATAAAAACACTCACATCACCTCACTAAAACGACTGTTACATAACAACTGAGCATCCAAAATGGCTGAAACTTTGGTGAGTAACTGTCAACAGATGAACAATGAAATTCACTAGCTTTTATTTACGAGTGCTGCCATCTTCATGTCAAGGTTGGAAACTTTTCAGACCACCCTCGTAAACCAGTTGGCAGATTTTATCCAATCAACACATCTTAATTAAAATATAAAATCAACTATATCAGGCAAATTCTTTAAGTATGAAAATTGTAAGTACTAATACTCCAATTATGCACAACCTCATGCATAAGCTGTCTATACTTGGACTAGTATAGTTCTTTGCAACTACATTGTAAACAGGTTTGAATATGTATATAATTGTGAAGTATTTTATACAGTAGAGCATAATGTTTCAATTAATCTTGAAATGAGTTTAACATTTAAACACAATGAACTCCACTTACAGTTTGTAATCACAAGACCAGTTTTAGGAAGTGTCCTCCCTATTCTCAGTTGCTGAGTTGACTGAAGCTCCCATGTCATGCTGGATTCCATCGAT
Organism: Deroplatys truncata; assembly: GCA_030765065.1. Lineage (NCBI taxonomy): Eukaryota > Metazoa > Arthropoda > Insecta > Mantodea > Mantidae > Deroplatys > Deroplatys truncata. The sequence goes on along the minus strand of CM060988.1, from coordinate 32,731,371 downwards.
GAGTGTAATGTTACCTATCTTCTCCTCCAAGCGAATGATGTCATCTACTTCCGGAATCTTAAAATTCATAAGATCTCTTTTGTTCTTAGTAAGGAAAATATTCTTCCATGTCTCCAATTCAATCGGTTTTTTTTAACATGTTTTAGCAATTTAACTTCGGGTTCAATATTGTGATTTTCCATCCAAAAATGATGACGAAACATTTCTCATGAGAAATTTAAATATACCAACAAACAGCTGTAGCTCATCATTAATCAAAATATTGAACCCAAGGTTAAATTGTTAGAACATGCTAAAAGACCGATTGAATTGGAGACATGGGAGAATATTTTCATTACTAAAAACAAAAGAGATCTTATGAATTTTGAGATTCTGGAAGTAGATGATGTCATTCGCTTGGCGGAGAAGATAAGTAACATTACACGCACTGATGGAACTCAACACATCGGAACTTCATCGAATCAGCAACTGAGGAAGGAGGATGCTCTCTCAAACCGGTCTGGTGATTACAAAATGTAAATGGAGTTCATTGTGTTTAAATATTCAACTCATTTCAAGATTTTGTAAAAAGGTCTGAATATATTAACTACATTTTACTTCTGAATTCAGTTACCTCTCCCACTGGAGTATGTTCCATATCTTTGACATTTTTTCCTTCAAAATATTCTTATATCTGCAACATTTGTTTTGAGGCATGCATTTAGGGGGAAGGTTTCAACTCAGATAATTCATGAAATTTACTGGAAATTTATAAGAAACAAAAGCACAAGTGTCTTCCTCAGAATTTTAGCTCCTATGTATTTGAGGCACAGGTACTTTTCAAACCTTACTTCAAGTTTTGTACAAGCAAGTCCTGTATCTGTTTTTCCTATTTCCTGCTACTAAAAACACCCATGATTTAAGTTTATTTTCAGCAGTAAAATCTGAGAATATGTGTGTTTAAGATATTTTCTTTTTTCTTTTGGTTGAAAAGTATAGAAAAATAAAATTATGAATACAAATATTTTACCTGAAGGATAAGCAGTAAGGTGTGTTTTGCAAAGCTATTTGCACGTGTCAAACTAGAAATCTCAAACTTAACCTACTCTACATTTTCCTTGTGGAATAAATATGGAGCATCAAGAAAGATTGTAATTAATAACCAATTAACTTTCTGCAACCACCTGTTATTGTTTGAAATTAAAGCCATACTTTCACAACAACCGCTTATTTTATTCAAAGTTTAACTTCATTGCTCATAGAATGTTTTCTCTTTTATTCTGCTGTGGTTGCCTGCAAATAATTTCCAGTACTGCACTGGGCAGTCATATGCACTGATATGCAATTTTCAACAGGTTTAAAGAGCAAAGAGCTTCAAGAATGAATAGCCCTGTGAAGAAGCAAAAAAGTTGGATTCAGTGAAAAATACATCAAGCTGAAATAAGTGTTGCAAAATGTACATATGTGCAGCATAAATGTGTATTATTAGATTTTGAGCAGAGATTTGACCTGGAGTTAAAAAGAAACAAAAGAAAATGAAAGAAACAGGAAAAAAGGACATTGAAAGGCTGCAGCCCTTGTAGTCCCACTTAATTACCCTATTTTCCTGCATATAAGATGCACTGGCACACAAGACAACCCCATTTTTAAGACATGTTTTAGGGAAGAATTAATGAATCTATTCTAATTCAAAGTAACTGTAACAAATATGTGTAGAAACTGAAATTCCCACTTGTCTAAAATTCAAGTATAGCAGTTCAAGTTCCGGGCATTTAGCAGTTCCACTTCTTAAATTATGTTTACTATGAGTTGCTTTCTTTAAAACCTCTTCCTAATTCCGCCAAGTTCTTATCATTTTCTCAGTTGGAGGTGGCCCGAAATGCCTTTCTGCAGCCCTGGTTCTGTATTCTTTAGTATACACACTGATTTGTAGCTTAAATGTAATTGTATAGCAATGTCTTTTCCAGCCATAGTCTGCAAATTTCTGTAATTAAAGACACAAGCGGATCTTTGTACAATCACAGCAATTGAAGTTTGAACAAAAAATACGCAAATTGTTAACAAAAGTGCATGCACATCCACTGAAGTCTATACAACCGGAATGCTCTCGCCTCCACATGGAAGCTAACAAGGAATTGCTTCAAATCGAAACAAGCTAATGGAGGTAATAAATAATTTCTGCCAGTGTGCAAGATGCACCCTGTTTTTCGACGTTTTTTCAGAGAGAAAAAGTGCATCTTATATGCCAGCAAATATGGTACTTTGACAATTTTTATATGACAGCTGCAGTAAAAGCATAGAAAAAGTAAATAGATGTATTATAAATTAGTCCTTTCCTATACAGTAACATTCAGTTACATTCACCTTTAAACATATCTCTGAACTTTTTAAAATCATCTCCAGAGTCAAATACTGAGCATTAAATTGTGATTTCTCACTACCTACTTCCCATGTCACTACAGTCTGAATAATAAACACTGCCCACCTTCTCTTTGATATCAGATATATGGAGAACTGTGGTAGGGCCATCTGTGATGATTTTGACAGCAAGGAAACCAGAACCTGGTCGAAGCCTCTGCCTGTTGACAGCTTGTTCTAGAGGAACCCCAGTGCTTGTTACTTGGTGACAGACAGGCTGTGGTGGACCCAGAACTGCCTCACTCCCTATAACAATGAAATATACAGTGCTACACAACTTTCCAAACAATGTTTCTTGGGCAAACTTCCTACGAAGTTACTGGGACTATGTTGAAACAAGTTATATGTTAATGATCTCTCATTGCAATTTCTAACAAATTCAATGTGATACAATCACAGGATTTTCTCTACCAATCACAAATTTACATGTATCTGTATATATTACGCTATTCACACAAGAAGTGATACTTCCATTTATGTTAACTTACTCACAATATAATTTTTCTTAGGAATGATTAAAAATTAAGCAAGATGAGCTTAGTTACAACTTGCAGAAACAGTATCCATATGTTTGTAAAAAAGTAAAGAGAGGGTGAAAAAAGAATCACAAACTTTCAAGCATGTTTGTTAGATAATGTTCAGCACAGAATAGTTCAAAGACAACTAACATTACAAAAATAAGAGAGAGTGAGAGAGTGTGCGTGTGTGTGGATTTTCTAAAAAGTGCCTTTTTTTGCATTCAGGGAGCCTCAAAACATGTATTACAATGAAATCTTGAAATTCAATTTTTAGGCAAAATTTATACTTTCTCCACTAAGGTAAGTTGTAGAGAAAGTAAAAAGATATGTATTAAAATGCTTTGCAATAAAATGGTTTAATGAAAAAATGTAACACTTAAAAATATTGTAATTAGTTTTTCATTTTTTCTTCTTTCTCAGCAATCATCTGATTGATTCATGTGACAAAATAAAATCAGATAACATTTATAACAGTAGCATTTTTTACCTTATAATATGGCCAAGCAGTGTTTTTTTAGTTATTAATGATAAATGCAATACATTTTTACAACTTTGACTAGAAGTATCTATATGTTTCACAATAAATGTAGAGAACTTAGACTTGTAATTTTTTCTCAAATTTTCACCAATTTCTTGTTTTCTTGTGAAAGTCTTTATTTGCACAATAAACACAAAAACTGGCATATTTTAAAAATGAATTACAAGACTTACAGGTTGATAATATAAAGATAAACAAAGCACTCTATTTTATTTCTGAGCCATCAAAATTAATTGCAAAATCTGATATCAATCTTGATTCGGTAAAGGTTATGTTTAAGCAACTACCTGAATTTAACAATGAAAATATGTACTTCTATGTTATATTGAATTCTGCAACTATGCCTAAAATTTGTATTAGGTTAGTAATCAAAATTATGTATCAACATTTAAAGCAAAAAGTAACCAGTTTCGCAGAGTTTGAGAGATATCTGTTCAAGCCTGATGACAACCATTAAATGTGAACACATTGTAACTTGTATGTTGGCATGGTGGGGTTAAATAATATTTCCAACCAAACTTTAATATCCATTCAAAAAACTTGCATCTTGTTAAACCTTGCTATAACACACTTTTGAGAAGATGAAAAATTTTAAAAAAATTTCCAAGTAAAGGGTGGCTTAGGGTGAGTGTATTTTCTTCAAAATCTTCTGTTGCATCTTTGTAAAGTATTGAACTTATGTGGTGCACTCAAATGGCTTTCTCTACCCATTATAATCACACATATGCTGTACTATTCATACAAAAAGAATCCTCCTATTCACATCATTTTATTAATATTATTTTTTTCTTGAAGTATAGGGAAAAATAACCTTTTGCAAGAATAGTTTATAGAAGCTATATCAAAATAAATGATGGTCACTATAAAAACCGTCTGAATTTAACACATGGGATTTTTTAAAATAAGTCTGCAGTTTGGAGTCCTACTTTTTACTTTCTCTAGTAAGTAGGGGAAGTATTGCATTCCACCCAAAAATTCGATACCGAGATTTCGCCGGAAATACATGTTTTGAGACCTCCTGAATCCAAAAAAAGCATTTTTGGAAACATGTCCGTGTGTGTGTGTGTGTGTGTGTGTGTGTGTGTGTGTGTGTCTGTGAACAGCATAACTCAAAAACGAACAGTCGGATAAGCACCAAACTTGGTATTTAGGTTCAGTATCTTCCAGAGATGCGACACGAAGGTTTTCAAGAAAATCCCCCCACCCCAGACTACCCTTTACATGGAACATTTTTTGAAAATTTTAATTTTCTCAAAAATGGCTCTAACGATTTTGATTAAAATATCATATGTTTAAGATAATGTCATGAGAAATGAAATGTATATCTCGAATTTTCTGGGAATGTCTCCAAAAGTATTCTTCATTGTGAACGACTTTTGCATAACTGGTAAACCATAAGAGATAGACAAAATTTTACTACACAAAAAATGTAGATCGCGTTAAAATACACAACTTATGTCATATACATTTTTTTTGTTGAGTGAACCGTTTTCAAGATATTGCTTGTTATTTCCTTAAATTTTCCAATACTTATACTTTTTCTCAAATGCGTTATTCATTTTTTACTTTCTCTACTACGTATAGTAAGTAGGGGAAGTATTGCATTCCACTCAAAAATTCGATACCGAGATTTCACCGGAAATAAATGTTTTGAGACCCCCTGAATCCAAAAAAAGCATTTTTGGAAACATGTCCATGTGTGTGTCTGTGTGTGTGTGTGTGTCTGTGAACAGCATAACTCAAAAACGAACAGTCGGATAAACACCAAACTTGGTATTTAGGTTCAGTATCTTCCAGAGATGTGACACGAAGGTTTTCAAGAAAATCCCCCCACCCCAGACTACCCTTTACATGGAAGATTTTTCGAAAATTTTAATTTTCTCAAAAATGGCTCTAACGATTTTGATGAAAATATCATATGTTTAAGATAATGTCATGAGAAATGAAATGTATATCTCGAATTTTCTGGGAATGTCTCCAAAAGTATTCTTCATTGTGAACGACTTTTGCATAACTGGTAAACCATAAGAGATAAACAAAATTTTACCACACAAAAAATGTAGATCGCGTTAAAATACACAATTTATGTCATATACATTTCTTTTGTAGAGTGAACCATTTTCGAGATATTGCTTGTTATTCCCTTAAATTTTCCAATACTTATACTTTTTCTCAAATTCGTTATTCATTTTTTTTATGTCCTGCACATGCAAAGAGAATGGAATGCGCCACATAGCAACCAGCGTTAAAATATTTGACTATCGCTTAAAACCTACCATATTCCCCTTGCATCTACAAGAAAATTACCAATAAGATTGACATCTCGATATCTCGATTAACATGAAGCATATGGAGAATAGGCGTTTTTCCTTAAGTTTTACGTCCCAATGTATCTAAACTCATATGTATGTCAATGCACATAACAATGTAGCAGCCGCTTGCTTTTTCAACAATGAGCAATACATTGTTGATAAAGTAAACGCAGGAGAATACAAATCAGTTACGTCTGATTGACTGTTGAAGGAGGATGTAATTTTACTTATCATAGTGAGTGGTGAAATACTTTTATCATGGCATACCGAATGTGAACTGGAAGCTGCAGGCAATATGTTTGATAGTTCGGAAAACGTTTCAGAAGAAGGAAACCATACTAGTGAAGATAGCATTCGTCCTACAGACAATGATGATAGAAGTGACAATTTTCAAACTGTGGAAGTGGTTCAATCGAAAAATAAAAACATCAATTGGAGTTTAGACCCTTTCCACAACATGGAAGAGCATCCACTGCTAACATAATCAAATAAACACCTGGTCCAACCAGATATTTTTTTATGTCCTGGACATGCAAAGAGAATGGAATGCGCCGCATAGCAACCAGCGTTAAAATATTTGACTATCGCTTAAAAGCTACCATATTTCCCTTGCATCTACAAGAAAATTACCAATAAGATTGACATCCCGATATCTCGATTAACATGAAGCATATGGAGAATAGGCGTTTGTAAAATTAGATTGTACAAGAGTAGAGAAAGTCATGTGAGTGTAACACATCAGATTTTTTAAAAAGGACACACTGCTAGATCATTTTATTGAATATCCATTAGTGTTTGAAAGTAGCAATGATGAACACAACAATATTGTGTCATATTCAGGTGCGTGTTTTATTGGTGCCAATTTTTTAAAGAATTCGCTTTTCACTTGTAAATCTTCGTATTTTCGAGTTAAATAATACAACAAAATTTTGCTATAATTTTGCAAACAAAAAAGAAGAAAGAAAGAAAGAAAAAAAATGTAGGCATAGTTTGTATAATAACCAACTTTGAAATTAATTTGGACAATTGTTTTAAAATTTAGAAAATCAGCATACATGCTTAACTTCATGCTTTGTTATAAGCACCCTTTTTGTTTATTCATTTGTTGATTTTAATTTTCTTTACAAAACTCTGGTTTAGCATCACATTTTAGTCAAGATAATTTATCAGTATTCTATTATAAATGTTATAATTATATCTTCTCAAAAGCATCAATGTTAATTTTTACTATAAGAACAACAAACTGTTTGTACGAGACAAAAAAGCAAGAAATTTTACTGAGGAAACAGCTGAGTATCTTACAACAACATTATTACTAATTCCTTTCATAGATCTGTTTTATTGCTGATCTCCCTGTCTTTATTCTATTTGCTCAGTTTAACCTATTTTATAAATCCTACACCCTTTACTGGAAAATTACTACTGATGCCATTCAGATGGGGTGAACACTGTACAGAATTATTCTGGAGTAAAGAATAATGGAAGTTTGCATATCTATATATTCACATCAGCAGCAGAAGCTGAGCTGCTATGTAAACAAACGCACGTGATAGGGTCTTGTACAATTGCCATTTTCTTCCTCTTTTGTTTATAGTTCCCAAAAAGAAGCTTAGTTTGGATGTTACATATTTATTTAATGTACAAAATATCTGTGCATGGCTGTGTTGGTAAGAAATGTTCAATAAAGATGTTATTTTAATGGTGTACAAATCTGTTTGAGAATTACCACAGCAAAATCAGAAAGATGTCTGTTGCAATGTATATTATGCCTTCTCCATCTCTTCATTCATTACTTACTGCAGCCTCACACCACTTAATTATAATGATGATGGTTATATGGGCTACATAAAGGATAAAAGCAGGCGGCCTTTGAAAGAACAATGCTTTTAAACTCATCTATTTCTGAATAAATCTAATTTTGTCTCTAAGTAATTCCTAAATTCTGAATCAGATGCGAGAACAGAAGAGCCAGAAGGATACATACATATAAGTAAAGAGACTTCACCATGGTTATGAGAGATACTGCCTTTTCTCAAAATAAATTGAAACAATAAAATTTGTACTATGCTAATCAATGTGTCTGCTTTTGGTCTTAATCTTCTTACAACTTTAGTATTTGCCCTTTTTCTTTTGTCACTATTCATTGTATTCAGCTTGAAGGTGCTGAAGAGCAATCATATGCAAGTAAGGCAAAATGTATCTCCCACACTATTATTGATATCAGGCTGTTTTCACTAAATGTGCAGTACATCATGTTGGTATGTTTTAATGCAGTTCTAGTTTGTGTTAAGCATTCAAAAGTACACCACAGAGCTTATGCATAAGGGTGATGGTAGCAAAAAATATACTGTCAGCAAACTTGCAAAACCAGGTATTTGCATTTTATTAATTTTACAGCAGAATAAAACACTGCATTTCTTTTCACTGTTGGAGTATAATCAGTAATTTAGCTAACAATTCATGAGGTTGGTGCATAAAGGATAGATTGTCACTGTGTACAGAGAATTTAAGTTCTGGAGGGGTAGACATACAATAGTATTGTGACATATGGGGGCAGGGGGAACTTTAGTAACATTATTTGATAATATTTAAAAGTGTTTTTAAGTATGCAAGAGGTGTAATGCATAGGAGAAATGTGTTTCTAGTCACAGGTGGTTAGGTTTAATTCCAAGCAATGAGCACATGTTTGAATGTTTCAATGAAGTGGGGTAAGTCCATGCATGCATAGTACAAATTTTGCAGCAGCTAGCATGGTTTCACTGGACAGCTGAATTGGTGCTTTGGAAGAAAGTGTATGCCATGTTGGCTGTCAGTCTGCCTGGCCATCTTAGTTCGCATCATAATAAGGTAATGTAAATCTTTATACAGATAATGTAATAAATTCAAGTTAATATGACTTCAGTGAGGTGACTTGATTGATTCTTTTTGGATTTCCTGGTTCCTTTTAGTGTTAATTAAGAATGTGTCTGATGGACAATTTGAAATTTGTGTAGCTTGGCCCCCTATGTCCAGTTCAGTTATGTGTTAACTTTAAGCGAGTAGCTCCCAAGGTAGGTTGTGACGTATGAGACTTTAGTACAAAGTTGGTCACTGCAATAGCTAGGTAGATATACATAAGCAAGAGCTCCTGAAGCAGCTATCACATTTGTAGGAATATATCTGCATATAGGATGCTTCTGATGGTATCATAGTACACTACAATAAAGCCTGTACCTATAAATATATACCAAATCTTACATATTCATTCTAGTTTTGTCAGAAACATTTATGAGCTAAAATACTTCTATCCAAAGAAATACTCATCCCAAGCTTTATAAAGAGTGTAAAACAATATGTGTATTACAAATTATAGAAAAATCTGGTGTGTTAAATTCATATGACTTTCTCAACTCTCTATTGCATATTAGTGGGTATACAAATTATTCTTATTAAAGTTTATTTTCTTATATACTTCATTTTAATGCAGTAAAAGCAATAGTCAACTATTTTACAACTGGACGCTATATGCTGGCCTTATTTCCATACTATTGCAAGACACAATTGAAAATCGACATGACTTTAAAAGAATGGCCAAGTATTGAACAATTCAAACCATTAATAATGGATATCTTGGAAAAGGCTGATGCCACAAAAAAGTTTTTTGCAATAAATTGTATGTTTTACAGAGATCTACATTTCTTGTGTGGTACTTTTTTGTCTGTCATTTAATGTTTAACGTCATACAAGATCATACAAAATTCCTTCCAAATGAAGAGGACTTCATTAACTATTGCCCAAAAATTCAAGATATACATTTTATTTGTCATGTAAATATCTTCCATATATGGCATTTTAAACAAAATCGTTATAGTCAGTTTTTAGAAAGTAAAAAATTTAAAAAAAAAAATCTTCCATATAAAGGGAATTTGGGAGTTTGTCATATCTTTGGAAGATACTGAACTTAAACACCAAGTTTGGTATTTATCCGACTTTCCATTTTTGAGTTATGCGTGCATGCACAAAAACACTTCATCCTCTGTGGTCTAGGGGTACCATGCTAGTCTCTGGTTGCCGAGGTTGCAGGTTCAAACCTGGCAGAGGGTGGTGGATTTTTTCCGGCATAAAAATCCTTAGCATGGCTTCCTTTGGAAGAGAAATAAAGCCAATGGTATTGTGCCGTAAATTTACAGCACATAAAAGAGCCTCAAGTCTGATAAAGAGACTTCTGAGCAAACATTCCAGTGTTTCACACCCAATATAGAATGGGACGCTAAGGACCATAGTAGTTAAAGGGCATCACACACAAGCATGCACGTACAGACTTTTTTCTAAAAATGCTTTTTCTGGATTCAGGGGTCATAAAACATGTATTTCCGGTGAAATGTAGTATAAAATTTTTGGGTGGAATGCAATACCTTCTCTACCTACTATGTACATATGTGGTATGGAAAGTAATTATAGAAAAATGAGTTGGAGTTAACATTACTTACATGTTTTTCATCTTATCAGTACCGAAGTACAACAGTTAAGCATCAGGAATTCTCAGGACTAAATTAGGAAAATAGAACATACAAAACCAAAACCAGAAGATAAACTAGTATCTTTTGATGTCACAGTCCTTTTCCCAAGTATAGAAATAGACAAACTCCTGCACCAACTGAAAAAAATGGCTTACACAAAACAATATACCACAAGGAATTAGATGATTTTTGAATCTCATAGATGTTTCGATTACTCAAAACAGTTTCAGGTTTAGCCATGGGCAATCCACTATCACCTTTCCTCACCGATTTTTTCATGAGTAAATTAGAAACACACATAACTACCTCCTTTCTGCACATTTACAAAGCTTGGCATAGGTTTGTTGATATATTTCCAAAAGTACCTAAACTCATCCAGGATTCCTACAAATTACTCAACTTACAGAACAAAGCTATACAATTCACTATGGAAACTGAAAATGAAGGCACATTAACATTCCTAGATGTAACAGTAATTAGAAACACCAGAACAAGATAAACTTTGGTATTTACAGGAAGCCTGCACATTCTGAAAACTACATAAAAAATCTGATGTGTTACATGACTCTCTCTACTCTTGTACAAACTATTTTTACAAATGCTTATTCTCCATATGCTTCATGTTAATCGATATATCAAGATGTTAATCTTATTGCTAATTTTCTTGTAGATGCAAGGGGAATACGGTAGACTTTAAGCGATAGTCAAATATTTTAAGAGCTGGTTGCTATGTGCATTATTCCATTCTCTTTGCATTACCAGGACAGAAAAAAAATGAATGACGAATTTGAGAAAAAGTATAAGTATTGGAAAATTTAAGGGAATAACAAGCAATATCTCGAATATGGTTCACTCAACAAAAAAAATGTATATGACATAAATTGTGTATTTTATGCGATCTACATTTTTTGTGTAGTAAAATGTTGTCTATCTCTTATGGTTTACCAGTTATGCAAAAGTCGTTCACAATGAAGAATACTTTTGGAGACATTCCCAGAAAATTCGAGATATACATTTCATTTGTCATGAAAATATCTTAAACATATTTTCGAAAAAATGTTCCAAGTAAAGGGTAATCTGGGGTGGGGGGGATTTTCTTGAAAACCTTTGTGTCGCATCTCTGGAAGATACTGAACCTAAATACCAAGTTTGGCGTTTATCCAGCTGTTCGTTTCTGGGTTATGCCGATCACAGACACACACACGGACATGTTTCTAAAAATGCTTTTCTTTGGATTCAGGGGGTCTCAAAACATGTATTTCCGGTGAAATCTCGGTATCAAATTTTTGGGTGGAATACAATACTTCCCCTACTTACTATACGTAGTAGAGAAAGTAAAAACAATAGTTTAATCCCAGTCCCATACATACATGCAGTCCTAAACAGTTTAAACCAAAGATTGGTTTACACACCCTCAACAGAAAGAGAATACAGCAAGAAAACAAACACATATTCAACACAGCAATAAACAATGGCTTCGCCAAACATATCAACAAGAAAATATCAAAATTCAAGAAACAAAAACACATTAAGGATACCAGAAAGCTTACCCTACAAAAAAAAAAATTTTTTTTTTCTTCAAAAATTCACTGTCCACCCAAGCACTCACTATAAATTCATCTTAAAAAAAATACATCATCTGCATAGCTTCACAAAAAAATCTGATGTGTTACACTCACATAACTTTCTCTACTCTTGTACAAACTATTTTTACAAACGCTTATTCTCCATATGCTTCATGTTAACCGAGATGTTAATCTTATTGCTAATTTTCTTGTAGATACAAGGGGAATTGGTAGGCTTTAAGCTATAGTCAAATATTTTAAGAGCTGGTTACTATGTGGAGTATTCCATTCTCTTTGCATTACCAGGACAAAGAAAAACTCAATAACGAATTCCCATTTGAGAAAAAGTATATGTACTGGAAAATTTAAGGGAATAATAACCAATATCTTGAAAATGGTTTACTCAACAAAAAAAATGTATATGACATAAATTATGTATTTTAATGCGATCTACATTTTTTGTATAGTAAAATTTTGTCTATCTCTTATGGTTTACCAGTTATGCAAACGTCGTTCACAATGAAGAACACTTTTGGAAACATTCCCAGAAAATTCAAGATATACATTTTATTTGTCATGAAAGTATCTTAAATATATAATATTTTAATCAAAATCGTTACAGCCATTTTTGAGAAAATTAAACTTTTCGAAAAATGTTACATGTAAAGGGTAATCTGGGGTGGGGGGGATTTTCTTGAAAACCTTCGTATCGCAACTCTGGAAGTTACTGAAGCTAAATACCAAGTTTGGTGTTTATCCGACTGTTCGTTTCTGAGTTATGCTGTTCACAGACACACACACGGACATGTTCCCAAAAATGCTTTTTTTGGATTCAAGGGGTCTCAAAACATATATTTCCAGTGAAATCTCGGTATTGAATTTTTGGGTGGAATACAATACTTCCCCTACTTACTATACGTAGCAGAGAAAGTAAAAATTCAGTTTACAGAAATTACTATGCAGCAAATCAAAAGGACCAAATACCTCAGAACAAAAGAATAGTAATGTATCAAATCACTTGCCCAAAATGTGACTAAATTTACACAGGTAAAACCAAAAGAAATTTAGAAACGAGATTAAAAGAGCACATCAAATGCAAACAGATGGATAAATCTGAAGTATCACACAACTTCTGGATGACCAATTACAATATCACACCAAACATAACACTCCTAAAATCTACAAAATATGCAACGGATTTGGATACTTTGGAAAAGATTCTAATCACAAAACGTAAACACCATGTAATGAACTATGAAATGCCACCACCAAATCCACTATGAAAATTCATCACTCCACTGCTAGATGTCAAGAACCAGTTGGCCTCTTCTGATGATGACAGCAAATAGCTCTTGAAACCAGTCAAGACGAAAAACACATAAGTGATATACTCTGATGCACATGAAGTGTTTTAACTCACTCATTTTTCTATAATTTCAAACTCATATCACTGTTACTAGCTTATCCAAATGTTATACAATATGTGTATGTTTTAAACTGTAACACAGCATAATCAAGTGTCAGGTTGTTTGAAATTTGTATATCTAAAGTGTTATAGGAGAGTGTTAAGTCAATTTTACATTGTCTTATAAATGGTTTATGACTGATTAGGAGGACATTGAACCACCAATTTCCATGTTTATAGGACAGCTTCATAAAATTCTGTTCATTGACTTGCAAGCAATATTTTCTGGCTAAACTTCCAATGGAGGTAATGACAATTGGCCTACAGGTTTTGTTATAAATATTTATATGTATATATTTATGCATCATTAAACATAGTAACACAAAGCTGATACACAGTTTTGCAAGTTCTCTGACAATAAGCAGCTTTCCATAAAATTTTAACATTGGGAATTTGCTGTTAAGTTATTAGGTGAGAGAAAATGTCATTATAAATCAAGTTCAAATTAGAGTATTAACTTTCAAAATGCCTTTTCTACACACATATATAAAACAGTTAATACTTATTAAATAAAACAAACAAAACATGGACCAAATACAGTCTGGTTAATATGAGGTGGCAGTTCCCTAACAGTGAAAGACAAGCAGGTGGAAGAACTGCTGCCACACTGTTCTAAGAGGGAGGTAGATGCACATGTTTTCTTACAAGGCTGGTTTCAAGCAACAGATGCAACATCAACGAAAGATTTAGCTCCACTTCCTTCACTTCTTTGGTAGTCCTTCCTTTCATCTTAACTAAAGATTCTGTAAAATCACTGCTGTCATCATTGTTGCCTTTCAAATGAATTATTATCTCCTGTCCTCTATCCAGCAAGCCTTCATTGAAGAAACAAAATGTTGACATGGCTACAACTTTTACCAATCTTTTGCAGAAATGTCAGTGAACTTCTTGTCTGCCAATTATATTGCCTCAACATTAAAATGGATGAGATAATTCTGCAACCCAGTTCTTCATGGCAGCACATGTAAGCTAAAATGGGGTTAACTCAGGATGGTAAGGAGATAGGTCTAGAAACGGTTATGTCCTTGAAGAATGTTATACATCTTGTAAGTGGGGGATTTTGGTATGAGGGGAATTATCATTCTGTAAATATCACTTCTGTGAAGGGAAGAGAAACTGACAACATTGAATTGTTCTGTAAGAAGGTTTTGCTTCAGCCAAGAAGTCAACACATCTCTTCTAAAACTTGCATTAGGTGCCCTACTAAGTGCCACATTGTGATAAGATGCATTGTCAGTGACAAGAACAACATTTGAAGTGAAGTTGGGGTTATGTATATACAGGGTTTGTCCAATAAGTATTGGGACTGATTTTTTTCCAGCCAATGCAAAGTGAAGGGAGGTCTCTTTGGACCAGATTATTGGTTGGGGTGCCATGTAAACTAGGCTATCTAGCTCAGTTGCTTCCGAGTCTCTAGAGTGTGTTGATTGCACCTGAAGTGAAAGTGTGTTTAGTGTGCAAGTTGAGAGTCAAGATGCAGCGAACCAGGCAGCACTGTAACTTCAAATTTTGCGTTAAACAGAACAAATCTGCTGAAGAGACTTTTGATATGGTTCGTGAGGGTCATTAGCAGAATAAATGTTTTTGAGTGGTATAAAAAATTTAAAAATTTGTGGGAAGATGTTGAAGATTAACAATGTGGTGAACATCCAACGTCAATGCAAACTGATGAAAATTGGCTTAGGGTCCATCACTTTCAAAGGAGCATCACCGATTCCTGAATTCTTCCTCATGACAATAAGCCCAGTCACACACTGCTAATTGTAAGGGAGGCACTAGCCAAACAGAAAGTGACAATGCTGACCCAACCACTCTACAGTCCAGATTTCTTTTTGTTCTCTTGAATCAAAAGGAACCTAAAAGGACATAATTTCAAATTGACTGAGACGGTCCAAGTGGCTTCAAAGGAGTACCTGAAGAGCCTTGCTGTTGCCGACTTCCAGGAGGTGTGCAAAGATTGGGAAAAGTGCTTGCAGCAGTGTACTGATGCAGGAGGGTCATATTTTGAAGAATATTAACTCACTGTACATAATATCTTCAATGAATTTGTTTTATGACTTCAGCCCTGATAGTTATTGCACAAACCTTGTATATATATATAGAGCCTTCATTTTATACCAAGGTCGCAGATCGCGTGAATGCATGCTCTGCACGCAGTCTACTACACTGCAGGGTTTTCCATTCCATAACTCCCGCGTTACTCACTCATGAGTGTTAGTAACATACATGTAATGAGTACTAACCTTGTTATAAGTCTTATTGAAAGTGGTGTCCATCTGCATGAAGACATTCTTGACATCGTTGGATGAAATTAACATTCATACGCATAAGTTCTTCTTGCATAATGTTCATAATTTCTACTTTTATATTGTCCTTAAGTTCGTCTACGGTGTGGGGATTGTTCCTATAAACTTTATTTTTTAGCATTTAGTGATTCTGTTCTAAATTTGACTAAACATCTCACAGTCTCTCTGCCTGGAACTGGATAACCAGGAAATTGCTGCTGAAATTGTCTGCATACCTGTCTACATGATTCAGTTTTCATATATGTATCATACATAAATACACATTCAAGCGTGAATTTGTTGGCAGGTATTTCCATGGACTAATAAGAGAATAACACTCCTAAGGAAATCACACACAACACATGTATTGTCGAAACACAACATGAAGACAAAGCAATGACTGAGACAGCTTATAGCTGATAAACGTACTCTTGCGCTGCTTCTGCACAGTGGCATAATACCGAGGTCATTGCCAGTTCGGCCGATACGCATATAAGACAGTTGTGGCTTTGGCATAAAAGAAAGGCACTCTATATATAGACGAGTGCTAAGCAAGCAGTGGAAGAGAGTGGATGTGTGAGGAGGAAGCTCCTGGAGTGGAAGAAAGAAGGGCTTAAGTAACCATGGGAATTGGTATTGAGGTGCACAGAGCAAGAATTGGAGCATTTAATAAATTAAAATGGAAGGATTTTAAAACAAACAAAGGTGTAGAAGAGATGGTAAACATGTTTCTTCTCACATGTGTAATAGGTATACTATTGGTAATTGGTGGAGTTGAAATCAACCCTGGGCCAAATGGGGATCGAAACGTCGTGGAACAAACATTTGCATACATTAAAGATATGGATGAGAGATTAGGAAATAAACTCAATGGAATGGAAAAGGACTTAATGGATATTAAGGGAGAGATTAAAAATGAAATGCAAGATATACGAAATGAGGTACAGAAAGTTAAAAGAAGAGTTGAGGTGCTGGAAGAGAGACACCGAAGATTTAATTTGGTTATAGCAGGAGTGAAAGAAAGGAATGGAGTATGGCCTGTAGATGAGGTCAGAGAGATTATAGAAGGAAAGCTTGGCTTGAAGCTTCAGGGCTGGGAGATTAGAGAAGCTTTTAGAGTGGGGAGATCAAGAGGAGCCAGAATGATAGTTGCAAGATTTACATCAGTGCAGTTTGTTTATGAAGTATTGAAGAAATCAAAGTTATTAAAAGGAACAAATATCTTTATAAATAGAGATCTATCGGTGGAACAACGGGCTTTGAAGAAGGATTTAATATAACAAATGGTGCTGGCAAGAATGGAAGGGAAACGGGCCTTCATAAAGAATCTACGATTATGGGTCGATGGGCGTATGGTGATGGGATACGAAAGTGACACAAGGAACAGCAGATCGCAGAAGCAGGATATGATTCAACAAAATACATCCGAGACCAGAGAGAAGGAATGCAGATGATGATGATGATGATATGCGGCTTAAGGGCGCTAAACTGCTGGGGTCATCAGCGCCCTTACAAGGTATAAAATATAAAGTCAAAAAATAAAAGACAGGTAAAAAACCGCATAATTAAAAAACGGGACACAAACCCGCGATGTCAAAAAGCTAAAACTAACAATATAACAATAACAAATATAACAATAACAATAATAACAATAACAATAACAATAAAAACAATAATAACAATAACAACAATAATAAGAACAAGACAAAGATCTGAAAAACAACACACTAAAAGCATAGGCAGTAAAGGATTAAAACGTGTCAGGAACTGTAGAATGCGAGGGACATGAGCGTCATATGTCCACTGGGGATAAGAGTTCCCATAAAAAACCGACAGGATAAAAGTACGAAGCTAACAGACGCTCAACGCATTAAATGCGCAGATTAAAATCACTGTCATGAATAAAACGTAAAACACATTCCACAGCATGTGTGTCGTCTGCCAAAACGTTGGCTAGGCCAACAGGCAGACCCACACGAGCACGCAATGCAGCTAAAACCTGACACTCTGTTAAAATGTGACGCACCGTTAAGGGCACGTCACACTGCCCACAGAGTGGCGCGGGGTCACCACTCAGCAAATACTTATGACTAAAAATGCAATGTCCGATACGAAGGCGCGTTAAAATTACCTCTTCCCGACGAGAAGCACGGGAAGAGGTAGCCCAGACTAACGGGAGAGGCTTAACCTCCCGCAACTTGTTCCCCCGGAGGGCCGTCCACTCATCGCTCCAAAGCGAGAGGATGCGGCGACGTAAAACAATAAACAAATCTGACGAGGGAACAACAGAGGTAAAACGTCTGGGTGATAAAATCGCCGACTTGGCAGCGACATCGGCAGACTCATTACCTGAGATGCCCACATGACCTGGAATCCACAAGAAGGAGACGCTGATGCCAGAGACATCAAGCGAGTGGAGCAGGTCATGAATGCGCTGTACGAGCGGGTGGTAACTGTACAGCGAGCTAATACTTTGAAGAGCACTCAGGGAGTCGGAACAAATAAAACAGTGCCGTATGTCGTGCCGCTGAATATGTAAAAGAGACTGATAAATGCTAAAAAGTTCGGCGGTAAAAATCGAACATTGCTCTGGTAAACGAAAGGTAAAACTATTTCCACCACAAAAAAAGGCACATCCTACTCCAGCATCAGTCTTAGATCCATCAGTAAAGATAAAAGGCAAGTCCCCGAATTGCGACTGAAGTTCTAAAAACGCTGATCTAAAGACTGAAGAAGGGGTCTCATTCTTCGGCATTGACGATAACCCAAGGTGACAGAGGGCCTCAGCGCGCGACCATGGACGAAAACGCGTTTCCCCCCTTGGAAGGGCCGGCGCTGGCGTAACGTCCAAATGCCGAAGGAGCAGTCGAAATCGAACCCCTGGAGGGAGCAATGCAGAGGAGCTAACTAAATATTGCCGGTCAAGTGAATCCTCGAAAAATGCCGCGAAAGACGGGTGGTCAGGTAAGCTTGAGAGTCGACAGGCATAGCTGCACAAGAGCATCTCACGCCTGGAGGACAGCGGAGGCTCTGCAGCTTCAGCATAAAGACTGGGCACGGGGCTAGTTGGAAAGGCCCCTGTAGCGACTCTAAGACCACGATGATGAATGGGATTCAAACGACGCAACACAGATGGACGTGCCGACGAATAAACAAAACACCCGTAATCAAGTTTGGATCGGACCAAAGAGCGATAAAGGCGAAGAAGGACGGTCCGATCAGCTCCCCAGGATGTACCACTTAAAACACGTAAAAGATTAAGAGAACGGTCACACTTTGCTTTTAAAAAGGAAACGTGCGAGGTCCAACACAACTTCCTATCAAAAATCAACCCCAAAAATTTCGCCTCGTCTGCAAACGGAAGTATCCCTGGCCCAAGATGGAGAGAGGGCGGAGGGAAATACTTCCGGCGCCAGAAGTTGATGCAGACGGATTTCTCGGCGGAGAAATTAAAGCCGTTGGCGTTACTCCAGGCATAGAGACGGTCGATACAGCTCTGGAGACGGCGTTCGAGTAGACAGGTCCGCCGTGAACTACAATAAATAGCGAAATCGTCAACAAAAAGGGACGATGAAATGCCAGGTGGAATACAATCAACAATGGGGTTGATAGCAATCGCAAAAAGTGTGACACTGAGTACAGAGCCCTGCGGTACTCCGTTCTCTTGAATAAAACGAGATAAAACCGAGCCCACACGTACACGAATGACGCGGTCCGTCATAAACTCCCGAAGAAATATGGGAAGACGACCGCGGATATTCCAATCGTGAAGTGTACGTAAAATGCCGCCCCTCCAACAAGTGTCATAAGCTTTCTCCAGGTCAAAAAATACAGCCACGGTTTGACACTTTCTCAGAAATCCATTCATAATATGCGTCGACAAGGACACCAGATGGTCGACGGTAGAGCGATAGCGACGAAACCCGCACTGAGCGTTCGCTAGAAGATTCTGAGACTCAAGCCACCATGTCAACCGCCCGTTGATCATGCGCTCCATCACCTTGCAAATGCAACTGGTGAGGGAGATAGGGCGGTAGCTGGAAGGTAGTTGGCGATCCTTCCCAGGCTTAAGTATAGGGACAATGGTGGCTTCGCGCCAAACGGAAGGAAAAATGCCGTCTTGCCAAATACGGTTATAGACCTGTAAGAGAAATAGTTTACTGTCGGCTGAAAGGTTCTTTAACATCAGGACATGAATGCCGTCCGGGCCAGGAGCGGAGTGCCTAGAGCAATTAAGAGCGTGCTCCAGCTCCCTCAGTGTGAAAAGTTCATTATAACACTCATTATTAGCAGACCGAAAATTAAGGGTGTCGAAATCCAGCCGGTCTTTGATAGAGCGAAAGCCGGCGGAATAATGGTCTGAACTGGAAACCGCCTCAAAGGCAGCACCCAGAGTGTTAGCGATGGCAGCCGGATCCACTATGGTGGCATTAGAAACCTGAAGGCCAGAAACAGTACAATGTGACACTTTACCTGAGAAGCGACGAAGTTTATCCCAAACAACGGATGAAGGCGTAAAACGATTAAAAGACTCGACAAAACGAGCCCAAGATGCCTTCTTGCTATCCTGAATAATGCGACGAGCCCTGGCGCGCGATTGTTTAAAAGTCACCAAATTATCAAGTGTAGGGTGGCGCCGAAACACCCTAAGTGCAGTCCTACGGGCACGAACGGCGTCCCGACAATCCTCGTTCCACCACGGAACAGGTGGCCGCCGAGGTTGGGAGGATGAACGGGGTATTGCACGTTCGGCGGCTGAGAAAATAATAGACGTAAGGTGCTGCACTAGTTGATTAATGTCGGAGAAGGGCTGGTCGTCAAAATGCACGAGGCTGGAATACAAGCTCCAGTCGGCTTTTGCGAATATCCAGGTAGGTACTCTGGAATGCTGTAAGTGGTGCGACAGAAGAGAAACGATGCAGGGGTAATGGTCGCTGGAGTAGGTGTCAGCGACGACGTTCCACTGAAGACGACGTGCAAGCTGGAGTGAACAAATGGCAAGGTCCAGGTGAGAAAATGTACCAGAAGAATCAGAAATAAAAGTAGGTGCACCTGTATTGAGGATGGAAAGGTTGAACTGATAAAAAATGTCGGAAAGAAGAGTTCCCCTCGCACAAGCCCTTGGCGAACCCCATAGTGGGTGATGGGCATTAAAATCTCCCAACAGAAGAAATGGTGTTGGGAGAGCGGACAGGAGAGATCGAATGTCCGCGGGAGCGAGGGGAGACGATGGAGGTGTATACACAGAACAAACAGAAAAGAAAAAACCGGGTAACTGCAGTCTAATGGCAACAGCTTGCAAGTCGGACGTAAGTGTGATAGTTTGAAAATGAACGTCAGTACGCACCAAAATCATGACACCACCATGAGCAGGAGTACCCTCCTCCGGATCAAGGTCGTAGCGAACCGGAGTATATCCTCGGAGATCAAAAGGATCGTGAGGGCGAAGCTTAGTCTCCTGCAAACATACGACCATAGGCGAATGGGAACGCAATAAAAGTTGCAGTTCCGCCCTATGCGATCGTACACCACGTACATTCCAGGTCAGGATAGCCATTAAGAAAAAGGGGATAAACTGTCTATTTAGAAGGGCGGCTTAAAATTACCTTTTGTTTAACCTTTGGGCTCGGGCTTTTTGTATGGAGTTGGTCAGACTCCATAGCTTCCTCGGAGGGAGGGCCCACGCGCTCAGTGCCCGAAACCGATTCAAGCGCCGTGAATCGGTTCTGGGTGGCGATGGGTGAAGTGTGCCGCTGAGCGCGGCTTGTCCCAGGACCATCCTGGGACATCGACCTCCGAGGAGGAGAAGGTGAACTTTTGTTACCGCGCGCACGCGGAGGGTCTTTCAAAAAATCTTCCCTACGAAGTTTCTGCTTGGGCTTCTTTTCAACGGCTTGCGACTTCATTGACTTGGGACCAGGTTTATACGGCTTGGTAACTGTAGCCTTAATAGACGGCCGGATGGTAGTGGCGGTTAATCCAGTCAAGGTCCAGGTCTGAGTTTCGGCATCTACTCGTGGTACTGGCGAGGCAACAACAGAACTAAATGTGCCAGATCGCAGGAGTGAAGGTTGGCGCGCATGGTAACGCCTCCGGGCTTCAGCGAAGGAGAGTTTTTCCTTTACCCGGATCTCCTGGATCGCCTTCTCGTCCAAGTACCGCGGACAGTCGGCAAACGAAGCAGAATGAGACCCTTTACAATTAACGCAGACGGGGGCTGTTGAACAGGTACCTTCGTGTGAGGGCTGGCTACAGGTTGCACAGATGTTAACGGCACTCTTACATGAGACTTGCGTATGCCCAAAACGTTGGCATTTAAAACAACGCAGAGGTCTAGGAATATAAGGCCTCACAGAAATCCGTTCGTACCCTGCGGAAATGCTCGTGGGCAGATCGACGCCATCAAATGTAATAAACAGGGTACGAGTGGGTACCAATACGCCGTCGCGTTTGGCCTGCACTCGATGAACCGCTGTCACCCTCTGGTCTGCAAGATATTCCACCAGGTCTTCGTCAGAGATACCATCGAGGCTATGCGTGGTGACAACGCCTCTACAAGAATTCAAGGTGCGGTGCTTCTCAACACGGATAGGATAACCGTGGAGAAGCGTGGCGCTCAACAAGGACTTACTTTGTGCCTCGGATTTGCTTTGAACTAGCAACGAACCATTACGAAGCCGAGTGCAGGAAAGAACCGGACCAGCAATTGAGTCAATGCCCTTCTGGATAATAAAAGGGTTCACCTTCTCGAATGATTGTCCCTCCTCTGTACGGGTAATCACTAAGTAACAACCAGCTGTTGGCGGTGCTACTTCTGTTACTAAAGTTTTACGGCGCTTGTTGTTAATAATGGAGAAAGGGTGCTCCATAGCGAAAAAAATCCTCCACCATTGCAACCGTCTCCGACCTCGGGCTCTGACTTCCCGGGCGTTACCCCGGCTTGGGTGAGTGGCCTATCTATACCTAGCTCACCCCAGGGTCACACCTCCCAGAACATAGACAGAGGGACCCAATCGCCGTCGGAAGCCAGCAGCTCATGCAATGGCCCCCCCGCGGGACTGCAGTTGAACAGCGGATACGAACAACAACCCTACATGACGACCCCGGGTGGTGGGGATGACGCCATTACCCACTCACCCAGCTGCGCACGCGGTGCGCGGGTATCCGTCAGGCTGTGTCCACGGAGGATTTAAATAAAAAGATAAAAGAAACTAAAACTGTGTGGGCGTTTCGCACGCAAGGTAGGCCGGCGGGGAAGAAAAAGAGAGATATGCGAATGTCGTGGTGCGAAATGGCCGGAAAGTGACAAGAGAAGAAAGAAACGATGGTGAGGTGCGGTATGAATGGAATGTAACGAACGCACGAGAGCCTACCTTGTGTCCACCGGTCACTTGATGAACCCACCTCGACCGGATGGGGGTGAGGGGATGAATGTGGCGATGACTGGCTCGGGAACCCCCGGGTGCGCCAAAAACCCGTACTCACATAAGGTGAGCCCCTGAGGGGAGGAATGCAGAGGAAGTCCAAAGAGCGATTGGAGACCAGAGGATAAGGATCGACATATGGAAGTTACATCACCGGCACGTGGGGCTGGCAGAAAGAAGATGACGGTGTAAGAGAGTAGGCGTGGCCAAGACGCAGTCAGAACGTCAGATCAAAGTGACGCAAGGGCATCAGCTGGCGAAACAAGGAAAATGGAAGTTACATCACTGCTACGTGGGGCTGGCGGGAAGAAGATGGCTGAATTAGAGAGGGGATTAAGAGCCGAGGCAGTGACGTCAGATCAGAGTGATGTATGGACAACAGCTGGCAAAGTTAGGAAAGTGGCATCATCGAGGAGGGAGGGAGTTCAATCGACACGTGATTTGATTGCGGGCAGGGCAGAGGCGTGGTTTCAGAGTGGCAAACTGGTGGAAGAAGAAAGCATTGTGTTGACACCTAATGGGAGTCTACGGATTTTGGACAGAAACAAAGCGGAACCGTTAAAGGAGCCAACAGAAATAGATTTATGGAGTAGGAAAGTGTGCCATACATATAGAAATAGTGCAGGCTCTGTGAGAAGTATGGGAAAACAGAAGCAGTAATAATGAAGTAAATAGAATAGGGAGGGAGAGTGGCTATAGAATGTATAGAAGGGAACAAATTAGGCAAAGTAAAGACAAGGTATTGCTAAGCAAGTGATAGATTTTATGAAATCGTGAAGTGAATGATTTAGATATAAAGGACGGTAAATACGAGAGGGCTATGAGGGAGAGGTACATTTCTTAGTATGAACGAGCAAGTGTTGTTATGGTCGATCAGTACGGGGTACAAATAAACATTCTCTAAATTGCATCTAATAGTTCCCATTTCCCGCTGACAGTGGAGTATTACAGATGGCGGAGAAAGCAAGGGAAGGAGATGGGAAGGGAAGAAGAACAGTAAGCAGTATACTGAACTTAAATGAGAAATGTTAATGATATGAAGCTAACTCAACACACATGCCTTGTAAATGCGGAAGCTTGGGTACAATCAGCAAAAGGAGCCAGGGCTCGACGCTGATCATGCCCAAATGTATTGTATTAGCTCAACACTCAATAAAGATATATCATATCATATCATATATAGACAAAATAACATCCATTCCTCACAGAAAATTGGTGATTACCATGAAGACATGAAGTACTCCAATTGTGAGTGGTGAATAAAAGGAGGACTGATCCTCAATCTCTTCTTCTTTCTCTGTTTACCCTTCTCATTGTTAGGGCTTAACCCCCAGGACTTCTGGGGTCAGACGCCTGTCGGAAAGCACACACTATGGATGAGAGAGAACAGCCAGAATGGGTGATCAGCCCAAAGCCTGGTATGAGAGCGAGGAAGAGATGATAAGAAATGACAGATGAATGAAAGGTGATGGCAGAGCAATTGGTGGAATGAATGGCAGGGGAAACTGAAGAAGCCGGAGAAAACTCACCCAGATGCCACTTTGTCCACCATAAATCGCACATGCGGTTCCCTGGGATTGAACCTGAGCTGCCTTGGTGTGAGGTGAGTGGTCTAACCATTCGGCCATGGTGCCGCCAATCCCCAACCTCACTCATTTATATTAAATAATGGCTCTCACTTCTGCATTGTTTTATCCTCCTAAGGTAATGTAATTGCTTGGTCCTGATGTCATGGAGCTCCATTAAAACTCCCTATGGTTTCTGATCTTTCTCCAGGTCAAACCCAACCTCAAGAGTATCTTTCCCAGTGGTCACACTCCCTTTGAAGTTGATCATGCCCTTTAATTTTGCATGTACCTTGCTCAGTTGGTCTTTGCAAAGACTATAGCCCCCATTAACTGTACTGTGCACTACTGCCTTACTGAAAGTATCCAAACTGACCTGGTAAGACTGTTTACATATTTTCTTATGTGGTGTGCAGAATGAACTGGAAGTGACACAATCAGTTTCTCTGGTTTCCTTAATCTTCTTTCCTAAGTGCCTCTTGCTTCATCAGCTCAATGTTTCTGATGCTAATGCTCATCATACTACTATAAGTATGTCTTTTCACGCAATTGTACCATTAATAAAAAGTTTCTTGATTTGGAAGTGCAGAACTTTACCTCCAATTTCATTGTTTGTGGATTAAAATTTCTCAAACACAAGGATAGGAAGGAAAAAAATACACACTTGCCTAAGTGGATTAAAATCATATATAAAATGTTTAGCTTTAGTTTATAGTTTATCTACGATGCACATGAATATGAGCCTAACAATTCTTACTTAGAAAACACAAGTACACCTCTGCCAACTTCATTTGCCTAACTCACCATCTTGGAACAAACAATGCACTGCTATGTTTAGTGCGCACCTTTATTTTAATTAATTTTTACAAAGTACTGCTATATACTTCAATAAACCCCTCTACTTTTATGTTATGCTTAAATTGAGAAGAATTTTATTTTAATTTACAGCTATTGATAATTTTGTTTTCTCAAATTTCACAGAATACTAAACATTTTTGTCAAAAACAGTAAATATCTTAATACAGTATAAACTTGATTATCTATTATAATGAAAGGATGGGTTTGACGGTTAACCAAAAATGATGAATAATCCTCTTACTTAATATAAAATGCAGGTTTAATAGTTACCCCCAAAATAAAATAAAAAAAATAATAATAAATAATAAAAAAATCACTAAACCCATGAGTCCTATGTTACATTTCTTGTATATTTAAAAAAACAGCAATAAAGATGGCTGTTTTCTGCAAGTCAGGGCTGCATGATAAGAGGTAACAGACTTTTGTTCCGTAAAACCAATACAAGTGCAAGCACTTACTCACTCGCATCCATTTTTCATCAAGTTTTGTGGCTATAACAGTACATTACAATTACTATGTAGTATTGTTTGACTGCATGAGCATTTTGTGATTTGAAGCTAAAGCTTAAGAAATACACAGCTGAAGGCATCAGAACCACCTCTTGATTAGACACTACATACATGTCCATTCTGTATTCAATTCATAACATTTACCACGTGTCTATGGGGAACTGAAATTGATTTGAGTGTACATGACCACTTTTACCATTTTCATATTAACGTCACATATTCTTTATAAGGCTATAGTAGCAATGGCTTCTGGATAACAGTAAGAAACAGAGTGGAGGACATAGAAAGACAAGAGATTTGGGGAAGCTTAGAGAATAAAAAGTCACTAGGGTTCTATAGATTAGTAAAAAGGAAATGGGGAAGCGAAGGGTATGTGGATTATTGTAATAGAGCAGAAAAAGAAGCGTTTGCATGGATGAGAACAGGATCAATGTATCTGAGAGGGCTAAGAGATAAAAAAAACAAAAAAAAAATGGAATTTGTGAATTATGCGGAGGCAGTGAAAATATTATATGACTGAATGCAAAGAATTAGCAGAATGGAGACAAGAAGTATGGGAAGAAAAATGGGAAAAATGGATAGAAAAATAGTAGCAATTAAAATGCTAATGACAAAAGAAGAAAAGCAAAATAAGAATATGGGGGAGTTCTTAAAGAAAGTAAAAGAGAAATGGATTAGAAAAGTAAGAGAGATAAGAAAGGCAGAAAGGAGGAAGGTGAGGATGGGCAATAGGGATTAAAGGTAGCAAGGGATGCTCAGATGAGCCAGAAGGCCAGGGTGCCAGGTAAAAAGAGCAGCATAGCTGGCAAGGAAATTTGTACATAGGTTAAGTTAGTTTATAAGTTGAATATTGTAAAAAGAATTGTGTAAAAAAAAAATGGACAAATAAAGTGCCTGCCTGCCTGCCTGCCTGTCAATCTATCTTTAAGGCTATAGTGCACTAACCTCAAAACATTCGCCTAATACACAGAACAACAAACTAACATTTATGTTTAACAGTTTGCCCTTCACCAAAGTCTAATTTGTGTATCCAAGTCAATTTCAATACATACTGAATTTAACATGGAAATGTGGTTTGTATTCAGTACAGAAAAATACTCAAATTGATTTCAATTCCCCATAGAAACATAGTAAGTGTTCTGTATTTGAGAAGGAAGTGATGTAACATAGACTTAATTTTTGCAGCGTACAAAAGTTTTCCTTCCAGAACACTAAGCACAAAAAGAGGATGATGGTGGTTAATACGCAGAATAGTTAACCGAGTGACGGATAATCAAGGTTCTACTGTAGTTGAATAAAACAAATGCTAAATTAAGCACTAAGATTCACCTTTAATTTCACAAAATTTTACACCCCCAAAATTTGTTCCTTTAGGGCCTTACACCTATTCTTAATTTCTTTTCTCCTCTCCTCTTATTTATTTTTGTGGTCATCCCTAGCTTTCTTCCTATATTTCATTGCACTTTCCTTATGTTTCACTTGTTTATCTGATACTCTATTTAAACGTAATCACAATAGGACTAAAATAGTGGAGCCATTCTTATCTACTGTTTTGACTTTCTGTGCATCTTAAGATGTTTAAAAAAAAATCTTGAGTTTTCCTTGCATTAGGGTAATGGAGAAGCAATATGCAATAAGCAATGAGCAATAAAGTTCTAGGAGATTCTTCCACACACATTAAAGGGGCACAATCCAACTACTTAATGCACACAATTTTTTTGCGAACAAGCAGTAAGAGGTGCTAATATTAAAAAGGATACCTACACAAACTCCAAGAGGCCCCAGAAGTGGCCGACCCTGGAAAACATCAATGTGGCATAACTCATAATAAAACACAAACATAACATACATTTAGAATTCAAGCTGTTGCTTGGAAAGGTGATTTATTGTGGCATTGCTGGCTAACATTTATAAAGCTGTATAGAGTGAACAAAAAGCATGGAATATTGTTTATATCTTTATAATTTGAATATTTCTCAAAAATATTTAATGCTGCAATTATTGCAATCTGCACAGAGATTGGAGCATCAGCCAGTAATGTGTCTTTCCAAGGGCAGACCATTCATTGCAAACCCAGCCTCTTCCATTCTTCACACTTTTCTGGCTTTCTTTGAACCGCTTATCCTAAGATTGTGACCTGGTGTTCTTCCAATGCATTTCCTAGCAAGCACTTTCTTTTAATCCAGTGTCTCAGACAACTTCTTTGTCTGAACAGTTTCTATTTTATAATAATTATTCAAGAAAATAATATATTTTGGTACACAATCTAACAGTAAAACATGTGTGTTCAACTAGTTTGTAGATGTTTGGATTACAGGAAGTTTACAAAGTCATCAGAAGTATTAAATTTTGAACTTTAACAATTCTAGATGATGGGAGAAATTGCTCCTAAAACTAGTTCTACAAATTAAAAAGTAAGTAAAGTTTATAACATCTAAAATGACTCGATAATCGCACCTAAGATTAAGTTCAAAATTCAAGATGATATTAGACTTTCCCAAATTTCTAAAGGGATTCTGAATTAGGTAAAATATATGTCTGAAACTTTCAATAAAAGTAATTGCATTACTTTTCACTAAACACAGCATATTTTTTTCTCCCTTTCTTGAACAATAATGGGTAGCAAATATTAAGCTCGTGCTCCAAAAGCATGACATTAGCAGTATGCCTACAGGAAGTGAAATAACATTTAAAATTTTTCTTTAGTTTATCGTCTAATACAATCTATAAAGATATAATTTGCAATAAATTATGGAATTACCATGAAATCCAGCATAGCTATAACACAGCAGCAAACAAAATCTTAATTTT
The DNA here is from genome assembly GCA_030765065.1 of Deroplatys truncata. Taxonomy (NCBI): domain Eukaryota; kingdom Metazoa; phylum Arthropoda; class Insecta; order Mantodea; family Mantidae; genus Deroplatys; species Deroplatys truncata. The sequence goes on along the minus strand of CM060988.1, from coordinate 32,702,625 downwards.
TATCACCTTTCCAAATTACACCTCTGTTCCAAACTCAAGACATTATACCCCCGCCGCTGTAACGTTGCACTTGACAGCTAGCATTTAAGTTGGTACACTCGCAAAAAAAAGATGAAAAGCTTTAACTGTTTGACTTCCTAAGCTAATCACAAGGCAGAATTCCGGATGGTCGATGACAAAGCGGAAGCGGAACGGGAACTGGAAGCGGCTCTGTTGCCGGATGAGCTATTCCCAACCATGTGCTTCAGTTTGTGAATCTCTAGCACGAGTGTCGGGTTGTTCTTTGCAAGCTACATATTGTTCATTGTTATTTGTATTTGTGGTTATTGTTTTATAGTTTTGTTATTGTTCGTTTATACATGTATATATTTATTTATATTTATCTATTTTATATATATTTCATTCATATTATTTATTTATACAAGATTTAACTGCGACAATGTCTGAAAAATGTCGATCGACGAGTGATGATTCATGAAGTGAAAATCCTTTGCGCCGAGGTGTGCCACTTACTAGTCAGGCATTGGAACTACTAAGGAGGACTCGGAAATTCTTTGAACAGGAAAAGGAGTACGTGAAGCTTCACGGCCATCCCTCTATTCCTGCTGATAAAGCCGTACACTGCCACTTCAACCCTATCGAATTTGTGGTGTGACATTAAGGTTTAGGTGAGGGAGAACAATTAATCATTTACCATTACCGAGGTGGAAAGGCTTTCGCGTGAAGGTGTGGCAACGGTGGATGCGGCTTCGTGGAAGAAGTAGAAAGTAGATCATGTGAATAAGCTAATACGAAAAGCACAAGAAATAGACGGAATTATTAGTGAGTGTGAACCATTAATGATATGCCTTGGTGAAGATGATGACGATGACCATGATGCTTCCGATGATGATAATGACGACAATGGGGATTTGGATGGAATTGAGCCATTGCAGTTTTAAATCAGTGAGTGAAAATAACTTTGTTATCGCATGCTTATAATTTGTTTTATTTCTCCTCATTGTAGCAGGCAAGTTTGCATTATTTGATTTCTATATTGTCAAAAGTGTGTAATTTATTCTACATATGCTGCAATGTTTGTGCGGAGTTATTTTCAATTAACAATAATAATACAAAATAGTTATTATTCATTGACGTTCGCTACTTACGTACACTTTTTGTATGCGACTTAGACACGATAGAACTATCAGCTGATGTTTACTAGCCACTCTGGCAATGTCGCAACCACAATATAGCCAACGTTACACGAAGCCACACGAACTGTCGAGTGCAAAGATTTAGCGGCAAGGGTATAGGATGCTTTGTTAACTAAGACAACCTACAGATCCCGATGTTTTGTTAAAAATACTGTATGTAAAATACAACAAATCATTAAAAATACTGTATTTAAAATGCAATAAATCCAACCATTTCTTTCTGAAGTGTACTTAAAAACATGTAGCAAAAATAATTCATGCGGCTATGGCAAATTTATCAACAAGCATTTTTGCATTAAAGTTGAGAATATGTCAGTTCATAATACAGGTTTCATTACTTCAAAAATGCCAAATATGAATATTCTGGATCATTAAAGCATATTTCTTTGTTTTGTATTGTATTCTAAAATAAAAGGTTTGTTGAATTTCAATTATGCCAGAAATCTACAATAAAATTAGAATCAATTTTTACATTTCCTGAATTGAGAAAAATGCTAGTTTTTGCTGCTAAAATATTATTAATTTGATCACTAGTGTTGAGAATTATATACACTATAAATCAACAAAATATGCATGCAAATATGCACTTATTTCCAAATATGCTCTACAATATGCCCTTTTGTGCATATACTAGCAATAAAACATTACAACATATTCAAAATTTTAATCACAAAGATGAATACTTTTACATGTTACTCCTACCTAAGCGTCCTTATTAAATAACCTTAATTGATAAAACTATGACATACATTAATCTTTTCCATATTTTCTGCTTCTAGTTTATTGCTACTAATGAGCAGAAAGTGTCCTTTCAACACCATACGAACTGATAGAACAAAACTTTGAAATCGCGCAATAAACTAATGTGAATGCCCACATCACCATCAGAAGCTTGAAGGATTATGCTAATTTCCCTTAGCTTCCTAAGTTCATTATTTTTTCAAAGACATTTGCCAGTTTTTTCTTCACATCATTGCCATATTTTCTATATGCTGTGTCTACACTTTTGATGGTAATATCAATTATTTTCAAACTATCTGATTGAACAACTTCTTGCCTGATCTTCCTTTTGGCATCCTAATTACCTGCATGCATTATCTTGAATAAATACACAATAAATGAAAGAGACAATGAGGATAAACAAATATGGCATTCACCTGTTTCCTCCATTGCCAACATTACTACCGCAATGCTCAGACAGCACTCCCAACATTAACAAGGGTTTTATTAAAGTTCAGAAAATTCAAATACACCGCCAGGCAAAAAAAGCCCAACACTTACAATTTCCTTGAAAATGTGATGATCTCTAAAAATGCCACTCTTTGCGATGTACATCTCAGACAACTTGATCCAGGAAGCCTGTTGTAAGTGTTATGCTCGTGAAATCATCTTATAGCTTGCAGAATACTTGTGGGAGTTGTAACTAAAACTCTCCTACATTGTGGTAACTGCACCCATCAACAACTTTTGCACAATCAACAGGGCTCAAAGGCTCTTTCAGAGCACAATATATCAACACTACAGAGTAGGAATGGGACCTCGATACTCTGTGGTATCGAAGTATGTCTAATACTTTGGGATAAACCTTCGATACTTTTTTGACACTTTTAAACTTTTATGTTTTGTGTTAATGAAAGTTGTTGTGTTTAACTTTATGCCAGATAACGAATGAAAGGAGTCGAGACTTCACAGTCAAGGTCTTCAAGAACTAGTCACTTCTTTGGACTGTAACTTAAATACCAAGCTTGGTGTTGATCCGATTTTTCATTTTTAAGTTATGCTGTTCACAGACATACACATGGACCTTTTTATAGAAATGCTCTTTTTGGATTCAGGGGGCCTCAAAACATGTATTTCTGGTGAAATCTTGATATCAAATTTTTGGATGGAATACAATACTTCCCCTATTTACTATAGGTAGTAGAGAAACTAAAAATTGTTGCCAGTTGGAGAACATCAAATAGAAACAATTTTGGAATTAGCATACGATACAAAATTGGTTACATGTTTTAAAATAGAGAGTTGAGGGTTGTTACACTACATCACTATGATAATCTTACTTGAACGCGTTTCGGGAGACGGCTTGTTCCCATCGTCAGCATTTTCTCTCAACTGATATTTGCCGGTCATCGTCTGGGGGATGTGTGTGGTTTGTGGTGCTCTCTGAAGATTCATTACGATTAATTTGATTTGTCTGCAACCACAACAATATTCAGTGTGGAATTGCAACAATGTTGTAGTGGCAGAAAAGTGCAGATTTGTAAAGTTTGATAGGCATACCACAACAATGTTGCAAAGAAGGCAAGGACCTTCCTAAATGCACCAGAGAACATCTCTTAAAGGCAAAAGTTTTCATATTCTTGATTGCAAAGTACACATGAAAACAAATTGCAGCAATGTGTCTAAATAACAACACATTTCAACTGTAACTAAATTTTTCGCAAGTGTTATGCTTTTTTTGCCTGGCAGTGTAGTATTCTGCTCAAAAAACATATAGATATGCACTTTAGAGAACCTTGAATATGCACAAACATGCACATACATGCTTCAATTGTTTTATTTAATATGAAACTTACAATAATTATTAAGATTTATTAAGATATACGGCTGCAATTCAAATATGGATTTGCATATATTTCTCAACACTACTGATCACATTGTTAGTATAACCTTAGAGCTTGAATGAGGAAGTAGAGAAGAAAAAATAGGTAGAGAAATGAAAGAGAGGAGCATTGAAGAAGAAGAACAAGAATAGAGTGATGAAGAAAGCTGTGATGAAGAGGAAGAAGCTAAGATAAACAAGCTACACATTTTCTAATGCCAAACATTTTTTCAGATTTGCATTATACAACTAATTGCTTCTTAGGTTTTGCCTATATTAAGAGCAATATTAGTGCCCAGTATTTACTGGCCATACAATGTAGGCAGATGCAATCAGTGATATGCAAGTAAAGCAATGACTGCAACACAAACACTATTATATACACATGTTTTCTTGGGCATTTGGCTCGCAAATCTTCAATCAGTAAGTTACAGCCCATTTTGTATGTAAGTTAGCAACACTGAAATGTGAACAATGCATTGATTACAGGCACAATTGAGAGGTGAAGCAGCATTTTCCCTTACGGACACTTGATAGAGATTTGGGTCCAAAATTATAATTTTTTTTTATTGTAATGGCATAAAGAACATACCTATGTAATTTTTTGTTGTTATTTGGACATTTAAAGGACTCCTATGATCCAGAGATGCTATAGTATATTGGTATGTAACAATGTGCTCACCTTGCTGTTCTTTGCCATTTCCCTTAAGTTTTATTTTTTAAACTTCAGGTTTACTTTTCTCAAAATCTATTTAACTTAGAAGTTTGAAAATTTTTATGGTTGTACAGAATGTTTAGCTGCATTTAGTAGGTTAAAGATTTTGATCCTAAATTACATGCTTACCATGAAAAAAATTATAAACAAAAAAAAAATACACCAAAAAATATTTTCTTGTGACTATTTGTTTAAAATTAAATGAACAAACAGTTAACCAGCTATCTACAAAAACTCACAATAAAAGAATTGGCAAAGTTCAAATCTTTACTTTCATTTATAGGTACACTTTTCTCTGAAAATAAAGTTTTTTAGGAAATTATTTTACAATATTTAAGTATTTTTATAACTAAAAGATTTAAAGCTAGGTAAAAAATCTTGATATCAGCATACACAGAAAACCTTTAATAAGCAATAAAAATTTCATTATCCTAGATCAGAGGTGGCGAAAACAACTTCCTTCCGCGAGTCACCAAATATGCAACATGCACTGCATCGCTCAGCAGCATGTGAAAAACAAACGGGATGGTTGCAGAGAGGGAACATGCGCCTGCGAGTCAAAATAACTCGCAAGTCACGTTTTCGCCACCTCTGTCCTAGATGGTTTTCTCTCAATTGCAAGAAAGCATAAAAATACCCTGCAATCTCTACCAGGTGTCCTTGATTTAATTGAAGCACCAACATTCCCTGAAAAGCACTAAATGGTAATGATTTAGTAATGTTTTAGTAACCCTATTGTGTGTAGCAATTAACTTGCTTTCCATTACTAATGTAAATCTACTACCACATTTTAAATATTCACTAAAAGGTATAAGCAGCACATTTGTTGAATTCAGAAAAATGTATACCATAATGAGGTATGATAAGGTTGGTGCATACACTTAATTTTTGTGACTGCAGGATCCATTATGATGCAACACAACAAAGGTTTTCTCATAACGGATTTCTTTTCTTTGGTGTGTGTGTGTTTAATACACTGATTTATCTCTTTTATATTTATTGAATGGAACATATAAACATTTGGATATTTTAAGAAATAAAGAACCAACTCCAAAAGGGAATTACTTTTTAAAATAAAATTCTATACTGAGATTTCAGTAAAAAATGAACTTTCTAAACCACTGATAATGTTTTTTTAAACAAAACTTAAACCACTGCTTTTCACTGTATGGAGGTTTAGCCTAAGTTTGTGAAGGATAACATTAATAATACAAAACTTATGTACCCACTCGCATGACTTTCTTTACCCACTGCAGCATCACATAGCTTACATTAATGAACTTATATAAAAATCTGATGTGATACATTTAAGTGACTTTCTCTACCCTCTATTGTTTATGTGAAAAGTTTACCATTGTTTAAGAAAAACATTAAATCCTTTCTGCTAAGACATGCCTTTTACTCAGTAGCTGAGTACCTAGACCATAAATCATAATGTGCTGTAATGTAGTGTAGTTTAGGTAAAATATTATTGTGTATATATGCTTTAATAATATGTTGTATGTATATTATATTTGACGAAACCATAATTTCTGTAAAGAATTACTATGGTGAATAAAGAATTGAATTGAATTGAATTGGCTTACAAACTAGTCTTATTCAAGCTTATTTTTTATCTACTTCATTTTAACCCAAATAAACCTTTGCAGAAATCACTACATTGCACATTTGATTATAGATACAAAGGGAACAGCGCTAGTCAAATGTTTCAGAACTGGACACTATATGCTGGCCTTAAAATTCCATACTGTTTAATGGAATCCTGAGAAACAACTGAAAGTTGACAGGACTTTATTCCCAGAAAATTCAAGATATACATTTTATTTAACATGCAAATATCTTTAATAGGTGTTATTTTAATAAAAATCGTTAGAGCCATTTTTTAGAGAATAAAAAACTTCGAAAAATGTTCCATGTAAAAGCTAGTTTGGGGTGTGGGGATTTTCTTGAAAATCTTTGTGTCGCATCTTTGGAAGGTACTGAACTTAAATACCAGGTTTGGTGTTGATCTGAATTTTCGTTTTCAAGTTATGCTGTTTTCTCTCAGGCACGCACACACACATGGATCTTTTACTAAAAATGTTCTTTTTTAATTCAGGGGGCCTCAAAACATGTATTTCTGGTGAAATCTCAGTATCAAATTTTTGGGTGGAATGCAATATTTTCTCTACCTACTAGGAGTGAGGTAGAGAAAGTAAAAATTTATTCTAATACTCGAGTTCCATTACAATAAAGTTTATGCTAGAAATACTCTCAAATTATGCAATATAAACTTGACTGCAAGCACAATATGGGAAACAAACGCAACTGTTGCCACACTGTGAGTCAATTTTTGTTACTAATGAACCCATGTGCAAAAAATAACAATAGCATAAGTTGCTTTGTAGATGACATATGACAGTTCCATCTGGGAAAGCTTAAAGATATAACACTGATTATTTCCAAAACTGCTGTTTCTTTGGACCACAAAATGTATGCAAGAGAAACATAATTAGTATGCCTTTGCTTTTATTTCTATTTGTTTTTCCTCTAATTAGACATATAAATCTAGTAAATTCCCCAATTGTTTCAAACTCTCTGTCATCTCTGCATAAATAAATGACTAGACAGGCACTAATGTTTCCACCAGCCCATTAACTTACGCCAGTGCCCATAAAACCTTGAATGAACAATAACCCTTGCTTAATAGTTATAAATTACTTCAACTATGCCTCTTGTTAGGGTGCCCACCTCTACTTGATGCTCACTTTTATAGTGTTCATTTCAATAATAGGATATATACATACCAGAATTCTGTGTGGGGCAGAAAAAGAAATTAATAGTACTGCAGGTATGCTGTTAACTACTTTTGCTATTATTACTGCTGTTAGTACAGGAGATACCACCTGCACGTTTTTGGGTTTCCCTACCGACTTTTAATTAGACAAATAACTACTCAAAATTACAAATGATATGAATTTAAATGCCTAGTAAAACTGAGCAACTCTCTAATTTACGTTGTTGCTGTTGTGATGGTGGCAGTGGCTAATGTGATGATAGTGGTGGTGGTGATGACAATGGCTGTAATGGGAGTTAATTTAAGTGGCCAGGAGCAGCGATAATGATTTTTAATTCTAAAGTTCTCAACATCCTCTCCCAGGAGTATCTAAAATTAAAGAATATTATAGTGATGTAGTGTAACAACCCTCAAATCTCTTTATTTTAAATTATGACACATCACTGTTACTAGCTTCTAAATCTTCAAAATTAGTCAGGGCAAAGGATTTAAACTTCATATGCTATTTTCGGCTGCTTCATGAAAAGTATCTTGTAGCTTAATCTCGCCAAGCTTCCAACTTAGGTGGGACAGTAAGCTTTTTAGGAGACTAACCAATTCCTTTTCCTTGTCCTTTTTGACAGTTTCTTGTTCTGAAACACATAAATTAAATTAAATTGAGTTTCATTTATGGACACTCTTTAACTACTATGGTTCTTAGCGTCCCATTCTGTATTAGGCGTGAAATTCTGGAAATTTTGCTCAGAGGCCTCTTTATCAGGCTTGAGGTTCTTTTATGTGCCGCAAATTTATGACACAGGACCACCAGATTTACTTCCCTTCCAAAGGAAGCCATGCTAAGGATTTTTATGCCCGAAAAAATCCATCACCCTCCACCAGGTTTGATCCTTGTCCTTGGAAACTAGAGGGTAACAAACACATGGTTACCAGTATCCATAATATTCAACATAAAGTTTACTCCCTTATTCTCCTTATCTCTGAAAATGGCATTAAAGCATTCAGGTTGGACAATCAAAAGTCATTTATTAACAATATTGTCAAGGTGAAATGAGTGATTTTCAACCATAAAAAATACATAGAATGTCTATGTATACTTAGTCTACATGCTCTCAAGAGCTGGTGGCATGTTTGGGTTTTATACTTTGCATTGCAGAAGTGTATACTCAAAATGGTTTGCTAGTTGCAGTGTGTACATGAAAGCACATTCAACATCCCCAATTTAAATCATTACATTATTCATATAAAAAAGCTGCAACTTGCATACATGTAAATTCTTCATGCATGCCTCTACTCTCATTCTCCCTTCATTAGCCTAGAAGTTGTTTAGGACAGTTCAGTTCTATTTGTCATTTAGTAAAATTACTGTCAAGTTGAACATAAAAGATACACTATGGCTGTGTTTGTACATCTCAAATATGTCTATTAATTATCTGTTTCACATTTACCAACTAAGAACTGCTAGCTCTGATTTATGTTGTCAAGGCATCTATTGGCTTTCTATGAATTTATGGCTTATTTGTACTGTTCTGCATTCACAAAAGGCCAATAGGAGGCATGTCAAAATTCAGCAGATTTAGCATGCTTACCTGCAAATTTAAACAAGAAAAATAATAACTTTTAAGACTGTTGAGCCAGTTTGTGACACAAGTTAATTTTGATTTTGGAACATGTTTCAGGTGCAAGCAGACTCAACAATCTTTCAAGTTATTGTTTCAACTTCTAACTTCAAAAGTAATAAGAAAAAAGATGTGATGTGTTACATTCACATGCTTTCTCTACTCTCTATTGCTTATTAGTGGGTATGCAATTAGGAAATTAGTATAAAATATGAATAAGCTAGTAACAGTGATGTAAATTTCAAATTATATAGAAAATTTGAGTGGGAGTTGAAACACTTAACTTCACTTACATGTTTTACAACTTGACCAGTTTGGAGGCTCAGTCGGCCACTTCCGATGATGGCAGCAATTAGTTCCCAAAACTGGTCAAGTTGTAAAACATGTAAATGATGTTAAGTTTTTCAACTCCAACTAAATATTTCTATATAATTATTCTTATAAAAGTTTATTTTCCTACCTACTTCATTTTAATCAAGATAAACATTTCTGGAAACAGCTGCATTACACATTTTGTTATACATACAAAGGAAATAGTGAGTCAAGTGTTTTAGAACTGAACGCTACATGCTGGTCTTAAAATTCCATGCTCTTTTCATGACATCATGAGAAGCAACTGAAAATCAACAGGACTTTAAGAGAATGACTGAGTATTGAGCAATTCATAACGGACATCTCAGAAATGGCTGATACCACAAAACAAGTTATTTGAAATAAATTATGTTTTAAAAAGATCTACATTTTTTATGAAGTACATATTTGTCTATCTTTTAACATTTACCAGTTATGCAAGATTATATAAATTTCCTTCCGAATGAAGAGGACTTCACAAGCCATTCCCAGAAAATTCAAGATATACATTTTATTTGTAATGTAAATATCTCTAATATACAGTATTTTAAATACATTTGTTACAGCCATTTTTCATAAAATAAAAAATTTCAAAAGATGTTCCATGCAAGGGTTTGGGGCGGAGAGATTTTCTTGAAAATCGCGTCACATCTTTGGAAGGTACTGAATTTAAATACCAATGGAATTAATTGCTTTACACACAAGCCATATGTAGGACAGATTGGAAAGGTAGAATTAGACTAATGCAATAGACTGATTTGAACCACTAATCTTCTGATTTCCAACCGTTGCTCTAACCAGCTGAGCTACCATGGCAACATGCCAGCACAATTTTATAATAAACCAGAAGTATTGTTTATTGTGATGTTGTGTAGTATTTAAAATTTGAGTTGGAAAATGTTGATTCACATCACATACATGCGCTAGTTGTTATTGTAGGAGCGCTTTCAAGAGATGTTTCTCCCATCTTCAGCTGAGATCCAACTCCTACGATAACAACTAGCGCATGTATGTGATGTGAATCAACATTTTCCAACTCAAATTTTAAATGCCAGCACAACATTAAATTCCCCAAATGACTCACATTTAAATACTAGCTTGGTATTTATCCTACAATTCATTTTTGAATTGTGCTGTTCACAGACACACACACAGACCTTTTTCTGAAAATGCTGTTTTTGGGATTCAGGTGCCTCAAAACATGCATTTCCAATGAGATCTCGATATTAAATTTTTGGGTGGAATACAATACCTTCTCTACCTACTATGTATGTGGTAAAGAAAGTAAAAACACCTAGATACGATGACAGAGCTTGCTCACAGCAGTGAGCCAAAGATCTAAACTTCCCTAATTGTAAATCATAAATTTAATATTTATATGCTTAGTGGTTCACAGTCCTCCACTATCCCTTTCCTGGTTAGTGGGGTTGCAAAGAATAGCAATTGAGATGGTTGCTTCGCTGTTTTTGTCATAGAAGTGCAGCATTCTACTAAAATTTACTATTTCAGGTTGTTTTACTTTTTCTACCTATAATAACAATAGGAAGTATTTGATTGCACCCAAGAATTTTAAACTGAGATTTCACTGGAAATACACATATTTTTAAGGTGTTCTGATCGAGAGAGAGGGGGGAGAGGGAGAGGAGGGGTATCTGAAGTATAACTACACATTCCCCCAAACAAAGTTAAGGCAGTTTATAAAAGGTTTACTTACCACTGCTGGGCAATAAACAAGTTTCTTACCATCTTCAATGATTATAATATCTCATTGGCACCATACAGCATCAGGAATTTAATTAAGTTAAACAAAGTAGACAGAAGAAAAAAGATCTGGCAAACACAAGATTGATTGTTTGGATTGTGGCAAGGTATACATTGGGAAGACCAAGAGAAATCTGAAAACTCATCACAAAGAACACTTTTCAATAAACATACAGAACAATCTCATATCAGTACATTATGGGACAGAAACCATGAGATCAGCAGAGAAATTAAATTATTAAAACCAGTAAATACAGCCATTGATCTCAGTACTTAGGAGAAGAGCTTTATAAAGAAGTTCAACAACCTCAAGAAATTCAATATCCTGAGGAAGTGATTTTCAAGCAGCGCTCAGGAGCTACTACACTGAAAAACGAAGCTTCCAAAATGAAGCTCAGCTGTGCCAGTTCTTACTCAGGAATTCAATTTAATTCCCATGGAGGTCTACAGAAAGACACGTGAAAATGCCCAATTAAGACTTCAAGCTTTCGTGGATTGAATGGAGCCCAAGTTGATCACTATGTAGAAAATTGATAAACAGGAAGTTTTCATATATTTCACAGATTTCTTAATGGTAATTACAGTGAATAATAATATTTTTGTGTGGCTTTTTATTTCTCATAAAACACTTGCTTCCAGCCACCCAGTATTTTCTAACTCCAGAGCAACAATTGCAGCTGTAACATCTAATTTAACACCTAAAAGTGAAATAATTGCATAGTGATGGAAAATCACACTGCGGAATAACTGAGGTACATTTTTTGAAAACTTGATAAATGCAATTTTTTCGAAATTGAGTTTCAAAACTTCATAACGATATAATTTTGGTCTTCTACATCATTCTGTGAATCAGGTTTTAGCAAAGTTGATAAATATCGTGTATACAAGCAGACAAATTCACAAGGTTTTAGCAAAAACCAATATATGCACTCAGAGTTAAAGCAAGAGTCAAAGATTGCAATAAATTTTTCTTTACTTTCATTTCAACTGAGCAGTTGGCAATAATAGAAGCACACTATTGTAGACTGAGTTGCTCATTATTATAACAATATTTGTTCTTTATTGGATGCTTATAATCCCCCATCCAGACTTCACTGTCATCAGTGTATTTACAGGTTACTTTTAGAGAAGTTATCAACTGTGCAGTTGTGTTTGAGTAAAGAATAGTATTTCAAGTTAAATCAGAATGGATGGTGGTTCCAGTAGCTGAATATGGTGTACAGATAAAAGAATCTTCAGGTGGCAGAAGATATATAGAAAAGAAGGGTGTCACTCTTCTTGAAAAGCAAAACAACAGAGGTATAAACAACCCTAATATTAAATGCAAGCATGAACTTGCAGTTTCACCTTCAAATACAAAAGCTAAAGGGAAGAAATAATGCAAAGCTGCTGAACTATGCTACGAAGATATCACCCAGTTTCATTATCATGTGACATCTTTAAATAAGACAGATCGAGATAAATTTCTCTTGAACTTTATGAACATTACTTCACCTAAGCACATAGTAGTGAACGAGAAAGCAAAAAGAAACAAAACAGTTTCAGTAAAATATAGCTTTAAAAGAAAAGCTATATTTTCAAGGAATTTCTGGTATGTCAAAAGATAGATTATCCTATCTAGAGAGCAGGTTTCACTTAGAAGGAAAGTTGCCAAAGGAAAAGAGAGGTGGAGAGAGGACAGGAAAGGATCATAAGGACTTAATTATTGGCATTAAGAATGACATAAAGAAATACAAATGTAGGGAGAGTCATCATGTCAGGGGTAAGTCTAAGAGGGGTCATTTACTTTCAGAACTGTCAATAAGATGTGGAAAAGTTCTGTGAAGAAAGGAGAAATTTTGGACTCAAACAATGCTATTTATCAAAATACAAGATTGTATTTTATAAATATTTCAATCTATCTTTTCGGACACCATACACTGATACATGCTCCGCTTATAAGACTGGCATCATGAAAATAAATTCAGACAAGTATTTGGAGAAGAAAAATGAATTAAGAGCTAGTCACAGATTCAAAAAACTTTGTGCAAAACAGTTTTATAGAATAATGAAAGAAGAAAATCCAGGTGTCATTAAGACTACCTTTGATATGCAGCAAAATCAGCCACTTCCAAAACTGTCACTGAGCGAAATTTTCTATGCTAGGCAAATATGGTTATACAATCTTTGCTGATCCATGCTAATGAGCAAAAGAAGGAAAATATTGCTTTCTATATATGGCTGGAAATAGAATCTTCAAGAGGATACAACCTTTGCTGGACTTCCTTTTTGACTTAGAGAAGAAACTGCCAAGTTATGGTAAAACCACTATACATCTATTCTCCGATTCCTACAGCAGTCAAAATAAAAATAGTTGCATGATGGCGACACTTATAGCATTCTGGAAAAGAGTTCAAGATTCAACATTAATTTCTTTCCAATCCAGGGACATAGATATATAGCTCCAGACCGAGTTTTTGGTAGAATTGAGAAATCATACAGAAAAAAAGAAAGCATCTTGTTTCCTAAAGAATATTATGAACAGCTTAAAAGAGGGCACTACCCTGTAAGTACTCAACAAAGACTGAGAAATTAAAAACCTAAAGATAGTGCAAAAGTACTAAAACCCAGGTTACTATTCCAAATGAATAGTCAGCATGTCATCGCTTACAAGAAAGTAAAGAACAATATTAATGTATCAGTGAAAGTCACATACTTTGGAGATTCTGTGTAAGTTCAAGTTCTTAGGAAAAAACCATCCCATCCAGCAGTCGTCCTCCGTGGTGTAGTGGTTACCATGCTAGCCTCTAGTTCCGAAGGTGGCGAGTTCAAACTTGGCAGAGGGCAATGGATTTTTTCGGGTGCAAAACTTCCTAGCATGGCTTCCTTCAGAAGGGAAATAAAGCCGGTGGTCCCATGTCATAGATTTACGGCACATAAAAGAACCTCAAGCCTGATAGAGAGGCCTCTGAGCAAAATTACCAGTCTTTCACGCCCAATATAGAGTGGGACGCTAAGGACCACAGCAGTTAAGGAGCATCTATAAATAAAAACCATCCAGCACTATAATCATCCAATATTCTACCAAAGCAAACCATGGTTAGCAAAGAAAAGGAGGAGGACATTTCTATACTATTAAAGTATTTTGAAGTTCCAGATGAAGCAATTGCATTCTACAAAGTTGTCCTAGGGAACAACTACAAATCTGACCCTGTCTTGCTATCAGGCTAAGAATGCTCAATATTCTATAAATTATACATGTCTTTAGTAGCTTACATTATTGTTCTATCTGCACTATTAAGGATAAATCATTGCATGTTAAGATATTATTAATTTTGTGTTATGCTTTTGTTATTAATTGTTACATTTATTCTCAATAAAGTTGACAAAATTAAAAACCAAATGTTAAATAAATGTTTAGTATATAATAAGTGATAGTGCAGCAAATAATAAACTGTACAACTTATGTATGCATAGGAATTATTACAACAATAAATAAATAAGTAGTTGGATAAAAATAAAGAACAAAAATGAACTGTAACACATAATTACAATGATTTTTTCTCTTATGTAAACATGCATTTATCAACTTTTGAAAAAAACCTGAATAAATTATCCTATAATCCTACACAGTGCAAAATTTGTTTCAATTTATCTTACTACGACGTTGTATTTAAAACAATAAGATATAACATTAGAGATAATATTAAATTCTTGTAATGTCGCTCTCTAAAAGAACTGAAAAAAAAAGCAAGATAATTTATTGATAAGAAATTGTAAAATTAAATAATCTGTAGTGGTTGTCTACAGAATGCGTTGACGGGAAATTGTAAAATGTAAATAAACTGTAGTGATTGTCTACTGAATGAGTGACCAGGATCAAAGTGCAGTAGACAATCAAATTGTAAAACTCTTAGCACAATAAATACATTAACACAAGTGAAAATCAAAAATGCATTTCCTGAAAAATTCAATATTCTGCATTTATTGAATTTTGTAAAAATGCTCTCAATTTGCAATGAAGCTGCTAGCTATCTTGCCACAAAAGGAAGCTACATTCAATAGATACCAATGTTAAACTTGTCTTTTCATATAGTTAAAAAATCTGATGTGGTACACTCACATGACTTTCTCTACTCTTGTACAAAGTATTTTTACAAACGCTTATTCTCCATCTAGTTCATGTTAATCGAGATAAACATTTGCAAACTCTATCTTATTGCTAATTTTCTTGTAGATGTAGGGGAAAATATATTTAGAAGGGCAATATAGAAAAACAGTAGCCTTTAAGCGCATACATATCTCTTAATAGCTGGTTGCTAGGTGCAGTACCATTCCCTTTGCCACAGATTATAACTCTTTGCATATCCAAGACAAAAAAATGAATAACGAATTCCATTTGAGAAAATAAGTATTGAAAAATTTAAGGAAATAACAAGCAATATCTCGAAAATGGTTCACTCAACAAAAAAAAATATATATGACCCAAATTGTGTATTTTAACGTGATCTGCATTTTTTGTGTAGTAAAATTTTGTCTATCTCTTATGGTTTACCAGTTATGCAAAAGTCGTTCACAATGAAGAATACTTTTGGAGACATTCCCAGAAAATTCAAGATATATACATTTTATTTGTCATAAAAATATCTTAAACATACGATATTTTAATCAAAATCGTTAGAGCCATTTTTGAGAAAATTAAAATTTTTGAAAAATCTTCCATGTAAAGGGTACTCTGGGGTGGGGGGATTTTCTTGAAAACCTTCGTGTCGCATCCTTGGAAGATACTGAACCCAAATACCAAGTTTGGTGTTTATCCAACTGTTCGTTTCTGAGTTATGCTGTTCACAGACACACACACAGACAGACACACAGACACACACACGGACATGTTTCCAAAAATGCTTTTTTTGGATTCAGGGGGTCTCAAAACATGTATTTCCGGTGAAATCTCGGTATCGAAATTTTGGGTGGAATACAATACTTCCCCTGCTTACTATACATAGTAGAGAAAGTAAAAATTAATTAAATCACAATTTCAGAACATCTTTATACACATTTCCTTGAACATTCAAAAAATAAAATATGGGAAATTCTCATGAAAAATCAAAATATAATTTCTTAATCACTGAAGTAGCAACATTTCAATTACTTACAGGCTAAGATCTGTTAGCTAAACATGTGAATAAAATTGGGATAATTTCATCATCAGTTTGTCCACTATGTGATCTACAAGAGGATATGAAGACCATCTTCAGTGATGTCCAGCCACTTCCACCCAGTTCTTCTTGAGCAAGAAGTACTGGATAGCAAGAGAGTTAATGACTTTGTTGTCAACAACTCAGCATTAGTCAACACACAGACAGAGCTATGTTGTCTTTCATACAAGAGACATGACATGTACACGTGCTATGCCGAGTTTTAGTAATTTAAGGATATAATGGATTAAGTGACTTAGGAAACTATACCCCCGCCGCTGTATCTTTGCACTTGACAGTTTGTGTGGCTTCACGTAAGGTTGGCTACATTGCGGTTGCGACGTTGCTAGAGTGGCTAGTAAACAACAACAGCTGATCTTTCTATCGTGTCTAAGCCGCATACAAAAAGTGTACGCAAGTAGTGAACATCAATGAATAATAACTATTTCGTGTTATTATTGTTAATTGAAAATAAGCGATATAAGCAGCTTTGTATGGTCGGATACTTCTTTCTATGATAATAGGCATAAATGTGTCTACATATGGCGTCTAATTGGAAAGCATCAAGATTTGTGACTGGACGAGGCTGCTTTCTTTTCTTCCCTGGAGTTGATAGAAATACCTGTTGCGTTCCAGATGGTTCAGGAATTGTGCCCTCTTTCTCTTGGAGTTTCACTCCCTTGTGTATAACAGTTCTCGTGCTTAGCCCAAGAGCTGCTGCAGTTCATTATACGGCTTTATCAGCAGGAATAGAGGGATTGCCATGAAGCTTTACGTACTCCTTTTCCTGTTCAAAGAATTCCCGGGTTCTCCTTAATAGTTCCAATGCCTAACTATTAAGTGGCACACCTCGGCGCAAAGGATTTTCACTTCGTGAATCATCACTCGGCGATCGGCGTCGTTTTTCAGACATTGTCGCACTTAAGTTTTGTTTAAATAAATAATATGAATGAAATATATATAAAATAGATAAATTTAAGTATATATGTATATATAAACAAACAATAACAAAACTATCAAACAATAACCACAAATATAAATAACAATGAACAATATGTAGCTTGCAAAGAACAACTCGACGCCTGAGCTAGAGATTTACAAACTGAAGCACGTGGTTGGGAATAGTTACATCCGGCAACAGAGCCGATTCTAGTTCCGGTTCCGCTTTGTCATCGGCCATCCGGAATGCTGCCTTGTGATTGGCTTAGGAAGTCAAACGGTTGAAGCTTTTCATCTGTATTTTTGCGAGTGTACCAACTTAAACGCTGGCTGTCAAGTGCAATGTTACAGCGGCAGGGGTATAATGCCATATTACTCGCAACATAAATGCATATCCACACAGTAAAAGCTAGTAAATTATATATAAACAAAACTTGACAACTTGGCATCTAATGAAAGCAGAATTGCCAATGTTAATACGTCATATGAAAATGAGAGCAGAAGCATGCACAAACAACTCAAAAGTTATAACATTAGCATTACATGGCACTTTTTTGTTTAATTGATTTACTTCCATTGATGATATAATACAGAGATACGAATGCCCTTTGTTACATTCTTAACGGAGCAACCAGATCATTTCCAGCTCAGAGTTCATCAATTTAAAGTATAAAGTATATAATTAAATATTTTTACTGGTTGCTGAGAGTTTTTGCTGAACTGATTTTACAAAATGTAAGTTAAACATGGCACACTGAAAGAAAATATGAAAAAAAAAAAAAAAGACCTTTAGGTGTGTGTAAATACAGAATTTTGGACATCCCATAAGGGACTAGTTTCTACAGTTTCAATCACATATGGCACTTGGCAATCCCAGCCATCAGATTTAAGAAACACCGCCTGGTATTGGCCCACCTCTGTGGTGTGGGGATAGCATGTCTGCCTCACATTCAGGAGGTCCTGTGTTTGAAACTTGGCTGAAGTAGGTTACAGGTTTTCCCTTATCCTCAGAAGATGCATTTCATCTAACTCTTAAGCTTTCACTTAATTAATTACATTAGTCTGCATTTTCAAACTTTTTGTCAGATGATTTCTTAAAAGTAGGTGTTCTTGAATCAAGTTTTTATGCTGATTCCAGAAATAACTTCCATTTTTTTCTATCACGTCAGGTTTTTACACAAAATAAGTAATGTTTTGACAATTTTACTAATAAGTGTAGAAAAGTATTCAAATACCATTTCACACAAGGTAGGTTTTTACTCAAGAAACATTTTAAGAATACTCTCAAGAACTCCCCTAATTTATTTCATGACTACATTTTAACAAAACAAGAAGCCAAAGTGTTTCATTTAATTTTTTTCAAACTTTCTCTTCTTTGACTTCCTTGCAGATCCTTAAAGATGACTGTCCCTCCTCAACATCCAACAGTAGTCGGCCATCATAGTTTCATTCCATCTCCCCTGGTACCTCCTCTCCATTTCCTTAATATCTTGGTGAAAACGTTCACCCTGCTCTTCATTATAATGTCCCAGATTTTCTGGAAAGTAGTCGATATGTGAATGCAGAAAATGCACCTTTACACTCATGTTACAACCCATCTTCTTGAAATTTTCTAACAGTTTTTCGACAATGGCCTTGTAATTAGGATCTTTGTTATTGCCTAAGAAGTTTTCAGTAACTATGGAAGGTGGTAAATGCTTCTATTTCTCTCTCATTCATTGTCTTCTCAAAATCTTCATCCTTCATCAATTTCTTTATTTGAGGACCAACAAAAATTCCAGCCTTTAATTCGTCTTGTGTAATGAAGGGAAATTTCTTGGAAACGTACTTGAAGCAGGATCCATTCTGTGGTAAGAGCCCTTACGAATTTCTTCATCAAGCCCAATTTTATGTGTAGTTGCGGAAGCAATATCTTTATATCTCTATATTTTTGAAGTGAAATTGTACTTGATAGAAAAAAAACTAAAAGCAGTTCTGAAATCAACATAAAAAGTGAGTCAGAATCACTTATTAGTTTTCAGTTATCTGATATTATGCAGACTAGCGTTATCCCACTCTCCAATAAGACCTAACTGGTTAAAGCTTTACACTGCTAAAATTACTCCAAATGATAATATTTGATGCAGCATGCAACATAAACATGGAAGTTTCTTTAACTGCACTTAAATGTGCTGATTGTACGAGTTCCAGAAGCTTTGGGACAGATTGTATACATCACCTACACTTTCGGTAAATGAGAAAAGTAATTATTTACTCAAAATGTTGCTGAAATGCAATACATTATCAATGAAAATCCAAGTAAGGATTCAACTAATATCAAAGCAATCAAAATATAGTTGAAGTAGCATTTCATGAACAAAGGTTTCTTATGCATTGCTAAACTTTTAAAACCTCCGCCAATAAATGGAATGCATCACTATTTCTGAAGGAAAAACCACAGATGTTCAGGAAACTTGTCATTAGGCTTGTAATCTTTGGAATTTATAACCATAATACAGTCAACTTAAGTTATTGGTTCCCAAGATTACAAGCATGCTCATCATATTAAAATATATCATTGTAAATCAGAACAAAGATTTGACATGCTTTTCACTGAACCGCTGCTGACCACAAATGCAATTCCAACAAAATTTTGGCTGCTTATACTATAAAACTGAAGTAATGCGTTAAAAATCAGACAAACTACCACTATACTGATTGCAAAATTATGTACTTACCTTGATGGAGACCAAAGAAACCATCTTTGGCTTGGACGCACATCATGTTATGCGCACAACAAAGTCGACCTTCTTCTGTGAAGTGCCAAGTCTGTGTAGATTTGCGCCGTTTGTCAGGGCGTCTCAGTACCAAACTGACATACTGGGAGGGCTGTGGTGCAGGGCCAGCAATGTCCAATACCTACAATTATTTGATTAAAGACTTTCTCGTAAATAAATTCAATGGAGTTCTACAATATCCCTTATTAATTTAAACTATTTCAGCCATACTAAATTCTTAAACAATGATTTCATTTAAACACTCAGTTGTTTATGTATTGTAATGTATTTATTTCTCCAATGTAACTACATTTTACAAGGATCGTCCAATTATACAAAAATATAACAGTGAATATAATAAGTAACAGTGAATATACATGTATATAAGAAAATGAGAGGTGAAAAAATACCATATTTTACAGTGTGTTTACATTTGCTTTTTTGTATTCTTCTAAGGAGTAGAAGGCATTTTCTGACAGATAGGATTTGATGGCTTTTAGTTTTATCTTTTCATTTTTATCTATTTCATTTGTGAAGGTAAATGATTGTACATATCTTTGGTGTTATTTTCTATGCATTTGTGATTGTGATTTAATCTATTTCTGAAATAGTTATTTTTTGTTCTGGTACTATGGTTATGAACGTTCATATTTTTGTTCTGATTATTGTAACTTTTTACAGCAAATTTAATACATTCATACATATAGTGAAGGTAATGTTAAAATCTTGAGTGTCTTATAATGCAGTTCTACATGTATCAGTTTTTTTTCATTTTTAACTTATACGTATTGCTCTTTTTCGCAACTTGAATATCTTTAAAACTGAGGATTTTTGTACTGTACCCCGTAGAACAAACCCATAACTTAAGCGGGAGTGGATGAAGGCATAATATACTTGTATGATACTTTTTCTATCCATTATTTGTGTTGTTTGTTTTAAAATATATAAGCCTGTGTTCATTTTTTTATGAGTCTCTCGACATGTCTGTTCCATTTCAGACTACTATCTATGATTAACCCAAAAAGGTTGTTTCTGTGACTTGCTGAATTTCTTTATTTTCTATTGTTAATTTAATGTTGGCCTGTGTTTTATTACTCACACTGATTTGCATCCACTCTGTTTTGTTTATATTTAACGCCATCCCTAGGCTTGCTAATTATATCTAGTAGTGCATTTGCTTTATTTTTGTGCCTCTATTTCTGTTTTCCCCATGACTACAATTGTGCTATCATCTGCATAACCAATAGCTATCCCCCCCCCCACATTTTTATATGTTTAAATAAGTTGTTAATGTATATTAGAAATAAGTATGGTCCTAATTTTGAGTCTTGTGGCACTCCATGTGTTATTGTTTTAAAAGCTGATCTGATTTTAATTAGATTTTCACCTGTATTGTGCATAATTTCAACACATTGTTCTCTGTTTTGTAAATACAAGCTTAACCATTTTAGTGGAGTGCCCCTAATCGTATAATTTTCAAGTTTTTCTAGTAGTTTTTCAATGTTTACACAATCGAATGCCTTAGAGAGGTCTAGGAAGATTGCTACTATATATACTTTTCTATTTATTGCGTTTATAATGATGTCATTTCCTTTGTAGATTGCCTATATTGTTGACTTTTTTTTTTTGGGGGGGGGAACCCAAATTGGTATTCTGAGATGATTTCAAATTTACTGCAGAAACTCTGTAGCTGTTCTAAAAATAGTCCCTCTATTATTTTGGAGAAAGTCAAGTATAAGGATATCGGTTATATTGTTAACATAATCTATGAGCTTATAATTAAGAGGAGTTTGAGGAAAAGGGAGGGGGGAGGCTTTAACTTCACCTGAGGCTATCAGAAATGCACAGATTTAAAAGTACTTGCAGCATTTTGAGTCACATCTTCTCATTATAAATCTCTTCTCCTTGAAATCTTAAAAGACATATACACAATCAATTTGTGATTAGGTTAGGGAGGCAGTCACGGTAGTCCAGTTCATAGAGTGCCAAAGATCCAAGTGTAAGTTTAATTTTTCAAATCTATGACTGCCTTGACAAACATCTACACAGGATTAGCATAGCAGAATCTCCTATATGCCCTTTCTGTGAACTTGAAGAAGAAATGGAGACAAATCACCTACTCCACTGCCCAGCTTTTGATCAACACACCAACCTATAATCAAAATACTGGAGTCCTAGAGAGCGAATGGCTTCCGTGACTTGACAATAGTGCAACATTACATACCAACCAATTTTTCAAATCTGACTAAGTTTTCCAAACTTTGCCTATAAATGATCTGTGTGAAAAAACTTACATTAACTCTAATGCTTTTAACTAGAAGTACAGAAATTAAATTACTTCAGTATTGCAGGTTGTCTTTTAACATCTCAGCATTTCTGAGTTCATTACTTGTTTAGGTATATGTGATGACAGCTCTTCAGCAGAGCATTGACATGCAAAGCTGATTCGCGTCCTGGAGGTAGCATTGATTCTGATTCAACATGGCTAGTGTATAACAACAATAACCTCTAGAGCTTTTAAATCAACATCAAAACTTCAATGAACTAGACAGTAGCTTGACATTGATAAAATAATTTGCATATTTCTAATCTCTAGTTCAACACCTTTGGGAGTAATTTCAAATGACTGCCACAGCAATGCATGAAAAACCCCATTTTGACGAGATATGAAATCAGATTAACCAATGTCACACTGTTAAAATAAAAACCTGTTTCAGTATATTTCTACATATTCCCCCCCCCCAAAAAAACTCCTTTTATATATGGGTGTATTTAGGGTTAAAGTTTACAGATAATTTACAGATTTGTTAGAACAGTAAAAATAGTTCACAAATGATCATAGATATGGCGAATAAAGTTGAAGTTTATAACAAGTCCTACTGAATATTTGGTATAAAGGTTTGCTATGAGGGTAATCCCAAAAGTAAGGTCTCCAATTTTTTTTAAAATACAAAGAAACTTTTATTGACAACAAATGGTACATAATTTTGAAGCTTTGACATTTGTCTATTTTTCCACATAATCGCCATTTCAGTCGATGCATTTTTGTAGACGCTGTGGCAGTTTTTGTATGGCCATGTCATACCAGCTTGCCGCCATGCTCTTGAAAAAGTGATGGACCTCATTTTTCACTTCATCGTCACCGAAGCGCCTTCCAGCCAAATGTTCTTTCAACTTGGGACACAAGTGGTAGTCACTGGGTGCTAAGTCCGGACTATAGGGTGGATGGGTGATGGTTTCCCATCCAAACTGTTGCAGAAGATCCATGGTTTGATGGGTGGTGTGGGGGCAAGCATTGTCATGGAGAAGGCTTATGCCCTTGCTCAACATTCCTCTTCTATGGTTCTGAATTGCCCGTCTGAGTATTTTTAATGTCTGACAATATCTGTCGGCATTTATTGTTGTCCCAGGATCCATAAAGTCGACCAACAATATCCCCTTTTGATCTCAAAACACAGTTGCCATGACTTTACCGGCAGACTGTGTTCTCTTGAATTTTCGAGGCTTGGGTGAACCGGAATGCCGCCACTCATGTGATTGTTGTTTGGTCTCAGGTGTGAAGTGGAAAGCCCAGGTTTCATCACCCGTGACTAATGAATCCAAAAGGTTGTCCTTTACATCTCCATAGCATTGAAGAAATTGGCGGGAAGTTTCAGCGCATTGCCTTTTGTGATCTTCTGTCAGCATTCTTGGGACCCATCTTGCGCACACCTTCCGAAATTTCACTGTTCAATCAAAGCTCGATGAATAGTGCTTCGAGAAATTTCAGGAACAACAATGCAGAGCTCATCGAGAGTGATCCGCCAATCTTGAAGCATGATTTGTTCAACCTTTGCGATTGTTTCAACAGAAATGGACGGTCTCCCGCTTCTTTCCTCGTCATGAATTTCCGTGCAACCATTTGCAAATTCTCTACACCACTTGCAGACATTTTTGACATCCATACAAGACTCTCCATACACTTCCATCAACTGTTGATGAATTTCAACAGGTTGAACCCCTTTTGCACTCAAAAAGCGAATAACTGCGCAAACTTCGCACCTGGCGGTAGTGCCTAACGGAAGCTCCATTATAACTGGCTGCCAAGCCAAGACTGAGGGCGCTAAGGGATGTGCGGTGGTTTCTGAAGAGAGTGGAGGGAGGGAGGAAGAAAAAAAGCAGTATGGCCAACATCCACGCAAACAGTTTCCCTGCGATCCCAGCGCTTTGGAGACCTTACTTTTGGGACTACCCACGTATAAGGTATATTACATTTATGTAAATGTTTTACAAGGAAATGTCTTTTTCTCTAGAATTTAGTGCAGTCAAGGACAAGTGTTCAATTGAATGTCCATTTCCATTTAGAAACCAAATTTTCCATGTCTGGAAACAAATTGTGTTGTAATAAATTCAGGCACAAGCAATTTACATTTTAATTGACAGTGCACATCAGGGAAGAAAACTGCCTTTGTTGTAGATCCACCATTTCAAATTCCACAGATCATTTATTCTGAATTTGCATTCAGCTTTAATCATGACAGTGAATATTTTTTGTGTGCAAATTCCTCTGTGCTGGATGCTGCTGATTTAGCAAGTTTGTCGGTTTTTTCATTTCCAACTTGCCTATTATGCCCTTTAACCCATGAAAGGCAAATATTAAATTGATAGCTTGATAAATAGGTCTTTATTTCTGAGACTAATGGGTGGATGTTTATTTATCACTAATAACAAATAAAGAGGCTTGTGAGTTGGAGTAAATTTGTGATGTAGTTTGGTTGTCTACACACCATTATATCGCCTTACAGAGGGCAAGAAATTCAGCCTGAAAGATAGTGCAAATATTTGCAAGCCTGCTACATAACTTCCTCTTCGTTTTCATAAACAATAAAAGCACTATCAACCAATTCTTCTTCTTTGTCTGTTTTCCTAAAGGAACTTGTAAATATGCATTCTGTTGCAGGGAGACTTATTGATGAAATGTTGGCATTTTCATGGATGTCCAGCAGAATTGAAGTTTGTTTTCTTCTCCAAATCAACGTTATCTTGTAAAATTTTGCCAGTCTAAAATTCTACATATATGTAAAATATACAGTAGAATCTCATTAGTACGTTTTTATAGGAACCCAAGGATTTGAAATACAAAATTATTCACACCATTTTTGAGAAAATAAAAAAAAAAAAAAAAAAAATGAAAAAAACTGCAATGTAAAGTGTGGTTTGGGGTGGGAGTATTTTCTTAAAATCATGTTGCTTCTTTGGAAAACATTGAACTTAAATACCAAGTTTAGTACTTAACCAAAATGTTGTTTTTCAGTTACTGCACATGCACACACAACAAACTATAAAAATGTTTTTTTTGGGATTTAGGAGTCTACAAAAATATGTATTTCCAGTGAAATATTGATATCAAATTTTTGGGTAGAATGAAATACTTCCTCTACTAGGAATGTGGTAGAAAAAATAAAATATCTTGTTACATTCACGCAACTTTCTCTGCCCTCTCTTCTATAAACTACTCTTACTGAAACTTATTGTTCTATCCATTCATGTTAAATGTTTGCAGAGGTGTCTTTATTACACATTTCATTGTAGGTACAATGAAATACAATAGGCTAATGTGAGGAACAAATCTTTAAAAATGTGATGTGTTAGACTCACATGACTTTCTCTACTCCTGTACAAACTATTTTTACAAACGCTTATTCTCCATCTACTTCATGTTAATCGAGATAAACATTTGCACATTCTATCTTATTGCTAATTTTCTTGTAGATGTAAGGGGAATATATATTTACAAGGGCAATATAGAAATACAGTAGCCTTTAAGCACATATATATCTCTTAATAGCTGGTTGCTAGGTGCAGCACCATTCCCTTTGCCACAGATTAATACTCTTTGCATATCCAAGACAAAAAAATGAATAACGAATTCCCATTTGATAAAATAAGTACTGAAAAATTTAAGGGAATAACAAGTAATATCTCGAAAATGGTTCACTCAACAAAAAAAATGTATATGACATAAATTGTGTATTTTAACGCGATCTACATTTTGTGTGTAGTAAAATTTTGTCTATCTCTTATGGTTTACCAGTTATGCAAAAGTCGTTCACAATGAAGAATACTTTTGGAGACATTCTCAGAAAATTCAAGATATACATTTTATTTGTCATAAAAATATCTTAAACATATGATATTTTAATCAAAATCGTTAGAGCCATTTTTGAGAAAATTAAAATTTTCGAAAAATCTTCCATGTAAAGGGTACTCTGGGGTGGGGGGATTTTCTTGAAAACCTTCATGTTGCATTCTTGGAAGATACTGAACCTAAATACCAAGTTTGGTGTTTATCCGACTGTTCGTTTCTGAGTTATGCTGTTCACAGACAGACACACAGACGGACATGTTTCCAAAAATGCTTTCTTTGGATTCAGGGGGACTCAAAACATATATTTCCGGTGAAATCTCGGTATCGAATTTTTGGGTGGAATACAATACTTCCCCTACTTACTATACGTAATAGAGAAAGTAAAAAAAAAAAAAATAGCAACTTGCACGCACACACACTCTCTCTTTACATTCTTTGATTCAGGGGATCTCATCAAAACATGTATTTCCAGTAAAACCTCAATATAAAATTTTTGAGTGAAGTTGGATAGCACCATTAATATGAAACCTGTTAAATATATCTTGACTAATATGATGTATAAATAAGATCAATGAAAAATGATATAACGGAAAAGCATAATAGGAACATAAAAGCCGGGTATTAAGTGAGTAGCATTGTTTATATTTTGCAAAGGTCTGATACACTCACCAGTGTCCTGTCATCAGTATGTGCTCTACTCTTTGATCTTGGATCTTTAGGAGGACTACTCCCTTCATGTTGAATCTGACCATCACCAGTCATGCGCCATAACTGTGACCTTGCTCCTTTCTGTTTACGGCTCAGTATCACTCTGTTGCCCTCAGGTACATCTAATACAAGCTGGTGGCTCTCTACATCTAGTGGGTTAAAACTGGAGCTCCCAGGCTCCATCTCCTGACCTGAAGGACTCCTGTAAATATTTCCATATTGTATAATTCTGTAAAATGATTACACAACCCTGTCACAATCACCTATGCTACAGCACTTTCACCTGAATGCCATTACCCAAAGGAGTTTAAACAGAGAAAGAAGGCAGAATTCCTCACCTGAAACCTGTAAACATATTGCATGTTTAGAGTTGGGAGCACAGATGAAGATCGGCTGGAAAAGCCAATTGTGCAGAGAGACGTAGTACACCTATCTTTCATTATTGCTCACTATAAACCGGCAGATCATGTGACTCAAGAACTGTGAAACCTGCACTTACCCGCCTTCATGTGTGCTCCCTACAGCATATCTACTGTCCACCAACTTAGGTCTCCAGGGAACGAAGGGGATAGGAATGGTATTTTTGTCAATAGTTGCTTTGTTGTACCCATTATGTATTGCTGTGTCTACTATATGCTGGTATTCTAACTGGTATTCTTTTTTATTTAAGGGGGTATATACCAGTCTGTGTGTTAGGCTGTTTAGTACTGCATGTTTGTGTGTGGTTGGATTGAAACTCTTATTTTTTATGTAATTAGTAGAGTGTGTTGGCTTCCTGTATATGCCAAAGGTTAGGTTCTTTTGTTCTCTGATGATTTTTAGGTCTAAAAATGGTAGCATGCCTTCTTTTTCTATTTCTATGGTGAATTTTATTGATTGGTTCTGTAGGTTTAGTAAGGCTAAGGTACAACAAAGCAACTATTGACAAAAAAATTGCAAAATTCAAATGACAGATGCACATCAGAAACACAACAAATCTCAGCCAGCAAGATAAAGAGCTAAAGTTCAAGAAATTCACATACCACCCAGGAACATTTCACAAATTTAAGAAGATTTTCATAAAACATAACATCAGCCTAGCTCCACAGAACAAATTTAACATAGAGAAATTACTTTGTAACAAGTTAAAAGACCCCATTCCACAAGACAAAAAAGCTGGAATCTATAAAATCAATTGTTCAGATTGCAATAAAGTATACATAGGTAAGACAAAAAGAAACCTAGAAACTAGGCTAAAGGAGCACATGAGATGTATTAAATACAAACAAATGGACAAATCTGCAGTTTCACACCATTTTTGGATCACTAATCACAACATCAAACCCAATATTACATTAGTCAAACCAGCCAAATTTGCAGCCGAATTAGATGCATGGGAGAAGATCACCATTCTAAAACACAACACACATCTAATGAATTTTGATTTGCCGCCACCAAATCCTCTCTGGAAGTACATTTCTCCACCACAAGATGCCACCACAGGATCCAGTCCAAAAAACGGAAACACCAACAATACAGGCCAGTCGAATTAACTTCTGAGGATGGGAACAACCGTTTCCCGAAACATGTTAAGTGAGTAAACTTAGGTGATGTTAGTGTAACAATTCCAACTCACCTTTAAATAAATTCAATACACATCACTGTTTCTAGCTTCTTTTCATTACAATATCAACGTAATGGTAGTTCATGTTAATCTTATCTAAGAGTTTAGAAACATCTCTGCTGTTACTGAGTGAGGTGGCGTGTGCAACTTGCATTTAAAAGGTCCTGGATGCGACTCACATTCAGAAGGTCCTGGGTTCGATCCCTGGCAACTGCTCATTCTCATCCATTAGTTTTTCATGGTTTCCCCAGGTCGGTAGGTGAATGCTGAGGTGGTTTCTTCTCTGCCACAATTTCCTTTCTATCATTTCCCTTTCATTCTTCAAGTGTTAAAATTAAATTGGGTTTTATTTATGGATGCTCTTTAATTGCTATGGTTCTTAGTATCCCATTCTATATTGGGCATGAAAAACCGGTAATTTTGCTTAGAGGCCTCTTTATGAGGCTTGAGGTTCTTTTACATGCCGTAAATCTATGACATGGGGCCACTGGCTTTACTTCCCTTCCAGAGGAAGCCATGCTAAGGATTTTTATGCCGGAAAAAATCTATCACCCTCCACTGGGTTTGAACTTGTGGAGGCTAGCATGGTAAGCCTAGGCCACAGAGGATGACAGTCCTTCACACCACTCCTTCAGGTGTGCTTCTAAGTTTCACGGCATAAGACAGTTCCAGATAGATGGTACAGATGCATGCTCAATTGAAAGAGTACTTCCCATGGATAACAGGGGGTGCATAGTTGGTGGATTATTAATCGCCCTCTTTAGGCAACTCCAGCAGTGGGCCGTGTCTGTGAGCTTGGGAATGTTAGGTACTACAGCAAGTCTCTGAGGCCTAAGGCCTTCTGTGGTTCCTTCACTTCATCCCTTCCTCCTGGTAACCACAATAATCTGCAACACGTGGTGGGCGAGGTGTCTCCCTCCATTGAACAACCTTATCTACAATATTAAGCAACTTAGTACCAATGTTCTTTATGCTATAATTATACTCATAATAGATATCTCCGCTGGAAAAGTAAGGAGGAATATGGCATTTATATCTACACTAATGTACAGATACAAGTACTATTGTAAATGTGTAGATGTGTTCCTGGAAAATTCTGTTGTCATTTACAAGGCCAGTATAACTATGTGACTACCATGAACAATGAGCCATGTTAACTTTGAAAAATGGATATGAAAAAAACTTGCTCCTAACTTGCTCCCTTCTTCTAGTGTATTCTTAAATAACCCTATGTATCACATTGTAGAGGTGGATAAGGCACCTAGGAATTCTGAAATCTTCTATCATGATTGCAAAACAAAGAGGTTCAGTATAACAGTTCTATGTTTAAATCAGAAACTGTACCAGATGAATGATACAAACAAACTTAAAGAGAAGGTGTTTAAAGTGGATGAATTTTTTGTTCTCTTTGGACATAACATTCGCTTGCCCACAGAACCAGCTTGGACCAATGTGAGAGGAATAGTTAAGGGAAGAAAATTAACAGGTATTGCTGCAGCAATTTCACAAAATAAATAAAGAAAAAATGGTTGGTTGGTATCTAATGTTGCGCAGTTAGCAATGAAACCATTTGCTCTCTCCGGTATTTAATAAAGAAAAAATACAATTCCTTATGAACAAAGTGGGCTTCACAGGCTATTCCCAGAAAATTAAATATATACATTTTATTTAACATGTAAATATATTAAACAGTTAACAATTTCAATTACACCATGATATCTGATGCTGGAGTTGCGCTACTACTTAAGCTTGCAGCAATAGTGCCAAATTTGGAGTATGAATTCTTGCTAGATTGAAATTAAAAAGTCACTATATGATTGTGAAAGTTAAAGTTATTATACCTTCTGTACACACTGCTACTTTGTTTTGGTCACAAACAATATGCCCTCAATCATTATATCATGAAAGAAAGTAAAAGGGCTTTTAATAAGTGTACATTTGTGCTTAGTGGAGTCCATGAGCCATGTTACCTATACCATCTAAACACATGATTATATAGAAGAGCAGTGGCTATGTTGTATTGTCTTCTGCTCTTGAAGGTATACGGATATAAATGACTTAAGTCTTACAAGAAACAGGAGGGAGCAGCAACTTAACAGCTAAAGTTCTGAACACAAATACAATTTCCCCTTTTTAAACCCCTTTAACTAATCCAGGAATTCAGAAAAGCAACTTTCAAGTTAGAAATGTCTTAAAACATATTTTTATATGCAAATGAAATGCAATTGGCATACTTTTTAAAGTGATATAATGATTTCATAATTTGTCAATTAGAATTTTGGGCAAGTAAAGCTATAAACGCACATCTAAAGTGAACAACAGACTTTCTGCATTGTTTTGATATAGGTATGCATTGATATGCATTGTTTGGTATCCACTCTTGATTTATTATGAATCAAAATCTTTCATGTTCTTGGCCATCACTTATCAACTTTTATCCTGGTTGCTGTTCCAAGGTTATTGTGGACCAGGTTTAACAGTGTATACAGAGTTAACCCAAGTACTGATCTCTTGAATTCTTAAATTCAAGCATTTAAAATGATTAAACATTAATAAATAAATCAAATATACGAAAATGTATTACTTCTGTTAGAAACAAAACATCAGTTTATTTATTACTCAATAATACTTACGATTTAAAAGTTCCAGTAAATGCTATATATATGAAGTTTTCATAAGTGAGTCCCTGCATTTTGTGCTCCTCCCCAAAATGTTTGAGGTCATAAGTGGCAGAAGCTCCTCCTGGAGCTATTAAAGTTATGCTGTGAGGTAGTGTTGGCTCATCCCAAGCATATGGCAAACTTGAATGAGGTTTAACTGAAGATATCATGCTTTCTGACATCACACAGTTCTGAAACAAATAAAATCTCATGTTGATATTAGATTATTGTGGGATTCTATTTTATCTAAACTTTGAACTTCTATAGCAAAAATAGGATTAATTTCTCAGTTACCCTGCGTAAAAAGTCATAAACGTTGCATTATTTGTCCCCCCACCAAAAAACAAAACCAACAATTATAACCCACATGATGTGCAAAGCCCCATATTACATGTATATGAAGCATCAAGGAACCCTTCAACTTTGTTTTGAACATTACAAATATTTAATTTCGAATAAAAAAAATCAAAATAACAAAACATCTCAATTGAAAATGGATGTAGCAACTAACAATGAACCAGGATACCAATGCTGATATTGTCATTGGCATGGTTGCCATGTAAACACTCATTGCTGGAACTCAAATCACTTACAAGAGAGTGCTATGCTCTTATTATATGCTCTTATTAGTAGGCACTATTCACTGCTTGAAATTTTTGCTTTCATTGCTTCAATATCACATTTTGCAATTCAGAACTTCATGAATTTCAATATCCTTGGTTAATGTTGAGGAGCTTTAGCTTAAGCGAAACACAATTTTCTTTGAAATGTACCATCTGTTAAGAAATTAAACATACACTTTGTGTGGATTAATATCCTTAAGGTGTTCTTCTAGATGGTATGAAAATAAACTCTGCTGTGGTCATACATGTAAGGCGGCATGCACCAACCTATGTAGAGTAAGCTCTACTTCCATCGTAAACTACTATTAAAGTCAACACTTGGCAACTTCCATACCAGAGTAGACTACTTTCAAAGTATTTTACTCCTTTCAGATACTCCCACAGTAAATTACTACACAAGTAAATGTCAGAGAACACTATCATGTAGTATGTTACTACGGAAGTAAATAGAGCAAAATATACAGAGAGCTAAAAAAAAAATTACAAACCGGCTGCGCGGTGATTTTCCTGTTCGTTCCTTGGCGCTTGTTGCCATCTGCTGCTATCATAGAAAGGCGCAGATGAAACCATACAACATTTTTAAAACTACTTTACTTACCAACTTTATGAAAGGAGATGCTCAAACTGGTCACCGTCGTTGTCCATACATTTTTGGCACCTTCTTAGGAAACTATCCATCACTCGCCGTAGTTCATATTGAGAAATGCTGGCAATTTCGTGGCGAATATTTTGTTTTAATTCTTCCAGGGTGTGTGGGTTTGTCTTGTACACTTTGTTTTAAGCTACCCTAGAGATAGAAATCGCAGGGGGTTAGGTCAGGGGACCGTAAATCTCTATTAATAATTCTGTCCTCAAAAACACTTTCATAAAGTTGTTAAGTAAAGCCTTTAAAAGTAGTTTTAAAAATGTTGTATGATTTCATCCTCGCCTTTCTATGATAGCGGCAGACGGCGACGAGTACCAAGGATGCTGACAGGAAAATCACCTCGCAGCCAGTTCGTAGTCTTTTGACTCTCCCTGTAGGTTAGAATTTAATCTAGTGACTTGGAGTAATTTACCTGCCAAATGAATTTCAATACCATGGTATTTGGAGGAAGATATTTTGATATGTTCATGGATTACTCAGATTACATTGATGATCACGACAAAGCAAACAATTACTTAGATTATATTGATGATCTCGATTAAGAAAACAACAGAATGTGATAATGCATGTAGTACGGGTAAGGCAAGATCCATATGACACTTATACAGAGAGAGAGAGAATGAGAGTGAGAGAGAGTTCAAAAAATGTTTCGGTATTAGGAAAGAATCTTTTACATTCCTTTTGAACCTGCTTGGAGAGCATTTACAACAAAACTCAGATATGAATTCAGCTGTATCACCCAAACTGCAGTTGTTATGCATCCTGTTTTGTACTGGAACATTTAAAAAAGTTACAGGTCAGGCAATCTTATAAATGTTCACCATACGCTTGCTGGTCCTATCTTTTATTGCATTGTTACAGCACTTTTGAGGTTAAGAACAAGATAAATAAATATACATGAACGTTCAGAAAATAAAAGGCAATTCTTCTTCATTTTTGCAGGTTTTTCATACATTGTAGGTGCAATTGACTGCTGGCATGTTCCTATTTTGTGCCCATTGGGTGAAAATGGTGAACTTTATCCAAAATCAGAAAGGGTATTTCTCTATCAACATGCAAGTGATCAGTGATGCAGATATGAAGATTAGGAAGATTGTTTCCAACTAATTTTAAGCTAACCTTTGGTACGTTTCTCGTCATTTGTAACATTAACCTCGTCCATCACAACTTTCCAGGCATTTCTCTTCCAGCATCTTTACACCATGTTTTTTGCACTCTATATTGTTTAAATGGATTTTCATTATCTCTACCAACAAATATTTATCTCTTTTGCTGACATTTTCTCCCCTTATCCTATCGCACATAATCTTATCCATGATTGCTTCAAATAAATCGCACAAACAAGACAATATTCCGGGAGTAATGAGCTCTTACTTCCATAGTCTTAACTAAAAGAGTAAACTGTAATTGAGCTCCCTAACGCTACTTTTGGAGTAAATTCCTCCCATAGTAACCTACTTCTTTAGTAAATGTTACTTCTAAAGTAATTTACTCCAACATGGTGCATGCTGCCCATACTGAACTGTAAGGTAGCCATTGTAAGTGATTCCTCAGTTTTACAATTACTGTGGCTTTATGCCACAGTGTGCACTAATATAAAAATATAATTTATTTAAAGGTGAGTCGGAATTGTTACACTAACATCACTTAAGTGATGTTAGTGTAACAATTCCGACTCACCTTTAAATAAATTCAATACACATCACTGTTTCTAGCTTCTTTTCATTACAATATCAACATAAAAATATAAGTTAAACTCAATTTGCACCCTGACTACTGACCATATAATTTCGGTAGCAAATGAAACAGAGAGCATGTGCCATTCTTGATTGTAATGCATTGAAACTGTTCTTATAGATGAGGCAAGTGGCAACTGCCAGTACGGCTACATTGTAAAATCATACACACACAATGTACACTTCGGCTGTAAGTTTAATAGGTTTGAAGCTCAATCCCGAACAGTCCCATTAATTTTTTGTTTAATTATCTTGCACATATGCACATTATTGTTGTTTCTTTATATTCAAGTTTGGTATTTATGCGAGTTTTCGTTTTTCAATTATTCTCCCTCTCCCCCTCCCTCCCCATCCCCATCCCCCCTCTCTCTCATGCACACATGAACCTTTTTCTAAAAATACTTTTTTTTTATTATTTATTTATTCAAGGAGCCTCAAAATATATATTTCTGGTGAAATCTCAGTATCAAATTTTTGGGTGGTATCAATACTTTCTCTACCTTCTATGTTTGTGGTAAAAAAAGAAAAAAAAACTGACTCAGGCATTTTATTCCCATCAGCAATCAAGTATGTCATCTGAAATGGGTGCTATGACATGAAGGTATTGTAGGCAATAAATGGGAAGGCGAGGCCAAATCTGGAGCTGTGTTTAAAATCAGTTTAGCTGGCAATCCGGCACTGGATACTCACAGAATATAACAGGTACTGAAATCTATAGTGGGTTTCAGACATTTTAAGGCTCTGATAAATTCAAGTATCAAGAACTGCTAAAATTAAGCAGCAGGGAACTCTCAGTAGCTCTTCTTACAGAACACTTTACCCTTGCAGGACACCTGTGGAAGATGGGACTATTTTGGAAGAGAATTTTGGGCAGTAAAATGTCACCCCCACCAATTAAACTCAACTCCAAAGAATATGCATAATAGTTCAAGGCTCTATTCCACCTACCTGATGGAACTGAAGTGGAACTTCAGAATAATTATCCAGACGTATAGTAGGTGGAATGGTATCTGCATCTGTGAATACCACAAAATAAGTTGCTCCCTGAAGCACCACTTCAACCCGTAAGAAGTACATTTTCCCATGAATGTCTCTGTAAGTTAACACAGATTAATTATATTTGATTATTGTTTTGTGCATTTTGAATAAAAATAATGCAGACGTAAATTATTTTAAAAATCAGTATTCCAGCTGATTATTAATATTCATAAGTATCTGTACTGAATCATGTGTTTAAAAAAGCAATTACAAATTTTATCTGTAGCATGAAGTACTGATTTTATTCTTTAAAATACATCATAGTTTTACCATTATAGTGTGAAAATGGTGCTAATGAAGAGATGGGTTGGTTTTGTACCGTTTTATATCATTGCTCCGTACTTCCTGAAATTGTAACCAATAAAACTTTTCCTAGTCCAGCAAATTATAATTTTATGATGAACATGAAATTTAAAATGTGTAAAATATTCAGTGCAGTAAATGTACATAAGTTATTATAGTGAACATTTGAAGCACTCTTGTATTTATCTATTTAAATGTCGGTAAATCTAATCATGGTCAGAATTAAATGTTTTATTTAATTTAGTAACACAAGCTTTTGGTGCTATTTGATAAAGCCTAGCCCATATTTTCAACTTGGCATTAACCATATACACTGTTGGAATAAAGTTGGGCACTGTGCGCCCTCATTAACCGATTCTTGCAGATTTTATACATCAAAAGTATCCGGACACCCCACAAACATACGTTTTTCATCTTAGGTACATTGTGCTGCCACCTACTGCCTGGTACTCATTATCTGCGATCTCAGTAGTCATTAGACATCATGAAACAGCAGAATGGGACACTCCGTGGAACTCACGGACTTCAAACATGGTCAGATAATTGGGTTCTCACTTGTGTCAGAAGTCTGTACGTGAGATTTCCACGCTCCTAAACATCCCCAGGTCCACTGTTTCTGATGCGATAGTGAAGTGGAAACATGAAGGGACATGTACAGCACAAAAGCATACAGGCCGACCTTGTCTGTTGACTGACAGAGACCGCCAACATTTGAAGAGGGTCTTAAAGAGTAATAGGCAGACATCTATCCAGATCATCACTCAGGAATTCTAAAGTGCATCAGGATCCACTCCTGTACTATGACAGACATGAGGTGAGAAACCTTGGATTCCATGGTCGAGCGGCTGCTCATAAGCTACACATCATGCAGGAAAATGCCAAACGACTCCTCACTTGGTGTAAGGAGCGTCAACATTACATGATGAACAGTGGCAAAATATTGTGTGGAGTGACGAATCGCGGTACACAATGTGGCGATCCGATGGCAGGGTGTGGGTATGGCGAATGCATGGTGAACATCATCTGCCAGCATGTGTAGTGCCAACAGTGAAATTCGGAGGTGGTGGTGTTATGGTGTGGTCGTGTTTTTCCTGAAGGTGGCTTGCATCCCTTGTTGTTTTGCATGGCACAATCACAGTGCAGACCTACATTGATATTTTAAGCACCTTCTTGCTTCCCACAGTTGAAGAGCAATTCGAGGATGGCGATTGCATCTTTCAACACGATCGAGCACCTGTTCATACGGCACAGGCTGTGGCAGAGTGGTTACACAACAATAACATCCCTATAATGGACTGGCCTGCACAGAGTCCTGACTTGAATCCTATAGAACACCTTTGGGATGTTTTGGAATGCTGACTTCGTGTCAGGCCTCACCAACCTACATCGATACCTCTCATCAGTTCTGCACTCCTTAAAGAATGGGCTGCCATTCCCCAAGAAACCTTCCAGCACCTGATTGAAAGTATGCCTGCGAGAGTGAACGCTGTGATCAAGGCTAGGGGTGGGCCAACACCATATTGACTTCCAGCATTACCGATGGAGGGTGCCACAAACTTGTACGTCATTTTCAGCCAGGTGTCCAGATACTTTTGATCACATAGTGTATATAATATGGCTAAGCAAAATCCAATATTTACAAAATGTATCCATTTTCAAATAAAAATGTAACTTACACTAGAGAAGAGTTGAATTGCATGGCTACAGTTAATCACATTACCTATTTCTCTTTCAAGCTGCAAACATCTGTTTTTTATTTTCTAGTACGGATGCATAAGAGCCCACCAATGCCAGAAGAACTTCCACTTCATGCTTAGAAAAATTAGGGATCCTTCTTCTGTTTTCTACTTATATTTTCAGAAATACTCCAAAGGAATGAAGGTTATACATAACATATACAAATCAAACAGAAAGGACAAACAAAATCAAAGCTAATAAAAAGGATACATTGATGCAGTGAATGATCACGGTAATCTTTAACCCTGGTTCTAGGAATTCAGTCATTACAGTTTTTGATCGAGAATGGTGTATCCGGCCATGAGTTCGTGTCTTAAAATAGATAAAATGAAATGCTGTATTTATGCTGAAGAACCTTTCTTACAGTTATTAATTGCTATCTGTTTTTTTTAAATTCTTTTCCACTTTCAGTTGGTCTCCTATTTTACTGTACTGCAAAAATGCATCTACCCTTGAAGTCCCAAATCTACGGTTGTAAGTTGTGTTAAAAATATCTCTGAAAATGTCTTCCTTTACTTTAGGTTCAGTTTGTTAATTATAAATCCTCCACAGTTTCTTTATGTTCAGTTCTGGAGGGAAATTCATGCAGATACTCTTTGATCTAATAATGATTTTCTTTAGCTCTAACTTACTCAAATGTTTTCACAGCTTTTCATTTTTATGTTTTCTTTCTTACTTTCCTTTTCTTCATCTCTCCACAGGAATTTTATTATTCTAAATATATAACCTATTTAGTATACCCTGTATTCTGCCTTTTTCTGGCCTAGACTTTTAAAAGTGAGTCTGAGCAAATGGGAATTACAGGTCCAGTTGCCTAATTGTATATACAGTAATTGCATGTTACATTTCTCTTTGTTCCTTTACGTTTGTTGCCTTTTACTGCAGTGCAGTGCTTGAGAATGAAAAAATCTTGTTGAATTTAATTTTGGGAGCTATAATTTCTACATATCTAGCCTTCCTACTTGATTGCACTTGAATATTGTTGTTTGTGCCCACATGTTGGTAGTGCAAGAAGCTCCTTGGCAAAATACCTTTCTTCATTTTTATGTTTAGTCTCCAATGCTTTGGCTGTTTTCTTGACTCATGAAGTAACATTTCATAAGCAAACTGAATGTGGTTGGACATAATTAATAGCACAAACTCACTTTAAACTCCTTTAATTCAATCTTCTTGTTGACTGTACAAACAAGATGTCCACAGTTAACTTGATTTGCTTGAGTGATAAACCTTGTGATCCATTCACCCAATTGGCTAACCTATCTATATCCCATATTGAATTCAAGCACATTGATACGGACCCCAGATTGTCGGTAAATAAAATAATGTAATATCGGTGTAAAAATATTATAGTGAGCGGTGTTTTGGGCAGTAAATAAAACTGCTTAACGATGTTATCTCGTGCAAAAAAAGGGAAAAAACAAAAACACAGTTTAAACTATTTTACTGTGGAACAAAGGGCACCTTACATGTAACTTAAAAAAGAGGAGCATGAAAATATTTACATAGTATACATTTCGACTGATTTACTTTGTTAGAGACAAAGCCACCATAAGTTCGGTGTTCTCTGGCTTAAGATTTGTTCTTAAGTTTGTCATGATGTTCCCATATGCAGAGAAAAGTATTTCACTGTCCACATTGGACATGGGTACCCACAATAGTTTCATACACTTCTCAATGAAACACAAGTGGTCACATTGAAGTCCAGAAAGTAAATCCAGTATGTTCACTTCAGCAGCATCATCTAATTTCTCACACATTATGTTCTTCAGAGCAGCATATCCCTCCTTGAATGTCTTCTCTGGCAAGTCTCGCAGAAAAAGTAACATTCTTCTTGCTTTTTCTATAGTTATATCAGTAGATACCTCATTTGATACTATTTTTCGTACATCAAACAATTTACCTGCAGAATGAATATCATCATCAGCTGACATTAAGGAATTCAGCTTGGTAACTGACTTTATGCCCAATTGCTTGAACTGACTGATAACATAAGACTTCTTGAGGGTTGGCAGTCTCTGAAGAAGACTTGAAGTTTTCTCTCCAAACGAGCCTTCAGCTACTATTGTTAAGACATTTGATATATCTAAGTTTGCTATATAGTTTATGAACAAATGGATATTTAGATCCCTCAAGCACTTCAATAAGGCAAATGGTGTCTTTGCAGTGTTCAAGAAGGAAAGATGCCTGGCAGTTTATTATATTTTGAGACCGCATTGAATTACTACTGTGGAATCGGTTTGAATTCCTGCGTGCCGCAAAACTAAACTGACCTGGCAACGTCTTGCACATGCTGTCTGTACGGCGTGCAAACGGCACGTTGCCAACTCCACCGTCAGCTGAATTGTGCATGCGCTAGCTTAATTTGAAACGTGGATCCATCGGCATAATTCCTTTTCTTTTTCAGAGCAGAAGGTAAACAGACTCCTTGCGCTAAATTGTAACGTAATTTAAAGAATATAACTTGACTCCAAACGAATCTTTTAGTATAGCGGACGCAAAATATACCTAGACATGCATTCACATTATGGCAACGTCGCGAGACAGCAACAATTTTCGTGCGAGGGGTACAGGAAACGGAGACAGTGATTGGTAGAAGAGGCTGTCTACTGTCAGAATTGACTTGAACCAGACTTAGAAATTCATGTATTATTTAACAATATTTTTGCGACAGTCTTTTCCAGCCGGCATGAAATGGGGCGATGCAAGCATGAATCGTTAAAATACGGCATTAGAGAAGAATTGCAGGTGGTATTGTCATTTAAATCCAAAGAATAATTTGAGTGAAATGAGAAATCCGTCACTGATGCGGTGTTGCCGAGTTCCGATAAACATGGCATTCCTTTTGTTGTGCATGTGATAGGTGAAGAGTGAAGGGGACAGGTAGTCGAAGCAGTACCAATGTTTGCTGAAGCTCTGGTTAAACCACAGTGCAGTTTGGTGCTCTGTGCCGTGCAGCATGGCCGTAGCGAATGACAATACACGTATCCGTAAATGATTGATAAGCCTGATTGTTTATGTGAAAACGAGAGACAAACGCCCAAAAAAAAACCAAAAAAAAAAAAAAAAAAAAAAAAGGAGAGAGAGAAAAATTTCGGGTTATTCAGCACATTTTTTTTCATAACGGTGTTATTTCGCGTTTTCGCGATATAGAACTAATGTCGCGTTATTTCACGACTCAGAATGGATATACATGTGGTATTTAAAAATAATTGATTAAAGGTTTTCCTTATTGTTAATTTTCGGCCAATTTCGCGAATTAATTACTCACGAAAAGTCAGGGTCGCTACACATTGATGAATACTGAATTTTGAACCTCATTCAATTTTTAAGTATATCTAGTAAAAATATAGTAAATTTTGCACCTAAACATGCTCATTTCATATGTTCCTGGAATAAATAAACTGAATGTCAAATGTCACCTTGAAGTATTTGAAAACAGAGATTTTATATACATCCTGTAAGGAGTCTGCTGTGACTGTTCTTTCTCTTTACAATACTAGAATGTTCTTCCTAAATTCATTTTCCTTGGTATTTATAGTACGAATTAAAGTCTATCAAATTATTTCACAGCACTTTTTTACCGAACATTGATGTGTAAGGAGTCATTTGTGTCAATCTGGAATCCTCCTGACCAAAGGCATTGCTGTACATCCAGCAGACGTACACAGAGCAGCTTTTCTTTATCCAGGCGCGGCCAATGGAACAGCAGGCAGCAGTCAGGTACAGCTGTTAGATAGGTCGCCTGGGCACCTGGATCATTCTGCAATGCCGTAAATTATATGAGCATTGGTTACTCTTCACAAATGTCTAAAGCAGTATATAAGCAAAGACATATGGTGCTGAATGCCATGAACCACTTTGCAGTAGAGTCCAGTCAAAAAAGTGCTTACTACTTGATAAAGCTAACAAGCATATTGACTGATAATGTAAAGCATATTGCACTTTCAATGCTGCCATTGTGAGAAAATGTTAAACCTGCTGATTCTACTGGACTTGAGGTTTCAACATCAGAATCTGCGTAAGGAACACGTATATATATGCATATGCAAAGCATAGAAGCCAATTACCACTGCTTACAGTGTACAATAAGATGTTAAATGATTTTATGTAATGAAATGTCAGCTTAAACGATTATTCCAGGCCGATATTAAGAGTAATGCATGGAGTCCCACAAAGAACAGTTTTAGGCTAATATTATTTCTTATCTATATTAAAGATATAGGAAACATGAAATTAATGGGTAAAATATTTTTCTATTTGCAGATGACATTTTCTTATTCTATAAAAATAAATCACAATTACAGGTCATAAAAGATATGCAAACTGACCTTACAAACACTACTGACATGGTTCTCAAATAATAACTTAATCTTTGATGGGGGGGGGGGGAAACTAAATATGTACATGCTGTTTAACAAACCCCTCTAGACCAAGAGTGGCGAAAATGCCTTTCTCTCTCGAGTCATCAAATATGCAACACACACTATACCACTCAGCAGCACATGGAAAACAAATGAATAGACAGCTAGAAAAGGAGTTGCTCCTGTGAGTCACACTGCCTCGCGAGTCGCGTTTTTGCCACCACTGCTCTAGACCAAGTACAAATAGTATGTCAATTAAAATCAAAGACCATATCAAAGAAAGGGAAAACATATTTACACACCTCGCCTCACATTGGACTCATCCCTGACTTAGACATACTATACTGAACATATTGTTCACGAAACAAACTCTTTATTCTCATATTGTGCAGACTAAAAGATTTAGAATTAAATAATAGCCATAAAAAAGAAGTCTTTGTTTTGAACTCTTGCATCCCAATTTTCTGTATTAAAAAGCAGTATGGTTCAATAATTATGAAGAACAATTAAACTGTTTAGAAATCCTGCAAGAGAGAGGTATTAAAATTTTTGGCTCCAATATTTTTAAGCCCACTGCAGAACTAACAAACAAATATCCTCCAATTTTCTTTCTTTACAAATATAATGAATCTCTACTCATGTAGAAACTTTAAAATAATCTATGTACTAACTCAGTTATCAAACACCAAAAAGATCTCTCTCCTACAAAACAAGATCAGCCAATCACATCTCCATAGAATCAGTTACCTCTACCAAATATGGAATAAGTATTACTAGTGCTGCCAAAACATACAACAGTCTCCCATTTGACTTCAAAACATCACTTAACTTATCCAGTTCAAAACAAACTTTTTAAATACCTACTTGAGCAATAGTGTAGTTCCTAATAACTCAATAACAGAAAATCTTTGTGGTGCTTGTTGAAATGTTTAATACATTTAAAAAAAAAAAAAAAACATACATGCATGCATGCACGCACGCACACACCAAATAAGTTAAAAAAAGAAAGGAATTTTTTTTTCTATGCTTGTGTATCCATTTTTGTGTGTTTATTCTTTTGTATTTTGCTTACCACCTCAGTAGTAAAGGGCAGTCACTACCTAGAGCAATATGCTCATTGGGACATTCTATGTAAATAAATAAAATTTAAAAAAAAAAATGTTGGAAATTCTTTGTTGCATGAAGCATCAGCTAAAGAAAGCAGAGGAAGTGTCACTAATGTGATGCACAAGTAAGCATTGGCAAACACTTCTTTCTAGATTAAATCCAAATACATTAATTTGATACCACAGTCAAGTCAATGCGACACACCATTATTTTATTCATTGCACCATGATTAAAATACTTGCAGCGTGGCTACTTATTAATAAATGCTGCTTTTATTACGTAACTACAATAAAAAGTGCATATTTTACTTACAGCTGGATATTCATATTAAATATTCAATAATATAATCTGTTATACACTACAGATATAATATTTATGGCAGTCTGAATAAAATACACAATGCCTCACTTATGTTTTTAATTAAAATTCAAAACAGAAATGTTTCGCAATTACTCAATTAGATCTTCAGCTCCACCTTATTTACAATTGGTTAATATGGTGTTAAGGTTACTGCCAATAGGTGACTATATTGTATTGTCATATAAGTATTGCCTTCTATTAAAAATAAAGTAACTTGTCGATAGAATCAATTGGCAGTATTTCAAAGCTCATTACCATCTTTAATAATTTAACTTCAGGGTTCATCTCTTATTAAATGATCAAAAATTATCTGCCACAGTCTAATTATCAATTTAATGTTTCTAAAAATGCTTCTTAACTTTGGTTTCCAAATTATGGTCTTTCCAATGCAAATCTGGTCACAATTTAACTGATGCTAGATTTTTTCCTTTATTGAAATTTTATCATTTTTAAAAATGTTTAAAAGTCTGCATTTATATTGATGAACTAATATTATGTTGTTTAAATATTTTTGTAAATTTATTATTTGCCTATAGCTAAAATTTTTAAATTTGTAATCATCTTTTATTTTTTTGAGGAAAGAAATATCTTCCTTTCTAATATTTATGTTCTTCGGACATTTTTTATAAGTACTCTCACATTACGATTTCACTTTCCCAAAGCAGTCCCATTCAGAAATCTGAACAGGGAACTATTGCTCTGGAGCATTTTATAAATGCTTTATTTGAGCTAATAGATCATTTTTATTAGGCACATTTTTTTATGATATGGCGATTGCAAACATCTTAGTAAAACAGGAACCAAAATTCAAA
Source organism: Deroplatys truncata (assembly GCA_030765065.1). Classification (NCBI taxonomy): domain Eukaryota; kingdom Metazoa; phylum Arthropoda; class Insecta; order Mantodea; family Mantidae; genus Deroplatys; species Deroplatys truncata. The sequence continues at coordinate 32,658,915 of CM060988.1, read as the reverse complement.
ATTAAGTACAACTAAAAGTACCATTGGAATCAGTTAAACGTATCACCAAGAAGAAAATCAATAATGACTATAACTAAATTAACTACAAAAATTTTAAATTCCAAAGAAGAAGCATTCATAAAAAGCCTGAAACTAATAACTGAACTACCTCGAAAAACAGCTGTCACTATGTTGAGACTTACCACTGAACATGAGTGCCTCAGCAAACACCTAAATGATTGTTACCATCTCCAATTGTCTGTTATGCAATAAGGAAGAAATGAATATGGATCCTTTATTAATCCATGAACAGCTTAACTCTTATCCAGACTTGACCACAAAATATTGGGAAGCAAGAAGGAGAATGACTTTGTTGCCTAAATCCTGAGCATTACAGAGAGAGAGAGAGAGAGAGAGAGAGAGAGAGAGAGAGAGAGAGAGAGAGAGAGACAGAAAATTGAGTTTTATTTATGGATACTCTTTAACTGCTATGGTTCTTAGCGTCCTATTCTATATTGGACGTGAAAGACCAGAAATTTTGCAAGAGGCCTTTATTACGCTTGAGGTTCTTTTATGTGCCATAAATCTATGACACAGGACCATTGGCTTTACTTCCCTTCCAAAGGAAACCATGCTAAGAATTTTTATGCTCAAAAAAATCCATCGCCCTCCACCTGGTTTAAACCCACGACCTCAGGACGAGGGAGAGAGAGCAAGATTTTTTATAAAATTAATATTAAAACCATCTATTAAAGCAGCGTTGATAATGTGTTTATATTTTTAATTCATTTTTGCTTATAGGTTATATTATATGGATTATTGTTTAGCTTTGAGGTACTGTTTTATTTACTTTATTTTTAGGGTTTAAAACTTTCTGAGGATAATTTAGATTATAATAATTGCACATTTAATCTTGATTTAAATGGTAACTAACCTGAAATTACATTGTACGAAAAAAGAAGAAAGAAAAAAAAACATAAAATAAGACATATTCTTGTCAATGTTCATTTTTTAAGCTTCTGCTTAAAAGTAAAGCATTTTCATTCAACTGTAAAATTGCTCAAACTGAAATCAAAATAAATTTCCATTTTAAAAATCTAAATGGAATTTAACCAATAATAACTTGCACCTTAAATTAACAAGTGTTTTAGATAGTCAATTTGGCTTAGTTTGGAATCTAATTTTATTTAAATCTTGATTTCAGTGTGAAAAATAAAACTAAAAAGCTGAAGAATAAATTAAATAAATTATGCTTTAAACAAAACAAGTGAAACTAATTGAACAAACTAATCAGAAGATAATGTATTTAACCTTTCAAATTGTAATTTCAGTGAGAAAGAAACTTAGTTTTCTGAATAAAGGCTTTAACTAGTGTAGATTAAAAGAAAGAGCCAAGATTTAAGTGATAAAATTAAATTACCTCAGCTTGTAATAAAGCTTAATGAAATTAGAATTATGCCAAATAAAGAAAGGGAAAAAAAATGTCTTATGTGTCCAATACACATGACTTTCTCTACCCACTATCATTAATTTCTATATAACTTCTACACACTATTCTTAAAAAAGTTTATTTTTCTATCTACTTCACGTTAATCAAGATGAACCTTTGCAGAGATAGTTTCATTACAAATTTTGTTGTAGATACCTGGGGATAGGGAAAACCAAATTGATAGTCAGATGTTTAAAAGCAGATGCTATATGCTGACCTTGAAATTCCATAGGTTTTCCAAGATGTTGCAGGAAACAACAAACAGTTATTTAAAAATTCAAACCAATAAAAACACACATCTTGATAATAGCTGAGGCCACTAAAAAAAGTTATTTTAAATAAATTTTGTTTTAAACTGTTCTACAGTTTTTGTGTAGTATGTTTATGTCTACGTTCTAAGATTTACCACTTAAAATTATACAAAATTCCTTCTGAATGAAGAGAACTCTTTGTCATCCACATGGATTCTTTTCGTGGCCATGATGGCTACTGCCACGAGTGCAGGAAGAATAAAATTATTTTTCCTTGGTTGAAACACAGTTGGTGAGGTCATACTACAGGAATTACAAACATCACATATCAGCACTTCATTCGAAACGTATACAAATGACATCTGTGAGAAGGAGCCTAAACTACAAGTAGTTATGTAGAGCTATGCTGCATTGTGAGCTGATATACAAATTAAATGGTTGGAAAGGGTTTACAAAGCTGTAGTTGAAGCAAAAATGCTCTATGGATCAGAGATTTGGGGAAGTGACAAAGGATGGGAGATGATTGATAAAGTACATAGATCGTTCTGTAAATATATGTTAGGTTTATCTATTTCATCACCTAATGGAGCAGCAATGTTGGAGTTGGGAAGAGTAGGTAACAAGGGCATGATAGTAGAAAGGATACTTAAATATTGGCATAGATTGAAATCATTGGACAAGCATAATATCTTAAGGCAATATTTAATAATACAAGAAAAATCCAGTGATGGGATGAACGGCCTCAAGGAATAAGGAGAATTTTACAGAAATAGGAATGGGTAACTTAAGGGAGGAGAGAGAGGGGTTAGTTAAAGGTTTCTGGAAAGGAGTGAGGAACAGCGTAGAAGATATAGAGAAACAAGAATTATTTCAAAGTCTGGAAGGAAAGAAAAGTTTGGAACTATATAGACAATTAAAGGTGGACTAGGGAAGGGAGAAGTATGTGGATGTAGGTAATAGGTTAGTGAGAGAAGGGTTGGCCTGGACTAGATTAAGTGCACATAGGCTAAGGGGAGATAGGAAGGGAGCAAATTTGAACAGGTGTCCTCTTTGTGGAGAGGCAGATAATGATTTGCATTATATACTTGAATGAGAAGAAACTAAGTTGTGGAGAAATCAGTTTTTACCTAAAGAATGGGAGAATGTTAACAAAGAAGTATTAAAAGTTAGGATAATAAAAATACAAATGGAGAGGGATATAAAAAGAATAGGAGAATATATGGGGAGGGTAAGAGAAAAATGCTTTAGAAAAATAAAGCAATATGAATTTGTTATGAGACACACACACATGCGCGCGCGCACACACACGCACGCGCACGCGCACGCGCACGCACACACACACACACACACACACACACACACAAATAGCAATCATAACACAGTGTTTTGGAATTTTATATGATGAAGAGTCAGTTTGAATGATGTTTTCATGCTCTGTGCAAATATTAATTTTTTTTATCAAACTCCCACAGTGTCTTCAAAGCACAATGCACTTTCTAACATTATCTTCAATGCATGTGAAGTCTCAATGTATGCAAGTGATTGCAAGCAGCTGCACAACATTCTTTAACTACACACTTGACACAAATTTTGATCTCATATCCTTGGATATCTAGGGCCTGAGTATTCTCATTTGTACCGAAACCTTGGAAATAATCATGGAGCATGGAAAACAATCAATAGGTAGTCAAACAAGCTAATTCAGATCTAAGTAAATTGACGTGTTAAGATCAACATGCTTAATTAAGCATGTTGAAAGTAAAATATTATGCAATGTAGCAGCAGCTTAAAGTAAAATAACTATTAAACCGAAGATGGTCTTAAATGTAAAATCATATAAATGCAGTTTTTCAAAGAGTAACATATAAGCCATTTAACTTACCAGAGTTGTGGCAAAGCATCGTTGAGCAAACTGCAGCTGGTAGCTTGATTTGTTATGGAACTGATACCTTGGTGATAATGTAACAATATTTGTCACTCTGTATCTTCCCCTTCCTGGTCTCACATTTATGCCTATCACATACATGATGTCTGGCCTAGACTCACGTAGAGAAACCTTCAAACGTCGTACTTGCACACCTTTATGCAGGTGAAAGTGTTCACACCACTAAAACAAAACAAATTAATATTAATGTAAAGCCACACACTTTCTATAACTGATTATGAGTTTCTTCCACATTTTTAATGTTGATTTTACTTGCCATTTTATATCTTTGAGATACATGCTCTTGATTCTGTAAGACTAGTTATATTTGTATGAAAAATTTATTAACCTGAGAACTATCGATTCTGTTTTGTTTTTCATGGAGTTTTACTCTCCAAGATGTTGTGATGATGGAACAATACCTACCCATATGTTCCAGCCCTAAATACCTCTGATAACAATGAGGGAAAATATTGGGATGCATGAGAGACAATTACTTATAACTGGCGCAAAACTTCTGGAATCGTGACCTAGATTGCCACCCCAGCTGCCGAGCCTAGGAATGGTTTATGTTTAGCTTAATCAACGAAAGCGATATAATACCTTTGCTTATTCACAGTGCATAACACATACAGTCTGCATAGAAAGCTTCCGCATCTTGTAATTTCAAAGAGATCAGTACGTAAATAGTGCTTATTTTATATTTGTGATATTTATAACCATGGCTCCTACGTTTTCAAAGTTAAATGGTAAGGTATTACGTATTCAAAGCAGGGAAATAATTGCAAATGTCCTCGACTTCATGAACCAAGAAGCAGAGATGAAGGAAGAAAATATATGTTTACCCGAGTTCCACAAAAGCCTTAAGAGAGTGAAAGAAAGAGTAGCCAAAGCAACTGTTGTTTCACTGAGTTCCATTTCCAGATTTCTCAAAGATAAGAAAAACCATATGGATGAAAGAGTACTATTTGACACACCTGTGAAGAAACATAAGGTCCCTAAACGTATTACAGAAATAGACGATTTCGACAAATGCGTCATTCGGTGCACGATTCACAATTTCTATGTGGAAGAAAAAACTGTCCCAACAATAAGCAGATTGCTCATCAATCTGAAAGATATCATAAATGTTCAAGGTGGTGCTACAAGTCTCAAATCCCGGCTATGGCACTGAATTTTGCAGTCTGATACTAACTTTCCAAATGACTATAATTTTATATGTACTTATATCAGCATAAATTTTCAAGATGCTGCTACAAATCTCAGAAAAATTATAAAAGATTTAGTGTTTAAGTGGAAGAAAACGAAACCAAATAGAGTTCTAATAGAAAAGCACGACATACGATCTCAGCTGGAAGAGTACCTTACTCAGAGGTACAAATTAGAGGGTCATACTATAGTGTATGAAGATGAGTCGTACACACACAGCAGTCATACATCTAAAAGTTGAAGTGACGATAGCGAATTAGGTTTTCAGGCACCTGTTGCCAAAGGGAAAATACTTATTATCGTTCATGCTGTTCGTTCCAAATGCCCTTCTTTTACAAGTCGCAACAAAAAACAGGAGATTTTCATCAAGAAATGAATACAGAAAATTACATGAAGTGAATCAACACCATGTTGATACCTAATATGCCTGCTGGGTCTATTCTGGTTATCGACAATGCTTCACAATGTGGTAACACTCAAATTGACAAACAACCTACCTCAAATTCCTTGAAAGAAGAAATAAAAACCTGGTTGCTTAGGCATAATATAGCTTTTGATGAAAGCATGAGTAAAACAAATATAACTTAGTTAAAGCCAACAAATCCCTTCAGAAGTCATAACTCATAATACTTGGCCAGATATTCATACAACATCGCCATAATGTACTTAGACTGCCACCGTATCACCCAGATCTAAACCCAATCGAATTAATCTGGGCTGATGTCAAAAACTGGGTGGCCTGCAGAAATATCACTTTTAAACTAAAAGATGTGGAGCAGTTATGTCGCCAGCGATTTGCAGAAATTGGAAGGTCAGAATGGGAAAATGTATATCGACATGTTGAATAAATTGAGAATCATTATTTCAAAAAATACGGAATTGCAGAAAATCAATTAGAAAAAATTCTCATCCAGGATAATGGTGCAGAAAGTAGCGACAGCAGTGATGGCAGCAATGATGTGAATGATTCCGCAGAAGAGGAAGGGCTGTCAGGTGTGGAAGAACTGGAGGCAGATGGTTGACAGTGTTTTTATATTAAGGGCATTTTACAGCAGTGGATTTAAATATACTGTATATAACTATAAGTTTATCGTGTAATGCAGTGCATAAGCAGTGTGCGGATATTTGACAATGACTGTCCCACGCACTCCTGCAGCATGCAGACGACCGGTCACCTCCTGATCTGGTATGTAACTCGCTTCATAGCTGTCATTAAGATTTTCACGTGTCTAGAACTGTTGCGCCAGTTATAATAGTTAATTCCAGCATTTGAAACTAACCAACCAAATATTAAAGACCATTTTCAAGTTCTTTGAATTTCAGAACATCTGCTACAGCACATTCCTAGCTTTCTTTCACCAATTCTATATTATACATTTTAGATTTTGCTCTCATAACTCATAAACTAAAGGCAAAGATTAGCACATCTTTGTTAGCTATTAGCTATTTCTTCCTTTCTTTTTCACTATGAGAGATTAACTTCCACTATACAAAGAGGATGGACATACACGTAAATTGTTAGAACTGCTTTAAAAATGGTTTCAGCAAATTAAAGGTTTATTCCAAAATTAACAAATTCAAATAATAGAAATATTTGAAAGAATTTAAAAAAAAAAATTAAGAAAATTACACATAGCAAAAATTAACTTTCCACTTCTGGACTCATTAAATTTTGAAAAATGTCTAAACCTCCTGACATTATTTTGGCTCCATATCCAAATCTTTGGCTTCACTTTTCTATCAAGAAATTACTACCTCCGAAACAAACATTTTTACAGCTATACAAAAATCAGGAATTTGTAAGTTAAATTCTCTTTAGAAAAACTGAAAGGAAATTAATAAGAGCCAATGAAGATTTCAAATATGATAGACAAAAGGAAGTGGAAAAATCTGATGTAGTCATTTTTGGTCAGAAGGGTGCGAGATCAATCCTCCTCTGTAAGCTCTGAAAGAAATTTCAGGTGGCAACAAACTTTCAACTTGGAAAGATATCTTAATTAAAAAACCAATAAAACCAATAAACCATGCTTGTTCTATGGACCCTCTCCAGGACTCAATAAAGACTCACTTACAAGTGAGAGAGCATGGCTGTCAAAACTTAAGATAGCTATGTTTCAGACCTTACTTATTAAAGTATTGGCAGGCAGGTTGCAATCTTAAGCACTAAAGAGTGAATAAATGAACAGTCAGATAGGTGATTAGTAGGGACCCCGACTTTTCGCGAGTAGTTAATTCGCGAAATTGGCCGAAAATTAACAATAAGGAAAACCTTTAATCAATTATTTTTAAATTCCACATATATATCCATTCTGAGTCGCGAAATAACGCGACATTAGTTCTATATCACGAAAACGTGAAATAACACTGTTATGAAAAAAAATGTGGAAAATAACCCGAAATTTTTCTCTCTCTCTCTTTTTTTTTTTTTGGCGTTTGTCTCTCCTTTTCACAAAAACAATCAGATATTTGGCTTATCAATCATTTATGGATACGTGTATTGTCATTCGCTACAGCCATGCTGCACAGTGTTGTGTGCTGCATGGCACAGAACACCAAACTGCACTGTGATTTAACCAGAGCTTCGGCAAACATTGGTACTGCTTCGACTACCCCGTCCCATTCACTCTTCACCTATCGCATGCACAACAAAAGGAATGCCATGTTTGTCGGAACTCGGCAACACCGCATCAGTGACGGATTTCTCATTTCACTCAAATTATTCTTTGGATTTAAATGACAATACTACCTGCAATTCTTCTCTAATGCCGTATTTAACGATTCGTGCTTGCATCGCCCCATTTCATGCCGGCTGGAAAAGACTGTCGCAAAAGTATCGTTAAATAATGCATGAATTTCTAAGTCTGGTTCAAGTCAATTCTGACAGTAGACAGCCTCTTCTACCAATCACTGTCTCCGTTTCCTGTACCCCTCGCACGAAAATTGTTGCTGTCTCGCGACATTGCCATAATGTGAACGCATGTCCAGGTATATTTTGTGTCCGCTATACTGAAAGATTCGTTTGGAGTCAAGTTATATTCTTTAAATTACGTTACAATTTAGCGCAAGGAGTCTGTTTACCTTCTGCTCTGAAAAAGAAAAGGAATTATGCCGATGGAGCCACGTTTCAAATTAAGCTAGCGCATGCACAATTCAGTTGACGGTGGAGTTGGCAATGTGCCGTTCGCGCACCGTACAGACAGCATGTGCAAGACGTTGCCAGGTCAAACTTAAAGATATATCAAATGGCTTCACAATAGTAGCTGAGGGCTTGTTTGGAGAGAAAACTTCAAGTCTTCTTCAGAGACTGCCAACCCTCAAGAAGTCTTATGTTATCAGTCAGTTCAAGCAATTGGGCATAAAGTCAGTTACCAAGCTGAATTCCTTAATGTCAGCCGATCCAGCTGATGATGATATTCATTCTGCAGGTAAATTGTTTGATGTACGAAAAATAGTATCAAATGAGGTATCTACTGATATAACTATAGAAAAAGCAAGAAGAATGTTACCTTTTCTGCGAGACTTGCCAGAGAAGACATTCGAGGAGGGATATGCTGCTCTGAAGAACATAGTGTGTGAGAAATTAGATGATGCTGCTGAAGTGAACATATGGATTTACTTTCTGGACTTCAATGTGACCACTTGTGTTTCAGTGAGAAGTGTATGAAACTATTGTGGGTACCCATGTCCAATGTAGACAGTGAAAGACTTTTCTCTGCATATGGAAACATCATGACAAACTTTAGAACAAATCTTAAGCCAGAGAACACTGAACTTATGGTGGCTTTGTCTCTAACAAAGTAAATCAGTCGAAATGTATACTATGTAAATATTTTCATGCTCCTCTTTTTTAAGTTACATGTAAGGTGCCCTTTGTTCCACAGTAAAATAGTTTAAACTGTGGTTTTGTTTTTTTCCTTTTTTTTCCACGAGATAACACCGTTAAGCAGTTTTATTTACTGTCCAAAACACCGCTCACTATAATATTTTTACACCGATATTACATTATTTTATTTACCGACAATCTGGGGTCCCTAGTGATTAGCTATGGAGTATTAGAAGCATAACATTAAGGCACAAGAACTGTGATGACTTATGTCTTGTACTAATACTTGCCTGGGGATTGCCCTCTGGGTGAACTCCATTTCCAACACGAGCTACCACTGTAGGACTTGCCTCCTGGTCTGCAAAAGAAAAGAGCAGTGGTGCGACCATGCGTGCCATCTCATGTTCTTCAAATTGCCCAGCTGCTGTTTCTGTAGGCACTCCCTCCTGGCGGAACACTAATGGTAAGCCTGTTTTATTGATGATCCAGAATGGTGCAGAAATAAGTACCTATGAGGAGGAAAAAACTTATTGACATGCTATACAACAGGAAAGAATGAAGGGTTTCACATCTATTAAGAAAGACTGCATTGAAAAATATCCTTTTCTGGAGGAGCGGATGACTTTTCAGATGCCTCTTTGGTAAGTTTGTTCTCTGTTTCTTTAATTGTTTCATCTGTGTAGCTCCCTTTAACTTCTTTGGTCATATCGGGAGCTTTGAATTGAAAAACAACTGATGGTGTAATTGCTCACTTAAGTATGGGGTTGATTTCATCAGTTTTTAACTATTAAACTCACTCACATTTACTCCCACATTCACACTTCCGGACTCTGTGAAGGATAGAGAAAGACTGTGGTTAAAGAAAAATTTACTGTTGAAGTAGTGGGTTTGTTGGTAGTTGTTTGGAGGAGTTTACCACACGTATGGGAGACAATTTGAAGAAGCGGGTTGGTTCCAGTTGGCTCACATATTATTTTTAGCTGCTTTTTGAGTTAGCCCCACATATGTGCGCTAATTTGAAGAAGTTATGTTCTTCAACTTTTGTTACGTAATGAATTATGTAAACTTAAAGAAGGTTATGTTGTTCAACTGTTGTTTTATGTAGTTTGTAACACTTCTATGGGCGTTGTTTTGAATTTAATGCTTATAATATTACTGTTTAAATTTGTCTTGGCTGCATAGTCTTACTTTAGAGTCAGGATTCTTATGCAGGGCGCGGTATGACAATAATTGTAGACATCACAGAATTAAACTTTTAAATTTCACTTCTTTTATTTAAATTCTTTCACATATTTATAAACCACTACACTTTTTAAAGAACTGCGAGAAACTTTTATATATTCACTTAGCGCGTATATCTGTTTTTACTGAATGCCCATAGAGAACACATTTTTCCATCTACACACTACTGCGTCTTGACCGGAACTAAATAACCTCAACGGTCAAAACCCATAGCTTCGGTATTGCAAGTCTCTGATTGGCTAATTCTAGTCCAATAGAATATCTGCATTTAATTTAAAACTTTTCTTTGCTGTTGATTGGCTAATTTTAAAACTGTCTCTGAAACTACGTCATCGTCGCTCTAATCATGACCAGTATATTTTCAAACTTTAAACACATTATTGCTAAAATTACCTCATTATTACTCATTGTTAACAACCTAAAACTTACTATTCTCACAGTTCTTGCATTATTAGAGTATAAAAAGTATTCATATATCATTAATAAAACATATTTACAATAAAAATAAGCATTTGAAATGATTGTTACATACAATAAAAATAATTATTACATACATATTTTTTCAAGGCGGGCTGTTATTGAATTTACCTATTTTAAATTACAATTGAAATTATTCAGGTATTAAAATACTGCCTCACTGTCCCAGTTGGGAATTGAACCCAGAACTCTGTGTTAAGCACTGAACCACAAAGGACAGTTTCTAGGTTTCTTCTTATGCTTCCAAATCTGTTTACAACATGCAATATCTGATCCTAATTCTAAAATACTTTTAAGAGATATTAAACATGGCATAACCAATATTAATAATTATATAGTCTTTAGTTTCTAAGACAGTGCCTAACTTTTAAAAGTCTGAAACTGCATATATTCTACAATGTATGACAATATTATTTATGTCATTGAAGACACTTTTAAATACTTTTAAAACTTTAGCCACACTTAGGGTGGCGTGCACCATGTTGGAGTAAATTGCTTCGGAAGTAATGTTTACTAAAGAAGTCCCCATTACGGAAGTAGGTCACTACGGGAGCAATTTACCCCGAAAGTAACGTTGAAGAGCTCAATTACAATTTACTCTTTTAGTTACGACTACGGAAGTATGAGCTCATTACTCCCAAAGGTATTGTTTTGTTTGCGCAATTTATTTGATGTAATCATGAATAAGGTTATGTGCGATAGGAAAAGGGGAGAAACGTCAGCGAAAGAGATAAATGTTTGTTGGTAGAAATAAAGAAAATCCATTTAAACAATATGAGCATAAAAAACAAGCGATAACCTGCATTACGTTGGTCTTCACAGCCCCAACACTCGCAATGTGTGCTCCTAATTACTTTTTATTTTAGGTTTATTAGTTTTTTATGTTTCTGATTTATGGAAGGTTAGGTTTTATATATATAAGCTTAGGTTCCTGATTCATGGGAGGTTACTTTTATTAACGTTTTCAATGAAGACCCAAGTAATGTAAAAAAGCCAAAACGTGTTTATAAAGATGCTGGAAAGCCGTGATTGACGAGTTTAATAATTCTAGCGACGGGAAACGAACTGAAGAGCAGCTTAAAATTCTGGAAACAATGTTTCTAATCTTCATTTTGTCCCGCAGATCACTTGCATGTTGATAGAGAAATACCCTTTCTGATTTCGGATTAGTTCACCATATTCACGGATGGGTACAAAATACTAACATGCATGCAGTCAATTCCACACACAATGTGTGGGAAATCTGTAAAAGTGAAGAAGAATCGCCTTTTATTTTCTTAACACTCGTGTATATTTATATGTGTAGGTACCTTGCTCTTAACCTCAAAAGCGCTCTAACAACGCAGTGAAATACATGGCCAGCAGACACACGGTGAACGTTTATTTATAAGCTCGCCTGTAATACCGGGATTACGATTAACTTTACTTAACTTGACATGAAAATGCTGGTAAACTAAAGGTATAATTGGCACTTAACATAATGGGAATGACTCTTGATTCATAGTTCTTTTATTACTTAGAGCTAGTGCCAATTGGTTCCAATTACCATGTGAAATCAAACTTGACATAACAGGAAGGAAAAGTTTGATGCCAAGCTTTTAAGTTACATCGCATTAAGTCAATTCTAGATATCTCCATTTAATACAGTGTAAGACTGTCACATTACATTAAATTAATTGTAATGCTGGCTCAAGTTTCTGAAATATTCCGGTACGAAACACTTTTAGGATGCATAACAATAATTGCAATTGGGATTATTGAGCTGAATTTGTGTCTGAGTTTTGTTGAAATGTTCTCCAAGCAGGTTCAAAAGGTGTGTATAAGACTCTTTCCTAATATCGAAATATTCATTGAACTTTCCCTCTTTCTGTATAAGTATCATATGGTTCTCGCATAGCACTATCGCATTTCCGTTGTTTCTTTTTTGGTCGAGATCATCAATGTAACCTAAGTAATCGCTGTTTTCTTCATCGAGATCATCAATGTTATCTAAGTAATCCATGAATGCATCAAAAATATCTTCCTCCAAATACGATACGGTATTCTAGTTCAATTGACAGGTTGGTTACACCATCCAGGTCGTCAGAGTAAATTCTAACCTATATTTGTGCTCTATTTAATTCTGCAGTAACATACTACATGATGGTGATCTCCAACATTTACTTCTATGGTAATTTATTTGGGAGTAAAATTCTTCGGAAGTAGTTTACTGTCGCATGGAAGTCACCAAGTGTTGACTTGAACAGTAGTTTACTACGAAAGTAGAGCTTACTCCAGGTTGGTGCATGCCACCCCTAATCTTTTTACTGCTCACCTTTAAACCAGCACCTCGACGAACCTCAATATTTGCATGTAAGAACAGCCGTCGTCCTTGATGATCATGCAGGCGTACAACAGAGCTGAAGCTGGTAGGACCTGGGGGTATAATGAGATTTCCTGCACGAGGAAAATTCTCCATGTGAAAGGATAATTCTATCATCTTTTCTACATCCACCTGGCAAAGAAATAACTCAATAAGTATCACCAATCTATTTCAAAAGTCATATGTAACACATGGGAAATAACATGTACATACTATATAGCAAAGTTAAGGTGCTGAATATTTGAAAAACAATAGATATTATTAACAATATCAAAGAAAATATTAGAGAAAGTAACTGTATTAGTAACACAGCAGATATGAGATTAAGCTGAAAAATATCAAAGGTATGGAAACACAAAATATGTGATGGTTTTAAGCATCTTGCTCTAAGAAAAAAAACTGTGTTGCATTCACATGATTTTCTCTATTCACTCTTTACAAACTATTCTTACAAAAGCTTATTATTATATATACTTCTAGTTAATCCAGATACATTTTTAATTCAAGTTTACACTTCACTGTAGGATACAATAGGTAAAGCAATAGTCAAACATTTTAAAGACGTCACAATGCAGTGGTGGTCGTGGTCGTGGTCATGGTCGTGGTAATAATAATAATAATAATAATAATAATAATAATAATAATAATAATAATAATAATAATAATTATTATTATTATTATTATTATTATTATTATTATTATTATTATTATTCTTTATTACTTTCTCTACTACGTATAGTAAGTAGGGGAAGTATTGTATTCCACCCAAAATTTCGATACCGAGATTTCACCGGAAATACATGTTTTGAGACTCTCTGAATCCAAAAAAAGCATTTTTGGAAACATGTCCGTGTGTGTGTCTGTGTGTCTGTGTGTCTGTGAACAGCATAACTCAAAAACGAAGAGTCGGATAAACACCAAACTTGGTATTTAGGTTCAGTATCTTTCAGAGATGCGACACGAAGGTTTGCAAGAAAATCCCCCCACCCCAGACTACCCTTTACATGGAACATTTTTCGAAAATTTTAATTTTCTCAAAAACGGCTCTAACGATTTTGATTAAAATATCATATGTTTAAGATATTGTCATGACAAATAAAATGTATATCTCGAATTTTCTGGGAATGTCTCCAAAAGTGTTTTTCATTATGAACGACTTTTTCATAACTGGTAAACCATAAGAGATAGACAAAATTTTACTACACGAAAAATGTAGATTGCGTTAAAATACACAATTTATGTCATATACATTTCTTTTGTTGAGTGAACCGTTTGCGAGATATTGCTTGTTATTCCCTTAAATTTTCCAATACTTATACTTTTTCTCAAATTCGTTATTCATTTTTTTATGTCCTGGACATGCAAAGAGAATGGAATGCGCCACATAGCAACCAGCGTTAAAATATTTGACTATCGCTTAAAACCTACCATATTCCCCTTGCATCTACAAGAAAATTATCAATAAGATTGACATCTCGATATCTCCATTAACATGAAGCATATGGAGAATAAGCCATTGTATAAATAGTTTGTACAAGAGTAGAGAAAGTCATGTGAGTGTAACACATCAGATTTTTGCTTGTGTACTTGTAGATACAGGTTAAAAGCATAGTCAAGACAACATTAACACTACGGCTTACAAAATTTCCTTCTCATTCTCACAATACAATAACTCACAAGCAGGCATACGCAAACACTCACATCCATACATAAGTGCTTACTCTATACTACAGTATTCATCCAGTTTGTACAATATTATATTTACAAGGTAATGTTTTACTCTATTTTTAAAAAGGCTGGATATTAATTTTGAACTCTTTATATCATCAATTTCCATGCATGCACACACATATTTGCACACATACATTTTCCTAAAAGTTTTGTGTGTTACATTCACTTGAGTTTCTATACCTATTCTTTAACAAACTATTCCTATAAAAGTTTATTCTTCTATCTGCTTCATATAGATCCAGATAAACATTTCTAAAAATGGTTTTATTGCATATTTCCTTGTAGGTACAATGGAAATAGGGAAGACAGTGGGCTTAAGAAATAGTCAAATCTAAGAGCTGGTTGCCTTGTTATGGCTTTGAAATTCCATGTTCTTTGCGAAACCTTAAGACAACAAGAAAAAATAGCAACTTCCCAGGTGAGAAAAGAATAAGTATTTGAAAATTCAAACCAATAACAAGAAATATCTCAGAATGATTACTTCTACAAAAATATATTTGACATAAATTGTGTGCTTTAACAAGATCTACAATCTTTGTGTAGTAAGATTTTGTCTATCTCCTACGGTTTACAAAAGTCATTCAAAATGAAGAGGATTTCAGAGGCTATTCCTAGAAAATTCTAGATATACATTTCATTTGAAATGTCTTAAACATATGGCATTTTAATTAAAATCATTAGAGCCATTTTTGAGAAAATAAAAAAATACTGAAAAATTTTCCACGTGAAGGGTAGTTTGGGTGTATCTCAGGACATACGTACACATACATTTTCCTAAAAGTTTTGTGTGTTATATTCACATAAGTTTCTATACCTATTCAACAAAATATTCCTATAAAAGTTTATTCTTCTATCTGTTTCATGTTGATCCAGATAAACATTTGTAAAAATGGTTTTATTACAGGGAAATAGGGAAGACAGTGGGCTTAAGAAATAGTCAAATCTAAGAGCTGGTTGCTTTGTTATGGCTTTGAAATTCCGTTCTCTTTGCATGACCAGGAGAAAAAGAAAAAACTGAATAATCATTTCCGATTTAAGAAAAGCATAAGTATTTGAAAATTCAAATCAATAGCAAGGAATATCATAGAAAAAAAAAAGACAAATTATATACTTAAGAGATCTAGTTTTGTGTATTAAGATTTTGCCAATCTCTTACGGTTTACCAGTTATGCAAAAGTCACTCAGAATGAAGGGACTTCAGAGGCTACTACCAGAAAATTCAAAAAATATATTTCATTTGTCACACGAATGTCTTAAAAATGTTAATTTTAACAATCCATTTTTGAGAAAATCAAAATTTTCGAAAAAGTTTCCATGTAAAGGGTAGTTAGGCTGAGGGGATGGATTTGCTTGAAAATCTTGGTGTTGCATTCTGGAAGATGCTGAAATTAAATACCAAGTTTGGTATTTAAATGATTTTTGAGTTATGCTGTTCACAGACACACTGACCTTTTATTACAGATGCTTTTTATTTATTCAAAATGTGTATTTCCATTGAAATCTGCATATCAAAATTTTGGGTGGAATGCAATTCTTCCTTTACTTACTATAGGTAAGCAGTAGAGAATGTAAAAATGCTGCTTTTGGATTCATGGGGCCTCAAAACATGTATTTCCAGTGAAATTGATATCAAATTTTTGGTTGGAATATAACTGAAGTGGGTTCAAGAGCATTTAAATATGTCTAAATGCAACACCCTCAATAGTAAATTTACTATTACAGCTTCTGTAGAACGTCATGACAGTCTCCCACTCCTGAAGCATAGATGTGCAACAGCACTGACCACCCATTTGTTTAATAATAAGAGAGGATGGGATCATTATTCCACCTTTTGAGAGTTCAAATGCAAGGTAAGCTTACATAATTGTTTACAATGCACTGTGTATGCGACTGCCTCCGAGTTCTATGTCACTCCTAGTCCCTTGCTCCCCCCCCCACTCTTACTGCTTCTCCACATTTCTCCTCCCTTGCATAAATGGAGTGTCACAACGTTTTACACAAGCTGTATGTTAAAGAATTCCTGTAGGACAAAATTCTGGCATGCCCATGGCACACTGAAAACTGCTAGAGTTATAAGGAAACTTAATAATAATCTTCCTCATTATGAAATGCAGGCAGTCTAAATCCCTTTAGTTACACCATGGGTAGCAATCATAATTTACTCAAGGAACCAACATGATATTGTGGTTTACTATTGCCTTCTAAAGTGATTTACACACACACACACACCACTATCCTTAATTTGAATTGGACTATATAAATAAACAAAACAAAAATATGACTATATAAATATGAGGGATATTTTTAAAGCTCTCAGCCTCACAGAGATATGCCATGGAAATGGCCAAATTACTAATGATAGTTGTTGCATACTATAAAACTAGCACATTAAAAAATAAAAACAAAAAACAGAATAAATACTTAAGAAATAGCAACCTCGAAGATACATCTAACTTTCAAAATATCTTCAATGAACCATTCACACTCCCAGAAATAAAGCAAGCAATAAGGACACTAAAAAATAAAAAGAGCCCAGGTCCTGATAACATACATCCAGAGCTGCTCAAGAATTTAGGACATGAAGCACTCCATACTTTATTAAAAATTTTCAATAAAATCTGGACAACCAGAAATAACATACCAACACTGTGGAAAAAAGCAAAAATTATATCCGTTAAGAAGAAAGGAAAACCAACTCAAATGATAGTTATAGACCGATATCCTTAACATCAAACATAGCAAAACTCTTAGAAAGAATGGTAGCTACAAGACTGACATACTATTAGAAAAACACAAAATCTATTAGTCCCTGAACAAGCTGGATTTAGGAAGGACAGCTCAACAATACACCAGGTTGTAAGACTCACACAGGACATTAAAGAAAATTTCAATAATAATAAGACTACTCTAGCACTGTTTGTCGACTTCAAAGATGCGTTTAACACAGTATGGCGAGAAATGCTACTATACAAGATGAAGACATATGGCATATCAGGCCACATGCTAAACTGGTTTCAAACCTTCCTATCCCAAAGATGGTTTGCAGCACAATACAAAACAGTCACATCTAAATGGAAACAAACGAGAGTTGGACTACTTCAAGGGTCTGTTATAAGTGCTATTCTGTTCAATATATATAAAAACGACCTAGTAGATGTACTTAAGAAAATAGGTAACATACAAGTAGGAATGTTTGCTGATGACATGGTAATATGGACTTCAGAAAAGAACATAAGATCTGGGAAACATTACAAAAAACTATAAACAGCAATGGAGAATACAATCACAACACTAGAGCAGTGGACTAATAATAACAATATGGAAATAAATACAGGAAAAACTCAATATCAACTATTTACAATGCAGCATAAAACAGAAAATATATGCCTGCAAATCAACAACAAAAAACTACAAGAAGCAACTACAACAACGTATCTAGGGATAGAATTAGATCAAAAGCTATCAATGAAAGAAAATGTAAACAATGTAATGAATAAAATCAATAAAAAGAACAACATTTTAAAACGTTTAGCAGGAATAAAATGGGGTGGAAACATGGACCTCCTTAATAATACATATAAAACATACATAAAACCTAACCTATTGTATAGAGGAGAACTACTAGCAACAGTAAACAAGAGACTTAAAAGTAAACTAGAAATTTCACAAAATAATTCACTAAGAATAATAACGGGAGCTGTAAAAACAACACCAATTACAGTACTGCAAAGCTTCACAAAAAACATGGCTATAGAATTGGAACATGAGTTGAAAGCAATTACTCTAGCATAAAAACTACAAGTCAATAGAAACAGATACAAATGGCACCACAAAGCAGATACTACAAGTAATTTAAAAACTCAAATAAGCTTCAGAACATATATTAATAACTTAAAATACAAGAATATAATTACAACAAATATTTTAAAATAAAGAGAGTTGAGGGTTGTTACACTACATCACTATAATATTCTTACTTGAACGCGTTTCGGGAATATTAAGAATAGTAAGAATATTATAGTGATGTAGTGTAACAACCCTCAACTCTCTTTATTTTAAATTATGACACATCACTGTTACTAGCTTCTAAATCTTCAAAATTAGTCTACAACAAATATAATTGCAACAGAGGTAACGAGTCCAATAAAATATATTGATATTGTGGCATGTGCACAGATTATATATTGGTAATTCGCCCTCTGGTTACCCAAGTCGAAGGTTGGCAGTTTATCTGAGGAGGGGCGATTGAGGGGAAACAGTCTCATTGGTGGGGATGGCGTTAGTGACGCCAAGCTAGCGTGGGTTTTCTCAGTAGTCTGTGACGAGTCTTCGCGTGAGCTAGACGGATAACTGTACCATGGCGTCCTCGCCCGGCAGACACATGGGGTAAGCACATATTATAATAAATCTACTAGTTGTTCATTTCCTTGCCGTTTTAATTATGGTAGAATAGAATCCTTGCCTCTCCCTTCAGCCAGGAATTATGTTGTGAATATAACTTTAGCTGCGTCCCTTCGTCGGTGCCTCTTAAATTAACGTTCTTTGTTTGATCAACGATCCCTCTCCTAAGCGAGTTGCTCCCATCTGAATTTCTGAAGTTAAATAATAAATAAATGTGAGGTATTCGACAATATACAACATCAGAATGACCTGATATATACAATACACAAACAAAACAATATACCAAATGAAATGAGAGCCATAGCAATAGCTACGGAAAATGAAAGATACCCAGAAAAAGAATGGCTTCGAATATATACAGATGGATCCCTCATCAATAAACAAAATGCCAGTGCAGGAGTATACTGTAAACATTTTGCACAGTATCTAACATTAGATGAAACGTCAAAACACTATGATGGACAATTTAACAGCTATAAAAGCAGCATTACAAAACATTTTATATAGACCATACATAAAACAAAAAATAGTCATCTTATCAGACTCAAAATCAGCCATAGATGGAATAGTAAATTACAATAATAAAAGAACAAGAAATATTAAAGAAATAAGAAGCCTAATTAAAGCAGTTGAACCTAGAAATCATGTCACTCTACAATGGATCCCAGCTCATGTTGGACTTTTGGGCAATGAACATGCAATACAACAAATAAAACCTATAGGACAAATAGAAATAAATAAACAATTAAATAACATTAAACAACATTTCAAAAGACAGCAGACACTTGATGAAGAAGATAAATTAAAGGATAAAGATTATAAGACTTAAAGATAGAGTTGATATACAAAAAATGCCAAGGAAGACTGCAGTGACCTTATTTAGGATGGCAACTGGCCACGATTGCCTCGCAGAACATCTCTACAAGATACAATGCCTAGCTACACCCAAGTGCACTCTCTGTGAAGAAGATGTCATCCTGAACAAACAGCATCTCGCCAAATGCAAAGCCCTTAAGGGTGATAACTTACAGACTTTATATTGGGAAGCCAGAGGGAAAATGATGCAGATCAATTAATACCTAGTGCCATTGGTGAACAACAACATAATATTATCTTTTAGATGGCACTCTGTAAAGTTTCAAACCGGGTTCAAACCCAGCAGAGGGATGGATTTTTATGGAGCATAAAAATCCTTAGCATAGCTTCCTTCGTAAGGGAAGTAAAGCTGGTGGTCCCATGTCATAGATTTACGGCACATAAAAGAACCTCAAGCCTAATAAAGAGACCTCTGAGCAAAAGTTACTGGTCTTTCGCGCCCAATATAGAATGGGACGCTAGGGACCACAGTAGTTAAAGAGCGTCCATAAATAAAACTCAATTTAATTTTAATTTTGTACAGTTTCAGATGCATAAGTGTAGTCACTTGTTTGTGATGATTGTGTACAAATAACTAAAGTGGTTTCACTTTAAGTTCAAAGGAGTTGTAAACAAAATCACATGACAAGAGAGCGCCTCATTAGTAAACTACAATTTTTTCCACTTAGCATGTTACCTCTTGCTCTACATAAAACAGTTCGGTTCAGATCATAACATTTTGTGGTTATTCTTGTGCAGAAAAATTTAAAACACACATTATTGTAAGTGTTAATTTTAAAACAAAATGTTTTCATTCAGATTCATTGTTATATCAGTATTTATGAGGCTTTGCACAGGCACTGTAGTAGTTTCCAGTTTCTGATATAAGCCATCAGTGTGCTCCTTGCATGTGTTGAGAAAACATTACTTTGAAGTGTGTAATGGCTCAGCATCCTCTGCCATTGTGGAAAAACATAAATGAGGAAATTGGAGAGAAGACAATTGTTTTAAATGTTTTTAACAAATTCTGTGAGAAGTACCTACCTTTAATTGATAATGAATGTGGTCTTATACGATACAGATTTCTGTCATTGCTCCGGATGCACTTCAGCCTTGGGCTTATTGTGCTAGTGGTTAGCTGATGTTTAGCAATAACTGAACTTCATTGTTAGTGATACACAATTGTTGCTTGGACTGTTTGCGTCGTGTTTCTCTGTTGTAGTTTCTAACCAATAGTGATCATAATTTTCTTAACTTGACTCATAAAAGTTTAAAGCAAAAGCGGTATACGTACTGATATTAGTCATTAAATGAATGGCTTCTAAAACCTAAAGCTAAAAGTAGTTTAATCCAGTATATTAGGTACAATGCCGAACTGTTCAGGTACCACTTTCATTTGTCTGCTTTTACTATTGTGTTAGAAGTTTAAGAATAACATAAAATATAGGATTAAGCTATTACACACAGGTACTTAGTTCTTGTCATACATCCATGTGGTGCTGCCATGTGCTTGGCGGAGTGACACATTAAGGTTTGTTTACTTCCACTTTGAACTTAAAGTGAAACAGGTATAGTGTAAATATTTTTTACAAAATGTATAAAACTGAAATACAAGCTGTGATTAAGTGCTTCCTTTTCTAGGGTTTAACCCCAACAAAAATACAAATGAAGTTAGATTTGACATTAAAGAATTCCTACCCCTTAATTTCTGATGATTAAAAAGTGGCTGTTGAATTTAACCATGGCCATACATCCATTCAAGATGATGAGCACTCAGGGCACCCCAAAACCACTATGACTGACAAGATTGTGACAAAAGTTCATGTCACGCCCGCCACTGTAACATTGCACTTGACAGCTAGCGTTTAAGTTGGTACACTCGCAAAAAAACAGATGAAAAGCATTAACCGTTTGACTTCCTAAGCCAATCACAAGGCTTAGGATGACAAAGCGGAAGCTGAAAGGGAGCTGGAAGTGGCTCTGTTGCCGGATGTAGCTATTCCCAACCACGTGCTTTAGTTTGTGAATCTCTAGCACGAGCGTTGAGTTGTTCTTTGCAAGCTACATATTGTTCATTGTTATTTGTACTTGTGGTTATTGTTTGATAGTTTTGTTAGTTCGTTTATACATATATAGTTATCTATTTTATATACATTTAAGTCATATTATTTATTTATACAAGATTTAAGTGCGACAATGTCTGAAAAACGACGTCAATCGCCGAGTAATGATTCACGAAGTGAAAATCCTTTGCGCCGAAGTGTGCCACTTAATAGTCAGGCATTGGAACTATTAAGGAGGACCCGAGAATTCTTTGAACAGAAAAAGGAGTAAGTGAAGCTTCACGGCAATCCCTCTATTCCTGCTGATAAAGCCGTACACTGCCACTTCAACCCTATTGAATTAGTGTGGAGCGACATTAAGGCCTATGTGAGGGAGAACAGTAAGTCATTTACCATTACTGAGGTGGAAAGGCTTTTGTGGGAAGGTGTGACAATGGTGGACGCGGCTTCGTGGAAGAAGAAAGTAGAACATGTGAATAAGCTAATACGAAAAACACAAGAAATAGACAGAATTATTAGCGAGTGTGAACCATTAATGATATGCCTTGGTGAAGATAATGATGACGACGGGGATTTGGATGGAATTGAGCCATTGCAGTTTTAAATCGGTGAATGAAAATAACTTTGTTCCTCATTTTAGCAGGCAAGTTTGCATTGTTCTGTTTCTATATTATCAAAAGTGCATAATTTATTCTACATATGCTGCAATGTTTATGCAGAGTTATTTTCAATTAACAATAATAATACAAAATAGTTATTATTCATTGACGTTCGCTACTTGTACACTTTTGTATGTGGCTTAGACACGATAGAAAGCCCTATCAGCTGTTGTTTACTAGCCACTCTGGCAACGTCGCAACCACAATATAGCCAACTTTACGCAAAGTCACACGAACTGTCAAGTACAAAGATTCAGCGGCGGGGGTATAATGGTTACTGACTGAAGGTAAGCAAGTTGGGTGACATTGCAAAGACTCTGATAGGCTATATTTTTCATAAAGTCTTGGGTAGAGAAAGCTTTCTGCTCAGTGGGTGCAACATTTGTAAACAGTGGAACAAAACACATTTGAGTGAGATTTTCTCAACAGTATTTAGACTTGTTTCAATGCAACTCCAGTGAATTTCTCCATTTCATAACAGTAAATGAAACATGGATTCATCACTTCACACTAGAGACAAAGGAATAGACAAAACAGTGGGTGGTGACAGGTGAAAGTGCGCCACAGAAAGCAAGAAAAGTTAGACTATGTTTTTCTAAGATTTTCAGGTGTGGTACTCCTAGACTACCTCTAGAATGACGGGACCACCACTGGGGAGTAATACATTTCACTACTGGATTATGTGAAGGATGCCATTCAGGCTAAATATCCACAACTTGTGAAAAAGAAAGTTCCCTCTGATTACAACAATACACCCTCACACACATCTGAGATTGTTGCTGCAAAACTGCTTGACTTTTGCTTCCAAATCTGTAATATTTGCCAGATTTGGCTCACAGCAATTATTTTTTGTTCCCTAACCTGAAGAAACGACTAGGAATAAAGATTGGACAAAGATTCACGTCAAATGATGCAGTTGAAGCTGAGAAAAAGGCTTATTTTGGCATGGGACTAATCTATTTTACTACAGGTATTAAAAAGTTGGAAAGTCATTGGACTAAATGTAGGTTTACAAGGTGACTGTGTAGGGAAAAACAAACACATTTCTTTTAAATCTTGTGTTTTCTTTTGACGCAGTAATTTCTATCACAAATTATGTAAATGTCAGAGTGATTGTAGTGTGAATATGCATTGTTGTGTGACATTGATTTGAGATGTTTGTTGATTGTAATTATTGTCGAGAAGTGGGTTTATACGGCCTTACTGAAACTGACAATAATAGCGTGCAATAATGTAGCGAGGGGGTGAGCTGTTTATCATTATTAGAGACGAGCAAATGACGTCAGAGTGGCGTGTTTTTCTTAGAATTTGCCGGAACATTTTCCCCAGAGCATATGTTTTTGTAATTTTCATTGGATATAAATATAGGCGCTAATGTTGGCGCATTTTATTAACCAATAGCAGCTCGGTTATAATCTTTAGGCATATTGGGGCGAGGAAGTATAAATTCAGTGTCACGGTCAAGTTTCACGTAGTTCAACGGAGGCATTCATGGAGTATGCGTCGCACGAAGTTCATCAAGGTTACGCGTAGCAAACTTGTGAAAAATCTCTCGTGTCGTAAAGTTAATTACATAAAAAGTTGAAGTACGCGAATTAATAATGGGCAGTAAAGAAGTTATTATAACAGTTTCAGTTTGGTGAGTGTAAAGATTAATAGGTGAAAGTGAATAATGTGTTTCGACAATAAAAGTGTAAAACAAATTCTTTTATCAGTGTTATCTTTGGATAAAAACTCCTTTCCGTTTACACACCTGTACAAGATAAGTGCTTGACCAAGAAATCATAGCTAGCCGGAGGACAGTGAACCCAAAATTAAATACAATAACAGGCGCTTAGCAAAAGATAACACGAAGTGACCGCGATAAATTGTCTTTCATACGTGCGGCAGATAAACAGTAGCATTTTTCAATTACAAACATTAATACTACCACTGCATATTTGGCTCCACAACGTGGGGCAAACACAAACAAATAATACCGCCCCAAATTGGCTCCCAAACATTAATTCTACCACTGCACTTTATACGGCCAAAGAACATTTACAACGCCCCCTAGTAGTATTTGTAATCTATGAACTTTGAGATAGAACTGCTATTCACATCCTCAAAATGATCATCTAAGAAAATCATTCCTTATTTTAACTAGCACAATCCTTAGCTCCACTCACTCTCTCTCTTAGTACCTACTACGTACATTTCAAGTGACATTTTGAAAACTGGTAATAAAACTGTTTTGGTGCTTTTAATAAAACTAAAAATTTAAGATCAGTAGTACTCTTAACTTGTACTTGCTCATTACACAAGAATTTGTAACCATAATGTTTTCCAGCCTAACCAGAAAACGAGTGAATTATAATGCATCTCTGAATTGAAGGTAATAAAGAACTCATCTTATCAACATTTTGTAATGCCAAAAATTGTCACAAACATTATGTTTATAAACTTTTGTAGGTCAGTGAAACAAAACTGGAAAAAATATATAGTTAACAAAGAGAAGAACTTGTATACTACAAAAATACATTTTCTTAGATGAAATAGTGAAATATATACACAAAAACAGTAATTATGCAGATTGAAATTTTTTTTTAAAAAATACAGTAATTAACTAGGGCGGCTTCTCTGCATAGTAAAAGTAAATAGTATGTCTTTCATATATTTTTTAATATGAATTTTTACTTCAGAATAGCCTACGTTAACATACTTTTATCTATACAAATTTATTATACGTTTAATTATATGTACAGATATTGAAAATGATTTTACCATTTAAGCATTCACTGTCTCCTGCAGTATTCCCCATAAGCATCAGAGCAAGATTAACTTCAAGCATAGCAACGTGGTTTGCTACTGGAGTTGGGGAAAATTAAGGTGTTCTGCAGCTTGATTACATAAATTTTATTGAAATCTTCCAGTGGTATATATTTCAAGGGGATCTAGGCAATCGCAGACGGACCAACCATTTCAACTTCTTTATAATATCATTAGAAAAGATTATTTTCCTACAGAAAATAATTGGAAGAAATTTATACTTCTGGTTGAGATGTGTTTGTATCTTTGATTTGTCTTAACTGCAATCGTCATTTACAATACAAATAGGAAATTTTGATGCTGTGAGATACTTGTTTACAACTAATGCATATGTACAGACCAGCTGTCAGTTCACCTACTCATGTAAGCATGTCCATCTCAATTGGTAGTGAGAGCCTCAGCAACTAACTGCTGTGTCTGTTACATATTACTTGTAAAACGCACCAACCGGTGCATTGTTCAAGGATCTTAACAGTTTTAACGACATTTCTGGTTGTTATAATAATGAAATAATGGAGAACCCGTGCGTTATACAGTGCTTTATTTTCGACTCCTGGCCGACAACTTGGCGGATGAAGCTGCGTGTGCATAGTACTTCTAACCAGTTCTGGCTCCCGCTGTTCTCTCTCCACTCCGTGCGTCACTGCATGTGCGAACGGTTGCTAGCTAGAGTTCGTGTTTCATTCTTTGTGGTTAAAGTGGAATAGTTCTGTTAAAATACCAAGAAGTGCATTTACTTTACAACACCGCATATTCATGTATGATTCCTACGTGCAAACAGTCTTGTAGACAAGTGATATGGCTATTTACAGAAAGATTCCCCAGAATCCGTGCACCTCACAGAGAGACAGTTTGTAGTCTTCTAAACCAATTTAGAGAAAGGATTCTGTTCTTGATTAAGAAACCCAAAGTAACTCACCGTGTTCTTACAGAGCAAAATCTCGATAGATAGGACAAAGGTTAGATCATAGCCCAAAAAAATCTCCCAGTAGGTTATCACAGGAAATGGGAGTTTCACAATTTTCGGCTTGGAAAGTCACTAAAGTTTTAAAATTAAAGTCTTATAAGATAACCGCAGTTCAGGAACTGCAACCACGTGATACTGTGAGTAGAGCAAATTTCTACAATTGGGTGTCGTGTAAAGTTAATGAAAGCTCTATGGACCCAAAGTTAACTTTTTTCGCAGACGAAGCATGGTTTTCTTTAAATGGCCATGTATCAACACAAAACAACAGATACTGGAGTGCAGAAAATCCCGATATTGTATACGAAATGCCATTGCATGACCAGAAAATTGGTGTGCTGTGAATGCGTACCAAATTATACAGTCTATACTCTTTGAGGAAGCAAAGAAAGGTGCAATATAACAAATAAAACCTGTAGGACAAATAGAAATAAATAAACAATTAAATAACATTAAACAACATTTCAAAAGACAGCAGAGACTTGATGAAGAAGATAAATTAAAGGATAAAGATTATAAAACTATTAAAGATAGAGTTGATATACAAAAAATGCCAAGGAAGACTGCAGTGGCCTTATTTATGATGGCAACTGGCCACAATTGCCTTGCAGAACATCTCTATAAGATACGATGCCTACCTACACCTAAGTGCACTCTCTGTGAAGAAGATGTCATACTGAACAAACAACATCTTGCCAAATGCAAAGGCCTTAAAAGTGATAACTTACAGACTTTATATTGGGAAGCCAGAGCGAAAATGATGCAGACGATTAATCCCCAGTGTCATTGGTGAACAACAACATATTCTTTGAGAATACAGTTAATGGTCAGAGGTACAGGGATACAATAATCAAACCATTCCTGGAATATTTGTGAGACATTGAATGCATACAGGTATACAGTGGAATCTCGTTAGCACGTTCCTCATTAACACGTTTTCCCGTGTATTGCGTTGAATTATAAAAGTCCCGGCACAAAATGCATCAAATGCATTAATAACGTTCGTTTAGTACGTTTTCTCGCTCCCGCTTACTACGTTCGAAGTTTGATGCCCTCATTCGCTATTTTGGTCAATGCCAATGCTTGGTCAGTCGGTATTAATAGTCATTTTTGAGAACATAAAAGTAACGGTCCAGCGGGAGTAGATTTACTACATTCAAAGTTAGACGTTCTCATTCGCTACTTTGGTCAAACCAAGCGGGGTGGAACCGGCAGCCAATACCATGCATGTACGTATTTGTGGGACGCGTTTTGTGTGTATGTGGGGGGGGGATGCTTTAGTGACGCTCTTTGGTGTTCTGCGGTGACGCTTTAGTTTAACAGTGGCTTGGTGTGGTTAGTTTATGCTGTTGAGTGTTGACGAAACGTAAAAGTATTTTAACTTTTTGTTCGCAATGGAGAAAAAGAAAGTGCGGCAAATAACCAACAGTGAAAAACTGAAAATCCTTGAGGAAGTAGATCACAATCCAAATATGAAACGTGTGGATATAGCGCGGAAGTTAAACATTCCTCCGTCAACCTTAAACACAATTGTTACCAAACGTAAACTAATTGAAACTGCTTTTGAAGAAGGAAAAAATGCTAAAAGGCATAATTCGGTGCATGAAACATGCATATCGTAAGAGGCTGGTACAGAGAAGGTTGGCTGCACTGAAATCGACGACAAGAAAAATCACCGTCTTAGATGCCATGCATTTTATTAGAACTGCTTGGGATTGTGTGACGCAAGATACCATTAGGAACTGCTTTAATAAAGCCGGTTTTTGCCGAGTTCTTGGTGATGAAATTACGCAGGAAGACGAGTTTTCCGAGAGTGAAGAATGGCGCCAAATAGCAGACGATGTCGGCGTGTCTTTCGAAAACTATGTAAACATTGACAATTAAATTCCAGTGTGTGAAACAGCGACGATAGATGAAATACTTGAAGAACAAGTGAAAGATGAAGCATTAGTGGGAGACGAAAGTGACGATGAACCAGATCCTGAGCCAGTACCTACAGTGTCAGAAGCCATGCAGGCAATGGACACAGTGAAGCGATATGTGTGCAGTTTCGAAGTTGATGATGTAATGACTTTACTAAACAAGATGGACAGTAAAATTTTGGCATTAAAACCAACAAAGCAATCAACTATCGATATGTATTTCAAACCAATGTAAATAGTGTCTATATTTCACATCCGTTTTTGAGGTAAGATGTATTATTAGATTTTATTACATAAATATGTTCTTAAGTTGCAGATTATGTATTTTCGTTAACACGTTTTCCCGTCTATGACGTCCAAATCCTTGGGTCCCCGCAAAAACGTACTAACGAGATTTTACTGTACTTTCAACAAGACTCTGCTACAGCACATACAGCTGATCTCTCATTGAAATTAATTGCAGAAATATTTGAAGATAGGATCATCAGTAAAGGACTATGGTTACCGTGCTCCCCAGGCTTTACGGTATGCAACTTTTATTTATGAGGGAACTTAAAAAATAAAGTGTATCGGAACAAGCCACATACATTGGAAGAACTGAAAGACAATATCAGAAGAGAAATTACTGCAATTTCAGAAGAAGAATTAATACGTTAATGGAAATTTTGTTAAAAGGTGTGAGAGATGCGTGGCAGCACAAGGACATAATTTCCAACACCTTCTGTGATAAAGGTATGTGGTTATTGTATGCATGTAACTCTATGTGCTTGAGTTCAGGGTCTGTGAATATTCAACTTGGTCAGCAGCAGCGGGCCACGAAGCAGCCAGCCAGGATCAGAAATAAGGTACTGTAGAATAAATAATCAAATTTTCTTCTGGTAGCACAAAACCTTAAGTTAATCTAAACATTTATGTAAAGGAACATGAACTAATCTAAAAGTGTATGCATTGTAATAGCCAATTTCATTTGCTGTGGCCTATGTGAGATTATAAATGCCTGAAAGAAACAATCTTTTCCCATAATGGCAGCTTCAAAAAAAAATAGTGTTTACAATGATGATGCATGTTGTTTCTGAGGCTATCTGATGAGCATGTATGCTTTGCAATCAGTATTTGGATCTTAACATTAGTAGAAAATAGAAAATCTAACCTGTGTCAGTGCTGCTGTCTGCCCTGGTCTAATACGTCCACAGCAATTCGGTGGAGCATCCTTTACATCATAATACAGCTCAAAAGGTAGAAGATTCAGAATTGTAATGGGACTCAATAGGAAGATGGTATGGGCAGGTTGAACCCATTTACTTGTGGCAGAAGGACGCTCTGCAGGAAAATTATCACGACACACTGCAGCAAAAAATCTACAAAAGAATACATAAAACCTCTAGAGATATAGCAATAGAACGTTTGCAACAATGTAACACATCAAATAGTATTTGATAAATTATTTTGTTTGCTAGAAGAAAACTAAAAAGATTTAGTTAAGTTGCATGTAATTGAAGGTCAGTTACACAATGGTGGTGTTTCTTTAACATGGATTCTGTTTACTTAAAACGAGTACCCAGCATAACCAAACAAATAAAGCAACTCCTATTAGCTATGGAATTTTAATGGGCAAATGCCATTTCAAAAGTCATGTTTACAAATACAACTGGCACAGCTTTTTGATGCAGTCAAATGTCCATTCCATTTTATTATCATCCTTTTAAATACATTTAAAGGACACGTCCAATTACATATATAAAATAATTTAACAAGTATAGCTTATAATTTTGCATTACATGTGAATTCATTGTGTTCAGAAGAAGGAAATAGTCAATGTAATTGGTAACCTTTTCACATGTAAACTTAATGAGCTGTGACAAAGAATGTGCCAATATTAAATCCCAACTGTGAAATTTGGTGCATGACTTGTTTTCCAGGTGGAAGACTTTAGACCTAGTGAAATTCACTGGCTTCCTGAGGCTTGTTGCAATGAATTCTTTTGAATGATGCAAACTTTCTCTTCAATGCACCTGTGATTACCTAATCTCTCTGCAACATAAATAACTGTTCACCATTTTCTAACCATACATCTTTTCCAGATACAGTAGAATCTCGTTAGCACATTTTAGCAGGGACCTAAGGATTTGGACGTCATAGGTGGGAAAACGTGTTAACGAAAATGCAAACTATGCAATTTAAGAACATAGTTATGTAATAAAATCTAATAATTACTACATCTCCATGGATAATTGAAATCGATTTTGAGTACAATCCGTGTTGAATTCAATATGTGTTCAAATGGATTTGGATACACAAAGCCTGAGAATAAATAATTCAAGCTTTTATGTTGGTTAACTTGGATTTTTGAGGTTATGAATGTTTTTGAGAAAATAAATTGCGAATTATGGAAGCGACAAGAGTTGCTTTGCTGTGCATTTTATTACACATGTGATAACAATTTCCGCTAAAAAAGAAAAAAAAAAAAATTATGTGCGTGCATCATGTTACGAGTACAATAGGCGAATGTATCTTTGGCGTATTCAATACGGTAAGTGTTTCCATGCAACAAATTTCGTTCTGATCCTTTTCTGATCCTATTTTCCAAGAGGAAAGTTTTATTTTTGCATTTTTCCCTTCTTTGAAAGCAGTTTTAATCAATTTAGGTTTGCTAACAATTGCGTTTAAGGTTGACGGAGGAATGTTTAACTTCCGCACTATATCCACATGTTTCATATTTAGATTGTGATCTATTTCAAGGATTTTCAGTTTTTCACTATTGGTTATTTACTACACTTTCTTTTTTTCATTGCAAATGAAAAGTTAAAATACAATCTACATATGTTTGGTCAACACTCAACAGTAGAAACTATCGTTGGCGTTTACCATGCCAAGGTAAAGCATTCTCTATCCCGCCCACACAAATCGTGTCACACAAATATTTACATACATGCATGTGATTGGCTGCCGGTATCCACCCCGTAACCGAGGATTGACCAAAGTAGCCAATGAGGATGTCAAACTTTGAATGTGTTAAGCGCCTTCCCACTGGACCGATCAAGGATTGGCCAAAACAGTGAATGAGGACGTCAAAGTTCAAACGTAGTAAGCGGGACCGGGAAAACGCACTAAGCAAACGTTATTTATTACATTTGGTGATTTGGTACCGGGACTTTTATAATTGAACGTAATACACGGGAAAACGTGTTAATGAGGAACGTGCTAATGAGATTCCACTGTATTAATCATATTAACAACAGGTTTGTCAAAGAGTGCAACAAGCTTCTTATGGATTTCACTTAGTCTGATGCATTCTGCTTGAAGAAGTGGTCAGCCTGCTCATTGCTTGTTGTACTTAAGTGAAAAGATCTTTTGGAGCAAGTGGTTGTCTACCTTACTAACAGCAGCAAATGGGTGAATGAAGGCTAAAAGATAAGTAGGGAATATATGTTATAATAAGGTACATAGCAGATTATTTTATGTTTATACATTGACAAGAGAACATGTGTTCCGTTTTTGCTTCCCGCAAAAATTGGACCACCTTTGCTAGTTGGTCAATTTTGTCAGTTGGAGCAAACCGAACTGAATGGACAAGTGTGGAAGAAGGATGCACTGCTGCAATGTGCAGCCATACATATGATTACATTCATAGCAAAATTTAAATATGAACTGAACTGAAACAGTGTGTTCTCTCCTGGCATTTAGTTTGACTCACCGTAGGGGAGGGGTTCCGATCTCTTAAGCTGCATACCCCTAGCACCCGTGGTAGTTCTGATGTTAACAGAAATACATTGAGCCAAACATCTGAGACCCTCCCAAAGAGGAGTTGTTTGGATTGGGTTGGTCTCGGTGGAGCAAAGAATTCCTGAAATCCCAGGGCAATAGGGTACATCTGGGTGGTGGTGACCAGGGAGGGTTGTGAGACACCTCAATGTCCTCTGATACCAGTCTGGGAGACAGTGTGCTAGTTCACTGTCAGCTCTTTCAAGATTTATTGGTAGTCTTCCCCTCTAGGATTGATGTGCTAAGTGGTGTATCTACTTCTGTTCCAGTAAAAGCAGGGTTTTCTTTTTTTAGCAAACCAGGTATTGGCCTAATAGAAAACCTCAGAGGGGAGTGCCATTTGGTTGGCGCCTTTACCTGGGCATAAAAAGGGAGCTTTGGCTCCAGGTAGACTCTCGCCACAAATTTTAGTTTAACTTTGGTACATGCTAAATTATATAGCATCATTATAAATTAGTTAAATGGTTCAACAGCAGTACATTAAATTGCTTTTTTGTTTTTGTTCTGAATAGCATTTAATGCCCATTCTTACTGCATATGGCACCACAGGCGGCAGTAGACACTGATGATCATGAGATGAAATGACAACTGAGAAAGAAATTTGGGAAAGAAACGTTTCATGCCTAAGTTTAGGGAAATTCCCCTGCATTTGCCAGTTATGAGAACTGAGGGAAACCTGGTAATAACTTCAGTCAGGGAGGATGTCCCTGATGGGAATTAGAGTTTGGTGCAGCCTGTTATAAAGCAATAATAACCTCATCTCCATCAGTCAGCATGGAGATTCATAAAGGTGCGGAGTGCACTCATTGTTGTCTGCTGTTTTATGAATTGCGATCAGCTACATCTGTTCAAACAAAATTCAGGTCCAAATCTAAATGATTTGTAAGTTTGCATAGAATATAGAGTAGCAACCATTAACAATGATATGATTCATAGAATTTGGGATGAATTCGCTTAAAATTAGATATAGGCTGTGTTACAAAAGGAAGTCATTATAGAACATTTGTAATACGTGTACATAAAACTTAAAGTTATACTGATGTGTTTGTTTCATTATTTAATTAAATATGGTTCATGTTTTCTTCCCAATTTAAGTTAAATTTTGTGTAACTAATTTATAATGACCTTGTATTCTGTTAAACTCAGCAACTTATGAATTAATTTCTGTAACCTAAGTAATTAATGCATCGATTATTACCTGAAGCTCTGTTCTCTGTTACTGATGCAAATTCTGAGTTCCTCTGATATTTCATTTGGTCGGCTAACATGACTCCATGTGATGGGTTTGTGACAATACACAAATCCCGGACCTGCAGAATGGGGTCTAACCCAGATGTGTGACATTACATACGGCAGTGGTACTGAAAGTGTGTTACCAGAAGCAACATGTATAATCTTGGATCCTGTAATAGTAATGTAAAACAAAAATTAAATTCTATAATGCTGAGTTAAAAATTCCTCACTTAGTTTTAAAATTATAAAGCAAAATCTTCACTGTTCTGGATAATAATGGGCACAAAGAGATGTAATTTTATTCTTAAACATGGTGCATTTGAACATGTCATTGTTTATGCTCCTTTAAAAGTTATTTTAATTTTAGGTGTATAATTAGATAGTGATGCAAAGAGAGAAAGAAAAGGGATGTTGCAATGAAAGTGCAAAGTCAATGAAGGTGGAGAGGTTATTACACACATGAATTTCAAAATCATTAGAAGTGGCACAAAAGTTTCCTGTTTGTGACAGATTTTCCAGTTCTGCTAACCATGCAAAAATTTGAAATTACATATGAAAATAACAGTATCTAGGAGAGGTGCATGGCCTTTATACTATAACAAAGGAAAGCCAAAACTTAGGGTTTATTAACACTATGAAAGTCCAGCACTGATTAAGTATGCAGGGGCCCCATGTTACATTATAATATTTGATTACCACTGTGTAGTTCTGCACCTATGAGGTATGCCAATATGCCTTAATTGGGGAAAATGCTCAACCTTATGCCTTTAACATCATTGCTTAAGTTCATTAAGACTCAACATAGGATTGTTGGAAGTTTTATTTTTGCATGCTGCAGCATATGATACAAAAAGTTTGCTGGTAAAATTTGTGCAAACGTGATAGAAGAAAAAACGTTTGTTCCTCTTAGGCACCTCCTGTCTTTCTGGTAAAGTTGCAGTTTTAGTGTTTGAAATCCTGCAGAAAGAAACAGAGCAAGGGGAAGAAAAAAAAATCTGTTACATTTACATGACTTTCTCTACACTATGTTGTTTATTAGTGTGTATACAAATATTCTTAACAAAGATTATTTTTCTATCTACATCATTTTAATTGAGATAAACCTTTGCAGAAATAGCTACATTACACATTTCATTACAGATACAAAGAGAATAGTGATAGTCAAATGTTTAAGAACTGGACACTATATGCTAACCTTAAAATTACATTCTGTTGAGAAACAACTGAATGTCGACAGGATTATAAAAGAATGAATGAACGAACAAGTTTATTCACAAACTTTCCATACATAAATTTTTTCAATAGTACAGTATTACAATTGTAATTATACTTGTAATTTAGAATTCTCTGATTTATGGAGTTGCATTACTTCCATTCCCCCATTATACTTAACACCAGGTTATCTATATCATAGAATTATATACTAGATCTGCCATCTTAAAACATTAAACAATTTTCTTGTATACCTCAATCTAGATTATCTCCATTGTCCTTTCCATTAATGTTACCTACCTTCCATAGCCATTTTTGTCTCACCTTACCTATGTACTTTCCCAGTTTTTTTAGGCTTACCTCTGATCTTAGATTTAAAATTCTTTTGCCTCTTATTTCACTTTTCCCAGGGTAGGTTTTCCATTTTTGTAAAAGGAACTCATGTTTACACCTTTTAGTTTGTTTACATTCCAGAATACAATGGCATGTGTTATCTGCTTCTTCACAGACTGACATTATTCTTGATGCATTATTTCCTTATCCCACTTAAGTATGTTTCCCCCTTCTGAACTACGCCAACCTTTTCCTGCCTGCTTTGTCACAAATTTCAATATATTTTTCTTTTCCCCAGTCATTTTTCAATGATCTGTATAGTTTCAAAGATCTTTTGTTAATAAGATTAGCCCATAATCCCTGTTTTTCAATATCTTCTATTTTGGCTTTCATCTCTTTCCAAAATCCCTTTTCCATTTTTTCCCTATCAAACCACACTGCACCCAAGCCAACTTCCTGTAGGATATTTTGGATTGTCTATGTCCTGTTTCTTTCCCCTTAATTTTCACTTGTGTTACCATTGTTTAATGATGCTCTCCTCCTCTAACTTCCATATTCTATACCAATACTTCAGTAATCTTTCTACCACCTTACTTTTATAACCTAATTTTCATAATTCCAATAGAGCAAGGCAAAGATCTAGGTAAGCCTAGTGCAAGTCTACAAAATAGTCTATTTATCACATTTATTGCTTTCCAACCTTCATCTGGGCCCCAAATTTCTACACCATCCATCATTCTGCTCTCCACTATTGAACCATATATCCTTCCCAACCATTTGACTTGCATATTTAGTATTTTGTTTGCACAAAATTTAATCACACTCGTAACAATTTTTCCCTCTACTAGTGTTTTCCTTTTTTTGATGACTCCCAGATAATCAATTTTCCTAACAATTCAATTAGTGAGCCTTCTCAACATCACTTCTCTTGCTTTTATAATTTGTAGCCTTACTTCACTACCATGATCTTGGATTTTGTTTCATTTATCTTGAGCCCCCATTCTTTATAGAATGTGCCTATTACTTCTAGTGACGGTTTTAATCCTACACTTGTTATAGCAACTGTAACTAGTTCATCTGCAAAAGGCAAACCTGGTATCTCTCTCTTATTTATGCTGGACTGATGTATACTATTTTTGCTTATTTCTTCTAGGACATTAATAAATAAATTGAACAGCACTTGACTTAATTTACAACCTTGTCTAAGATCTACATTGTTTGATACTTTATCTGTTAACCTCCCCCTTTCATATTTTATGCAAAATTCATTTTCCTTGTAAATATTTTGAATTACCTTTATAAAGTTTTGGCTTACTCCTTTTTTCCTTAGCTTGATGCAAAGTGCTTCTCTAGAAATAGTATCAAAAGCTTTTTCTGAGTCAAAAAACAGTAAGTATATCCTACCTCTTTTATTGAGATATTTATCTACATGGTTTCTGATAATATAAATATTGTCAACAGTTCTTTCATCTTTCCTAAAGCTTGGTTGAATAATGGAAATTTTCCCTCTTTCTCAACCCAATCTTGTAATCCTTTTGCTAACACTCAAGTAAAGACCTTTCCTATTATTGAAAGCAGACTAATTCCTCTATAATTTGCGGGTTTTTGGTATTTTGCCTTCTTCAAAGATTAGATTCAGGATCTGCACTAACATTTTTAATCTATCTTGGTCCTCTAGCCAAGCTTTTTAAAATGTCCCTGGAATTCCATCTATTCTGCATGCCTTATTAAATTTTAGCTTCTTAATTTGTTCCAATATTTCATTTGGAGTGAGTCTGCTATCCAACATATCTAATTTCCATGGGTTACTGTTAATCAAGCTGTCTTGTATGACCACCAAAGTTTTAACTCCCAGAAGGCCCTTAAAAAACTTGCACCATGTTATTGGTATACATTATCTTCCCCCCTTTCTTTAGTGCATTTTGCTTACCATCACCCAGATTGTTTTATTGTCATTCTTCTTTGTTGCCTCGTTTAACTTCTGGCTAAGCTTTTCAACCACTCTTGCTTTTTTTTTTTTTTTTTTGCATATAATAAACACCTGTATCCCCAACTTTCTGCACAGTAATTTTCCCTATCTAATGTATCTCATGTTTGTTTCCAATGCAATAAGTCTCTCTGTAACCTTCTTTTGCCTTCTCTGCATTCATTGTTCTACCAACCTCCTCGACGTAACTTTCATTTTGCTTCCTGCTCTTTTAACAACTTCCTCGATGCTAGAAATGCTTTCCTCAATTTTTCTATATTCCAGTCTCATGAAATTCTTTTCTTCTAACCATTTTCTTTCTTGTTTTAGTTTCACATAAAACTACCCAGCTTAATTATTTTTCCATTTATAGAGATCCCATTAGATACCTAACCCATAATCTTTCTCCGTACCTCTACCCTTTAGTATTTTAAGCTCTATTGTTAATGGGAACTGATTATTCATACATATCATATTCATAATTTCAAAGTCTACTATATATCTATCAAGACCTAAAGACAACATATAGTCTATGACCTCTGGTCATTTTTGTTTGCAAAAGCAAATTCTCCATGCTCGTCTTTCTCTTTTATCCCATTGCATATCAAAAGGTTATTCTCTTCACAAAACACTAT
This sequence comes from Deroplatys truncata, assembly GCA_030765065.1. Taxonomy (NCBI): domain Eukaryota; kingdom Metazoa; phylum Arthropoda; class Insecta; order Mantodea; family Mantidae; genus Deroplatys; species Deroplatys truncata. The sequence continues at coordinate 32,621,615 of CM060988.1, read as the reverse complement.
TAATTTTTTACCTTCAGTGTTGGGATTTTGTCATTACTATAACACTTTTCTATATTTATCTCAGTTAAATCAAAGCCATTAAAATCTACTCTAATTTGCTCCTCTCCTATTCTTGCATTGAAGTCACCTACTAACAATATTTCTACACCTATATATTTGTCCTGTAGTTCTTCAATAAAGAAAGAATAACAAAGTATTAAGCAATTCAAATCATTAATAAAGGATATACCCGAAAGGGCTTATACCACAAGGAAAAGTTATTTGAAATAAATTGTGTGTTTTAAAGAGATCTACATTTTTTTGTGAAGTATATTTTTGTCTATTGCTTAACATTCGCTACTTATATAAGATTATACAGAATTCTTTCCGAATGAAGAGGACTTCACAGGCTATTCCTAGAAAATTCAAGATATACATTTTATTTCTCATGTAAATATCCTTAATATATGGTATTTTAATCAAAATCGTTCAAGCTTTTTTTAGAAAATAAAAAGTTTTGAAAAATATTCATATAAAGGGTAGTTGAAGATGGGGGATTTTTTTTGAAAATCTTTGTATCACTTCTTTGGAAGATACTGAATTTAAATACCAAGTTTGGTATTTATCCTATTTTTCATATCTGAGTCTCTCTCCCTCCATCTCCCTCTCTCTCCCTCCCTCCCTCCCCCTCTCTCGCTCTCCCTCTGTCCCTCCCCCTCTCTCGCTCTCCCTCTGTCCCTCCCTCTCTCTCTCATGCAAGCATGCACGCATATACACACAGACCTTTTTCTAAAAATGCTTTTTTGGGTTCAGGAGGCCTCAAAACATATATTTCCAGTGAAATCTTGACATTGAATTTTTGGGTAGAATACAATACTTCCCCTACTTACTATATATAGTAGTAGGGAAAGTAAAAAAGGGTCCAACTTTGAACTGTAGCAGCAAACACCCGTGACAAAATAAGAGAGAATCATATGCACAGTTAACTTGAATGCTTATCCAGTTAGAAAGAAACCTACATTCTGAACTTGTTCCATATCAAGCATTATAGGTTTTATACTTTATTTATAGGTTCAAAATGGAATAAATAGGTAATGAAACTGTAAACTTACCGCCAGGATGTATCATTGCATTTTCCAGCTTTACTTCAACCTTCTGCTGCAGCTGGTTTGCCAACAGCAAAGCAGATCTTACTGTTACCAGCTTGCGTGCTGAACCTTCTAATGTAACTTCAAAGACTACTCTTCCAGGTGGTAGGTTGAGATTCTGCAATTCCAATGCTTTATGTATGATAACATTCAAATAAAAAGGATGTTTAAAAAAATCAGATGGATATTTAGGTACAGCTTAAAAAATGTTTATAAATTTTCAAACTATTGCTTTTGTTTTTCCAAATCATTTGGCCTAACAGTGAACAATTTTGACCTACACAAGGCCAGTGTGAAAGCACTATTGACCTAGAATGTGGTTAACTAGCAGACTGGAGATTAGGAGTATTTGAAGCTTTGTAAATTACATTTAAAGTACATATCAGGATAAATGACACTGTCTTGCAAGTTCTCTGGGAATCACATGATTTGGATGAAAGAAGTTCAATGTACATTCAGAGACATCAGTTACAGTGGTCCAATAGCATAACATCAGTCTGATAAGCCGAAGATTCATACTTCAATGCCTAACTGTGGCACTGAGTTTTACAAATTTGATTTAACTTTCCAAACTCCCTTTTCATGAGTGGTAGGTAACTTTTACAATGGGAATTATGCACGCAACACTTCAGTACAGTGCTTCGGTTCTCTCTCTTGATGTTTTTAAAATATTTGATATGTTACATTCAGATACCTTTCTCTACCCCTGTATTGTTTATTAGTAGGTATACAAATTATTCTTATGAAAGTTTATTTTCCTATCTACTTCATTTTAATCAAGATAAATACCTTTCCAGAAAAAGCCACATTACACATTTCATTATAGATACAAAGGGAACGTCAATAGTCAAATGTTTAAGAACTGGACGCTATATGCTGGCCTTAAAATTCCATACCCTTTACATGCAATCGCAAGAAACAATTGAAAATTGTCGGACTTAAATCAAAATAACAAATTGAAACATTAATATTGGATATCTCAGAAACGGATAATGCCACAAAAAAGTTATTTAAAATAAAATGTGTGTTTTAAAGAGATCTACATTGTTTGTGTAGTATGATTTCGTCTATCATTTAACACTTACCAATTACACACGATTATACCCAATTCCTTCTGAATGAAGAGGACTTCACAGGCTATTCCAAGAAAATTCAAGATATACGCTTTATTTTTCTTGTAAATTTCTTTAATATATGGCATTTTAATCAAAATTGCAAGAGCCATTTTGTGAAAATCAAACATTTCGAAAAAGTGTTTCATGTAAAGGGTAGTTTGAGGGGGGGGGGGATTTTTTTTGAAAATCATGCCGCCTCTTTGGAAGGTACTGAACTTAAATACCAAGTTTGGTATTTATCCAACTTTGCATTTTTGAGTTATGCTGTTCACAGACAGATACACACACGAGCCATTTTCTAAAAAGGCCTCTTTTGAATTCATGGGGCATTAAAATATGTATTTGTGGTGAAATCTTGGTATTGAATTTTTGGGTAGAATGCAATACCTTCTCTACCTATTAGGTACATAGTAGAGAAAGTAAAAATTGGTATTGATATTAATGGAAAGCACAGTTTCAGGAACAGTACTCCAAAGTTCAGCTTTTTGTAACAAAATCCATTAAAACCTCTTTCTAGAGGTTTGCATACACATGCAGCTTTTATTAATCTTACTGATCATACTAAGCTGAATCTTGTGATGGATTCACATTAATATATTGTTTACGTCTGTCTTGTCTGAGATACTCTCAAACATGGGGTTTTTAAGAGATGTGTTGATTGTTAATAAATTACTTCTGTATATTTAATATATATGTATATACATTGGTGTATTGGTCCCTCCATCATTAGAATTTGTTTCCCTACTAAGCATATTTTAATATTTTTGACTGGCTAATCAATTTACACCTCCTCTTACATCTTGAAGCTTTTCACAAAAGAAATCTTAAAAGTCTTAAATTTTATTCTTAGAAACGTATGTGCCATTCTATAATTTTGGAAGCTTCTAACCTTTTTGCTATGATAATTTCTAAAGATTTTGTTCCCTTCTATTGTATACTAGTTTGGGGTCTACCTGATGGAGACCTTGTTTTGCAATTGTTTGTCTGACAACTGTATGACAAACCCAATGTTACATCTTATGATATCTAAGTTACTACCACCACTGCTGCTGCCGCCACCACTACTACTACTAAACCTATCTATCCATCCTGTTACAATCTAAAGTCATATTTTGTAGATTGGAAATTTATAATAATCTATCTTTAATTACAATAAATGTATTTTATGAGCAGTATAAAGTACTTTGAATGTATATCTTGCAGAAACTTTCTGAATATATGTATGCATAACACAAAAATACCAGCAATGCCAAATTAATATATAAAATAAACCTTGAAAGCCTCATATTCTCTCTCTTTCTCTCAAGCTTTTGGAGGTTTCTGTACCATAAAATATGTTTTGAAAACAGCACCTCCTGTACATAAAAATGCATGCAATTTTGAGTGGAATGACATGCAGGCATCCATATGATTCCTATCAGAATATAATCATATCTGCTATGATTTGCAATGAGAATTAAAATTCTTTGGGTAACCACACAATTTATATTTTTATTACAAACACTGATATATTATATGCATGCTTAGAAAATTAAAATGTCAAAAGTCACTTACAGCCTTCTGTGCCAATGGTTGAGCTTGCCGAAAGTAGACCCCAACTTTGTCTATAGAGACAGGTCCAACAGTTCCCCAGCCATGAACTCGTACTCCGATTTGATGTACTCGAAGCTTGTGGGTGTCTCTGTGTCTTGCTTTATCTGCAAAGTAAAAATGTTGCTCTATTATTTTCCTTGTACAACAAAAGAAAGTATTATATACTGCAATTAATAAAACAATGCCAACACTGCATTTAAATTATTTTTGCAACAGCTACAAATTCAGACTGCAAGGATGAGATTTTAAAGCTCAACAGAAGGGGGCAAGGGAATAATTTGAATTCTGAAATTATTGATTTAAATGACAGATGAAAGAGGAATCAGTTCAAACATCATGAAAGGCCTTAACAATGATAACAGCAATTTGTTGCAGGTATGCTGTGTTTAATTATGCACTTCAGAATTAAATAAATCAACATGATGTTACTTTAGAATAGTGGTGATTATTCCATACAGGATGTGAGGATCATTCTACACTTCACAACTTATCCACATAAGTGTTCATTGACATTCATTGCCACAATTGAAGAGTAAATGACAAATAACAATTAGAAAGTAAAATGTGTTTTTGAAAGCACTCACAGTAGGAAGTCAACGGTTTTATAGTGAGCAGGTTGGTAAAACAAAGGATGTCCCTAGTTCATCTTATACAGTGTACATGATGTTGTGATTGCACGGTTAGGGAAAGAAAGAGGTGGGGGTTGGAGAATTTCCACACATCTGGCGATTGTTGTGAGGACGTATCTGTTGATCCAACATGCACTTCCTTTCCTAGTAAACTGTTTTATTGACCATATTTATTGTTTTGCAACAAAAAATGTATTTGGAATAATGAAGGGTAACTGATTTAAACAATTTAGAAAATGTTCTAAGTAAACCTCATCAACAAATGAAGGAACACATTGGTTCCTTTACTTTTGCTAAAAGAGTTCAAAAAGTCGGAGTCAAGAATTTTGTCTAAGCAAAGCCTATAAAGCTAATATAGAAAAACATAATGGCAGAGTAAAAAGTAATTGAGAGCTTCTGAAGTCTTTCATTGATGCTATATGTTTTTAACTCTTCAGGAACTGTCTTTCAGAGATCATGATGAGTCAAAGAGCTCTTCAAACAGAGGAAATTATAGGCAGTTGCAAAATTTTATGGTAGAGAGAGATCACCAAAGTTGCTTAAATAATAGTACTGTTTATTCCAGACAAGTATCCATGATATGGAATGACTTAAAAGAAGCATGAGCGGTACATTTAGATAATACAGAAAATTAAACAGGAAATTTTGGCAGCTCAATTTGTTGCATTATTGTGGATGAAACCACAGACATTTCTAAGAAATGTCAGTTGTGTATAGTGTTTAGGTATGCTGACTTAAGGCAATTTATCTGTGAAATTTGGTAAAACAGATGTTAACATTTTTTATTTTTTGCATTTTTATCCTACTTATAATTTGTACTTTCATGCTACATTTTTAATTGTTGAAAATGCTTCTTGGACCACAGTTTATAATTTACTAGCTTGAAATGTTCAGGGAAGCTTCAGAAATTAGGATTTTTTTTTTTTTTGCACTGGTTAAAACATATTAAATAGTTCAACTGTTTAAAATTTCAGCTCAATTTCAAGGTATTATCAAATATTATATTCTACTGTGTAAAATACACTGGTGTGCAAAGCCTAAGGACGAGATGGGTAAAGTAACATAACAAATGAACTACTTGGTAATAGTAGATGAAGGTGCGGGAGCATGTTGTCAGACATCTCTCACACGTACACAGAAAGCTGGACGTCACATGGCGTGAATGTAGGGAGCCTATAGTGCCAAATGGGTCCGGTCCCGCAACACGGGGCAGTTGACGAAACAGGACAAGATGGTGTGTGGCAATTAGCGAGCTGTTAGGGTGCACTGTAGTGGTGTTCTTCATTGCAACATGGCCCATAGACACTATTTGGATGACTTCACACGGGGAAGAATCATCGGGAAACTGGAAGAAGGGCGAAGTGTGACAAGTGTTGCTCAGGAGTTTGGAATTGCTCACAGCATTGTTTCACATGCATGGGGAACCTTCCAAACCAAGGCACTGCTGTCCCAAGGAGAGGTGGTGGTCAACCACGCTCAACTACAGCAGCAGATGCCCGCTACATTGTGCAACAGGCAAGAAGGGATCCACACCAAACAGCGGATGCAATTCCAACCACATTTAACAGGACAGCTAGGCACGCAATCTCACGATACACAGTGGCACAGCGACTACACAGAGGTGGTCTCTTTGCCCGATGGCCAGTACGTTGTGTTCCATTGACATCCGCACATCAGCGGCGCCATTTGCGATGATCCCAAGAGCATCAAAATTGGACCAACGAGGAACGGGATTACGTGCTCTTCTCGGATGAGAGCAGATTCAGTCTAAGTAGTGATTCTTGATGTACCCTCATCTGGCGAGAGGTGGGAACACATAATGAACCCAGGAACATCTTTGAACATAATCGTTTTGGTGGTCTGGTGTTATGGTTTGGGAAGGCATAATGTTGCATGGGCGCACCAACCTTCAAATCTTTGAACATGGTACGCTCACTGCTCAACGTTATTGTGATACTGTAGTCCTTCCCCATGTGCATCTTTTCAGGAGTGCAGTCGGCCCTGACTTCATTTTTATGGATGACAATGCACAACTGCATCGAACAGCGCAGGTGGAGGATCTCTTGGAATGAGAGGATATTCGGCAAATGGACTGGCCTGCCCATTTCCCTGATTTAAATCCCATCGCACACGTGTGGGATGCTTTGGGGAGACGCATTGCAACACATCCACATGCACCAACGACCATTCAACAGTTGTCAACAGCACTGGTGGAGGAATGGAACGCCCTACCACAAGAACTGCTTACTAACCTTGTGGCCAGCATGGGAGCACGATGCAGAGTATGTTGTCTGTGGTGATCATACACCCTTTTAAGCACCATTTATCTGTTTCTGTAAATCTAGAGAGCCATCATATGTCGTATTGACTTTAGTGTAGCTTATGGTCTATGAATAAAAGTGGCATTTCTGTTCGTCTCATTGCATATTTCGCTTAGTTGCCTACTGTAGCATACCGTAGCAGTTCCTCTATGTATGATTCAAGTTTTGAGTTATGTTACTTGGCATGCGAAGATTACTTTCGTCCTTAGGTTTTGCACACCAGTGTAATTCCTGATTATCTACAGTTCAACTGAAATTAATTAACTTTCATAGCTTAGACTGAAAAAGTTGAAAAATCCAATAACATGTATACGTTTTTTCTCTTAAACTAATTAAAATTCAGAAATACCTGCACAACGATTTCTTTATGTTTGCACATTAAGCTTAAATTAAAATTTTAGGAGTGATATAATAAATCGTAGGGTCCAAGAAACATGTCATACTACCAAAACGTGATTAGTTATAAATAAAAAAATTAATATCTTGACAACGGTTTGATATAGCTCATTAAATTTTTGAGTGTACTATACATATTTTATGTTCTAGGTATATGGTAAAAAGTCAAAGCAATCATAAGAAAGCTATAGATTTTGGGATTTTCACACATGCATTGCCTTGAAAGGAGAAATTCAAGAAAGGTTCATTCAATTCATTGATGTGAGTGATGATTGTACAGCCGAACAGATTTTAAAGATAGTTTTTCAGGATTTAGAAGAATTCCATTCGGGCAATAAATTAATTGGTCAAATGTATGATAGTGCAGCTGTCAATTCTGGGCACTATAATGGCCTTGTCACAAAAGCTTAAACAAAATATTCACAAGCATTACTTGCAATTTGTTTCATCCAAAAATTAAACTTAGTTTTCCAAACTCTATAGAGAACAAAGTCTTGTAAAGTATTTTTATGACTGTTTCTGGCATTGCATCTCATCCCCCTTGAAATTCCTCCAAACGAAACCACACTCTTAATAAAATAGTCAATGCCCGCTTTCCTTCTGTTGCGTCAACAATATGGTTATACAACAACCTGCTTATAGAAATGATTTATGATGACAAAGACCAATTAATCTAGTTAATTGATCACATTGTTGCTAATAATACACAATTTTACCCTGAAACTAAGTTTTGTGTTTAAGGTTTTCGTAAGAACCTAGTTATTTTGAATTTAATTTCATGTTGGAAATTTTACATTTCATTCTGTCAAGCGCTGAAAAGCTCTTTAAATTGATACTGAAAAAGACATGTGACATAGTTTTCTCTTTGAGGAAAAATAAAGGAGTTTAAATAGTTCCTTCATCGCCTACATGGCGAGTTTTTGTGGAGTAAGATTAACTGCATATCTGCATCAAACTCTAATTCAATCACAAAATGTTCTAGCAAGAGTCAACGATTGGACACTGTCAGAGATGATCCTGATACCCCATTTTGGCAACTGTATTATAAAGCACTGGATAATTTTATAGTTCATATAGAAGAAAGGCTTTCTGATCTGCATCATTTGTGATGTTTTGTTCTATTAGATTTCCTAAAGTTTGAAAAATACTCTGTTATTTTCCAAAATCTCATCTTCAATCTCTCATTAAATAACCTTATGGATTTCTTTGAGGCACGGGGCTTAATTCTGAACTGTCTTACATCTACAGTTCACCATCATTCTAATTATAGTCAGTCTTGGAATTGAATGATTATTTAATAGTAGGTGATTTTAGTGAAAGTTTCCCATGACTGTCAACCGTCATAACATTAATTATAATGACACCAGCCTCATGTGTCATGACAGAAAGAGGTTTTTCCACTTTAAAATGCACTAAGACTAAACGCAGGAATTCAACAGCTCAAGATTGCCTCTGTGGATTGTCCTTAATTTCCATAGAAAAGGCTTTGTTTAGGGAACGTAAAAGCTACCAGAACTTTCATGACGTACTTAGACATTTTTGCCTCCACGGACAGAAGGATTGAACTGAACTACATGTAAATAACATGTGAATTGGTATTATTATTATTATTATTATTATTATTATTATTATTATTATTATTATTATTATTATTACATGTTCCAGTTAATATAACAGACCTAGCTACAAATGCTTAGCTCTCTCAACAGCTAAAAACCAGGAGTCACCATTGCTTTAAAATATTATAATTTTGTGGGATAGTAGCATAATAATGGATTCTGTATTAATCCTGGCATTTAAGAAGGTACTCGAGGAAATATTATCTAAAATGAAAGACACAATGAAAGAAATGAGAGAACAAATTAAAAAGAAAAATAAAATGTGGGGAACAAAATATGGCAGAAAAAAAAAGCCAGTAAATTGGCAAGGAGGACAAGCTTACCTACATAGAAAGCAAGGTGCCTGGCATGGAAGAGAAAGTTAAAGGCAGATGATTATACAAAATCTCAGTGAATGCATTCACAGATGGATATGAAGCTACTGCAGCAAATCTGTGGATCAAGTCACTAAAATGAGCGGCACTCAGTGATTGGTTGACTTAATTACCCTAAGAGGGATCAAGTTTTTTGTTCACACACCTTGAATTGTGTGTGAACACACCATTTTTAATAAGTGCAAGAATTACTTTGAAAATGTTTGTAATGGTGTGTATTTTGAGATTACAGATAGTCACAAATACTAAATTTAACAAAAGTAGCAGCAGTAAAAATCAGGGTTTCAATAGGTTGCTCTGAGGGCTTCTGAAAAGCTGCACTCATTAATTCATTTTCCCGGCAAAGTGAGATACAAAGACATCTCCTTTATAATGCTATACAATAATACTGAAGTAAATTTGGTGGAAAAAAATCAAGATAGAAAAAAAAAAGCATCTACAAAATTTAGTACTGAGACATTACTCATCAGCTGAAGTGGTGTTTGAAACACTTACTTCCTGTGGATCATAGGGCAAGGTAAAAACCTCGGTGAGCAGAGCAAGTGAAGTGTTATTAAAAATCTTAACAGCTTCACCATGCGAAAGTTCCCACTTAATTTAATTATACAAATTTTCATTTTTGAAGCAGATATACCCTTTTCTAACTTCAATGAACCTCAAAATGTTTCTCTATGAAATTTCAATCTCAAATTGTTTAGTGAAATGCATTTCTTCCTGCTAGAGCTGGTAGCAGAGAAAGTAATTATGTTGCTTTTAACAGAAAAAGGCTTTAAGGGTCCCTTTTTATCAATTGTGGTAATTCTCTCCATGCACCTAGGTATGCCTGAACTGGTCAGGCTACAGGTGGTAGCATTGGTCTATTTAATACAATTGCACATTACATGGGTGAATGGCAAGCATGTCTTTGTGCCTCAACAAGTGTCTGCCTCTCTTGGGTAAGCTTCAATTGTGCTTTGGTTGGAAAATTGAGAGGTCTAGTTGCTTTGTGGTAAATGGGATGCCACCATGGAGAGAAGTTCAATGACTTTGTCCATGGCCTGGAAGCTTTGTCACGTGGTTGCAGTAAGCCAAGTGCATTGTCTTGACTTTCTCAGCCTTTTCTGGCAAGTAGTATAATGGTGGAGAACTAGCTTTGTGGATGAGTATGTTCTCACACATATACTGTCATTAATTAGTCTTGCACAGGGTGAGAATTCAAGTAAGCAAAATAACAGAACGTTCATTACTGGCCTTACGCCATCTTGATGGGTATTTAAAGGTGAAGAAGTAATTTTCAGAATTGTTTTTGCATACCTAGTAAAATGTTCTCAAAACTGTATAAAGAACAAATTACTCTTTCATGTATTATGCAGTTGATGAACTTAGGGCAAGTTAAGTTTGTTTTATGCATAGCCTGGCTACTCAGTCATGTTGAAGTTGATGGTTTTTACATTGTTATTTGCCCCACGCTTTGGGAGCCAATTTGAAGTAGATTGTATTGTTGCTGCTATGTATGGAAAGCCAGTTTGAAGAATGTATTACAGTTCAACTGTTGGAGAGCCGAACACTTGAAGTTTGTTGCAACCGCACGTATAGTACCCGGTTTCCTGTAGCCTTCGCCCCAAATGTACTTTCCAGTGGCCTTTGCCCCAAATGTTTAAAAAATATTTACTTTTTAATTTGACTGCTTCTTTAAATATTATATATTTATGTTTGCCTCGGCTGCATCATTATTTTTGTTAGAGACATGGATGTCTTAGCAGGGCTTAGTGCAGCTGAAGAATGTAGACTTACACAGATTATAATTTTTAATTCACTCATTTTTATTAATTCTTGACACAATTTAAATAACACTTCACTGATATAGAGAGCTGTAAGATTCTTTTATTAATTAATTACTTGCACTTTTTAACACGTAAAACTATTTTCGTCTCACACGAATAAGTATTAAATTTCTCGAGGACGTGTCTTGCATCCGATTAGGAACACTGTCAACAACCAACGCATCCAGTTATGAGCGCTGTCTACAAGCAACTGACTTGATTTCAACCGCCTAAATTTGTAAATTTCTGTATTTCGAGTCTCTGATTGGCTAATCCTAGTCCAATAGAATACCTTCATTTAACTAAAGCTTTTTCTGTTTGTTGATTGGCTATTTTATAAACTGTCACAAAAAATTTACATTATTGTTGCTCCAATAATGACTAGTAGCATTATTACACTTTCTTACTCATTATTGCCTCAAGGTTACCTCATTGTTACCTCATTGATAGCAACTTTTAACCTATTATTCTCACAGCTCCTACATCATTAAATTACATAATACATTCACATAACATTATTACATGTATACAATAATATAAACATTTACAATGACTGTAATATACACATTTTATATATTGTTACATATACATATTGCTTTAAGGTGGGCTGTTATTGAATTTATATTATATAATTTGACTGAATTCATTTAAGTGTTAAAAATACTGCCTCAATGTATTGGGGTGAAAGGCCACTCACCTTCAATTCCCTTCTTTAACTTGGGCATTGGAATGGTTTTTGAATTTTTAAATCAGTGCAGTAGTATTGAAGCCTGCCATTAACCTTTAGATTGGTTTTGAAACATATTGTGGCTGTGAAATTATATTTAAAAGTTGAATGCAGCATTCCTAGAAGGAAATTCTAAGCTGTTATTTTGTTAATGCCATGTTCGGTCTGTATGGGGGAAATTTTATTATTGTTTTTTGGAGGGCAGGGGACCCACATGTACATGCTAGTGATACTGTTAGAAACTTTAAATTCTGTTAAAATGTTGTATTGGATATAACAGTTTTAAATGGTGTTATTGACTGTGCCATTTTAACTTTTATTATTGTTACAGGTTCATAGAGAAGCTATGCTTACACATAAAATAAATTGAGTGGCTTGTGCTCATTTCTGTTTATTGTAACCATAGTGTTGTATAATAAAGTTCAGATAAAATGTTATTAACACACGGGGACAGATTGATAAGTCCATGACTTTGACAAGAGATAGTGATCTAATCACACGTTTCTTGTTTGCACCCAAGTGTTACATCTATTCTGGGTATAATCGTAGAAATTTGTCATTTGTTTCTTAGAACATTTTGAGAGGATCTAAAATAAGCAAATTGTGTTGCTTCGTAGAAAATGAAGAAGAGTGAATTTTGTGTTCCGATAAAGCACTATTTTTTGCATGATAAGATGGTGAAGGAAACAGAAAAAAAGCTGAGCAAGTATTATGGGGACTCAGCTCCATCACATGGCATGGTTCACAAATGGTTCACAGAATTTCAATGTGGCCATTCATGCACAAGAGATGCTGTGCGCACAGGACGACCGGTTGAGGTGACAACAGAAGAAATGGTGAACAAAGTTCATGATATTGTGTTGGAAGACCGAGTGAAAATCCGTGAGATAGTCAAGACCATAAACATCTCGAGTGAACGGGTGTATAACGTTCTGCATGAATTTTTGGGTATGAGAAAGCTGTCAGTAAGATGGGTGCCGCAACTGCTCACAGTTGAGAACAAGCAGAATCGTGTGACCATTTCACAAGGATGTTCGAACATGTTCCAGCGCAACCCAAATGAGTTTTTGCGGTGTTATATCATGGTTGATGAAACTTGGATCCATTACTATCAACCTGAAACCAAACAACAATCAAAGCAGTGGATTTCCTTCGGCAAATCTGCTCCAAAAAAGTGAAAACCATTCCGTCGGCAGGAAAAATCATGGCATCTGTCTTTTGGGATTCGCAAGGGGTGATAGACATCCACTACCTGGTTCATATTATGATGCAAAGATTGGATCAGTTTCACAAGGAATTGTTACAGAAACGACGCCGTTTGGTGAAGAAAAAGGTTCTCTTTCACCAGAATAGTGCACCCGCACACAAGTCAGCCATTGTCTTTGCAAAATTTGTGGAATTGGGCTACGAACTACTACCTCACCCACCATATTCTCCAGATTTGGCTCTGAGCGACTTCTTCCTCTTTGCAAACCTGAAAAATTGGCTTGCTGGGAAGAAATTCATGTCCAGTGAACACATCATAGCAGAAACAACCTCATATTTTGCAGACTTCGAAAAATCATATTTTTTGGAAGGATTAAAAACAATGCGAAAATGTTCGACAACATATATTGAAACATAACACTTAATGGGAAACACAGTGAAGTAATTAAATATTAATAAAATTCATGTGGCAACACACTCTAACTTCACTCTTACATACCTTGAACGTGTTTCGAATATAAGGTATCCTCTTGTAAGACACCTTGTAAGAGTGAAGTTACAGTGTGTTGCCACATGAATTTTATTAAAACATATACTGAATTGAAAGGGGACTTATGTTGAGAAATAAACTAGATTTTTTGGAAAAAATTGTTATTTTCTTTAAAAAGTCACTGACTTATCAATCCGCCCTCATAAATATCTCTTACTTCTCACAACATCTGTATAATATTTTGATGCTGAAACCTGGGAAGTAGAAAAAGATAAGTTGTAGAAGAGGATTTTCAGTGTGTTTGAGTTCTTCATGCCTTTTCTACACTGGAAACTTACTTCATCATGTTCCTGACTTCCATAACCCTGGCAACTGTCGCAACTTTGAAAAGAAATATGAGTAAGGATAAGTGCTTATGTATATGTCTACATTTCAGTCTTTTGGAAATTATTTAGATTGAGAGTATTAAAATATGGTTACAGAATAACAACACATTGTCCTGTTACACAACTTTTTGATAGAATGTAAGAATTTGATTGAAGTAAACCATTGTTAAAGTTGTGTTTTCATGTCAGATCATTTCTTTGAGAAATATTTCACATTTGCAAGAGTCTTACCAAAAGCTATACAGATGGTTTATACAGCTGTCTCTGATAAATGATCAATATTAAGTATCCCCCAAACTTTCTTTAATAGTGCCTAGCTCTGAGTATTTATTTTAAACATATTGATAATATAACCACCAACAGCTTCCAAACCATTGTATACAACTGCTATGATTATGTAACATTCTGGAGTAAGAGAAATGTTAAATCACAAAATATGTTTCTATCAAGTTTCTTCATCATTTTCAGACACAGAAGTGATTGACTGATAATCAGTTTTTTAAATGTAGTTAGCCATTTCTTTGTACCCTTTGTACTTGCTGCTTAAGACACAACCCCTCATTTCTTACTAAGTAAATAATTTCTTACTTGGTAATTGAATGCCAGTGTTGATGGATGATCATGCGGTCCTCCACTGTATCTTATTATATTAAAAAATCCTTCTAGGATGTCTTGAGTTAGCATATCTACATTAAATGAAAACCCAGAATATATATATATTAAAAAAAAGTTTTTTAATACAATTTAATGAAGTAAGGGGCATCAATGAAAACACACACATTGTTTCCATTAGCAGGATTTGAAAAACACATTCTTTTATTCTCATTAACTTGTAAAAACATTCCATGAGCTTCTGTTACTATCTTTGAGTCACAAACCATTGCCACTGTGGCGAAATTATTAAAGGGGTCTCTACTTTGATGGAAGATGACTACAAATCTTATAGTTGTAATATTTTGTCAAAATTAATGTAAGTTCGTGGAAAATACTTAATAATGTTAAGTAACGAGTAATGAGATCTCCAATATCCTCAGGGCGTGTTAAAGGAAGATTTATCTTCTTTGATATATTATCAAAGATGAAATGAATTCATCTTTCCATAAGTTAAAATTTTTTTCTTATTTACTTTCTCTTCCTTTTACATTTCACATATTTCTTTAGTATTTGAAACCTGTCTTAGTGTTTCACATTTTTAATATTAAGACCATTTAGACCTTATTTTTTCCTTTGTTCTAGGCGGTTGATGATTTAGATCTGTTTTTGTTATTATGGCTGTATGTCCACTACCACTATCTTCGATTACTTTTTGAAATACAAGAAAAACTCAATATCAACTATTCACAATGCAGCATGAAACAGAAAATATATGCGTGCAAGTCAGCAACAAAAAAACTACAATTAAAATTAAATTGAGTATTATTTAGAAGCAACTACAACAACGTATCTAGGGTTAGAATTAGATAAAAAAACTATCAATGAAAGAACATGTAAACAATGTAACGAAAAAAATCAACAAAAAGAACAACATTTTAAAACATTTAACAGGAATAAAATGGTGTGGAAACATGGACCTCCTTAATAATACATGTAAAACATATATAAAACCTAACCTATTGTATGGAGGAGAACTACTAGCAACAGTAAACAAAAGACTTAAAAGTAAACCAGAAATTTCACAAAATAATTCACTAAGAATAATAACAGGAGCTGTAAAAACAACACCAATTACAGTACTACAAAGCTTTACAAAAAAAACATGGCTATAGAATTGGAACATGAGTTGAAAGTAATTACTCTAGCACAAAAACTGCAAGTCAATAGAAACACATACAAGTGGTATACCACATGGCAGATACTATAAGTAATTTAAAAACTCAAATAAGCTTCAGAACATATATTAATAACTTAAAATACAAGAATATAATTACAACAAATATAACTGCAACAGAGGTAACGAGCCCAATAGAATGCAATACCAGAATGACCTGATGCATACACACACAAAAAAAAAATTCCAGATGAAATGAGAGCCATAGCAATAGCTACAGAAAATGAAAGATCCCCAGAAAAAGAATGGCTCCGAATATATACAGATGGATCCCTCACCAATAAAAAAATGCCAGTGCAGGAGTATACTGTAAACATTCTGCACAGTATCTATCATTAGATGAAACGTCAAACCACTATGATGGAGAATTAACAGCTTTAAAAGCAGCATTACAGAACATTTTATATAGACCATACATAAAACAAAAAATAGTCCTCTTATCAGACTCAAAATCAGCCATAGATGGGATAGTAAATTACAATAATAAAACAAGAAATATTAAAGAAATAAGAAGCCTAATTAAAGCAGCTGTCATGTCACTCTACAATGGATCCCAGCTCATGTCGGACTTTTGGGCAATGAACAGCGGATCAATTAGCAAAGAAAGGTGCAATACAACAAATAAAATCTGTAGGACAAATAGAAAGAAATAAACAATTAAATAACATTAAAGAACACTTCAAAAGACAGCAGAGACTAGATGAAGAAGATAAATTAAAGGATAAAGATTATAAGAATATTAAAAATAGAGCTGATATACAATGCCTACCTACACCCAAGTGCACTCTCGGTGAAGAAGATGTCATCCTGAACAAACATCTCGCCAAATGCAAAGACCTTAAAACTTACAGACTTTATATTGGGAAGCCAGAGGGAAAATGATGCAGATCAATTAATCCCCAGTGCCGTTGGTGAACAACATATTAAGACCAAGTTTAAATGCTGATAAATATTACTACTACAATTAATGTACTGATAGGATACACAACTGTAGTCTATGAGTACTAATGAGATACTGAACTTGCTATTGAAGAAAAGAAAATTATTTGTAGTTCCATGGAAACACTGATTATTATAATCCTTCACTTTTCATGAAGTAAATAAATTTGTTTATTTCATGGTTCATGTACGAGTATACTGTCCTCACAGAGATTTTTACGCATATAACTTATTAACCAAAGTTTGCCATGGTTGCTACCAAAATAAATTCAATTCCCAAATACAAACATAGGTCAACATAAAACAAATCCACAATTCCTAATAAATATAAAATAATAATCATGATAACGGCATTAAGAATGTGCCAGTAGCAGAATACATACATAAATGTAACATCATGAAACCAATTATGTATTTTCCATATATTAACTTAAACAGGTAAGTTACATATGTCTTATGTTTGATTTTATTGATCCTTTCCGCTTCACCACAATGTTATAACCAATGTTTTCCAACTGCACTATTATGTTGAAAATAAAATCTTTGGTTAGTTTACAATTGAACTGAAAACATATAGGCTGCTTCCAATTTTTAAATAAGACATGCACTTCAATGTGTTTTAAGGGTTGCAGAAGACTGTCAGTTTTTGCATCATACTCAAGCTGTCCTTCAAATTCATTTCAACTGATAAGATCACACTAACCTACTCAAAAGGACAAATGTCACGATTCTTCAAAATATTTATCACAACATATAATAAGCAGGCTTAAGAGTGACTTTTCTTGCCCAATTTTCAAAGTAGAGACAGCATGTAACAGTTATTTATGTATGCATATGGCCCAGTAAAATACAAAGATACTGCTTTATATATGTCATCAAAATCCACTTTTCATTTTTTATCTAATTGTTAATTATTCTTTTTAAAGGCCTAAGGATTGTTTTGAATGTAGAATCAGCCATACCTAGGATTTGAACACGGATCTTCTGCTTTTCATGGAGTTGCTCTAACTAATGAGCTACTATGATAACATGCCGGTAGGGCATTAAATTCTAAAACTGACTCAATTTTTCTTTTTTCTTTTTTTTCCCCACTCCAGGTAGACCTTCAAGTAGAAGTTGAGTCAGTGGGAGAATTTAAAGCCCTACTGGCATGCTGTCATAGTAGCTCAGTGATTAGGGCAACCACATGGAAACCAGGAGATCCATATTCAAGTTCCAAATATTGCACTGAATTTTTCAGCTGATTCTATATTCAAAACCATTTTTCATGTTTTTCTCTATAAGTTTCAATGCTTTTTCTAAATGTTTGCCCTAATGTAAAAATATTTTCCACTGGTTTCAGTTCATGATTTTTTTGTGCCAGTTGTGATACCCACTTTTGCAAACTAGCACAATGTGCTTTTGTTGTACTTAATTTCTCTTCCAACACAGCTATTTTATCTGTACATTATATTTTCTTGGCTGCAAGTCCTTGGATGACAACAGATCTGAAACATTTTCTCCTGCATTTTGAAGGTTCATCACACAGCAGTTCCCTTACAATTTTATTCCTTTCTCTTTTCTTACTCTGAGCAATTCTGTTAGCAGCTGAAAGATTTATTGAATCACACTTTGGTAAGTGCTTGGTAGGAAATGCATCTTTCTGAACTGTTTTCCAATGACTTATACTTAAAGTTCACTTTTAAATTCTGTGAATAGTGATCTCATTTAAAACGTATGTCAAGAATTCTGGTACAGTGAACATTAAATTCAACTTGTCTTCAACATTTATTGACCCATTTTCTCTACTTCTGTATCTTTTTAAAATGTGTGAAATGTAACTTTTGACTCACCCACCTCAATTCTGTTGCATTTAAGTTTCCTTTTGTTGTTATACCCAAAAAGAGTACATACCACCTATTGGCTTCACATACCACTACTTTAAAGCAAGCAAAACCTGGACCGAGGATTGATATAATGCATTTAAATACATGAACACAAATGAGTTGCGTATAGCATTCACATGTTATAATTACTGCTGATCATCAAGGTTGTGACCAATGGTTAATGTCATGTGCAGAGAGAACCCACTCTTGCATACAGCAATCTCTTGTAGTCATAGTATCATGGGTCTAGTAGATACACACAAGCTGGTGTCATACTTAACTCTTGAGACATTTGTGTTGTTAGGGTGAACTTCAAGGTCAAGCCAATCGGTATATCAGCCATCATACTACAATTCAGGAATTGAAAATTGTGCAGTATATGATGAAAAATCTCAAAACTGGTCATATTGTACATATTTTAGTTACCTTGGTATTAATGCTTTGGTTAACTAACAAAATGTGAATATTATTTACGATCAGCTTATTCTTGAATTATTGAGATATTTGCACTTCTGCCCTTGGTTTTTGGCTTTTAATTTTATGAAAAAGCTGGTAATTATGTGACTAAATACAATATTTTTATATTTAAATTCAAATAAATGTAAATGAGGGACACATGTTTGCATACAATTCTCACCTCTGCCTTCAAATGAGAAAGGAGCTGTTTCTCCTGGAGAAACAGATACCCAGGAGTCATCCTGCTCTAGAACTGAACCTGCTGCTGGATAAGTATCTGAAATGCTAAAAGTATAAGTACCTAAGTAAAATAGTTTCAAACATCTTTACAAAAATTTATTACAAACAAGTAATAGCAAACAGGACCCTGTTTAATGCTTCTGATTCACTATTTGTAACTAATAATACGTTGCATGAACACAATACTAGGGAAAATACACAAATACATGTGACCAACTGCAACACTTTGCTCTACCAAAAATGCATTTTATACTCTGGCATTAAACTTTACAATAATTTACCAAGTAATATCAAGGCAATTAAAACAGTAAACCAGCTGAAATCTAGCATCAAGGCACATCTAATTAACCACTCCTTTTATTCTATCAATGATTACCTTGAACACAAATGTATGTCATGAACCATAGTATTTAGCATGTAAAGACCTATTGTATTTATTTATTTATTTTTTTATTTATTTATTTGTGCTAGCAATCTTCCTTAGAATATGGCTATACATCAGCCCAAGCTGTTATCTTGCCATATTCTACCCATATTACACTCTTATTATAACATAAAAAATGATGATAATAATATAAATAGTAGTAAAAATAATAGTAATGATACCAATAATAATCTTATAGTAATAATATATTATAATAGTAATAATAATAATAATAATAATAATAATAATAATAATAATAATAATAATAATAATAATATAATTACATAACTTAACATCACTTGATGAAATTAATTTACATCTCTTTTTATTGTCCATAACCATTTCTTTTTAACTTTGGACAAGTATTCTCCTACCTTTTTACTATCCGTGTTAAAAATCTTGCTTAAGGCTACTTTCCTGTCCCGTTTTAACCATTTCCCATTTATAGCTTCCTTTCTCCAATGCTGTGTACCTTTAGTCAAAAACGATATGTTCTAAATCTTCTCTTTCCCCACATATTGGGCACTGATTCTGTGGGAACCCATTTCTCTTTCCTATTAATCTCCATACACCTGCTTGTGCCCAGGCAATACTTTCTCTTTGTTCCTTATTTGAGTTATCCACATACTGTTCTCTAGCCCATACATTTTTTATTAATATATACGATTCCAAGGAACTTTTGTTCCCAATGTTGCTAAATAAATTTTGTATCTCTATATCTTCAAACCTCTGCCTAGCTTCTTTCCAAAAACCCTTAGCATTATTTTCCCTCCTTCTCCAGATTTCCCCTAGACCACTATTTTCCAAATTAGTTTGTATACTATAACTCCACCCATTCTTCTTTAAGCTCCTTTCTTGGAATTCCAAACACTGCCTCAACAAGTTCTTCTCTTCTAAATTTAATAGTCTGTACCAATATTTAAGAGCTCTCTCCATTATTACCCCTTCCCCCCCCCCCCACTCTCTGCATTTCAATTAGAGCAAATTCCTTAACTGTAGCATTTGGCAGGCCTAAAACTTCTCTGCAGAAACTCCAATGTACCATATCTATCTCTTCCCAGCCTCGTTCTACTCCCCATATTTCACTACCGTATAACATTTTTGCTTCAACTACTGTGTTATATATTTTCTCTAGCCATTTAACATTTATATCTGGTATTCTATATTTGCACCCTCTAATCGCTGCCATTGCCCCTTTCCCCTTTGTCAATACCAGTTTCTTCTGTTTCTCCCATTTTCCACCCCCATCCATTTTAACCCCTAAATATATACAGTCTCTGACTACTTTATATTCCTTCTCTCCATTCTTCCACTTTTCATACTTGCTCAGTTTGGTACCTTTCTTAAACACTATAATTTGAGTCTTCTCTTGATTTACCTATTGTATATAATGTAAAAACATACTGTATACATTGCAAAAACCTATTATTGTGTATGTTTATAGCTTGACGTGTCCAATAGTGAATGTACATTGTACCAAATCACTTTAACGGATGAATAAAACTAACTAACCCTTTCAATAAACAACTTACTCTCCCTGAGTTAAATGCAACACTGAAGAAACCAAGCTACCTACTATTGAAATCATATGCTGGAATGAAACTGGAGAGGAATAAAAGAGATGAAGAGGACAATAAAATATGGATCCCAGATGGTGTAATGGTACAAATGGGGAGATAAAAAAGAAGGTACCATATGTGCCAAAGAGCTTATTTTACATTATAAACAACAGAAAAAAATCTGATGTGTTACACTCAAATGAATTTCTCTACTCTTGTACAAACTATTTTTACAAACACTTATTCTCCATATGCTTCATGTTAATTGAGATATCGAGATGTTAATTTTATTGCTAATTTTCTTGTAGTTGCAAGGGGAATATGGTAGGCTTTAAGCGATAGCCAAATATTTTAAGAGCTGGTTGCTATGTGGAGTATTCCATTCTCTTTGCATTACCAGGACAAAAAAAAAATGAATAACGTATTTACATTTGAGAAAAAGTATAAGTATTGGAAAATTTAAAGGAATAACAAGCAACATCACGAAAATGGTTCACTCAACAAAAAAAATGTATATGACATAAATTGTGTATTTTAATGTGATGTACATTTTTTGTGTAGTAAAATTTTGTCTATCTCTTATGGTTTACGAGTTATGCAAAAGTCGTTCACAATGAAGAATACTTTTGGAGACATTCCCAGAAAATTCAAGATATACATTTTATTTGCCATAAAAATTTCTTAAACATATGATACTTTAATCAAAGTTGTTAGAGCCGTTTTTGCGAAAATTATAATTTTCAAAAAATGTTCCATGTAAAGGGTAATCTGGGGTGGGGGGATTTTTTTGAAAACCTTCGTGTCGCATCTCTGGAAGATACTGAACCTAAACACCAAGTTTGGTATTTATCCGACTGTTCGTTTCTGAGTTATGCTGCACGCACGCGCACCTGCACCCGCACACACGCATGCACGCGCACACACACACACACACACACACACACACATGGACATGTTTTCAAAAATGCTTTTTTTGGATTCAGGGGTTTTCAAAACATGTATTTCTGGTGAAATCTTGGTATCAAATTTTTGGGTGGAATACAATACTTCCCCTACTTACTATACATAATAGAGAAAGTAAAAATCTGATGTGTTGCACTCACATAACTTTCTCTACCCTTGTACAAACTATTTTTACCTAATGCTTATTCTCCATCTACTTCATGTTAATAGAGATATCAAGATGTTAATTTTATTGCTAAATTTCTTGTAGATACAAGGAGAATATGGTAGGCTTTAAGTGATAGTCAAATCTTTTAAGAGCTAGTTATGTGGAGCATTCCATTCTCTTTGCATGTCCAGGACATAAAAAAGAACAAATAACTAATTCCCATTTGAGAAAAAGTATAAGTATTAGAAAATTTAACACAAATAACAAGGAATATCTTGGAAATGGTTCATTCTACAAAAAAATGTATATGACAAACTGTATGTTTTAACGAGATCTACACTTTTTGTGCAGTAAAATGTTGTCCATCTGTTACAGTTTAGCAGTTATGCGAAGGTCATTCAGAATGAAGAAGGCTTTTTGGGACATTCCCAGAAAATTCAAGATATACATTTCATTTGCCATGAAAATATCTTAAACATATGATATTTTAATCAAAATCATTAGAGCCATTTTTGAAAGAATCAAAATTTTCAAACAATTTTCCATATAAAGGGTAGTTTGGGGTGGGGGGATTTTCTTGAAAATCTTTGTGTCGCATCTTTGGAAGATAGTAAACACAAGTATCAAGTTTGGTATATATCCAACTTTTTTTTTTGAATTATGCTGTTCACTGACTGACA
This sequence comes from Deroplatys truncata, assembly GCA_030765065.1. Classification (NCBI taxonomy): domain Eukaryota; kingdom Metazoa; phylum Arthropoda; class Insecta; order Mantodea; family Mantidae; genus Deroplatys; species Deroplatys truncata. Next base: position 32,598,728 of record CM060988.1, on the reverse strand, counting down.
TGCAGGCAGGCAGAAACACAAAAATGTTTCCAAAAATGCTTTATTTGGAATCAGGGCATCTCAAAACATGTATTTCTGGTGAAATCTCAGTATCAAATTTTTGGATGCAATGCAATACTTCCCCTACTTACTATACATAGTAGAGAAAGTAAAAATATAGAACTAAGAGAAATTTATCTTTATTTACAGGTTTGAAAAAAAAAAACACGCCCACGCCCATGCCCACACCCACACACACAGCAATTAGTACAAATAAGAACACATAACTGACCTGCACTTCACCAATAAAAGTACTTAGATGGTAGGACAAGTAACCTTTCAGGTTATCATATTCTTATAACTCAGTTTGCTTACTGGGAAATATATAAATTACAGAAGAGAAGTTTACTGCTTAGTTGGGGCCATGGAGAGCTGAAGGTCCATAGTTTTGATTCTGGCCATGGCATTGACTGTTTTTAAGTCTGGTTCATTTTTCGAATAGATCAAGTATATTTTCGCAAGATAAGACCACCTTCAGATAAGACAAGGTATAAATGTTTGTCAAAGTTCTATAGTTTTAGCATATACCTGTCCTATAAGATGACCCCCAAACCACAATAGCCTGCAAATTCGGTTTATATCAGTGATCACCACCCGGATAATAATAATGCAATGATTCGGAAATTCAGATATGACCTTGATTATTCACAAAAGTGTTGTATGGACTATTCAGTTTTGTGGACCCATCCTACTCTGTACTAGTAAATAATTATGGTTGCTGCATAAAGGAAAAGCCTCCTCCAGCAATGTTACCTTATAAAGCACAATCGAATCACAAAGTCACATGTACCTCTAACAAGTAGGTTGTGTCGTGTGTTCAAACAATTTGTACTACAAGTGTAATCAGCATAAAATTTGTAAAGTGTGGGCCTAATCATGAAACCAATGAAAAGAAGGAAATATGAAGCAAGCTTCAAGTTAAAAGTCATAAAACAGGCTAAAGAACTGAACTACTGTGCTGCAGCAAAGGCTTATGATATAACAGACAAGTAGTAAGAAATTGGAGAAAGAATGAAGATACTAATAAAAGACTGCCAATGAAAAAAATGTTCTATGAGGAGAGGAATAGCTTGCTGAGCAGATTTAGAAAATAATGTTGCAGAATGCATACAAGAAAAGAGGCAGAATTGTTGTTTTACAAGAAATATGATTAGGGCTTATACACTGAAGCGGGCACGAGCCAATCCAGAAGAAGGCAAAGAATTTAAAGCAACAGTAGGTTAATGCAAAGATTTCATGAACAGAAAAAAATCTAGTAATACAACAGAAAACAAAAATTGAGCAGAATTACAAGATCTTGACCATAAAGTCACAAGTTTGTTATTGGTATGAGGCAAAAATCAACTTTCCATTATCTAATATTGCAAATATCAAATTGATGAAACATTGATGAACTTTGACATGATAAGCAATAGACTGTGGAAACAAAAGGTGTAAAAACTGTTCAAGTCTGAAGTACAGGCCATGAAAAGACCAGGTTTAAGTAGCATTAATATACATGAAAGATGTAACCAAGTTTAAACCCATAGTCATTTTCAAAAGAAAAGGTACTCCTAAAATAAAATTCTTGCCAGGCATTTTGTTACATTTTCACGAGAATGAAGTGAAATTGTGGATGGAAAATGTGTGATAGAGACAACCAGGTGCTCTAGGAAATCAACACCGTTGGTGTGGAATATGTTTCGCAGTCACATAACTGTGAACACTAAAAATCCCTTAGCACAAAACAATACTAACATTGTTGTTGCACCAGGTGGTTTAACTTCGATGCTACAGTCTTTAGACATGCCTCTAAAAAAACCATTCAAAGCTCACATGTGTAAATAATGGAATAACTGGATGAAGGAGTGGCAAAAAGTCGTATAAGAAAGTGGACTGCATCACGTGATGTGCTGTGTGATTTTGTGATCAAATCGTGGGAAAAAGTGTGGGAGTTTTAATGATGTGGAGGATACTGATGACGAAGCAGAAATTGACTTGCCAGCTACAAAATGGGACCCACATGACGAGCTTCTCAACAAACAAATGATATTGTACTTGAGGAGCCGTTTGCCTTAACTGATGAATGTGAGGATTTTGCAGGATTTTAAATATGCTGGCGAGTGATTTGTTTTATTTTATAATGGTTTTAATTTATATAAATTTCAATCTATTACTTTCTCTACTACATACATAGTAGGTAGAGAAGGTAATGCATTTCACCCAAAACTTCAATATCAAGATTTAACCAGTAATACATGCTTTGAGGACCCTGAATCCAAAAAAGCATTTTTAGAAAAAGGTGCATGCGCACATGCATTCGAGCATGCGTGCGTGTGTGTGTACAACATAACTCAAAAATGAAAAATTGGATTAACACCAAACTTGGTACTTAGGTTCAGTACTTTCCAAACATGTGACATGAAGATTTTCAAGAAAATCCCTCCACCCCAAACTACTTATATGGAAAATTTTTCAAAATCTTTGATTTTCTGAAGAATGGCTCTAATGATTTTGATTAAAATACCATATATTAAAAATATTTATACAACAAATAAAATGTATATCCTGAATTTTCTGGGAATAGCTTGTGAAGTCCTCTTCATTTGGAAGGAAATTTGTATTATCTTGTGTAACTGGTAAACGTTACGCAACAGAGGAAAGCATACTACACAAAAAATGTAGGTCTTTTCAAAAAACACACTTTATTCAACATAACTTTTTTGTGGCATTAGCCATTTCCGAGATATCTATTATTAATGGTTGGAATTGATCAATACTCAGCAATTCTTTTAAAGTCCTGTCGATTTTCAGCTGTTTCTCATGATGTCATGGAGAGCTACGGAATTTTAAGGCCAGCACATAATTGACTAATTTTGAAGATTTAGAAGCTAGTAACAGTGATGTATCATAATTTAAGATAAAGAGAGTTGAGGGTTGTTACAATACATCACTAAAATATTCTTACTTGAACAGCTGAGTTGTTGAGAACATGCTGACGATGGGAACAAGCCGTCTCCCGAAACGCGTTCAAGTAAGAATATTTTAGTGATGTAGTGTAACAACCCTCAACTCTCTTTACCTTAAACCAGCATATAACGTCTAGTTCTAAAACATTTGACTGCCACTATTTGCTTTGTATCTATAAACAAATGTGTAATGTAGCTATTTCCAGAAAGGTTTATCTCGATTAAAAGGAAGAGATAGGAAAATAAACTTTCGTAAGAATAATTTGTATACCCATTAATAAGTGACAGAGGGTAGAGAAAGTCATGTGAATGTAATAAATCAGAAATTTCTGCCCTATAAGACGACCCCGGATTTGGGGGGCCTTTTTTTATGATTCAACTATCATCTTATCTGTGGAAATATACAGTAGTTTTTAAAGGTGAAAAGCAGGCAACATGAAGGATAGAAAGCTTTACTAATAGAATGCTGATGAAACATATACTTTTTACAACTCTGATCTGTGATATCACAGCACATAACACAGGGAGGAATAAAACAAACATGAATAAGAAAGAATTACTTCCCTTGCATCGGATCTATTTTCTGAGTACCTGCTAATCACCAAGTTTCTGTTTACTGTATGTAAGAGATGTTACACTAACTGACTTTGAAAGCAGTTGCTTACTTGTCACCATGTCATGTGTAATTTTTATTTTATCATTTGCTTTCTACCCTAATGCACAATTGCCTGGAAATAGAAAGAAGAACCAGAATAAGGAAAAAGTATTAACACTTTTTCAAGTGTGGGCATGCACAACTAACAGCTCAGGAACACCAACAGGAAAGCCGATCAAGTTTCATGTTTTCCATACCCGATCATAGCATACTGTATACTTATAACAGAAGGTAGTCAAGGAGGGCATGACTCGTAAGAGCCACTAGAACTTGGAAAAACAAACCAGAATGGCTCCTGGCACATGTATTTCAATTCTGCTGATGATAACATCATTTAAGAATCACAAATGTAACTCTATCACTTTTTAAAAATGTTTATCATGCTGAATTTTAGAGTTGGCTTATGAATTTACTGGTCAATTTTAATAAATGATATCTGAATGCGTAAAAATGGTTTTGCATGTTGTTGACAATACAGTAACTGAAATGCTTTTCCATTTCCATCCTTGGTTGATTAAATTACTAAAATCTCAAGAGACTCATATCTTTGGCTTTTTCTTCTTATTCTACTTTCCATTATAGATTTATTGTGGAATATCCCTAGAAATTCCTATTATCAAACTGAGGTTAAGACAGCTGCTTTCAGTCCTGTTCTCGACTGACAGTGCATAATGAATTCATCTTCCCATTCTAGTTCTCATTTCTTAGCATATGTGTGTCATCCTTTACTGTCAGGAACTGCAGAAAATCATTAAGGGCTTGTATTATGATCTTCGGTTAGAAGTTGAGGTTTGCCAACCTGTGGTTATTACTAACTGTTGGTTAAGCAGTGTACCCCATGTTACAAACACTAGGTAGCTGTAGGTTAGTTAACTTGGAGTTTAACAGTTTGAAATGGCTGGCAACATTTTTGTGCACGATTTCATGCCACCTAGGTGAAACTTGTAGCATTAGATCTTCAAAAGCAACTTTCTGCTGTAGTATACTTGAGATTGCCATCTGATTTATGAGTAGAATAAAATCTGAAGTTTTTATTAAATTAGTGATAGGCTTTCCTGATTAATATAGTTACTAGTTTCAGAATGCGGCAGTATTATTTATAAAGTTTGTGTATTTGTGTTTACTCCACGTGTTGAAGCCATCTTGTGACGTGATTCATTTGTTAGGTTTGTTAGCTCCATCTGGTGTTAGCAATTTACGGCAGTATTAGTGTTCGTTTGAAAGAATGCTACTGTTATTTTATTTAATTTTGGTTCTCTGTCCTCCAGCTAGCTATTATCCTTTGGTCGAGCACTTCTCTTTATACAGGTTGTGTAAACGGAAAGGAATCTTTTATCCAAAGATAACACTGATGAAGAAATTTGTTTTACACTTTTATTGTCGAACACGTTAACTATCACATTTACACATTGATCTTGACACTCGCCAAACTGAAACTGTTATAATAACTTCATTACTGATCACTCTTAATTCGCGTACTTCAACTTTTTGTATAATTAACTTTACAACATTTAAGATTTTTCATAACTCTGTTACGCATAACCTGCAAATTGATAGCCGACCGTACAAATATTTCTGCTGGACTGAAGGCGACGTGTAACGTGCAAATATTTTCGACGAACTGACGGACTTTACCTCTAACCTACCTTTTATATACTCCTACACCCCAATATGCCTAAAGATTATAACTGAGCTGCTATTGGCTAATAAAACGCGCCAACATTAGCGTCTATTTTTATATCCAATGAAAATTATGAACACATATGCTCTAGAAAAAATGTTCCAGCAAATTCTTAAGAAAAATGCGCCAACATTACGTAACTTCCTCGTCTCTAATAATGATAAACAGCTCACCCCCTCGCTGCATTATTGCACGCTATTATTGTCAGTTTCAGTAAGGCCGTATAAACTTACTTCTCAACAATAATTACAATCAACAAACATCTCAAATCAATGTCACATAAAAATGCATATTCACACTATAATCATTGTTTACATTTAAATAATTTGTGATACAAATTACTGCATCAAGAAATAGGCTCGATGCATTTAGGAACGTAATAAAGCATATCTGTTGTTAATATGATGATTTGTACAGGTTAGGTAGCAGCACATTTCCAAGGGTTTTATACCGTGAGTTTAGTTCGCAGTTAGTTTGGACTGGGTTATGTTTTGGCATGTTTAAAAAATAATTATTTGCTGTTAATATAGTTCTTGGAGGTAGAGTTAAATAGGATAGCTATATGTGTAGCGCAGTTTGAAAACAGGTTAGGGCATTTTGGGGTATTATGCTATATGGGGTGTCATTCTCAATACAGTTTATTTAGGTTAACAGAAAAACAAACTTTACATTATAGAAACATGTTGGTAGCAGAGAAGGCTGGAGTATCTCTTGATTCTAACACACACTAACATCTATTGAATTAATGTTGCTATTAAAACATTCAAAATGGGAATGAAATGGTTTATCTGATGTAAAAGTATGGTACAGAATTTATTTCTGCCAGGATACCTTTAAGCCATAAGGCTTAATCTGCTACACTGAAATCTGTGTCAATTACATTTAGGAAGCAAGTTTTGTCACATGTGTTGAGTAATGTAACAAAAAAAAGGCCATAAACTCAGGAAGAGGTTATGATGCTGCTACAAATTATTACAGAGCACAAGCGAGATAGAAAATAAAGCTATAGTGCAATTTTCATTAACCTAAATCATTAAAGATTAAAAGTATAAAGTTGTTAAAACTCCTCACCACACCAATAGAATTGAACATCTGGGGGGAAAAAAAAGAAAAAAATACACATCGTCAAAAACAGCAACAACGTCATTAATTTTGAAATCCCGCCTGTAAGCAATGTGTTAAAACTTTGTGCCCCCCAACATCAGATGGCAACAGGGTCAGAATTTGCAGGATGAGGAAGAAGAGGACAGGGGAGAAAGCGACCCTTAGTCACCCAGTCGCTGACGATGAGGACGAATGCCCTCAAAAACGTTTCCTGTTTTATGTAACTTTAATTAGTGAAGGTGAGTGTAAAAAAGTGTGACTCAACTACATCACAACCTAAATCATTTCCCAATTTCCACGTCCCTCTCCAGAAATCAATTTTTCCCAGATCTTATTTCCATTATATAAATAATGTCCAAGCCCTTCACCTCAGTATTGTTACAATAGGAATAATGTAGAGCTTTTGCTAGATTAAAACATTTCAAAATATTCAATTATATGGGTTTTGCCGTTAACTCGCTCTGTGTAGGTTAGTGTGAAAATAAATTTATTATTAATCACTTAATGAAGTGATTAATAAACGCTTACATTTGAAAGAAAACCCCCAAACAAACAAAAAAATGGAAACCCTACATTACTTAGGATTTGACCATTCATATATTTGTGTAAATTAGTGTGGAAATATATTGGGTGATGTCAAAGTATTACTTTATATGGATTTTTGCTTTCGGCTTCCTACAGGTTAGTATGAAAATAGAACATTTTGAAATATAAGGTTAAGTTTCGCTATTGACATGCTTTGTAAGGGTTACCGGCAAAATAGGTTGGATGCTTTTACGAATATTGAGTTATAACAGGAGAGCCAAGAAACTACAAACTGGTTGTGTGGTGTTTTTCCACTGGGCGTATGGAAACATGATAACACACTGTTGCTATAAACAAGGTCATGCTGTTGACGTGGTTTTGCTCTGCAGTGTGAGGTGCAGTACTGAGTTGACGGTGATGTGATATAGTTCAGTTATTATGAGTTATTTATTATTTTGCCCAGTACTTAGTCACAAAGTTTATTATGGCCTACATGTGTTTTCTACTGCACAGCGTGTATTTATTTATGATTCATGTGTGTTAACTCAGCTTGCCAAGTGAAAGTATGATTTGCAGAAAGATTTCCAGGTGTAAAAGTTCCAGCCGTACAACAATTCATGAACTTTACAATAAATTTCAGGCCACTGGAAGTCTTCAGGCTAAGAAATCTAAAAGATGGCATATGGTTCTTACCAAAGAAACATTAGAAAACATTGGTCATCGTCTGGAGAATTGCCCCCAAAAATCATTATTAGAAGCCCTGACAAACCTAATATTGTTCATGAAGTACCCCTTCATGGCGAAAAAATTGGTGTATGGTGCACCATGAGCAAAGAAAGAGTTATAGGGCCAATTGTTTTTGAGTCAACAGTTGATGCCCGTACATACATGAATACAATTTTGCCCCCCTTTTTTTTAGAGAATTAACAGACAGTGAACATGATTTTGCCTTTTTCAACAAGACTCTGCAACAGCTCATACAGTCAATATTTCGATGAGAACAATTGAAAGTGTGTTTGAGGATACTATTATTAGTAGAGATTTGTGGGCCCCCTCGGTCCCCCGACCTAAACCCCTGTGATTTCTATCTCTGGGGTAACTTAAAGCATAAAGTGTATAAGACAAACCCACACACCCTGGAAGAATCAAAACAAAATATCCGCCAAGAAATTGCCAGCATTTCTCAACGTGAACTACAGCAAGTGATGGATAGTTTCCTAAAGAGGTGCCAAAAATGTATGGACAACGACGGTGGTCAGTTTCAGCATTTCCTTTCATAAAGTTGGTAAGTAAAGCCTTTAAAAGTAGTTTTAAAATTGCTGTACAGTTTCATCTGCGCCTTTCTATGATAGCCGCAGATGGCAACGAGCGCTGAGGATGTGGACAGGAAAAACACCACACAGACAGTTTGTAGTTTTTTGGCTTTCTCTGTATTTAAGCAAACTATTTCTAAGAATACTGTTTGAGGCATTATGCAGCAGAAATGTAATAGAAATTAAAGCAACCAGTACAACTTTCAGCAATCTTATAATATTTATGAAATTCCTGGAAATTATTCTTTCAAAGTATTATTATTTTGGCTTTCCTTGGTTATATAAATATTGCTTTAATATTTGTCTTGGAATTGCTTTCGACAATCAATCAAGGCCTATGCCATTTTTGTATAGTTATCTCCAAGTTAGTGCCCTAACTGCTCCCGAAATGGTGGTTACTTCATCGCTAAGAATAACCCCAGTTAGCTATTAACTGAAGGTCGTAATATGAAAATTTGTACTGACGATCAATTAATATTATATCAGAACCTTAACCAGAGATTGTAATTCAGGCCCTTAACCATGCACAGTCCCTTGGTACACACATTGCTCTCTGCTAGGACCCACACTTGAATGTTGTCTACAACAGCATCAATCTCACTTCTCAATGATATTTTTTATTTTTCCAGTAGCAGTGCTGGATTCTTGCTCACAAATTAATGCTCTTTGCTATTTCTTATTACTGTCCCTAACCTTGCAAAGGAAATAACCTTTGCAACAGACAACAGAATCTCAACTATAAAAGCATGAATTCTGTATTAATATACCAAAACCTGACATGAAATTTAGGGATATGTTGTTACAATATGCTACATCTTTTTCTGGCAAAGGCAGACATGTCTGTCTCACTTGGCCAAAATAAAGCCTTATTCATTATAACATCAAATTGTCTGGAATTCATTAAACATTTTTCCTTCTTATATCAGAATTATGGGCTGAATAATCACCTGTCAGGGGTGTTGATGTAGGTTTTGAACCACAGACGGGCACCTGTATCATTACGGATGGCAAAAGGAACAAATGGTGAGCGGCGCCTGTATCCAGGAGGACTGCCCACAAGCTTCCCTAATGCTGCATCATTCCTAAAATGAACCACACACTTATTCTTAAAAGTTACTAACTTCAGAAACATTTCCAACTACTCTTAAAAATATTCTGCCACAGAAGACTTTTCTGTTTAATGCAGTTATTTGAAATTATAAATTGGTATTAAAGTTTATGTTCAATGTAAAGCATAAACACATAAATCCAACCATTTGGGAATTTTGCAACAAAATACCAATTCTTTGGTATCATTTGCCCCACTTCAATATTTGGTCATTCTTAGTTATTCTTGTATTCATCCACTTAAACGGATACAAAAAGTGGAGGTTCACATCCCCCCCCCCCGGTTACCTTCAGCTACAAACCTGTTTCTAAATGATGGAAAATGAATCAACATTAAACATTCATATTGTTCCACTTACTAAATTATTCACAAATTATTGTTCCTATGTTGTTGTGATGTAATGAAAAGTCAAATGGATGCAGAGGGGCCAACACAACATTTGAACAGAAGAACTTGTGATCTTTCTCCATGATAAGGGCCTTATGCACAGAGAAATTGCTGGTAGGGTGAATAATAGAATGCTGAGCGAAAGAGAGAAAATGCTTATGATAAAGGTAGTCATTAATCCTAAAATAAGCATCCCAAAACTGGCAATCAAACTGCATCTGACAACTGGTAAACACATGTGCCAAGGAACACCTTTTTTTTAAATAGTGTTTAACACCCATTTTTACTGCATAAAACACCACAGGCGGTGGATAATAATCCATGAAAAGGAACAATTGCGAAATGAAATTTGGGAAGGAAACATTCCAGGGCTTATTTTAGGGTAGCTGCCAAACATTTGACAGTTATGAAGACTGAGGAAAACCTGGAAAAATCATTGACAGGGAGGACAATTCTGGTGTAAAACGTACCCAGGAACAGTGAGAAGGATTATTTGAACTTTTTTCCTAATTGTTTTGCATCTTTTGTATTTGTTGGTCATTTTAGTTACAAGGTTTGATTTAAAACCATTCAGATTTGCAACGTATTTAATGTGCTCCATTCTTTAATACCTTCTTTATTTGTTAATAAGATGTTAATATGTAAATTAGATTATGAAAGATGGCATACTGATGTGCTTTGGGGTTGAAATTAGTGTTTTTAATGTAATTGTCTGTGAGCATCAGTTTCTTGAATATACTATATTCTAATTAGGGATGTGAGTAAGTTAAAAATGGGAGATCCAAAAGAAAAATATTGCAAATTCACAAATCCAAAAATGTCAATAAGTTCACAAGATTTTTTAAGGATTACAATATTGAATTAGCTTCCCAAAACAAATACAGTATGCTTAACATCTGTTAAAAATACTACTCCTAGCAATAAATTATCAGGAATATATCGAGTCAAGACTGCCAAAAAATATACATTGGGAAAACGAAAAAGGTATTTGGAAACAAGATTGAAGAAGCAGCTAAGAAATATCAAATTCAAAGAAACAAATGCATCAGCCGTCGCTCATCATTTTTGATTATGTAATCTTAACATTAGCAAATGTTAAGATTAATTAAACCATAAATAAAAACTCAATTTAATTTTTTTAACATTAGCGAAGAAATAAAAACTTTCAAAATTGACCAAGAATTACTGGGAACTAATAGTGTGGAAGAATATTTATATCACCAGGAATTCACACAGAGTCATGAATTTTGAAATACTGGCATCAGATGACATCATACAACTTATCAATGGGAACATCAGCAGTTCAAACAACAGAGGAAGGGGGAAACGGTTATCTGATGAGAGCCAGTCGACCAATGAGGAGGATATCTCCTTGAAACATGTTCTGTTAAGTGATAAGTGGAACAAAAGGTGGTTTTAAAGGCTGGTGAAAGCTTACACTTTTAATTCTCATGCTCCACGTATCAAATATTTCTTTTGAATTTTTAATTTTACAGCCTTTAATTATTTTTTCTCACTCTATGCTTTACTAGCTTTCATTTGAAAAATTTATAACTGTACATAACATGGCACTGTGTATTTCTGAAAATGTGCTAGAAAGCACATGACTTTTCTTTGTGAACACAAGAGTGCATTTTATGCCTAGCATATGCTGCTGATTAAATCTGATGGATGAGCAAGAAAGCTTACTTTGATTGTACTTGCTCTATTTGTGACATAAAGCAACCTGGACAGGTTATAGGTTCATCCACTTAACACTCCAAAGCAAGTGCTGGTGCTTATACCACATTATTTAATGCTTTGCAAAGTAACGAAATCTTTTGAAAAGGTTTTCAACTGCTTTAAAAGTCAATTAATTCCTCAACAAAGAACAAAGACAAATCATCAAATAAAGCAGCAAAATGAGAGATGTCATGTCAGTAACTAAAAGACTTGATGTTCCTCTTAGTTAAGTACTGCGTAACATACTAAGGGCTGACTGCAGATGACAGTGGCCTTGCTATCATCTGAAAGTTGCAGGCCACCAAAGAATCACTGAGCCATGCACATAGCATGGAGTCATGTCTCACATGGGACCCTCACAGATGTGAGGTCATGAACAGGTGATTATACCGAATGTGTTCGTCCCATATACTGTGCCTACCACACACGAACAGAATTGACTGCTAATGGCAAGAGGGGACAGGACTGTAGGTAACCAAAGATTAACACAGTATGACGCTATGAGATGTAGTTAAACGGCTTAATAGGCACATACACTATGTGATTAAAAGTATCTGGACACCCCCACAAACAAACGTTTTTCATCTTAGGTGCATTGTGCTGCCACCTACTGCCTAGTATTCATTATCTGCGACCTCAGTAGTCATTAGACATCGTGAAACAACAGAATGGGACACTCTGTGGAACTCACAAACTTCGAACGTGGTCAGGTGATTGGGTGTCACTTGTGTCAGAAGTCTGTACGCAAGACTACCACACTCCTAAACATCCCTAGGTCCGCTGTTTCTGATGTGATAGTGAAGTGGAAACGTGAAGGGACATGTACAGCACTAAAGCGTACAGGGCGACCTTGTCTGTTGATTGACAGAGACCACCAACATTTGAAGAGGGTCGTAAAGAGTAATAGGCAGACATCCATCCAAATGAATTCCAAACTGCATCAGGATCCACTCCAAGTACTATGACAGGCATGAGGCGAGAAACTTTGGATTCCATGGTCGAACGGCTGCTCATAAGTCACAAATTATGCAGGAAAATGCCAAACGACACCTCGCTTGGTGTAAGGAGCATCAACATTACACGATTGAACAGTGGCAAAACGTTGTGTGGAGTGACGAATCACAGCACACAATGTGGCCATCTGATAGCAGGGTGTGGGTATGGTGAATGCTCAGTGAACATCATCTGCCAGCATGTGTAGTGCCAACAATGAAATTTGGAGGTGGTGGTGTTATGGTGTGGTCGTGTTTTTCCTGGAGGGGGCTTGCAACCCTTGTTGTTTTGCGTGGCACGACCACAGTGCAGACCTACATTGATATTTTAAGCACCTTCTTACTTCCCACTATTGAAGAGCAATTCAGGGATGGTGATTGCATCTTTCAACATGATCAAGCACCTGTTCATAATGCACGGACTGTGGCGGAGTGGTTACACGACAATAACATCCCTGTAATGGACTGGCCTGCACAAGTCCTGACTTGAATCCTATAGAACACCTTAGGGATGTTTTGGAACACTGACTTCGTGCCAGGCCTCACCGACCTACATTGATACCTCTCCTCAGTTCCGCACTCCATGAAGAATGGGCTGCCATTCCCCAAGAAACCCTCCAGCACCTGATTGAAAGTATGCCTGCAAGAATGAACACTGTCATCAAGGCTAAGGGTGGGCCAACATCATATTGACTTCCAGCATTACCGATGGAGAGCGCCACAAACTTATACGTCAATTTCAACCAGGTGTCAGGATACTTTTTATCACATAGTGTACATCACAATAGTGTTAAACTGCCGCTTATCTTGATATAAACCAGTGAAATGGTAACCATAAACAAAGTGAACATCCATTATAAAGCCACAGCAACAGTTGCTGGCACTGACATTCCACCAGAAAGGAATGCAAGACATTTTACAGAATGAGAAAGAAGTGGCAGATGAACATACTAACATCTTTGCAAGATGAATCACTGGAATATGTAGTATCATATACTCTCAACTATGTGGACACTGTACATGCAGAATGCACTGATTAAGATATGAGTGTAAAAGCTATAGAAACAAGTGAAAAAAACAATTACTAATGGTGTCAAATCAGTCCACAGCAATTTGACAAAGGATAAAAGGCAAACCTGTTAAAAAGGCTATTGTTTGCACAATTCAAAGATGATCTATGGTGTGCATGACAATGATGTACTATGTTATGAGCATCTATTTGCGCAAGACAATACTTTCAATGAATGGCTGCACAACTTTAAATGGAGCTACAGAGTTGGAAGATGTAAAATACAGAAGAGAAACTTGATGCACAACAAACTACAGAATCAGACCAAGCAATTGCAGATGAGATAAACAACCTCATTGCATCGTTCAGTTAATTTACTTTCAGCAATGACCAATTGGAATTTGAAGAGAATATGCAAATCAAAGGTACCCTTGCACTTAGAGGTACCAACAGAGTTATGGCACAAGCAACAAATTCAAAGCCCTAACACATTCGTATAATTATGCCTACAGTTAATCTGGATGGTAAATTGACTGGAAAGTTATTTACTGTGCTGCGAGAAGTTAGAGGTTGTCTACCTTCTATGATTCTGTCTCATGTCAGAGACCTAGCAATGAAGTAGGAAATGTCACAGCAAGCAAGAGTGGGAAAATCGGCTTACCAGAACTACTGCTATGGTATGAACACTGTTTTTTTGGCCCATAGGTAGGGACCCCAGATTGTCGGTAATGTAATATCGGTGTAAAAATATTATAGTGAGTGGTGTTTTGGGCGGTAAATAAAACTGCTTAACGGTGTTATCTCATGCAAAAAAAAAGGGAAAAAACAAAAACACAGTTTAAACTATTTTACTGTGGAACAAAGGGCACCTTACATGTAACTTAAAAAAGAGGAGCATGAAAATATTTACATAGTATACATTTCGACTGATTTACTTTGTTAGAGACAAAGCCACCATAAGTTCGGTGTTCTCTGGCTTAAGATTTGTTCTTAAGTTTGTCATGATGTTCCCATATGCAGAGAAAAGTCTTTCACTGTCCACATTGGACATGGGTACCCACAATAGTTTCATACACTTCTCACTGAAACACAAGTGGTCACATTGAAGTCCAGAAAGTAAATCCATATGTTCACTTCAGCAGCATCATCTAATTTCTCACACACTATGTTCTTCAGAGCAGCATATCCCTCCTTGAATGTCTTCTCTGGCAAGTCTCGCAGAAAAGGTAACATTCTTCTTGCTTTTTCTATAGTTATATCAGTAGATGCCTCATTTGATACTATTTTTCGTACACCAAACAATTTTCCTGCAGAATGAATATCATCATCAGCTGGATCAGCTGGCATTAAGGAATTCAGCTTGGTAACTGACTTTATGCCCAATTGCTTGAACTGACTGATAACATAAGACTTCTTGAGGGTTGGCAGTCTCTGAAGAAGACTTGAAGTTTTCTCTCCAAACGAGCCCTAAGCTACTATTGTGAAGCCATTTGATATATCTTTAAGTTTGCTATATAGTTTATGAAAAAATGGATATTTAGATCCCTCAAGCACTTCAATAAGGCAAATAGTGTATTTGCAGTGTTCAAGAAGGAAAGATGCCTGGCAGTTTATTATATTTTGAGACCGCATTGAAATACTACTGTGGAATCGGTTTGAATTCCCACGTGCCGCAAAACTAAACTGACCTGGCAACGTCTTGCACATGCTGTATGTACGGCGCGCGAACTCCACCGTCAGTTGAATTGTGCATGCACTAGCTTAATTTGAAACACGGCTCCATCGGCATAATTCCTTTTCTTTTTCAGAGCAGAAGGTAAACAGACTCCTTGTGCTAAATTGTAACGTAATTTAAAGAATATAACTTGACTCCAAACGAATCTTTCAGTATAGCGGACACAAAATATACCTAGACATGCATTCACATTATGGTAACGTCACGAGACAGCAACAATTTTCGTGCGAGGGGTACAGGAAATGGAGACAGTGATTGGTAGAAGAGGCTGTCTACTGTCAGAATTGACTTGAACCAGACTTAGAAATTCATGCATTATTTAACGATACTTTTGTGACAGTCTTTTCCAGCCGGCATGAAATGGGGCGATGCAAGCACGAATCGTTAAAATACGGCATTAGAGAAGAATTGCAGGTATTATTGTCATTTAAATCCAAAGAATAATTTGAGTGAAATGAGAAATCCGTCACTGATGCGGTGTTGCCGAGTTCTGATAAACATGGCATTCCTTTTGTTGTGCATGCGATAGGTGAAGAGTGAAGGGGACGGGGTAGTCGAAGCTCTGGTTAAATCACAGTGCAGTTTGGTGTTCTGTGCCGTGCAGCATGGCTGTAGCGAATGACAATACACGTATCCGTAAATGATTGATAAGCCAAATATCTGATTGTTTATGTGAAAAGGAGGGACAAACGCCAAAAAAAAAGGAGAGAGAGAGAAAAATTTCGGGTTATTTTGCACATTTTTTTTCATAACGGTGTTATTTCGTGTTTTCGCGATATAGAACTAATGTCGCGTTATTTCGCGACTCAGAATGGATATATATGTGGAATTTAAAAATAATTGATTAAAGGTTTTTCCTATTGTTAATTTTCGGCCAATTTCGCGAATTAACTACTCGCGAAAAGTCAGGGTCCCTACCCATAGGTGGTGAAAATAACATGTTGCTTAATTCTGGATCAATCTAGAAACATATTCTGTTAGAAGAAATCATCTCTCCTGGAATGTGTGCAACATTGCAATTCATACCATCTGGAACCAAGGGCTAATTCAACCTCTGGATATCTGTTTCTTCGATGCGTACACAACATATTATCATACCATCTGTAGCTATGCTATAAAGGATAACGAAACCACAATAAACTGCATGACAGATTGGGCATTTACTCGTATGCCATCACTTTCAATCAGTTCTTGTCACCATGTTATATCAATATGATTATCTATGCATTCTGTAAGAGTGGATACCTAGCTGATCTTCTGGAATGGTTTATAACTCCCAAGATGTCTGCCTTTTATCTTCCTGGTATAAATGCTTTGTAATCGTTGTGGCGTGTCATTTGGTGCTCATGTTCCAAGTTAAAGATTTGTTTTGAATATTTTGCGAACATTAACATCCATTTTGTGAAGTGTGACAATGGATGGATGGAAAATGGGTGGGACCCTATACACCGAGCCAGCACTTAGTTCATAAAGGCCCAATGTGCCCCTTGCACTAGCCTAGTCCAGGTCTACTTTTTCTACAATGCAGAGTAGGTACGAGGGGCACTATTTATATTTTGAGCCTAATAATTAAAATGAAGTAATTACTGATTGAAAACTGCTTTACTGTTTTTCAAAATATTCTCCTTTATGATCAATACACTTATGCATCCGTTTGAACCATTTGTCAAAGCATTTATTCCAGTCTTCTTGAGACACCTCCAAAACATGGTTTTTGAAGGCATCAACGGCTTCTTCTACCAATGAAAATCATTGTCCATGCAATTTATTCTTGATGTTCAGGAACAAAAAGAAGTCATTGGGTGCCAAATCACGACTGTATGGCAAATGACCCATCAATTCGATTTTTCGAGCCTTAAAATACTGTTGTTAGACGAGATGTGTGTGCACTCGCATTGTCTTGATCAAGAACGATCCTACGGTTCTTGTTCTTACTTCACCGAAGACTTCCGGCAAACAAATAGTTGTGTACCATTCGGCATTGACCGTTTTACGTTCCTCTAAAGGCACTATTGACACATGGACAGTTTTGCTGAAAAAGCAGGCAACCATTTGCTTTGAAGTGCTTCAAGTGCGAACAACTTTTGTTGGATTTGCTTTATCTTGAAGCACCCATACACTCGACTGCTGTTTACGTTCCGGCTCATACGCATAGATCCATGATTCATCACCTGTTGCAATCTTATATACTCTTTTGAAGCACCGCCATTGTATTTCTTGAGTATTTTTGTACACCAATTGACACAAGCATCTTTTTGAGATTGCATCAAATTATGTGGGATCCAACGAGAGCAAACCTTTTTCACGGCTAAATAATCATGCAATATTTTATATATGCTGGTAGACTAATGCCTAGGATTGCCTCAATCTCACAATATGTCGCATGACGATCTTTCATTATTAGTTTTTGCACAGCATCAATGTTTTCTGGCATAAATGATTTTGGGCGACCTTCACGAACTTCATCATTGAGCGAACGGTGGCCACGATTAAATTCGTTATACCAGCTTTTCACAGTGGCAAAGGACGGAGCTTCGTCGCCAAATTAGTTGATTAATGCACTCTTGTCTTGATAATCCATGTCGAAGTCATAACAAATCATTGCACGAACATTTTCACGAGTTAATTCCATGTTTTTGTTGACACACAATTTTCAAGAGAGACTGTGCGCGCGTGTCAGAAAGAGAGCATGTAACAAACTGCACACCCATTGCAACAGGTCACGAGCCGTCACTGATTGGAAGTGCATGTGCAATGGATATTCAAAGATGTGCTCTCAATGGGTTCCACGAATGCTCAGAGCATACCACAAGATTCAAAGAAAGGCCATTTCTTCTGAATTGTTGCAGCATTTTGAGACCAATGGAGAGGCCTTTCTAACACGGATCATTACGGGGGACAAAAGCTGGGTGCACCACTTTGCACTGGAAACAAAAAGGCAATCCCTGGAGTGGCATCATCCTCATTCACAACAAAAGAAATTCTAGGCAACTCCCTCTGCCAGAAAAGTCATGATCACAGTCTTCTAGGATTGTGATGGCATCATTCTCATGGATGTGGTGCCAAGAGGGTCAACCATGAATTCAGGGGCATACGTGAAGACTCTGAATAAATCAGGAATTGTTTCCAATGTGTTCGGCCTGACAAGAGAAATCTTGCTCCAACATGGTAATGCATGCCCACACACAAATCTGGGAACCTGGGAGCACATCACCAGATTGGGTTGGACATCATTGCCTCACCCACCTATAGTCCAGACCTGGCACCCTCGGACGACCATCTCTTTGAGCCACTTAAAGATTCTCTACAGGGGGCACACTTTGAAGATGACGAGAGTGTAATTCATGCAGTGAAAACATGGCTACGCATACAGGACAAGAGCTTTTACCGGCAGGGAATACATGCTCTCACACAATGTTGGTGTAAGGCCATTGAACATGGAGACTACGTAGCAAAATAGGACATGGACAAGTTAATGTTGATTTATATGGTCACAAAATTCAGACTCTCAAGAATAAATATGTTCTGAGTAAAAAAATGTGGTGCATTACTTATTGAATGGCCCTCATACATACAGGCCATGCACAGTGTGTGAAGCTTTTCCTGCACTCTTGTTTTCATAGTCCCTAAACTGATGTCAATACCAATAAGTGGTAGCACACTATAGGAGAGGTTCAGAGTCGCTGCAGCAGAAGTAGATAACGTGCACAAACTTGGAAACTGCTCCCAGTTTCTCCGTACCATCAATTCAATTTACACATTATTTTGTTCTTGCCTTAACATGGTGTACTTAATTATAAACACAACATAAAAAAAACGAACTTCCTTTCATCAGACACGTTATGCATCGTCATTGTTGTTAGGATCGGCTGCATTATATCAATTTGTTCAAAATCATAACTATTATGAGGCACATAGTATTTCACGTTTTCAGGGCGTGTAACACTAAAATTTTGTGAACACCCATAATGTATACTCATGAGCTGCTATTGAATATACCTACCTGTCTCGTGGAGAAAGATTATAGTAGTCCTGTGTCCAATTCTCCTTCACCATTTTATATAGGTCAATAAGTGTACTGGTTATATTCAGGTTAAGCATTTCTTCTGCAGCTATAATCACTTGTAAACGGCTATGGCCCTGCTCTGGTGCAAGTCCATTTTCCCATTGCACATTACACCTACAACATAAAAATACATATTACCATCAACAAATAACATTTTATGCTTGGCTACAGAAGTTCCCAAAACTAACTTCAGTCTTGATTGGTAACATTTAGTAACATTTTAATTTCTGGGTTGATTTTAACATTTTAATATGAAGTTGACTTCATTGTTAGTAATTGTTCTTCAAATATACATATGGCAAAGACACTGCTTTAAGTAGTCATGTTGCTTCAATTTTGTTGGCAGCCTTGTCTATCACTTACAAGTCAGGAAACTGATGTATTTAAAATAATGAATTCTTTTGTTTTGTTGAGAGAGTTCTGTTTCACACCTTTACAATATAAATACCTAATTATATATCATTATTTTGATATTTATATTACTTTTTCTTTCTTCCATTTATAGATCTTTAACATATAAGGTCGCACTGGGGCATCACTGTAAACAATTCTCATATGCAATGATGTTTGTTCATTTTATATATGGTGTTAATCATTTGTTTTTTGTTTTGTTTTTTTTAAATGTTGATCACATCCGAACGTTCACGCACTGAGGAGGACAGGGAATGGTCCTTGTTATTGAAGAATTCTTCTTCTAGCTGAGAATTAAATACAATGCCTCTGTATTAAAGGCAAGAAATCAGCCATTAAATAGCAGAGGCAGTCACATTAATATTCATGCACAGTAAAGTTTAGTTCCTGCTTTGATAAACTGATATACATTAACATATATACAGTGGAATCTCGTTAGCACATTCCTCATTAACACGTGTTCCCGTGTATTGTGTTGAATTATAAAAGTCCCGGCACAAAATGCATCAAATGCATTAATAACGTTCGTTTAGTACGTTTTCTCGCTCCCGCTTACTACGTTCGAAGTTTGGCGCCCTCATTCGCTATTTTGGCCAATGCTTGGTCGGTATTAGTCATTTTTGAGCACATTAAAGTAACGGTCCAGCGGGAGTAGATTTACTACATTCAAAGTTAGAGGTTCTCATTCGCTACTTTGGTCAAACCAGGCGGGGTGGAACCGGCAGCCAATACCATGCATGTACATATTTGTGGGACGCATTTTGTGTGTGTGTGTGTGTGTGTGTGTGTGTGTGGGGGGGGATGCTTTAGTGATGCTCTTTGGTGTTCTGCGGTGACGCTTTAGTTTAACAGTGGCTTGGTGTGGTTAATTTATGCTGTTGAGTGTTGACGAAACGTAATAGTATTTTAACTTTTTGTTCGCAATGGAGAAAAAGAAAGTGCGGCAAATAACCAACAGTGAAAAACTGAAAATCCTTGAGGAAGTAGATTGCAATCCAAATATGAAACGTGTGGATATAGCGCGGAAGTTAAACATTCCTCTGTCAACCTTAAACACAATTGTTAGCAAACGTAAACTAATTGAAACTGCTTTTGAAGAAGGAAAAAATGCTAAAAGAAAACGTAATTGCCCTGGTCAGTTTCCAGAATTAGAAGATGTTCTGCTAAAGTGGTTTACACAAGCTAGAGCTTCAAATGTGCCAATAGACGGTACTGTGTTTCGAGCTCAGGCAACACATTTAGCACAGAAGATGGGACTGGATGATTTCAAAGCGTCCAATGGCTGGATTGAAAGGTTCAAGAATCGACATGGCTTAGTCTACAGATGTTTGCGAGGTGAGGCTGCTGCCGTAGATGACGCTACACTGTGTGAAAACATAGAAATGTGGAAAAATACAATGCTCCCGTCAATTTTGAAAGACTATAGCCCCAACGATGTGTATAATGCAGATGAAACAGGACTATTTTTCCATCTTTTGCCAGACAAAACCCTGGATTTTAAGGGCACTAAGTGCCACGGTGGGAAACTTAACAAGGAGAGGATTACAGTTTTGTTGTGCTGTAACGAAAGCAGAACAGAGAAATTGGTACCACTGGTTATTGGAAAAGCACGCAATCCGCGATGTTTTAAGAATGTGCAATCTTTTCCATGTAAGTACACTTCCAACACAAAAGCCTGGATAACTTCTGCCGTCTTTGAAATTTTCTTACGAGCATGGGACGCAAGACTGGGCATAAGAAGCAGGAAAATTGCACTGTTTATTGATCAGTGTGCTGCTCATCCACACTTTGTTTCAAATTTAAGAAACATAAAGATCATTTTCTTCCCAGCAAACTGCACGAGTAAGCTACAACCTTTAGATCAAGGCATAATTCGGTGCATGAAACATGCGTATCGTAAGAGGCTGGTACAGAGAAGGTTGGCTGCACTGAAATCAACGACAAGAAAAATCACCGTCTTAGATGCCATGCATTTTATTAGAACTGCTTGGGATTGTGTGACGCAAGATACCATTAGGAACTGCTTTAATAAAGCTGGTTTTTGCCGAGTTCTTCGTGATGCAATTACGCAGGAAGACGAGTTTTCCGAGAGTGAAGAATGGCGCCAAATAGCAGACGATGCCAGCGTGTCTTTCGAAACCTATGTAAATATTGACAATGAAATTCCAGTGTATGAAACAGCGACAATAGATGAAATACTTGAAGAACAAGTGAAAGATGAAGCGTCAGTGGGAGACGAAAGTGACGATGAACCAGCTCCTGAGCCAGTACCTACAGTGTCAGAAGCGATGCAGGCAATGGACATAGTGAAGCGATATCTGTGCAGTTTCGAAGTTGATGATGATGTAATGGCTTTACTAAACAAGATGGACAGTAAACTTTTGGCATTAAAACCAACAAAGCAATCAACTATCGATATGTATTTCAAACCAATGTAAATAGTGTCTATATTTCACATCCATTTTTGAGGTAAGATGTATTATTAGATTTTATTACATAAATATGTTCTTAAGTTGCAGATTATGTATTTTCGTTAACACGTTTTCCCGTCTATGACGTCCAAATGCTTGGGTCCCCGCAAAAACGTACTAACGAGATTTTACTGTACTATAGTGGTATTATTAATTTATAATTGTTAAAATTGTTATATATGGGAGATTTTGTTTTTAAGCAAACCTCCATCACATAGTTACGTACTTTTATTTTGTAAGAATACAAAAAAAGAGAAATAATGGATGAATGAACTAATACATATTAAATAAGTAAATAAATAAACAAATAATTGAATCAGTGTACTCACTCATCAGAATGTATGGTGAATGCATTGTTGACCATTTGCATATGTAACTGAAATATTAAGATTCCTATATTCTCATGCAACCAGAGCACTTAAAAACCTTCACAGCCTTTTTTTATAACTCCTTTTCTGCTAACCTTTCCCTTTCTGTTCTTTACCTTTTTCCTTCCTAAGTTCATAAAATCCAACAGAGGTGATATAAGATTAGAAAATGGAACAACTAGTACACTGTAAAGAATTTGGTAAGTGGTAATGAAATTAGACATTAAAAGTTTAGGAAATGCTTATTTATTTGGACATAAAATTCAAAGGCTTTCAGTGTATGTGCATACTGAAAGCCTTTAAAAAAAATTGAGCACTATAATTAAGTTTTACTATGGTTTATTCTGTAGTCATTGTCATTTATATACCTAAGAAGGTTTTGATGCCTTAGGATCAGACCTCGTGATAACTACAGCATTTTCTGCAAACAACACAAGTACACACCTCCATGATTCTATAAAAGGTTCCCATCCAGAGAGAACTCTATTGTAGTAATCACTGGCAAGATACCCATTAGCGTGACCACTACCACCACCCATCTCCTGCTCCAAGGTCAACTGTGATAAAGACACCTCCAAAAGTGGAACATCTGAATCTCTGCAGTCATCTATCACACACAAACAAATGTGAATGGCCTTCACCTGAAACATAAAACATTATGATTCAACATAGGTTACTTAAATAAGTAACTCAGTACATATATGAGCATTTTTGTTGGTTCGTTTTTACTGCTAGTCACTTAAAAACGAAAACCTAATGTGATATCATTGGGAGTAAACAAAGGGTTTTTAAAAAGCTTCTATTTAGAGAGGAACTGTATGGAGATTACTATTAAGTACAATAAGCAACAGCTAAATACATTAATCAATGAATGTATATGTAAAAAGATGTGAAAAAATCATAACCATGAGTAGTTCTAAGAAATAACTATCACTATAATATTAAAGTACACAAAGCAGCAATAAACAAAAGATTTTTAAAATTTAATTCCAATTCACTCATCCTTTCTATCTTGTATAAGAAAACAGACATGTATATACAAAATTACAAAAGAAAATGTATAATATATATATTTAGATACTTTATTTGTACATTTTTACACAGTTCTTTTTATAATATTCCACTTATAAACTAACTTAACCTATGTACAAATTTCCTTGCCAGCTATGCTGCTCTTTTTGTCTGGCACCCTAGCCTTCTGGCTCATCTAAGCATCCCTTGCTACCTTTAATCCTTATTGCACATCCTCTCCTTACTCCGTTTGCCTTTCTACCTTTATCTCTCTTACTTTTCTAATCCATTTCTCTTTTACTTTCTTTAATAACTCCCCCATATTCTTATTTTGTTTTTCTTCCTTTCTTGTGAGCATTTTAATTGCTATTATTTTCCTATCCATTGTTTCCCATTTTTCTTCCCATACTTCTTGTCTCCATTCTGCTAATTCTTTGCATTCTGTCATATAATGCTCTGTGCTTTCACTGCCTCCGTATAATTCACAAATTCCATTTTTTTTTACCTCTTAGCCCTCTCAGATATATTGATCCTGTTCTTATCCATGCAAACGCTTCTTTTTCTGCTCTATTACAATAATCCACATACCCTTCTCTTCCCCGTTTCCTTTTTACTAATCTATAGAACCCTAGTGACTTTTTATTCTCTAAGCTTCCCCAAATCTCTTGTCTTTCTATGTCCTCCACTCTGTTTCTTACTGTTATCCAGAAACCATTGCTAGAAAATGTAATATAGTAAAACAGTTCTTCATGAAATGCACTTGCAGAAGAAAAGCAATGTATTGTGTTGCAGCAGCTAAGACCCCAGGGTTATTGGGAGATCGGCACCAGGCAGTTGGAGATAAACACAGATAAGTAGTGCTCTTGCCCTGTGTAAAGAGTGGAAATGCTTGTCAGATAATCAGAATTTTCTGGAAGTTTCCTTTCCCCCGAATGTGTCCAGAACATACTATGGAAGCTTCCAGGGGTTATATAAGCCAGCAAGTTCGTCAGAGAGGAAATGAGTTAGTGAGTGCATTTCTGGTGCCACAAAAAGTGCTATTCTCCTAGCAAGTTTATGACGACACTGTGATGTGCAGTGAGTGCTGCTGCAGGAGAGATTAGAGAAGTCTTGTATTCAAATCCCCAGCAGGTGAAATGTCTGGAAGAAAAGGCTGTATCATGCATATTTCATTATGCCACTACATCGTGAAGAAGCTGAAGTTCCAGTGAAAGTTGAACTAGATCACATTAATGAAGTGACAGTGAAAATGAAATGAAGTGGCAGTGAAAACTGGACAAAGACACTGTATGAAACATACTAGAATTCATAGCTTACTAAAAACTCCTGTAAAGAAAAAAAAATATTTCCCAATTACACATTTGTGAAAACTTTTTGAGAGACTTATCTGTATATAGCTCTTTCACATAAAGTGGCAGCTTAAACTAGTTTTTCTTTATTTAATTTGCTCAATTATGAGCTTCCCAATTGACAAAGTTTAACAAAATAAAGAAAAGAACGAGAACATTAAAGATAAAACAAATGAGATAAGAGTGAGAAAATGGAACAAAGTCACATATAAATACTAAATTAATATAAGGATAAGAATAGGTACCAACAAATTACAACAGAATAAAATTGTATAATGTGATACATTTTTTACAGAGATTAAAGTCTGTATTTTTACAGTGTTGAAGAATACTGAGTTTTTAAATTAAGAACATAGATGAAGCCTTAATAAGTTTAGCGAGCCTCCTCCAAACCAAACACAACTGATGGCATTTACTTTCCCCCATAATATCAGGCAACTTTTATTTAAGACATTTCTTTCTACAACACTTAGTTTTGGAGATATTGTACAGCCTCAAATTAAATGTGTATATATTACACACAAAGATGGAAGTGTCACAATTTTAAATTCCTTAAACTATACTCTGCAACTCACATTGGTTGGTTGATTAATTATTATTACTTTAAATACGTTTTGTTGTTTGAATACATTGTCTGAAATCCTAGAACTGCCCCAGAAAAAGATACCATAACTTAAAAGAGTATGATAATAAGCTACTCTGACAATGTCCATATCTGCTGAACTTTTTAATATCACATAACAAAGTTTATTAAATTTTTTTTTCAGACGCGTAACAATTTTGTGCCTGCTAAAGAAATGATTTTAGTGCTATTCAAAAGAATATTCGGAAAAGAAATATTTACTGGGTTTATAGCAACATTATATTACTACTGTTTTAACTTTATTTGTAATTAGCCTTTATGTCATACCATGGTAAGACTGTTTCATGTATTTTATTCACATTTTGAAAGATGCGTTCTTTATCATTCCCAGTAATGAGTATGTTTAAAAATAAATTGAGTTTTATTTATGGACGCTCTTCAACTGCTGTGGTCCTTAGCATCCCATTCTATATTGGACATGAAAGATCGGTAATTTGCTCAGAGGGCTCTTTATCAGGCTTGAGGTTCTTTTACATGCCATAAATCTAGGACACGGGACAATGAGTATGTTTGTGTCATCTGCAAAGATTGTAAGTTTAACATTACCATTTGCTACACTACGAGTTATGTCTTTTATACAAACTAAAAGCAAAAGAGGATCTCAAACAGAACCTTGGTGAACTCCACATTTTACAGTTTTCATTTCTGATAATTTATTTTGTAGTAAAATAGTGTTTACATCTAGAAAGTGTAATTCCATTATCAGTTTTCTATTTTTTAAATATGAAGTAAATCATCCATTAAACAAGTCCTCTGATACCACATGAATATAATTTAGATAATAAAATATGATGCTTGACCAGATTGAATGCTTTGGGTAATTATTAACATACACTAATGCAAAACTTTGTTTTAATAACCAAATTTATAAAAACTTCTTCCTGAATTAATGTTGCATCTGTAGATCTGCCATTAAGAAAACCATGTTGTTGTTCTAGTCATTTAAACATAATTTTTTCCGTATCTATGATAATGATGATGAGATGGGGTTAAGGGCACTAAGCATCGAAGGTCATCAGCGCCCTTACAACATGCAAAATTTAAAATCCAAAAACTAAAACACGGGGCAAAACCCGCAAAGTCAAAAACACTAAAACACAAGCACACAAATTCTAAAACAACCACACTAAAACATGGTAAACAAAACAATAAAAGAGTAAAACAACGTGTCAGGAACTGTAGAACGCAAGGGACAAGAGCGCCATATCTCTGCCAGGGAGAAGAGTATCCATTAAAACAGACAATATAAAGTCACAAAACTAAAAGACGCTCAGCGCATCAAATGCATGGGCTAAAACCAATATCACTGATAAAACATAAAAGACATTACAGTATGCGCGTCGTCTGCCAAAACATTGGCTAAACCAACAGGCAGAGACATGCGCAATGGAGCTAAAACCTGACACACTGTTAAAATGTGACGCACTGTTAAGGGTACCGCACACTGCACACAGAGTGGAGCGGGGTCACCACTAAGCAAGTGTGTATGACTAAAAAGGCAATGTCCGATACGAAATCATGTTAAAATTACCTCTTCCCGACGAGAAGCACGAGAAGAGGTGGCCCAGAACACCGGGAGAGGTTTAACCTCCTGCAACTTATTCCCTCTAAGGGCCGCCCACTCATCGCGCGAATGTGAGAGGATACAACACCGTAAAATTACATACAAATCAGTGGAGGGAACAATAGAAGTAAAACATCTAGGCGATAAAATTGCCAATTTGGCAGCAGCATCCGCAGACTCGTTGCCAGAGATGCCAACATGACCCGGAATCCACACAAAGGAGATGCTTGTGCCAGAAACACCGAGTGAGTGGAGGAGATTATGTATGTGCTGTACAAGTGGGTGGTAATTTACAGCGCGTTAATACTCTGAAGGGCGCTCAGAGAGTCTGTGCAAAGAACACAGCGTCGTAAGTCATGCCGCTGGATGTATAAAATTGATTGAAAAATACTAAAAATTTCGGCGGTAAAAATCGAACAATGCCCGGTAAACGAAAGGTAAAACTACGTTGACCAACAATAAAGGC
Organism: Deroplatys truncata; assembly: GCA_030765065.1. NCBI lineage: Eukaryota > Metazoa > Arthropoda > Insecta > Mantodea > Mantidae > Deroplatys > Deroplatys truncata. The sequence goes on along the minus strand of CM060988.1, from coordinate 32,571,161 downwards.
ACACCCTACCGCAACATCAGTCTTAGATCCATAGTATATATAAAATGACATTCCCCGAATTGCGCCTGAACTTCTAAAAACGCTGATCTAAGGACTGAAGAAGGGGTCTCATTCTTCCGCATCGACGTTAACCCACGTGACATTGGGCCTCAGCGCGCAACCAAAGAGGAAACCGCGTTTCCCCTCTGGGAAGGGTCGGCGCTGGCGTAACGTCCAAATACCGAAGAAGGTGGCAAAATCGAACCCCTGGAGGGAGCAATGCAGAGGAGCTAACTAAATATTTGCCGATCAAGCGAATCCTCGAAAAATATCTCGAATGACGGCTGGTCTGGCAAGCTTGAGAGTCGACAGGCATAGCTGCACAAAAGCATCTCACACCTGAAGGACAGCGGAGGCTCTGCAGCTTCAGCATACAAACTGGGTACAGGGCTAGTTGGAAAGGCCCCTGTAGCGACTCATACCACGATGGTGAACGGCATTCAAGCGACGTAACACAGATGGACGTGCCGATGAATAGAAAATGCACCCGTAATCAAGCTTAGATCGGACCAAGGAGCGATAAAGACGCAGAAGGACGGTCGATCAGCTCCCCAGGATGTGCCTCTTAAAACACGTAAAAGATTCAGAGAACGGTCACACTTTGCTCTTAAAAACGAAATGTGCGAAGTCCAGATCACTTTTGATCTAAGATCAATCCCAAAAATGTCGCCTCTTCTGCAAATGGAAGACTATCCGGCCCAAGATGGAGAGAGGGCGAAGGGAAAGCCTTCCGGCGCCAGAAATTCACACAGACGGATTTCTCGGCGGAGAAAATGAAGCCGTTGGCGTTACTCCAGGAATAGAGACGGTCGATACAGCTCTGGAGAAGACGTTCTGGCACAGAGGTCCGCCGTGAACTGCAATAAATCACAAAATCGTCAACGAAAAGGGACGATGAAATACCAGGTGGAATACAATCAACAATGGGATTGATAACAATCACAAAAAGTGTGACACTGAGTACAGAGCCGTGCGGTACACCGTTCTATTGAATAAAAGGACTAGATAAAACCGAGCCCACACGTACACGAAAGACGCGATCCGTCATAAACTCCCTAAGAAATATGGGAAGACGACCGCGTAAATTCCATGCGTGGAGTGTACGTAAAATGCCGCCCCGCCAACAAGTGTCATAAGCTTTCTCTAGGTCAAAAAACACAGCCACTGTTTGACACTTTCTCAGAAATCCATTCATAATATACGTCGACAGACACACCAGATGGTCGAAGGTAGAGCGATGGCGACGAAATCCGCACTGAGCGTTCGCTAGAAGTTTCTGAGACTCAAGCCACCATGTCAATCGCCCGTTGATCATGCGCTCCATCACCTTGCAAATGCAACTGGTGCGGGAGATAGGGCGGTAGCTGGAAGGTAGTTGGCGATCCTTCCCAGGCTTAAGTATCGGGACGATGGTGGCTTCGCGCCAAACTGAAGGAAAAACGCCGTCTTGCCAAATACGGTTATAGAACTGTAAGAGAAAGAGCTGATTGTCGGCTGAAAGGTGCTTTACCATCAGGATATAAATGCCGTCCGGCCCAGGAGCGGAGCGCCTAGATAAAAGGAGGGCGTTCTCCAGCTCCCGCATTGTGAAAAGTTCATTATAACACTCCTGATTAGGCGACCGAAAACTATAGTTCACGGATTCCAGCCGGTCTTTGAGAGGCGAAAGCCGGCGGAATAATGGTCAGAACTGGAAACCGCCTCAAAGGCAGCACCCAGAGTGTTAGCAACGGCAGCCGGATCCATTATAATGGCATTGGGAACCTGAAGCCCAGACACAGTACAATGCGACACTTTACCGGAGAAGCAACGAAGTTTATACCAAACAACAGAGGAAGGTGTGAAGCGATTAAAAGATTCGACAACAAGAGTCCAAGATGCCTTCTTGCTATCCTGAATAATGCGACGAGCCCTGGCGCGCGATTGTTTAAAAGTATCCAAATTATCAAGTGTCGGGTGTCGCCGAAACACCCTAAGTGCAGCTCTACGGGCACGAACGGCGTCCCGACAGTCCTCGGTCCACCGCGGAACAGGAATACGCCGAGGGTGGGAGGACAAAATGGGGAATTGTGCGTTCGGCGGCAGATAGGATCGTAGATGTAAGGTGCTGCACCATTTGGTTAACGTCAGTGAAGGGCTGGTCCTCAAAAGACACGAGGTTGGAATACAGTCTCCAGTCGGCTTTGCTGAATTGCCAGGTAGATGCTCCGGAATGCTGGACGTGGTGAGACAGAAGAGAAACGATGGTAGGGTAATGTTCGCTGGAGCAGATGTCAGCGACGTTCCGCTGCAGACTACAAGTAAGCTGTATGGAGCAAACGACAAGGTCCAAGTGAGATGATGTACCAGAAGAACCAGAACGAAAAGTAGGCTCACCTGTAGTGAGGATGGAGAGGTTGAACTGAGCAAAAATGTCGGAAAGAAGCGCTCCCATCGCAAAAGCCCTTGGCGAATCCCACAGGGGGTGATGAGCATTAAAATCTCCCAACAGAAGAAATGGTATTGGGAGAGCGGACAGGAGATCTCGAATGTCGGCGCTAGCGAGGGAAGACGATGGAGGTAAATAGATGGAGCAAATAGAAAAGAAAAAGCCGGGTAATTGAATCCCAACGGCAACAGCTTGCAAGACGGACGTAAGTGTGAGAGTCTGAAAATGAACGTCGTTACGCACTAATAGATGACACCTCATTAGCAGGAGTATCCTCATCCAGTGCAAGATCGTAGCGAACCGGAGTATACCCTCGGAGATCAAAAGGATCGTGAGGGCGAAGCTTGGTCTCCTGCATACACACGACCATAGGCGAATGGGAACGCAATAAAAGTTGCAGTTCCGCCCTAAGCAATCGTACACCACGTAAATTCCAGGTCAGGATAGCCATGAATAAAAGGGATAAACTGTCTACTTAGAAGGGTGGTTCAAAATAACCTTCTGCTTAACTTTGGGGCTCGGGCTTTTAGTATGGAGTTGACCAGACTCCATAGACTCCTCGAAGGGAGGGCCCACGCGCTCAGTGCCAGAAATCGATTCAAGCGCCAAAAATTGGTTCTGGGTGGCAATGAGTGCCGCTGAGCTCGGCTTGTCCCAGGGGCATCCTGGGACTGCGACCTCCGAGGAGAAGGTGAACTTTTCTTACCACGCGCACGCGGAGGATCTTTAAGAAAATCTTCCTTACGAAGTTTCTGCTTGAATTTCTTCTCAGTGCCTTGTGACTTCAGTACCTTTGGACCAGCTTTAGATGGCTTGATAACTGTGCCAGAGATGACGGCCGGATGGTAGTAGCGGTCATGGCAGTCATGGTCCAGGTCTGTGTTTCGGTATCTTTCCGGGGTACTGGCGAGGCAACAACAGAACTGAATGTACCCGATCGCAGGAGCGCAGGTTGGCGCGTATGGTAACGCCTCCGGGCTTCAGCGAAGGAGAGTTTTTCCTTTACCCGGATCTCCTGGATCGCCTTCTCGTCCAAGTACCGCAGACAGTCGGCAAATGACGCAGAATGAGATCTTTTACAATTATCGCAGACGAGGGCTGACTACAAGAGGCACAGATCGAAACGGCATTGTTACAAGAGACTTGCGTATGCCCAAAACGTTGGCATTTAAAACAACGCAGAGGTCTACGAATATAGGGCCTCACCGCAATACGTCCGTACCCTGCTGAAATACTCGTGGGCAGATCGATACGGCATCGAAAGTTATAAACAGTGTACGAGTGGGTACCAACACTCCGTCGCGTTTAGCCTGCACTCGATGAACCGCTGTCAACTTTTGTTCTGAAAGATGTTCGACCAGGTCATTGTCCGATATACCATCGGGGCTATGCGTGGTGACGGCGCCTCGACAGGAATTCAAAGTGCGGTGCTTCTCAACACGGATGGGATAACCGTGGAGAAGCGTAGCGCGCAACACGGTCTTACTTTGTTGATCGGACTTACTGTGTACTAATAATGAACCGTTTCGAAGTCGAGTGCAGGATTGAACCGAACCAGCAATAGAGTCAATGCCCTTCTGTATTATAAAAGGGTTCCGTTCTGGAAAGATTGTCCTTCCTCTGTTCGCGTAATGACTAAGTAACAACCAGTCATTACGCACCGGTGGTGCTACTTCCGTTACCAAAACTTTTTGGGGCTGTTAATAATAATGGAGAAAGAGGGCTCCATAGCGAAAGAAATCCTCCACCATTGCAACCATCTCCGACCTCGGGCTCTGACTTCCGGGCGTTACCCCGGCTTGGGTGAGTGGCCTATCTATACCAGTCTGACCCCAGGGTTACACCTCCCAGAACATAGACAGAGGGACCCAATGGCCTTGGGGAGTCAGCAGCTTATGCAATGCCCCTCCCCCCCCACCCGCGGGACTGCAGTTGAACAGCGGATACGAACACACACCCCACATGATGACCTCGGATGGTGGGGATGATGCCATTACGGGCTCATCCGTCAGGCTGTGTCCACGGAGGATTAAAATAAAGAAAATGGTAAAATAAACCAAAAGTGTGTGGGCGTTTCGCACGCAAGGTAGGCCGGCGAGGAGGAAAAAGAGATGTGCAAATGGTCATGGTGCGAAATGTTCGGAAATAGACTAGAGAAGAAAGAAACGATGGCGAGGGGTGGCATGGAACAAAATGCAAAGAACGCATGAGAGCCTACCTTGAGTCACCCAGTCACGAGGACGAACCCACCTCGACCAGACGAGGGTGGAGGGATGACAATGGGAGGCTCGGGACCCCGGGTGCGCCAAGCCCATACTCACACAAAGTGAGCCCCTGGGGGGTTTCCATATCTAGAAATCATTGCCAGTACAGAAATTGGACTAATTCCCCATGTCCTTTCTTGAAAAGTGACTTTATTTTTTAAATTTTGAGACAGTTGGGAAATGGGAATGAAAAACGTGTTAAGTAAAGGCTTATTTATACAGGGTGGAAGGGAATTTATTATATTCCTTCTAATATGTACTTCATAGAGGTGTTACAAACAAAAAGGTATAATAGCATTTTGTTCTGTGATGATCAGCAGTTTTTGAAGAAAAACAAATTAATGTTTTCCCAAATTAGATGGTTTATTTCATGGGAATGTATGAAGATATAGTTTGTTACTTGTAAGATGGATACAGCAATCTAATTCTGACCTAGCTTCGGTAGTAACTATGTGACATCATACAGGGTTTTGAAGTACTTAAATCATTTTCCGAACACCATTTTGCAGATGTAATGTGGTTGGGGATAGGTGATTTGCTAGGTCAAGGTAGGTCAGTGTGAGAACCAGTTCTCAGATGTAAACAAAACAGCATACCTGAACTGGGAGGCACGGGAACTAGTGACTTTGTTTTCCACATGACCCTTAATCCAAACAAATGCGAATAAAGGGTGGTGTAATGTTTTGTCAAAATGACAAGTACAACTTGGTGGCTATTGGCCTACATTAATAGTATGGGAGTAATGCTTTCATCGTCCAATAAGCATTTCACAGCTCCACTAGAAGTTGAGTAATGCAACTTTTTTTAATTATTAGAGTAACATCATAGTATGCATTGAAACTCACAGGTTTAGCGATAAAAGAACCCAAGGTGTGTTTAGTAGACAGACATACGTACAGCACAAAATTTATGAGATGCTGCCTTTTCAAATCATGAGTACCTTGATAATGTTTACCTACACTCATGAATTATGTGCCATATAGTGAGTGAAACCTGTTTATGCACTGACCTACTTCTGGTTTTGAAAGGGAGAGTCCCATCCCCACTATTAGCTTCCAGCTGCTACCAGGTACACACTGCAATGTTGCTAGCATGTACGTTTTATGTTCTCAAAAAACCTAAAATATCTCCACAGAAAATGATCATACAAAAACCTGAAATATATAAAATATGTTAGAAAATAATGAGATCTATAACTGGTTTAAATTAATGCAATGACTTCTCTTTCACACCCAGTATATACACTACATACTAAAGGTGATTGTTTGTTGCTGAGGCTCTTAATTACTAAATTAACTTCATTTACATCAGTAGACAAAGAGAAAATGAAGATGAAAGGCACGGTATGTTTATATGTATATGAGTTTTCTATATCACTCCAATTATGCTGCAAATGTTTTGTTATTTTATGAAATACGTTATCAGAAGAATTTAACAGTATTTGAGGTTGAAGCTAGTTCAACATTCCACCTTACTGAATGAATGTTGGGCAATTCATTTCATTTGCCTATTTTGCTTTTAATAATGTGCCAAATAAACTCAGATTTCTTGACATTATTAGATATCTTTTTAGTTTGCTTGATGTTTCCTTATATATTCTCTTATAATTTTTAAACCACACATAAATTCTGTGTCATACTACTCTCCTTCAAATATTTAATTTAAGCCTTTTGCTCGATTTTAGTATTCCAGTTACTATTTATCTTTTCCACATTTACATTTACTTTCTTAAGAGGAATTGCCATATTAAAATAGTGGGTGATAGTTTCCATAAATTCTTCACATGCATTGTTTACCTAATTTAGATTGTACCATTTTCCTACTGTTTGCCTGGCAACAAATAGTTCAAATAATTGACATTTTCATAATTAATTATCCTAAATACATTGTAAACACCTTTGGTAATTCTAGTTACCGTCTGTCCCCATTACTTCTGTAACCGTTACATTATTTTCTGCCCATCCCTAGATTTGTGACAGTTCACTCGAAGCGGAGAAGTGAGAGAGCTGCATTGCCACTTGTATAAGAGCATCTGTCGTGTTTTTACCAGCATGCCAAAACCACTTGCTTAACTTCAGCATTTAATAAGTCCGTAACAGTTACAGCTAGGATCTTAAACTAAAATGCAGATTGTTCAACACATAAAGAAGCTAATTTCATTCCTAACGTTTTCCCACATTTTACAATTAAAATATGGAGCATAATGTTTATAATACATTTGACCTTTCTACCACTCCTAATTTATGCAGCATGCATATTGTCTGTTCAACAATGTTTTAGCCACGGGGTAGGGGTGCCCTTCCAAGCAGTTGAGGTTTAGCTACTGGAAGGAGATAGTATTTACTTGGTTTGAGGCAAGTGAGTGGTAAAGACACACAATAGTGAAAGACTGTTGGATGTTTTCCACTGTATGCATCATGCACAGCAGGAGTTCAGCATACTGTGTACCGCCCCCACCCGCTTTAAAACTTTACCTGAGAGATAAGCCTCCTCACGCCCTAGCTAAAGTGTCACTGAACAGACAGTACACATATGCAGCTTATGAAATATGCAGAAATAACCCACTTTCAATGTAGCTCAAATTACTTTCCAGTTACAGTGAATTATAATGCAGAAGTGGCTGTCCATTTTATTCTGTAAATAAAATAATCTTAAATAAAAAAGCACTATCACTTCTGTTTAGTGCTGTTACTACCACTGCCACCATCACAAATATTACCACAGTGCTTTTTTTCTAACACAGAATAAGGTGCATTATCCATCATTATGGTGGAACTTGGAGAGATGTCTTAAGTAAACAGTTCTGGAACCATTCCTTAGAAGTTGCAGCATTCATTTCTTTGTGGTAGACCAACTAAACATAAGAAAAGACTTGGGGACAAAACTACAGGAAGTCGTAGCATAAAGAACAATGACTTTGCTCATGACTACCCAGCAACACACAGTAAATAATGACAATAAACAAAATACAAATGCTAGTAACAGTAAATAGCTGGTGGACAGGGGTAGAACAAATTATGGAGAAGATAGGAATGGGAGATATCTGGAGAATAGGAGAAAGAAATAGCGATGGTTTCTGGATAGCAGTAAGAAACAGAGTGGAGGATATAGAAAGACAAGAGATTTGGGGAAGCTTAGAAAATAAAAAGTCACTAGGGTTCTATAGATTAGTAAAAAGGAAATGGGGAAGAGAAGGGTATGTAGATTATTGTAATAGAGCAGGAAAAGAAGCGTTTGCATGGATGAGAACAGGAGCAATGTATTTGAGAGGGTTCAGGGGTAAAAAAAAAATGGAATTTGTGAATTATGCGACGATAGCGAAAGCAGAGATCATTATATGTCAGAATGCAAAGAATTAGCAGAATGGAGACAGGAAGTATGGGAAGAAAAATGGGAAAAAATAGATAGGAAAATAGTAGCAATAAAAATGCTAACAAGAAAAGAAGAAAAGCAAATTAAGAATATGGGGGAGTTCTTAAAGAAAGTAAAAGAGAAATGGAGTGGAAAAGTAAGAGAGATAAGAAAGGTAGAAAGGCACATGGAGGAAGGAGAAGAGGGGCAAATAGGGATAAAAGGTAGTAAGGAATGTTTAGAGGAGCCAGAAGGCCAGGGTGCCAGGCAAAAAGAGCAGCATAGCTGGCAAGGAAATTTGTACATATGTTAAGTTAGTTTATAAGTGGAACATTGTAAAAAGAAGTATGTAGGATGTAGTAACAGTAGGAAACCACGTACTATAGGGTCTTTCAACAAGAGTGTCCTATCTTTAACATGTGATAGCTGCCGTTGTTATTGAGTTACAGCAGTCATTTTTTCATGTGGTTACAGTTGTTATTGACAAATAGCCATGAAAGGTTACAGCATTCAGCAACGCGTAGAAATTGTGAAAATTTATTATCAAAATGGATCACCTGTTCGCCAAACCTTCCGTGTATTGCGTGAAGTTTACGGTATGCATAATCGTCCCTGCGAGAGAACGATTCGGTGTTTGATCGATAAATTTGAAAGAAGTGGTTCTGTCAGCGATCAAAGAACGCCTGTACATAATTGACATAAGCGCTCTAACGAAACATAGGCGCCGTTTGTGAGAGTGTACGCGAGAACAGAAACAAATCAATTGCTCGTCAAGCACAAGAATTGGGAATTTCACCGACCACAACTTGGCGAATTCTGCATCTGGACTTGAAGTTTCACATTTACAAAATGGTGTTAACTCAAGAACTAAAGCCGAACGACCCCAGGTTGCGCCGTGTATTTGCTGACTGGGCTATGGAGCAACTGCAAACTGACCCGGATTTTTGTCAAAAAATCATCTTCAGCGACAAAGCCCACTTTTGGATGAATGGTTGTGTTAACAATCAAAATTGCCGCTATTGGAGCAATCACAATCCAATGAAGATTCAAGAATGACCACTTCATCCCCAAAAGGTTACTGTGTGGTGTGGATTTTGGTTTGGTGGAATCATTGGTCCGTATTTTTTCCAAGATGAAGATGAAGCAGCTCTAACTGTCAATGGAGAAAGATACCGGGCTCTTATAAGGGACTAGTTTTGGCCTCAATTGCATGGTATGAATCTCAGAAACATCTGGTTCCAGCAAGATGGTGCCACATGTCATACTGCTCTCAAAATAATCGAACTTTTGAAGGAGAAGTTCAGAGGTTTCATCATTTCCTGTGGTGATGTGGCCCCCCAAGTTCGTGTGATTTAACGCCGTTGGATTACTTCTTGTGGGGTTATGTTAAATCTCGAGTTTGTCAACAAGCCAGAAACAGTAAATGATCTTATGAATAACATCACGCATGTTATTCGTGAAGTTGGACCTAATTTACGTTCTTCTGTCATTGAAAATTGGGTCAACCGTATATGCGCAACCCAACGAAGTCGCGGCGGTCACTTAATTGATGTTCTCTTTCACACGTAATGACATTAATTATGTTCCAAAATAAAAAAAGAAAGAAATCTCCATCATTTATAGAACGTGTTTTATTTAAGTACAAAGATAGGACACTCTTGTTGAAAGACCCTATACAATGCACTGTAATAACAAGGTTCAAAGTTTAGCTTATGGACGAAGAGAAAGGAAGGTGGTGGCACCTTACTGGCTAGAGCAACAGTGAAAGGGAGGTTGTCATGGAAACATACCCCTCCAGCAACTATCATAAGTCATATAATTACATGTTAAAATGGCATTGTAACGTAAATTGCCAGAAAGATCAAAATTATACAAGTATGAGGGTAAAGTAATATTGACATACAAAAACTGCAGGAACCATAAAATTGATTTAAATGATAGGAAAACATTAATCATTAGAAACTAATGTGGGTTTTACTGTACATTGATTTTATGCCTAGAAGCAAGAGATCAACAACCATCTCCATTGTTTCATTCCCTCAAATGGGTACGTTCTGTTTAATTCTACCATATAATTTTGTTGCTTCAAGTTATTCATAGGTTTAAAAAAGAAGAAACACAACAGGGGACTGATTTATTTCCTGTTGATTTCTCTCTCTTTGAGATATACCTACCTCAACAGAATGAAATGACAGCACAGAATGATTCTCGTCAACATAATCTTTTCCTCTGACTACCGTATCAGCAAGGTCGGCATGCTGTGTGAGCCACAGAGCTGCATCATCCAGCTGTCCATTACATTTTTCCAAAGCTGCAGCGCAATCTTCAGGATGGAAACCTAGTGCTGATAGTTTCCTGATCTGATCTACAAAAACGAACAAAAAATATGAATCCAAAGATTAAAAATTCTTACTGGTTATTTGCCACAAAATGGCTCAAATCTTTGGCGATCTTTGCTGAGACTTACTGCGGAAGTTTACAGGTCGATGATCCTGATCAGAATCATGACTCCTTGCCCAAAGTGTTTGCTTGGGTAGGCTATTCAACATCTGCACAAACATTCGCATATCATGGTAAGACAGTCGAATGTTCAGCTGCTGCTGTACCTGGACCTGCAACATTTACCAGTTTGTATTGATGCTAAGAGGTGGCACCATAGATATTTATAGCATTTGCCTCCAATCAAGGAAACCAGATTTAATCCTGGTGGAGTCTGTGGCAACCAAGAGGTGTTGGCAGAGATTTCCTTTGGATACTCTAGCTATCATATAAACAGATGACTATCATTTCCACCTATCAAATGTAACCATGGAGGAATATGAGGCATGTTTTTAAAGTAAGTTTTAAAATAATGTTTTAAAAAATAACGAACATTATTTTCCAAATACTTTATCATCATTCATTACCTTACATTACTTCTCCACACTGTCACCACCATTATTAAGGCACTTGTGACAGGAAACGAGTTTTAGTAAGCATTTGTCAAAAAATGCCGCCGCCTATGGTGAAAGCCAAATCTGCATTTCTGGTTTCACAACACTGTTGTTGAAATGGTTTCCTAGGGATTTCTTCAGATGAAGAAACAGATGAAAATTGCTTGGTGCCAAATCCAGACTGTTGTGAAACAAGAATGCACACTTGGCTTTCATCACAGGCAGCATCAATCTTTGACGAAGGCATAAAAAAAACTGGTTTCCCATTACAAGTACCTGAATAATGGTGGTGACTATGTGGAGAAGTTGTGTAAGTTGTAAGGTACTGAATGATGATAAAGTATTTGGAAAATAACGTTCTGTTATTATTACTTTCTCTACTACGTACAGTAAGTAGGGGAAGTATTGTATTCCACCCAAAAATTCGATACCGAGATTTCACACGAAATACATGTTTTGAGACCTCCTGAATCCAAAAAAAGCATTTTTGGAAACATGTCCGTGCGTGTGTGTGTGTGTGTGTGAACAGCATAACTCAGAAACAAACAGTCGGATTAACACCAAACTTGGTATTTAGGTTCAGTATCTTCCAGAGATGCGACACGAAGATTTTCAAGAAAATCCCCCCACCCCAGATTACCCTTTACATGGAAGATTTTTCGAAAAGTTTAATTTTCTCAAAATAGGCTCTAACGATTTTGATTAAAATATCATATGTTTAAGATATTTTCATGACAAATAAAATGTATATCTTGAATTTTCTGGGAATGTCTCCAAAAGTATTCTTCATTGTGAACGACTTTTGCATAACTGGTAAACCATAAGAGATAGACAAAACTTTACTACACAAAAAATGTAGATCGCGTTAAAATACACAATTTATGTCATATACATTTTTTTTGTTGAGTGAACCATTTTCAAGATATTGCTTGTTATTCCCTTAAATTTTTCAATACTTATTTTCTAAAATGCGAATTCGTTATCAATTTTTTTGTCTTGGATATGCAAAGAGTTATAATCTGTGTCACAGGGAACGGTGCTGCAGCTAGCAACCAGCTATTAAGAGATATGTATGTGTTAAAGGCTACAGTTTTTCTATATTGCCCTTGTAAATATATTTTCCACTTACATCTACAAGAAAATTAGCAATAAGATAGAGTCTGCAAATGTTTATCTCAATTAACATGAAGTAGATGGAGAATAAGCATTTGTAAAAATAGTTTGTACAAGAGTAGAGAAAGTCATGTGAGTGTAACACATCAGATTTTTTAAAACATTATTGGTACTTACTTTAAAAACATGCCTCATACATATAACTAAGCCCATATGGCCTGTTTAAATAATCTTTAGACAAACGTTTTAATCAGACAGAATAGCTTTTTTGTGAACAGTAGAAATCCTGGCTCACACTTTCCTATATGTAATGCTTGTACCGGCATAGTGTGTGTTCCATTATTATTAAAAATACCTGTATGCAGGTATATTGCCAACCATTTATTTAAAAATATCATTGAAAATAACCCCCTTCCACAGTATGACAGGCTCACATCACTTAAATAAATTATTTGCCATTTCTGTAATTCCACTTTGGTAATACAGTATTTCATGTGTTATTTTGGCCATTAGTTCTTCTATAGTATGGGAATTATTTTGGTATACTTTGCTCTTTAGGTTCCCCCAAAGATACTAATCACAGTAAGATACATTAGCTGTTCTAGGGGGCCATAAAACCATACAAATTATTTGGGGATTAAAGCATGGTTATTTGGTATACAGGGTGGAAATGAAATAGTCCTGCAGATGGAGGAGGTGGGAGAGTGGATGTAGATGAACAAAAACCTCCAACACGTTTTTGTAATTAAATGCACCGTTAACTAGATAATCACATTTAAAAGTAGAGTATTTGGCAACATAGTGCACCCTGTTGAATAGTCTGCTTCTACTGGAAGCATCTTGAACTATTCCAACACTCTATAAAACCATTTAAGTAAAGTTGGCCATGTATAGAATTCAGATGTTTTGTTGCTGGCATGCGAGATACCACAAAAATTCCAGGAAAAAGTCAGGTTATTGTTCACTGCACCGTATGTTTACATTACCTTGAATTCTACATTCCCACATAATTACAAATATTTTATTTGATATTTTAAAGGTCTGAATATCTGGCCTATTCTGTTTGAGAGGCTTATGCCATGGTAAGGTAACGAACTCGTATGGAATTGTTACTGATATTAAACAGTTTTAAGGTTTGTGTGCACATAATACCTATGTATGCAGTTTAAAAGGTACATTTTAATTGTTACACAATGCCATATTGCAGTGATATTTATGTGACAATGCAATGCTTTACTTGGAATGAAAATAAGTATTCCAAAGGTTATGACACTCTTATGTGAAACACCTCTTGCATTATTGACACCATTATTCTGGGTTGAATTTAACAATGTGGTACTAATAATTGCTAAACATTTAGGAAAGCATAATTTAATGTGAATTTACACTCCACTGCAATATGCTTAAAGGAAATTTATGTACAATTGTTTATACTTTTGTCCAAACAGGAACTGCACACTTCTATTTAATTTTTAATATACCCATTTTAAAATGGGACGAATGTCTTCTTGCCAGCACATACATCTAATTACTGTCTAAAAGAAGGAATCTGTATAATATGATGCAAAAGTTTGTAGAAGCAATTTCGCCAATGGTTACTTCAATATGATTTAACAATAAGCTTACAAGCGCAAAAAAGCTCAAGTTAGTGAAATTTGCAACACTAACGTTACTGATAAGATTTGTGTGTGTATGTATGACATATAGAAATATTTAAAAAAAACATACATAAACAAAATTGACCGTGCTCTTCGTACTTAATGAATTCCACAATTACGGACTACCATTATTTACTTGATAGCTTTAAAAACAAAAAATGACCATAACCTTAATCACTAGCATTTATTAGCATTTACAAGTATGCAAAAACATTGGAATTGATTTAAAATATCTGAATTTGCCTCCAGGATGTAAATTTGACTGAGTTTACAGGAAGTGTTCCATATGCCCTCGATTACGACAACTCGCAATTACACTACCTGCATCACGGACCCACTGGTAAACAGCAACAAATGTGTCTGCATTTGGCACGATCCTGTTAGGAACTCTTTAGCATAGAGCCACTGAGCAGATCGAGAAGTGCACTGCATTTCTCCGTAAACTAAGATCATGTCCAAAAATTCGGACATTGAAAATCGTGGCATTGTGTACGTTGTTCTGTAACAAGATTTTCTGTCCTTTGTTTTCTTTTTATCCATGTACCTCCTTTAACTGCTCTGATCTTAACTTGTGGCTTTGACAAAAAGACAATTGCATGCAAGTAAGTAAACATTTCCCGCGATCTACACCGATATCGGAAGAAAGTAAACGCCGCTGATGCGATGTTGTCAGTTCTAACAGAACTAAGGAGGCAACAAATTATGGACTAATTTTGAAGATTTAGAAGCTAGTAACAGTGATGTGCCATAATTTAAAATAAAGAGAGTTGAGGGTTGTTACACTACATCACTATAATATTCTTACTTGAACGCATTTCGGGAGACGGTTTGTTCCCATCATCAGCATGTCCTCAACTGATTTTGCTGGTCATTGTCTGGGGGATGTGTACCACTATGAATGGATACCCGAAAAAAACAATAGATAAGAAGATAAAAAGGTTTGAAAGACAGAAATACATCCAACAAATGACTACGTTACTCAGACAACAAAAACCACAAGCATATAGAAAATTCACTTATCACCCTTGGACGCATCATAAATTTCAAAGGATTTTCAAAAAATACATCACCCTGTCTCCACAGAATAACCACAATATACAGAAACTACTATGCAACAGAACAAAAGATCCTATCCCCAACGATAAATCAGCTGGTATATATCAAATTGATTTAATGAATGTAACCTGGTATATATAGGAAGAACAAAAAGAAATCTTGTAATAAGACTTAAAGAGCATATGAGATGCATTTACCAAAAGCAGCCAGATAAATCAGCAGTAGCACATCATTTCTGGTCTTCAAACCATGATATCACTCCAAACATAAAACTCTTAAAACCGATCAACAACAGCAATGAATTGGACATCTCGGAAAAAATACATATTGTCAAACACAGGAATCACCTAATGAATTTCGAACTGCCGCCACCCAACAGCCTTTGGAGGTTCATCAGCCCAGCACCAGAGAACACCACTAACCACACACATCCCCCAGACAATGACCGGCAAAATCAGTTGAGGACAGGCTGACGATGGGAACAAACCGTCTCCCAAAACGCGTTCAAGTAAGAATATTATAGTGATGTAGTGTAACAACCCTCAACTCTCTTTATTTTAAATTATGGACTTTTTAAATTTAATTTACACAAAAACCATTCATTCTATTGAAATACACCAAAGGGAAAAGTTGTTTATTCAATTTTCTATGAATATAGCCATAAATTAAAAACCTTTAATCAACAGTAATCCAGCAAGGTGGTGATCATTTTTTTGCATAAAAACATTTTCTCTCAAAAGCGGTGCATTTAATTACAAAACAGTGTCGGAGGTTTTTGTTCATCTACATCCACTCTTCCACCTCCCACAGCCACAGGACCATTTCACTTCCACCCTGTATAATAGACTAAAGTGTAGTAGCAGAAAGAACTGAATGTAAATATGTATTTATATAAAATGTGGAGAAATAAATCTATCAATCTACAAATTATTTGGCTATCAAATGCTGGTTATAGGTGTCAGTAGTGATATGCGCAATGGCAGCATCCTGTTGAAAACATCCATAATCCTTTCCTTCCTGTATCAGTTAATTAGAAAATGAACACGTCTGTTTTCATACATCTGAATTTATATGTTCATCAAAAATTACAAACCCAATTTATCAGCCATCAACTTACCTTTATTTTAATGGGATGAATGGCATTCTCTGTATGCATACAAGATCTCAGTACATCACATCGGCACATTTTTAGAATTTACATGTCCAGAAAGATGAAAACATATCTCATCAAATATAAACATTAACTATGGATCCAAATTTGCTTTGTAAACACTTTCACGAAACAATTTATAAAACCTTATTCTTGCAGGAAAATCCGTCAAGTTCCTGCACAAATCTTACATTATATAATTGAAATTTCAGCAATCTGGTGACTTTGTCGGTCAATTCCATGGATATGTTTGCTTCCCAGGCTAGATGATCAAGTGATTTTCTGGGACTTACTTCTAAACTATGCCTGAATATCTCTAAATTTATCTGAATATAAAACATGCTTTTTGTAATTCCTCTGTACGTCAAAAACTGAATCTGTTGTGTCATTTGAAATGCACAATTTTGTAGGAATGCTACATCGAGAATATTTATACATAAATCCCCAAGTGCATCTTTTATATTTATTTTATGTAAAATTCTACTAAATAAATTTGCTGTTCAACCATGTACTTCCTTCTCCAAATGATCACTTAATATATAAGCAACAGTCACACAACACATTCCAGTACAATATTCAGAAGCAACTAACTCCTTGGATATTTTGTAGAACTGATATCTACAGCTGCAATCAGGTAGTGTGGGAAGTCAAGCTGTGGCAGAACAACTCAAAGTTTCCTGGTAAAATAAGAGCACTGTGTAACTACAATGAAATTCCAGCTTAATATTTCTTAATATTTTATAATCATATCCAATGAATCTAACTACAAGAACAATGCAATTTAAGTTTCAGCTTAGCATCCATCAACTTTTGACACAAAGGATTTAGCACCTGCTGCTAAAAATAATTTTACTGTTCCTTTAACTTCATAATTTGATTCATGTATAAGAATTAATTTTAAAGTTTGGATACTATAAAGCACATGTGCAAATTCTGTTAAGAATATGCAAAAGATACGAGGTGTCATCAAAAACTTTCCGGAATGACGTCATAAATACCACATAACAGTTTGTTTTCTCTAATCTGCACTGCCACCCTTGAAGTAGTCTCCTTGGGAGTTGATACACTTGTCCCAGCGCTTCTGCCGATGCTGGAAGCACCTCTGGAAGTCCTCTTCTTTCAACATGTTCAGAGCCTTCTGCGATTCACGATGCATGACATCAATGTCCTCAAAACGGTGTTCTCGGAGCCGCATTTTAAGTCGCGAGAAAAGAAAAAAGTCCGCTGGTGCCAAATCTGGAGAATATGCGGGATGGGAAAGAGTATCATCCTATTTTTATCCAAAAATTGGCGAACAGAAAGGGCTTTGTGTGCGGGCGCATTGTCATGATGCAGGAACCAGTCACCACTCCTCCAAAATGCTTTGAACACTTCCAAAGGAGAGTCCTAACGAGTCAGAAAGTTCTCTTATTGTAATGCACCTATCATTTAAGACCATTTCCCTTACGTGATTGATGTTTTCATCAGTTTTGCTGGAACAGGGTCGCCCCAAACAATCTGCATCTTTAACTGATGTCACAACACTTTTAAATTTAGAAAACCACTCAAATGCTTGAGTTTTGCCCATAACTTCCTCCCCATAAGCTGTTCTTAACATTTCATAGGCTTCTGTTGCAGTTTTACTGAGTTTAAAGCAAAATTTGATGTTCGTTGTTTGTTATTCCTAATCTTACATTTTGCTACGCGGAAAAATCGCAGCACATGCAAAACACGTGTTCATTTCAGAGCGTCTACCTCGTCACTGCATGGTCACAGGAAATCACGTGACCTCTCATTTTTATCGGGAAGGAACGCTGCATGTACAGTCTGGGTAAGAATTAAAGAAATCTCAGCATCAGCATTGTTGTGAAGCCTTTCCGGAAACTTTTTGATCACACCTCGTAAACCACTTCTGTCTGTGATATACAGTTGTACTTGTTCCACTCCCTCCCTTGTGCCACCAGAAGATGCTAACTGCTAATTAAAACAAAGCACTGCAAACCACATTGGATCTTGGGGATATTTCACATGAGCAAGCCAGAGATGAAGGCATAGAAAGGGCCAACTTAAAATCACTGCCCCAGAGCCAGGAATCAAATCCTGGACCTCCAGAATGAGAGCCAGAAATGAAACCATTGCACCACCTCCGGCAACAAATTAATGTAATCCTAGTTGTATAATTTCTGTGGTGCTGTAATAAAATACGAAGTTTTCTTAATCCATTAGAAAAATTTTCTTTTTGAACTCCTATTTTAAGTTTGTCTCTGTTTTAGGTTCAAGTCTCAGGATCCCTAAGCAAACATTACATCAAAATGTTATGTATTAGGGATACCTGTGAAATGGTAAGCAAAGTCATGTGATGTACCATGTTAGTTTTCTAAATTACTCATTTCTTACTTTCAGCAAAATTAGTTTTAAGTGATAGGATTGTTCAGTCACTTTCAGTAAAATGAACATAGGATATCTTAGCTCACCCTGAAAGAAGCCTTAATGATTCTTTTCATACAAACATTCTGCCATTTTGGAGAGTTATGTCTTATTGGACTTCTATGAAAACTTATACAGTAGAATCTCGTTAGTACATTTTTGCAGGGACCTAAGGATTTGGACGTCATAGGCGGGAAAACGTGTTAACGAAAATACAAAATCTGCAATTTAAGAACATAGTTATGTAATAAAATCTAATAATTACTACGTCTCCATGTGCAGTTGAAATAGATTTCAAGTACAATTTTATACTGAATACAATCCGTGTTTCCATGTTAAATTCAATATTGTTCAAATGGATTTGGATACACAGAACCTGAGAATGAATAATTCAAGCTTTTATGTTGATCAACTTAGATTTTTGAGGTTATGAATGTTTTTGAGAAAATCAACAAATTTTGTTCCGATTCTTTTCTGATCCTATTTTCCGAGAGGAAAGTTTTGTTTTAGCATTTTTCCCTTCTTTAAAAGCAGTTTCAATCAATTTAGGTTTGCTAACAATCGTGTTTAAGGTTGACGGAGGAATGTTTAACTTCTGCATTATATCCACATGTTTCATATTTGGATTGTGGTATACTTCAAGGATTTTCAGTTTTTCAGTGTTGGTTATTTACTACACTTTCTTTTTTTCATTGCAAATGAAAAGTTAAAATACAATCTACGTATGTTTGGTCAACAGTAGAAACTATCGTTGGCGTTTACCACGCCAAGGTAAAGCATTCTCTATCCCGCCCACATAAATCATGTCACACAAATATTTACATACATGCATGTGATTGGCTGCCGGTATCCACCCCGTGACCAAGAATTGACCAAAGTAGCAAATGGAGGACGTCAAACTTTGAACGTGTTAAATGCCTACTCCCACTGGACTGGCCAAGGATTGGCCAAAAGAGCGAATGAGGACGTCAAACTTCAAACGTAGTAAGCGGGATTGGGAAAATGCACTAAGCAAATGTTATTTATTACATTTGGTGATTTGGTACCGGGACTTTTATAATTCAACGTAATAAACGGGAAAACGTGTTAATGAGGAACGTGCTAACGAGATTCCACTGTACTATCACTTCAGCACAGTTCAAGTGTAACAAATTGCACATTGAACAATACATACAAACACAGCAAGTCAAAAATGACTGAAGAGTAACTGCTGCGGATGCAAGCAAACGTAATTGTGTCTGCATTAAACTTTATGAGAAAGGTGCTAGAGAATGATACTAATATTTTGTCTGCAGCTCCTGTGAAAGGATAGCTTTTATAATTACAAAAATATGAAATTTAACTGAATTGATCATTAAGAACCTACCTCTAGAACTCTATCTGATGCTGATGAAACTGCATCAGGTATACCCTTAGTTGTGATACCATTCAGTCTACGAGTAACTTCCATATTCACAGTAACAGGGTCAATAATGGACAGTGCAGTCTCATCTTCCATGCCAAGAATGCATGAGAACATCTCACAGTGGTTCAAGTTGCATGACAGAGGTTTGTCTACTATCACAGGACGATATGTGATCACAGTGGTACTCTGCAAAGTCATAATAATTATCTGAAATGCTATACACGTACAGCAAACAAGTCTTTGTGTTTTCACTTTAGTGCCAAGTACAATTATTTTAATACTCAGTATCATGTTATACAGACACATTCTACACAATTATTTGAAAATTTGTATTACACTGCATGGAAAACAATACTAATCATTTCTTTGACAGAAGCAAAAATAGTTCTAAAAATAAAAAGGTACTGCATTTAATTGCTTTTGCTGTTTCTTAATTTTCCAATTTGGATGATTTTCCTGGAACGCCCTTCTATTCCATTTTTACTTTATCACTTACTGATAGAAGGTTGAGATTTTACTAAAAATACATATTTTGAGCTTCTGTGAACTGTTTCACAAAGAAAAAACAAGGAAAAAGGTTAGAAAAAGTTCAGAGAGAGAGAGAGAGAGAGAGAGAGAGAGAGAGAGAGAGAGAGAGAGAGAGAGAGAGAGAGAGAGATATGAAGGTTTTCACAATTTACCCATCTCAAACGATCCTTTAGATGGGAAAAGAAATTTAGATTTTTCCTCCCAAATACAGCTCTAATGATTGGATTAAAATATATACTTTACATATTGAAATGTGGAATAAAACTTTTATCTAAAATTTTCTATGCACAGAGTGTTAGTGTTGTTTGTATAGCTAGGAAGCCATACGAGATACACAAAAACTTACTCCAGAAAAAAATTTAGAGCTTATTAAAATATACAATCTGCATGTAATAATTTTCTTTTGTCATAGCATTAGCCATTTCTTAACTATTTCATGGTGTATGATTACACTTTCCTACACAGAGCATCTGATAGAAAATACGAGGTACGTCCAGAAAGTAAGTTCCGTTTGGTAATAAAATTAAATTGTGTACAGATACAAAAAAATTATTTATCGCACAAAATTCTACAACTCTCTACTTTTCCGCATAACTGCCGAAATTTTGCAGGCATTTGTCATAGCATGGCACAAGTTTTTGTATACCTTCTCCATAGAAGTTTGCCACCTGTGTCTTCAACCAGTTGGAAACATTTTCTTTCAGCTCTTCGTCATTTTTGAAGTGTTGACCACCAAGGAAAGACTTGAGATATAAGAACAGATGAAAGTCGCTAGGAGCGAGGTCAGGGCTGTACGGAGGATGGTCAAACACGTCCCAGCCAAATCCTTGTAGGAGGTTTTGCGTCACATTTGCAGTGTGTGGTCGTGCGTTGTCGTGAAGAAAAACAACACCTTTTGACAGCAATCCTCAGCGCTTATTCTGTATTGCGCAGCGCAATTTCCTAAGTGTCTTGCAATAAACATCTGCTTTGATTGTTTGACCACGCGGTAAGAAATCAATGAGTAAGATGCCTTTCCAGTCCCAGAACACTGTGTGCATCATTTTTCGAGGTGTCAAGATTTGTTTCATCTTAACCTTTGCTGGGGATGAAGTGTGCCTCCATTCCATTGATTGCCGCTTACTTTCAGGGGTGTCGTAAGAAACCCAAGTTTCATCTCCTGTGACTATCTGTGTCAAAAATTCTTCGCCGCCTTCATCATAACGGGTCAAAAACTGAAGTGCACTACCCATCCGGTTTGTTTTGTGTTGCTCAGTAAGAATCTTTGGTACCCAACGAGAGCAAAGTTTACGAAATTTCAGTTTTTCGGTAACAATTTCATGAATTAGTGTCCGTCAGATTTGGGGAAATTCCATAGCAAGAGCACTAATTGTAAACTTGTGGATTTCCTGGATCTTGTCATCAATCGTGTGAACCAGTTTTTCTGTAACCAAAGATGGACCCCCCACTTTGTTCTTCATCGTGCACTTCACTACGTCCTTCATTGAACTGTCGGACCCATCTTCTCACCATTGAATCACTCATCGCATTTTGTCCATAAACTTCACAAATTTTCCGATAAATTTCAATTGGTTTCACTTTCCTAGCATTCAGAAAACGAATCACAGATCTGATTTCACAAGCGGCGGGATTTTCAATCAACACCGACATTGTAAATAAGCACAACACAGCGTACGTGGCTGACAGCGATCTCAAAATGGCGCACGTTTCTTCTCCTTGATACAGAGCGTCTACCGCGCATGTGCGGAACTGCGATCGCAGTGCTGCAGCAGAGAGAAATTTAAATGGAACTTACTTTCTGGATGTACCTCGTACTTGAAAATTTCCAACTCTTCTTTCTTTTCCTTCACAACAGCTTATCATCATGAACAAGGAGTAGTAATTTACTAGCAACTCCTGGTGCCTTTTTATATACAACAAAGAGGCTATCATCTGCAAGTTAAGGGTATTGTGGAGATACAAGACATTCACTTGTCTTTCTGCATTCAAAGTCAAGTCACTCTGCTCTTGTGGATTGTTGTAATTGGACTGATTATGAAGTTGGACTGCTACTGAGCTCTTTTAAGTCTGTTTCTGAGCAATTGGAACTTTCTCAATCTGGGACCAATTTTTAAATGCTTCTCAGTTTTCCAGAAAAGCATGATGGAACCAGTGATCCAAAGCAACCCCTGAGTTCTACAGCAAAAGAAATGGAAGAAAGTGCACACTCATTTGTAGTGGCCAGGAGTAAGCACACACATTCAGAGCAAAAAGCCTAAGTGGTTGGAAGAACTCTTGTTACTATAATGGGTGCATCCCAAGCTGGGATTGACGTTTTCCATTTCCCAGTAATGAACTACAGAAAACAAGAGAAGGGATAAACTAAAAATTGACACATCATTACGATCACCTAGCAACCAGTAATCCACCAATAAAAAGCAAATTGTTGTCATAGCAACCAGGTATGCTATACCTAGGTTGCCAAGCTTTATCTTCTTTCAAATTGCACCACTGATCTTCAACCACTTGACCTTGGCATAATATGAAACTTCAAGCTGCATGAAACTTATGCAGCATACCTTCACTATGTGAACAGGCATTTACAAGTAAGATTTTCTTATTATTCCAACATTTTGGTAATAATAAATGATGTGACTAATTTTGAAGATTTAGAAGCTAGTAACAGTGATGTGTCATAATTTAAAATAGAGAGTTGAGGGTTGTTACACTACATCACTATAACATTCTTACTTGAACGCGTTTCGGGAGACGGCTTGTTCCCATCGTCAGCATTTTCTATCAACTGATTTTTGCCGGTCATCGTCTGGGGGATGTGTGTGGTTTGTGGTGTTCTCTGGTGCTGGGCTGATGAACCTCCAAAGGCTGTTGGGTGGCGGCAGTTCGAAATTCATTAGGTGATTTCTGTGTTTGATAATATGTATTTTTTCCCAGATGTCCAATTCATTGCTGTTGTTGATCGGTTTTAAGAGTTTTATGTTTGGAGTGATATCATGGTTTGAAGACCAGAAATGATGTGCTACTGCTGATTTATCTTGCTGTTTTTGGTAAATGCATCTCATATGCTCTTTAAGTCTTATTTCAAGATTTCTTTTGGTTCTTCCTATGTATACCAGGTTACATTCATTACAATCAATTTGATATATACCAGCTGATTTATCGTTGGGGATAGGATCTTTTGTTCTGTTGCATAGTAGTTTCTGTATATTGTGGTTATTCTGCGGAGCAAGGGTGATGTTGTATTTTTTGAAAATCCTTTGAAATTTATGATGTGTCCAAGGGTGATAAGTGAATTTTCTATATGCTTGTGGTTTTTGTTGTCTGAGTAACGTAGTCATTTGTTGGATGTATTTCTGTCTTTCAAACCTTTTTATCTTCTTATCTATTGTTTTTTTCTGGTATCCATTCATAGTGGCTATGTTGATAATGTGTTGGTATTCTTTCTGGTATTCCTCTTTCTCCATTGGTATATGTACTAACCTGTTTGTAATACTATTTAAAATTGCATGTTTGTGGCTTGTAGGATTGTAGCTATTGTTTTTAATATAGTTTTCTGTGTGTGTTGGTTTTCTGTAAATGCCGAACGTTAGTTTGTTGTGTGCATTATTTCTGATGATCCTGATGTCTAGGTAAGGTAATTGACCATTTTCTTCTTTTTCCATTGTGAATTTTATAGATCTTTTTTGTAAATTTAATAATTTCAAAGCATCTTCTGAAAGTTTTTTTGGAACAATAGCAAAAATATCATCTACATACCTATACCAGGTTTTGAATAGATGTGGGAAAGATTTAGTAATATGGGATTCAAAATGGCTCATATATAGTTCTGCTAAAAATGGTGAAAGGGGGTTTCCCATAGTTAGGCCTGAGGTTTGTTTAAAGATTTTGTGATGGAATGAAAAGAAATTCTGGTCCAGACATAATTTTGTTAGTTTCAGGTAATCTTCTGTTTGTGCTCTAGGTGTGCCATTGTTTAATATCCAATTTTCTAGGAGTGGTAATAATTCTTCTTTTGGTATGCTTGGGAAGAGTGCAGTGACATCAAATGATACCATCATGTCTGTGTGTGATATATTTATATTTGAAAGGTGACTGGTTAATTCTAAAGAATTTGAGAGAAATCAGTTGAGAGAAAATGCTGACGATGGGAACAAGCTGTCTCCCGAAACGCGTTCAAGTAAGAATGTTATAGTGATGTAGTGTAACAACCCTCAACTCTCTATTTTAAATAAATGATGTGTAGTTTTGGGTTTGCACTTCTTCCTTTATGCTCTAAATGACACTCAAATAATATGAGGCAAACTGGTACCCCATATCACAAAGGATAATGAATAGCCCACACATGTATTTGAATGATGTTATACACACAATGTAGCCAGCTCAAGTTTTTGTCTCAGAGGAGATAAACCTTTCACAATTTGAAGGCACAATTTGAAATTTGTACCATCGTTGCAACCAAGGAAATGCCAGCTAAGATGGCAAACAGCTTTTAAAACCCAAATTGTTTTCCCTATATAGATCTACATACCCTTTTTTTTTTCCTTCTTTCTTTCCCCCCCCCCCTCATGTGTAAAGTTTCAATTAACCTTATACATACCATGCTAAAAACACTACATGGAATACAAAGTGGGATAATACAGTGTAATCGCTTCATAGTGAGGCATGCTCCGCACACTGTTTATCACTCTGAGAGTTTTTTGTTCCGCAACACCCTCGTTACTTGTGATGGTTGTGATGGTCATTTTAGGGCCAATTTAATTTTTACTTTCTCTACTACGTATAGTAAGTAGGGGAAGTATTGCATTCCACCCAAAAATTCGATACCGAGATTTCACCGGAAATACATGTTTTGAGACCTCCTGAATCCAAAAAAAGCATTTTTGGAAACATGTCCGTGTGTGTGTCTGTGTGTGTGTCTGTGTGTGTGTCTGTGAACAGCATAACTCAAAAACGAACAGTCGGATAAGCACCAAACTTGGTATTTAGGTTCAGTATCTTCCAGAGATGCGACACGAAGGTTTTCAAGAAAATCCCCCCACCCCAGACTACCCTTTACATGGAAGATTTTTCGAAAATTTTAATTTTCTCAAAAATGGCTCTAACGGTTTTGATGAAAATATCATATGTTTAAGATAATGTCATGAGAAATGAAATGTATATCTCGAATTTTCTGGGAATGTCTCCAAAAGTATTCTTCATTGTGAACGACTTTTGCATAACTGGTAAACCATAAGAGATAGACAAAATTTTACTACACAAAAAATGTAGATCGCGTTAAAATACACAACTTATGTCATATACATTTCTTTTGTTGAGTGAACCGTTTTCGAGATATTGCTTGTTATTTCCTTAAATTTTACAATACTTATACTTTTTCTCACATTCGTTATTCATTTTTTTTATGTCCTGGACATGCAAAGAGAATGGAATGCGCCACATAGCAACCAGCGTTAAAATATTTGACTATCGCTTAAAAGCTACCATATCTCCCTTGCATCTACAAGAAAATTACCAATAAGATTGACATCTCGGTATCTCGATTAACATGAAGCATATGGAGAATAGCCGTTTGTAAAATTAGATTGTACAAGAGTAGAGAAAGTCATGTGAATGTAACACATCAGATTTTTTTAAATAGGAACCTAATTTTTTTATGTTGTTTTCTCACTCCTCATAAAAATCTAAACATTTGTATAAAGCATGTTGCAATTGTTCTTATACTAACGTAAATAACAACGAAAATTCTGAATGGCTGTGTATGAAGAGCGCAATGAATGATTGGACCATCCAAGTATGGTCATTTGAGGGTCAAGTTACGTTTCATAATTGGGAACCAACATTTTTTATTTTGTTTCCTTATTTCTCATCACAAAATAAACAGCTCTTTATAAACCATTTTCTACAAAGTACATGATTCTTTCACTGGTGTGAACAATTATATATTGATGAAAGAGTATCACCAACTACTTTAGGATAATAAATGTTCAAAATTATGCCCTGCTACCTCAATGCATTTTCCAACTCTGCAAATGAACAATTGATGTATCCGTAAAAGCATGTCTTTTTCAATACTGTACTGGCACAAGCATTTTGTATGTGCGCCTTCATGTTGTCTAAAGTTGTCGGTGTTTCACAATACACTTTTTCTTTAAGGTAACCCCATAAGTAAAAGTCTGGTGATAAAAGGTCAGAAGATCGAGCTGGCCAATTAATGTGACCTGTGCGTCCTATCCAATGATCTTGGTAATTGTAACTTGACCCTCAAATGACCATTCATGGATGGTCCAACCATTCATTGCACTCTTCCTACACAGCCATTCAGAAGTTTTGTTATTTACATTGGTGTAAGAACAATTGCAAAGTGTTTTATATAAATGTTGTTTAGTTTTTTATGAGGACTGAGAAAACAACATAAAAAAGGTAGGTTCCCTAATTGAAAAACATCAAATTGACCCTAAAATGACCATCACAACGTCCTCCAAATAAAACAAACTAATGGCATTTACTTTCCTCCATAATATCAAGCAACTTTTACTCAAGATATTTCTTTCTACAATGCTTAGTTTTGGGGATATTGTACATCTCAACTTAAATGGTCTCCCTGTATAGCGCATGTAGCTGGTCAGTGGCTTTACCTTAAAACAAACTCTGTACAATACCCCAAAGTAGACATTTAACAAATGAGTCTTAATGTACAGAAACAGAGCAACCATGTGAAATATAAATGTAAAGCACAAATATGTCAATTGTTGATAACAAAATTCTTTAAAGTTGGCATTTGCACTTAGAATTTATATTTTCAAACAACTTACATTTTTACAGATTTAGAATATATTGTACACATTAAAAAAAAGTTATAACCAATCCAAGTTTTACACATTAGTATTAATAACATTCATGTGGTATAGACATGGGTAATGAAAAAATAGAGGAATATCTTGCTTTGATAGAGTTATGTATCAATGAGAACTATTTTACATTTACAGATGAATACTATTGCCAAATAAATGGGAAATCCATTATCCACATTTCTAGCCAATTTGTTCACGAGTTTTCTGGAGACCCACACAACAAATGCATTCCCATTTTTATTTAAACGATGGTTTAGATATGTTGATGACATCTTTGCAGTAGCTAACAAGAAACCTGCCAAAGATGCCTTGAAGTTACTTAATTTGATAGACAGCTCAGAAAATTCACAATGGAAGTAGAATCAGACAACGAACTCCCTTTCTTGGATATAATAGTCATCAGAACTAACAACAAATTAGAATTCGGAATTTTTAGAAAACCTCGCAAACGGATAATTACATACAGAACAAAGGATATAACCCAAGACCACATAAACATGCAATTTTCAACAGTTTGGCCTTCAGATTGGTAAACATACCCTTGAAAGATGAGAAATATAAGAAAGAGCTCCAAAACATTATAGAGGTAGCCTACAAAAACGGCTTTGCAAAAGAATTAGTATACAAGAAAATCCAAAAATTTAAAACAGATAAACAAAGAAAGGAAATTACCACACTAGAAAAAATAACAGACAATGGTTTTAAAAAGTTCACATTTCATCCTTGGGCACATAAAAAATTCCAAAAGATATTCAAACAATGGAATATCAAACTAGCACCCATCAATAAACATAGTTTAAATAACATATTAAGGACAAACACAAAAGATAAAATTCGTAGAACTAAAATGCCAGGCATTTATCAGATAAATTGTAGTGATTGCAAACTTAAATATATAGGCAAAATAAAAAGGAACATAGGGGTGAGACTGAAAGAACATTTTAGAAATATAAGACACACAGAAACTGAAAAATCTGCCATCGCATATAATTTTTGGAATTCAAACCACAACATCCATAATGAAATAAATCTAATCAAGTCAATCAAAAATTCAATAGAATTGACGATATGGGAAAAACTCATACAAAAAAAAAAAACAAAAGCCATCTAATGAATTTCAATTTGCCTCCGGAAAAGGATCTCACCTTTAAATACATCAAGCTGGAAATTACGTTTACATCAGAAAGTCCAATGGCAGCCTCTACATCGGAACTGACAGACTCGTTAGAGGCTCTTAGCTCATGATGAAGACAAGGTGTCTTCGAAATGCGTTCAAGGTAATTATCTTGTAAGAGTGAAGATAGAGCGTGTTGCCACATGAATTTTATTAATATTTTAATTACTTCACTGTGTTTCCCATTAAGTGTTATTTAACATTAGTATTGTTTTACTATCAGCATGCTCACTGCAGAGAAACAAAATTGAATTTTCCAACATTTGTTATCTTTTCTTCCTAGACTATGAGTTGCAATGATCAACCATAACCATTGCTTTTCAAGGTTACACCGTACTTGATTACAATTCCAATCTTCACCAAGCAATTCTTTCATTGATTTTAATGTGTTTGACAAATGTACAATATGCTTTTGGACTCTTTCCTTCAAATGTGCCTTTCAAGTTCTTGTCCTAGATCTCTCAACAATTTTCTCCCTCTGTTATGCCCAAGAGCCTGCTGGCTGACAAAGTTACTTGTAAGTTCACAAAAATAATAAATATCACTGCCTGTGTCCAGTGATAATTGTAACAATGCATTCACAGTTATACCAAATTAACTAGCTACATTATGCATTTCATACATTAATGCTTTCTTGTCAAATGGAATCTCAAGTAGCAGGGGACTACTTCAGCACTCCAGGAGATGTTTTGGTTCTTATTTTATTTACATACACTTAAAAACGTTTACGTACTCATACTTAGTACAGAATGTTCTACAATATCACTAATTTTGAGCATTTAAACTCTTCGTAATAACTATAGATAATAAAATGGAGTACCTCAAAACCCAGCTTAACATGTACATGGAAAGTTACATATTTTTACTTTCTCTACTACGTATAGTAAGTAGGGGAAGTATTGCATTCCACCCAAAAATTCAATATGAGATTTCACCGGAAATACATGTTTTGAGACCCCCTGAATCCAAAAAAAGCATTTTTGGAAACATATCCGTGTGTGTGTCTGTCTGTGTGTCTGTGAACAGCATAACTCAGAAACGAACAGTCAGATAAACACCAAACTTGGTATTTAGGTTCAGTATCTTCCAGAGATGTGACACGAAGGTTTTCAAGAAAATCCCCCCACTCCGGATTACTCTTTATATGGAACATTTTTCAAAAATTTTAATTTTCTCAAAAATGGCTCTAATGATTTTGATTAAAATATCATATGTTTAAGATATTTTCATGACAAATGAAATGTATATCTCGAATTTTCTGGGAATGTCTCCAACAGTATTCTTCATTGTGAACATCTTTTGCATAACTGATAAACCATAAGAGATAGACAAAAGTTTACTACGCAAAAAATGTAGATCGCGTTAAAATTCACAATTTATGTCATATACATTTTTTTTTGTTGAGTGAACTATTTTTGAGATATTGCTTGTTATTCCTTTAAATTTTCCAATACTTATACTTTTTTCAAATTTGTTATTCACTTTTTTTAGGACCTGGGCATGCAAAGAGAATGGAATGCGCCACATAGCAACCAGCGCTTAAAATATTTGACTAGCTTAAATTAGCAATAAGATCGACATCTGGATATCTCGATTAACATGAAGCATATGGAGAATAAGCGTTTGTAAAAATAGTTTGTACAAGAGTAGAGAAAGTCATGTGAGTGTAACACATCAGATTTTTTTCATATGTATGTTTCGTTTGCTAAGTCCCCTAAAAAAGAATGTTAATTAAATTTTACTGCAAACATAATTCAAAATACTGTCTGAATATTGTGATGCAAAGCCTTACCTTTAAAATGACAGCATTCGTGTCCCACTGTGATGTATCCTCAACCACCACAACCTCGGAATCTGTAATGTTTAACTTTAGCTCATATGGCATTGTTTCCTCTACTGTGTTCAACACTGCTCGTCCTTTCATGGTTGTAGCTGGAGTTGGTTTTGCAGTAGGAGAAATATTTGTAACCCCATTCACTGCAAACAATTTAAATATGAGAAATGTATCAATATATGAGTATGTGATTTGTTTCAAAGTACAGAAAAATAGAAAACATGATATCATCTCTCACCTCCAACTGGAGCTTCCACATTCTCCATGATGAAATCTCTTACAGCTTCCCACCAGTCCAAGATAGCCATTAGCCTCATGTTGTTAAGGAGGATTGTAAACTTGGAGAAGTCACGTCTCTTCCTGAACAGTTAAATCAATTCATTGATTTACTTCTAGCACCAATCTATTTATGTACAATTATTACATATCGAAACTTTGATAATGTCATTTAGAAGTTTACATGGTATCCTTTCAATGTCAAATACATTTTACAAACCTATGGTGAATTTCTGCCTGGACAAGTTCTGCTCCTGCACCATGGTGAATGGGTTGCAGTATGTTGGTAAACACATTTGACCTCCTGTTTGCTGGTTCAGCTGTAAACAATAAAAGACATATGATTAAAATCACTATATTATTAAATGTGAAACAACAGATTCTACAGTTCCCTCTCTATGTATGATTTGGGGTTCAATGTGGATGATGAAACTGCCAAATGCTAAAAGTATGGCATTTAAGTAACACAGTTACAAAAACTGTCCATGATGAAGCTTCATCAAGAAAAATAATAAATATGTTTCAAAGTCTTAAAATGTTTTGAATAAGAATGACATTAAGGTTCTATAGAAAGGAGATGGGTTCCTAAGATCAGATCTTGTACCACGAGCTTAACTGTAGTCATGCTAATATGACCACTAAAATATGTGACTGATGATCTTTTTTCCCTTCATAGGAGAAAATCAACATTTCATTACAACTAAGTCTTCTTTTAAGGCTGCTTCACAACCGCCCGAGAATGGTAACCAGAACGGGAAGCAATACACCATGCAAGATATTGGTTCACAACAGCCCGGTAACGAGAACGGTAATGCATATCGATCACAAAGTGAAAGTCGATTTTGGGATTTCATTTGTTTTTAACTGACCAGTGACATTTTTTCGCCTACTTACAATTTAGCCAAGCCAACGTCAAAATTTGATAGATAAACATTATCTAAATGCATATTCATTACATTTCCGATCCCCCTACTAATGCCAAGCTTTCATTCCTTTATTTAATGGCATACATTAAAATTGTTTAATGTTCTTTTTTCATTTCCACCGGTTTTAGCTGTTCTTTGTAGCTTTTGCCATTGTTTCTTAGGTAATAGCCAGTTTTGAGTTGCATATAAACAAACTACAAATGATCCCTTCACCAGATCTTCTGATTAGATTTGCAGGTGTTGGGATGAGGTTAGGAAGCATATTTACAGTGGAATCTCGTTAGCACGTTCCTCATTAACACGTTTTCCCATGTATTGCGTTGAATTATAAAAGTCCCGGCACAAAATGCATCAAATGCATTAATAACGTTCGTTTAGTACGTTTTCTCGCTCCCGCTTACTACATTCGAAGTTTGATGCCCTCATTCGCTATTTTGGCCAATGCCAATGCTTGGTCGGTCGGTATTAATAGTCATTTTTGAGAACATAAAAGTAACGGTCCAGCGGGAGTAGATTTACTACATTCAAAGTTAGATGTTCTCATTCGCTACTTTGGTCAAACCAGGCGGGGTGGAACCGGCAGCCAATACCATGCATGTACGTATTTGTGGGACGCGTTTTGTGTGTGTGTGGGGGGGGATGCTTTAGTGATGCTCTTTGGTGTTCTGCGGTGACGCTTTAGTTTAACAGTGGCTTGGTGTGGTTAGTTTATGCTGTTGAGTGTTGACGAAACGTAAAAGTATTTTAACTTTTTGTACTTCCAACACAAAAGCCTGGATAACTTCTGCCGTCTTTGAAAATTTCTTACGAGCATGGGACGCAAGACTGGGCATAAGAAGCAGGAAAATTGCACTGTTTATTGATCAGTGTGCTGCTCATCCACCAACTGTTTCAAATTTAAGAAACATAAAGATCATTTTCTTCCCAGCAAACTGCACGAGTAAGCTACAACCTTTAGATCAAGGCATAATTCGGTGCATGAAACATGCATATCGTAAGAGGCTGGTACAGAGAAGGTTGGCTGCACTGAAATCGACAACAAGAAAAATCACCGTCTTAGATGCCATGCATTTTATTAGAACTGCTTGGGATTGTGTGACGCAAGATACCATTAGGAACTGCTTTAATAAAGCCGGTTTTTGCCGAGTTCTTGGTGATGAAATTACGCAGGAAGACGAGTTTTCCGAGAGTGAAGAATGGCGCCAAATAGCAGACGATGCCAGCGTGTCTTTCGAAAACTATGTAAACATTGATAATGAAATTCCAGTGTGTGAAACAGCGACGATAGATGAAATACTTGAAGAACAAGTGAAAGATGAAGCATTAGTGGGAGACGAAAGTGACGATGAACCAGATCCTGAGCCAGTACCTACAGTGTCAGAAGCCATGCAGGCAATGGACATAGTGAAGCGATATGTGTACAGTTTCGAAGTTGATGATGATAAATGACTTTACTAAACAAGATGGACAGTAAAATTTTGGCATTAAAACCAACAAAGCAATCAACTATCGATATGTATTTCAAACCAATGTAAATAGTGTCTATATTTCACATCCGTTTTTGAGGTAAGATGTATTATTAGATTTTATTACATAAATATGTTCTTAAGTTGCAGATTATGTATTTTCGTTAACACATTTTCCCGTCTATGACGTCCAAATCCTTGGGTCCCCGCAAAAACGTACTAACGAGATTTTACTGTACTACTAATTCCTTCCACTTTCATATTTCCAGCTTGCGACTATAGAGAGCACTAGAGGCTGTTTCATGTCACAGCCACTTAAAACAATCTCTAGAGTAAAGAGTCTAATATGCACAATAGGGATCTAATATGCCGTGCCCAAGAACAAAGTTAAAAGTTGGGCAACTCTTCTTTCCCGTTCCCGGGGCCCGGGAAGGCTTCCCGTCGGTTGTGAACATTCCCATTTGAATACATGTATTTCAACTTTCTCGTTCTCATTCTGGTTACCGTTCTCGTTGGTTGTGAACCAGCTTTACACTTTACAGGATTCCAGTAATAGAAGTTGTAAATGGTGAAAAATGTAAACTAATGGAAATGGCATTTTGATATACAAATTAACAGAATATACTATATAAACAGGCTGGAAGGTGACCTATGGTCATCCTTAAACAAGATGAACAAAAATTCTTACTGCAGTTTAGATGTTTTTAAAGTAGTTTATGAGAAAAAAGGGGAAAATTTCTTAATATTGACTTTATTTTAAATGAAGATTTTATGAAACTTAAAAAATACTTTTCAAATATTTCTTAGAGGAGATTGAAAGATAAATATTTTCTGCATGTTTAAATACATTTTGAATTAAAACAATTCATGCTCTTACTATTATTATAAGCTGTTAAAATTTGTCTCAGTTGAATCTTCGTTAGCCACTGGACTACACAACATGACAACACTGTTAAGATCAAAAGAAATGCACTTCAGCTGTTTGTTTATTAACAGAGGCACTTCAGCTGTTGCTCATTGTGCTTATGGGTTGTTTTTGAAACAGGGATATCACTTACAAAATCGCTCATTTTACTAATGATGATTAACTTGAAATGCTACTCATTTATAGTGACACACATTGTAATGCGGCAGCTGCAGCAAGAATTTATCGAGAAAGATTTCCATATAGACAAGCAACACATCATAGGACATTTGTTTTCACTGTCAAAGAGCCCTAGATACAGGAAGTGTGTCACCTAATGTTGAAGGAGTTGGCAAAAGAAATGTTGCACAAGAAAAAATCCTTCATTTGGTGGAAAGAGATCCTGGAAGTAACAGCCATAGTATAGCTTGCATTATCGGCATATCCCATTGGGCTGCTTTGAGAACATTAAAAGAAGAATTGCTATGACCTTATCATATTCAGTGCATCCAGTATCTCTCTGAAGTAGATTATGTGCCAAAGGTAGCATTTTCCGAATGGCTTCTTCAACAAAGAGAAGACCTTTCCCCTTAAAATTCTTGCAATGAATGAAGTAAGTTTACTAGAAATGGAGTTAACTAATTACCATAATGCACACATCTGGGCTTACAACAATCCACACACAATAAGACAAGACAGCTTTCAGGACAGATTTTCTGTAAATGTTTGGACAGAAATCATAGGAAACATATTAATCAGTTTGTGGATTCTTCCTCGGAGTTTGATAGGAATCATCTATATCAGTTTCTTCAAGAAATTCACCAGTTCTGCTTGAGGATGTTTCCCTGGCAGTAAGAAATGATATGTGACTATTACATGATGGCACATCTCCACACATAGTAGTGTAATGTGTGGCCATCTATGCAATATCTACAACCTACATAGAATGCTGGATTGCTGGCCACCAAGGTCCAATCAATGTTTTTCTTTGGAGCTATATGAAAACTCATGTATATATCACAGAAGTGTCTGATGTGGAAATGTTCAAGCAGCGGAAGAAATAAAACACAACCCAGACGTACTTCGTAGAGTACAGCAGAATCGGAGAAAACCTTGTGAAGTATGTGTTGACAAGAGGTGCACATTTTGAACAATTTCTCTGAACATTAAAAAGAAGTTCTCATTCATTTTCTGTTCTTGTCTTGCTTTAATTATTCACAGAGTTTTATAATTCACAAAGAAAGGAAGCATAATCTTGTAACTTGGGTTTCTCAAGCTTTTATTTACCTTTATAAATAAGTGTTCCTATTAATAATTTGCATAATATTGTAAGTGCTTCCTCAGTTCCATATTCCGTATGATATATATCTTATGTTACAATCATGTGCATTTTCTGTTTATTTGTATACTGTAAATGTTTATTTGTTCATTGGCATAGCAGCAGAAGCTGAAGAATTAAAAGCTAACCTTTTGAATGTACCTGTTGAAATGTATTCAAACTCTACCAGCAAGCTTTCACAAGTTGTTCAGGGATGTTTTCTGAGTACTTTGATATAAGGAACCCCAGTGGCTCATTACTGAGTAATTTCTTGTTTACATTTAGAAATAACTCAACTACCTTTGTATCTGTTTACTCAGAATGTTGTTTCCAAACAAAACATAACCTTTGACTGCTGCAGAGCATGTTTAGATTTCGGTTTGCCACCAATTAATCCACTACTCATCACCTCCTGACAACTGCAATTATCTAAGGATAAATAACTAAACATTACAAAAAATGACATAAAGCAACCCAAATTACACTGTTATGCTATTTAAAGTAACCGCCATGATCACAATAAACTTCACAAACGACGCCTCATGAACTGTTGCAAATGCTCTAGCATCCCAGTAGATCGGTACACATCATCAGCATCTGCTAAAATCCTAACAACCAGTCCATATTAGTTTTGACAGGAATCACATAAACTAGGTTCTTCTCTTTAACCCTGAAGAAAATGTCTGGTATCAGATCTGGTGACCATTCTGGCAATGGAACAGGACACCATGAGCAATCCATCTTTGCCGGAACTGTTCATCAAGGTATTTCCTAACATTGACTGCAAAATGTGCTGGCGTCCCATCATGTTGATACCATATATTGTGGCATATGCAAAGATGATAGGATACAGGACTCTCTGGGCACCGAGATTTGAGATGGCAGTTGGTTTGGGAGTAGGGGGAACTAAGTGTTAGGGAGGGGATGGCGTCACTGACGCTTGAGAGTTAGCGTGGGTTTGAAAGGAGTCAGTAAGCAAGCCCCGAGTAGGAAAGACGTGCAACTGCTTTCTTCGTGCTAAGGCACGATGGCCTCGCCGACAGACATTGGGCTGAGAATGTAAGTACTGTAATCACTCTTTATATATTAAATGCAGTAGCCATCTACTCTTGGAAGGTTTCATTTATGGTAGTGTAGTGTCCTTCCTCTCCCTTAAGCCAGGTATTATTTTGGAATAGTAATTATTTGTGTGTTCAACTTAGCTGCGTTCCCCGTCGTAGCCTCGCCATGTGCAGATCTTGTTTAATTTACCGGTGCCTTTTGCAAGCGAGTGTCTCCCCATTGTGTTTCTGAGTATTTTAGTAGAGAGGCTACGACAATATGCCCACAAATTTACAGAGGCACATCTTCTAGAAAATGTGGGAGGACATGTTGAAGGAATGTTCTGTAGACAATTCCATTTGGTCTGTCAGATAGTACATACGACCCAATCAGCTGCAAATGTTGTGTGATAAGGTTGCCATCACTGTGCGAACAGCTCTGCATAGCATCATTGTGCTATTCTGCCACTGCATTGAGTGAAACTGTAGACAGATATTTATAGGCCAATTCTGCATAACTAAAGCTATCCATAAATATTACAACGTACTACTAAGTAATGTACTGCATTAAACAAAAGCTGAGACAGAACAGAGCAGGAGTAGAAGCCAGATGTTAGACCACACTGAAAACACACTTTAAACAGCACTGAAAGGTTGTGTTTTGTTTGGAAGCAATCATATTTGAGTACACAGATACAAAGGTGGTTTGAGTTATTACAAAACAAAAACAATGAAACTACTCGGTAATGAAACACAAGGAAACACTCAGAAACATCCCTGAACAACTTGTGAAAGTTTGTCGGTAGAATTCAGATTCAGCCTGTATATATACAATACAAAAATCTATTGTATTTTATTACAGGTATTATTAATACATGTTGAAGCAAATCAAATTACAGCCTGCTGCTGAGGGTGCAACACCTAACTATAAACAAAAACAAAAACTGCCTATGTTTACAAACAACTGTATGTGTAATCATATTTGTGACTTTGCAGGTTCAGTAGTGTGTGTTGGATGATGCTGCATGTATATCAGGCTTAAGTATAACACATGCCACAAGCACAACTGCCATGTAAACAAAAATAAACACTGCTAATTTCTACCAATGAATGCATGCAACCAGGTCCTCGAATTTGCAAGATGCATCATCTTAAATATACTCTCGAACACTCCCAAAATATGCAAGTTGTGCAAAGTTAAAAATTATACAGTTGTAAATATAAGATTAACATAATCTCAGCGAAATTGAAAGCACCATAAAACTGATATTCTGATGTTACTATCACATGACTTTCTCTATCCACTCTTCTGCAAACTAGTCTTACAAAAGCTTATTCTTTTACATGAAGTACATGAACTACATGAAGTAGAAATGCTTTTATTACATTTTGTTGTAGGTACAAAATGGATATTAGTAGGCTAAAGCGATAGTAGAATCTTTTAAAAACGGGTTTCTATGTGAGGCTTTGAAATTCCATGCTCCTTGCATGACCATGAGAAATAGTGGCTTAGTACTTGAAAAAAGAATCAAGTATTTTCAAATACAAACCAATAACAACAAATATCTCAGAAATGGTTAATGTCACCAAAACTTTGACATAAATTTTGTTTTATCAAGATCTGCATTTTTTGTGTAGCAAGTTCTTGTCCAATACATAAAACCTAACCTATTGTATGGAGGAGAACTACTAGCAACAGTAAACAAGAGACTTAAAAGTAAACTAGAAATTTCACAAAATAATTCACTAAGAATAATAACAGGAGCTGTAAAAACAACACCAATTACAGTACTACAAAGCTTCACAGAAAACATGGCTATAGAATTGGAACATGAGGTGAAAGCAATTACTCTAGCACAAAAACTGCAAGTCAATAGAAACACATACAAGTGGTACCACACAGCAGATACTATACGTAATTTAAAAACTCAAATAAGCTTCAGAACATATATTAATAACTTAAAATACAAGAATATAATTGCCACAGAGGTAATGAGCCCAATAGAATGCAATACCAGAATGACCTAATGTATACAATACACAAAAAAAAAATTCCAGATGAAATGAGAGCCATTGCAATAGCTACAGAAAATGAAAGATACCCATAAAAAGAATGGCTCCAAATATATACAGATCCCTCACCAATAAAAAAAATGCCAGTGCAGAAGTATACTGTAAACATTTTGCAGAGTATCTAACATTAGATGAAACATCAAACCACTATGATGGAGAATTAACAGCTTTAAAAGCAGCATTACAGACAATTTTATATAGACCATATGTGAAACAAAAAATAGTCATCTTATCAGACTCAAAATCAACCATACATTGAATAGTAAATTACAATAATAAAACAACAAGAAATATTACAGAAATAAGAAGCCTAATTAAAGCAGTTGAAACTAGAAATCATGTCACTCTACAATGGATCCCAGCTCATGTCGGACTTTTGTGCAATGAACATGTGGATCAATTAGCAAAGAAAGGTGCAATACAACAAATAAAACCTGTAGGACAAATAGAATAAATAAACAATTAAATAACATTAAACAACATTTCAAAAGACAGCAGAGACTTGATGAAGAAGATAAATTAAAGGATAAAGATTATAAGAATATTAAAGATAGAGTTGATATACATAAAATGCCAAGGAAGACTGCAGTGGCCATATTTAGGATAGCAACTGACCACAATTGCCTCTCAGAACAACTCTACAAGATAGGATGCCTACCTACACCCAAGTGCACTCTCTGTGAAGATGTCATCCTGAACAAACAACATCTCGCCAAATGCAAAGACTTAAAAAAGATAACTTACTTTATATTGGGAAGCCAGAGGGAAAATGATGCAGATCAATTAATCCCCAGTGACATTGGCGAAGAACAACAACAACAGTAGTTCTTGTTCATCTCTTATGGTTTCCATTTATACAAAATTCACTGTGAATGAAGAGGTCTTCAAAGGCTATTTACAGAAAATTTGAGATATACATTTTCTTTGTCATGCAAATATCTTAAACATATGGTATTCAAATAAAAATTGTTAGAGATTCATTTTTTAGAAAATCAAAAATAACAAAAAGGCAAGGAAAAGACTGGAAGATATAGAAATACAAAATATGTTCAGTAAGATTGGCAAAGAGTTCATTGTTTGTTATAGGTCAATGAAAAATACATGGGGTAGGGAAAAATATATAGACAGAGTAAATAAAGAAGAGAGAGAATCTATTGCATGGGTAAGAACCGGAGCATGGAGGCTAAGAGGGTTAAGAGAGGGTATTCCTCAAAATCAATGTCCGATATGTGGCGGTAATGAAGACATTGAACACATAGTTTTTAAGTACCAAGAAACAGAAAATTCGAGAAGAGAATTTTTTAAAAAGAAGTGGTTGAAGGGGGACAGAAATACACTTATAATCGAAATGATGTGCAAGGACGCTAGGAGCATTGGACAGTTTTTGTGTAAAGTCAAAAATAAATGGCTTTGGGCAGTAGATAGAGAAAAGTTAAGAGGTAGTGTATCTTACTTTGAATGGAAAACTATGGTGAATGTGTGATGGTAAAGTAATCAATAAGTGACAAGTGAAAAACAAGTGGAAATGGGACATCAAAATCTGAAGCAAGATAATTTATTGATGGGAAATTGTAAAATGTGGATAAACTGTAGTGATTGTCCACAGAATGAGTGCCCAGGGTCAAAGTTCAGTAGACAATCAAATTGTAAATCTCTTAGCACAATCAATCAAATAAATAAATAAAATAAATAAAATAAATAAATAAATAAAATATATAAATAAAATATATAAATAAAATATATAAATAAAATATATAAATAAAATATATAAATAAAATATATAAATAAAATATATAAATCAAATATATAAATAAATATATAAATAAATATATAAATAAAATATATAAATAAAATAGATAAATAAAATAAACGAACAAATAAAAAAAATATATATATAATGCAGTGACATCAACAAACAATTTTTCATGCAAAGGGTAGTTTATGTTGGAGAATTTTCTTGAAAAACATCCTTGAGAGATGAAACCAAGTTTGGTAGCTAACTGACTTTTCATTTTTGAGTTATGCTGTTCACTGGCACATTCACAGACCTTTATCTAGAAATGCTTTTTCTAAATATATTTATTTATCTATATATTTATTTATTCAGGGACCTTAAAATGGTATTTCTGGGAAAACTTCATGTTAGGTAAGTAACAGAGAAAGTAATAACAGAAAAGTGATATGCTGGGAATTTAAAAATGGGGTTCTACTGCATTTTCCATCTTCTAAAATTGTGGGGACATTTTCATGCGGCAGCAGCAGCTTATCAAGTTTCATCCAATCTCTGGTGATCCAGCAGAATATTCTCAGCAGTTCTATATTTTAGACCATAGCTGACCACCACTCAGGATATTGTGTTTCACCAGTCTTGTAAAGTTGTCCAGTTTAGCTTTGTTCCATTCATTATTTCTTCTACCCTTCACATTCTAATTCTTTGTCTTCTGCAGTGTTTTTCATAGCATTATTTCCTTCTCTATGGACATTTGATTTCTTTTCAAAAAATATAAGAGATATCACAATCTGTCCCCTGGGACAAGAGTTTCCAATGAGCTTCCTGGTTTGAGTTCATCTATTTTAGAGACATTGGGTCACTTTTGGGTTCTTGTAATGTACACTAGCCTTCACCAAACCACAGTTCAAAGACATTTAACACATATCTCCAAACTTAAAAACTGGAATAAGAGAGACGTTTAAAATACAAAGAAATCAAAATCACCTTTGGAGCTTGAAATCCTCTTACATATCAACCTGATTTTTGTATAACCTTATTTCTAACATTAAAAATGCAGCTTCATTCCTTTTATAGCATCAGTGTTTTACCCAAATATTATGATCATCCTTTGCTCCAAGCAGCATGTTTTGGAAGTCTACATGCCTTCTTGCTTCTAGTACTTAAACTTTTAACATACTAAACGTATACATGCAGCTGCTATTGCATTTCCTCCTGTTTTGAAACTCAAGAGACAGAATGAGCCTGATTTCAGAATACCATACTCATTTCAATCATATTTGAAACAGCAGCATAACTGGCTATTCTGGAGCTTCTTATTCATAAAAAAAAATATAAGATTCAAGCTAAAACCACTTTGCACATCTTTTGTTGGTCATAACTGCATTTTTTGGTTTCTTTAACCATGTCGTGCATTACTAAACCTGTTGACCATTTTAAAAGCCAAATTATTACCTGTTTCTTTTGTGAGAATGATGTATACGTAATCAACAAATCAAAATTATTAAGTTATATACTCTGCAATAAAGAACCTTTTTGCATATCCTGCACTCTTCCAGAGAGAGAGAGAGGGGATGGTGGAGGGGGGGAGGGAGGGAGGGGCATGGAGGAGAGAGAGGTAAGGAGAGAGTGCATGCATGTGTGTCCAATGCTTAAGAACTAACAATAAAGTCGTTTCCCTTCTAGCTTCCCAGTGTCTGAAAGTGATATCTTGTTGATTTTGAAGATTTGTACATTTTGTCAGGTGTTCCTTGTCCATTTCAACTTGTTCAGAGCAAAAATAAACAATTTGGTAACATTAATTGTAGAGATTATAGAAAAACGAGTCGAGTTGAAACACATCACTTACATTTTTTGCATCTTGGCTGATTTTGAGAGCTACTTGCTCTCATTGTCAGAAGAGGCCAACTGGTTCCTGGTGTTGTTATCCAGTGTGTGTTTATGTGACACCTATCGGTGGAGTTGAATTTCCATGTGGAAATGAATTTCTATAGTGGATTTGGTGGCAGCAATTCAAAATTAATTACACAGTGTTTTTGTTTTGCGACGGTTTTAATGTTACTTATGTGTTTAACATTAATATAGCACCACGTTTGGAAGCCAATTTACGAGAGCAAATATATGTTTTTTTCTTTACGCGATGCCATCTTGTGTGACGTCACTCCTTATTTGGTTCGTTTAACTCCATCTGGCGTAGCAATTTGCATCAATTAGGGTTCGAAAGAATTTTAAGTTTTGTATATTGTCCTCCGGCTAGCTATCATATTATCTTAGTAGAACAAGTATCTCTTGCAGGGTGTGAAGCGGAAAGGAATCTTTTGTCTAGAAATGATATTGACGAAGAAATTGGTTTTATAATCTTTATTGCAGAACACGTTCACGAACACTTTCACAGATTTATCTGGATAATCGCCATACTGAAACTGTTTGTAATAACTTCTCACTTTTAACTCACGTACTTCAACTTTATATATTTAACTGTATAATACTTTATAATAGTCCTTGTAATTCTGTTGCGCGTAACTTGACGAAATAAATGAACGGAGAATTTTGTAGAACTGGTGGGCTGACGTGTAATGTGTTGAGAATCTTGTTGAACTGGGGACGATGTGTAATGTTTTGAGAATCTTGTTGCACTGGGGGAACGCTCCCTTGAACCTACACTATTTATAGGCTTGCCTCAAGATACGCCTAAAGATTATAAATGAAATGCTATTGGCTAATAAAACGCGCCAACATTAGCGTCTATTTTACTATCCAATGAAAACCACTAATACATATTGCTTTAGGAAATGTTCTAGAAGCTTTTTTACCGAAAAGGCGCGAAACATTACGTAACTTCCTGGTTCCCGGTAACAATAAACAACTCACCCCATCGCTGCATTCTTGCGCCATTACTAACAGTTTCAGTAAAGCCTTATATTATTATTTACCAATAATAATTACAATTAATAAACCTCTGAAATCAATGTCACATAAAAATACATATTCATATTACAATCCTTATTTACATTAAAGTAATTTGTGATACAAATTACCGTATCAGTTTTATGCTTA
Organism: Deroplatys truncata; assembly: GCA_030765065.1. Lineage (NCBI taxonomy): Eukaryota > Metazoa > Arthropoda > Insecta > Mantodea > Mantidae > Deroplatys > Deroplatys truncata. The sequence continues at coordinate 32,528,185 of CM060988.1, read as the reverse complement.
AAATCTTTTCCCAAGTGTCCAAATCTACTGTGTCTTTTTTTAAGTTTTAGGAGTGTTATGTTTGGTGTGATGATGTGATGGGTCATCCAAAAGTGGTACGCAACTGCAGACTTATCTGTCTATGAGATACATATTTTATGTATCTTTATGCCCTTTTAATCAGGTTTCTAAATTTCTTTTAGTCTTACCTATGTAAATTTGGTCACATTCTGAGCAACAAATTTGATAGATTCCTGCTTTTTTTGTTCTGAGGTATCTGGTCCCATTTGTTGCAGAGTAATTTCTCTAAATGAATTCACTTTGTAGAGCTAGGCAGATGTTGCGCTTTTTGAAGAAGATGTGGAATTTATAGTGAGTGCTTAGGTGGAAAGTGAATTTTTTTAAAAATATTTTGTTTTCTGTTTTGTTGGGTGAGCTTTGTGGTATGTATCCTTAATGTGTTTCTGTTTCTTGAGTTTTGCTATTTTCTTATTGATGATTTGTTTGGTGAAGCCATTGTACATTGCTGTGTTGACTATGTGTTTGTATTCTTGTTTGTATTCTGTTAAGGGTGTGTAAACCAATCTGTGGGTTTAACTCTTTGGGACCGCACGTTTGTGTGGGACCAGGTTGAAACCATTGTTTTTTACATAGTTTTCACAATTTGTAGGCTTCACGTAGATACCAAAATTGATCTTGTTCCTGTTTCTAATTACTTTTAAATCTAGGAATGCTAATGTTAACTGCTTCACTCCGACTCATTTTTCTATAATTACAAATTCACATCACTGTCAGTAGCGTATCCAAATATTATATAAATTGTGCAGATATTTACTCAAAACAAGCATATCCAATAATAGTCAAAACATAGCAACAACAGTTTTGTGAGGTTAAATCCAGTCTTCCATAGGTTTTTAGTTCAGTTTTCATTAGATTTTATTAAATTTAATTACATTTTTTTGTGGATTTGCTTTCTATAATCCTTTTTATCAATTCATAGGAAAATTTTGAACCTTTTTTTGCATATCTTGGACCCTTTTTTGCATAACATGTCAGCTTTTCAGAAAGTTATATGTAATATTAAAAATGTAAGAGAACCATTCATATAGCTTTTTGTATGCAAGTAAATGATGTAGAATCATGAAATTTTACTTTCAGCAATGGGACACATTAGTTTGTGCTTAACATAAAGTAACTTATAGAACATATAGCATTCTTAGAATACCGCTTTAATTTAAATATCTATAAAATCTGCCAGTTATACCTTCTATTTTTTTCAAAATCCTCATGTGTTAATGTTTTAAAAGTAAATACACTACAAATCTCTTCCAAACTAGGATGTTCTAAATAGATACGAGAAGAGCAAATTTGCATGATCTTGATTTTCATTTCACATAAGAAAGTTTCAGCCACAAAAATTACTTCATAAGAGCAGAGTACTTTCATATTCAATTTAGTGTATCTTATGGTAGTGTAAAACCTGCTTTTTGCTTAAGAAAAGGTTTATGTCTGACTTTTGTTGATTGCCAGTGATGCAGACACAAATGCTCTCAAATAGCAAGGTCACAGATTGAGCATTGTTGAAAGCTGACAGTGTTATTCAGCTCAGCTAAGAACTGTTCTAGGATGCTTCTGTTCTATGTATGCCAGCTTTGAGCTTTGGCTTCATAATGTTAGTGCTGATGTTTGATCAACTCTCATAGTGTGGTATGATTATCAGCTTGGCTTCAGACTGCATATGCATATTGCTTCAATTAAGTTAGAGTCTTTGCTGAAGTTTAGTGTGGTAGCAAATAGAAAAGTATGCGACATTAATCTCATATGATTGATTCAGATATGAATGTTCTCAAATAGCAAAGGCCATGGACTGACCTCGGGGCTAGCCTTAGGCTAGCTGTGGCACCTGGCCCCGCACTTCTAAGAGTCCTGCACAGAGAATACTAATAATTTGGTGGTGGGGGTGGGGGTGGGGGTGGGGGTGGGGGTGGGGGTGGGGTGGTGGTGGTGGTGGTGGCAGCGGCAGCTGAATTTTTATCTTGCAGATGAAATGGAAAAAATGAAGAGCGCTAGCGTGGAAAACACTTTTACTTTTAACGACAGTGTAGTGCAGTTGTGCTTTTAATTTGAATAAGAACGTAGTTTAGTAAAATAGTTGCAGTAACACACTAATAGTTACTGGAAGCACCATGTGTTTGTTGTGAGTCAAACCTATGGCATATGTTTAATATATTTTGGTTTCACAACGATTCATGTGTTGTGAACATCATCTATGTATATTAAAATGAAAGTTATTCTTTTGTTATACTGTGCCAAGAGCAAAATGCCTCATGAAAGGGATAAATGTAAAAATTCAGATGCTCACAAGCCAAGAAAAAGTTAAATCATGAACAGTTTTTGAATTCATAAAAGGGTACTTTCGAAAAGTTTCTTCAAACTAAGACAAATATTAACGGGTTAAATAATTTAAAACCAAAGTAAATTGTCTGTAAAGTAAAGTTGGAAAGGGCATATTTCAAGATGGAGTGATTGTTGTGAAGTAGATAAAGGTTATTAATAATTTTATAATTTGTGTTAAAATGTAATTCAGATAGAAAATTGTAAGAGTTATTTGTTGATTGAGAGGAATATTTTTAATAGGTAGAATAGTTAAAAACATCAGAAATATTAAATTAAAGAAAAAATGTTAAGTATTTCTCGCATCTATAGTCAACACTAATGTAAACCATAGTTATGGAAAATTTGTTACTGGTTAAAAACCTGCCTATAGATATCCTTCACATTACTTATTGAATGAGATACCATGTCATTGGCAGAAAAGCTGTATATAGAGCTGCCATGCATAGGGGAGATACTCGTTAGTGTCTCTTTGATATGTGTTGCATCTCCGCACGAGGCGATTCATGACCGCAGATAGCATTTAATGTATACAAGTTAAGAAGGATCATTGGTGGTAAAAAACATTGTAAAACCTTATAAAGTACAGCAAAATGTAATTTAATTTAATCTTGAGCCAATGGATACACTAAAACTTCACTTACTTGAAATTAATCCAACATGTTTCGAAAGCACCACTTGTTTTCATCCTTAGCTTTTTTCCAACTGAGCATGTCAGGAATTCAGGTCCATAGATGTAGGCGACATGGAAGTGGTGTCATCTGGTGTGCCCATGATGTGTTGAGTGGCAGGATTTCAAAGTTTATTGCCATTTTCATGCGTTTGATTATGTGTATGTTTAATTAATTTTGAAGATTTAGAAGTTAGTAATAGTGATGTGTCATAATTTAAAATAAAGAGAGTTGAAGGTTGTTACAGTACATCACTAAAATATTCTTACTTGAACGCATTTCGGGAGATGGTTTGCTCCCATCGTCAGCATGTTTTCAACTGATTTTACCGGTTATTGTTTGGGGAATGTGTGTGGCTAGTGGTTTTCTCTGGTGCTGGGCTGATGAACCTCCAAAGGCTGCTGGGTGGCGGCAGTTCGAAATTCATTAGGTGATTCCTGTGTTTGACAATGTGTATTTTTTCCAGGATGTCCAATTCATTGCTGCTGTTGATCGATTTTAAGAGTTTTATGTTTGGAGTGATATCATGGTTTGAAGACCAGAAATGATGTGCTACTGCTGATTTATCTGGCTGCTTTTGGTAAATGCATCTCATAAGCTCTTTAATTCTTATTTCAAGATTTCTTTTGGTTCTTCCTATGTATACCAGGTTACAGTCATTATATACAATTTGATATATACCAGCTGATTTATCGTTGGGGATAGGATATTTTGTTCTGTTGCATAGTAGTTTCTGTATATTGTGGTTATTCTGTGGAGACAGGGTGATGTATTTTTTGAAAATCCTTTGAAATTTATGATGTGTCCAAGGGTGATAAGTGAATTTCCTGTATCTTATGGGTTTTGTTGTCTGAGTAAAGTAGTCGTTTGTTGGATGTATTTCTGTCTTTCAAACTTTTTTATCTTCTTATCTATTGTTTTTTTCTGGTATCCATTCATAGTGGCTATGTTGATAATGTGTTGGTATTCTTTCTGGTATTCCTCTTTCCCCAATGGTATATGTACTAACCTGTTTGTAATACTATTTAAAATTGCATGTTTGTGGCTTGTAGGATTGTAGCTATTGTTTTTAATATAATTTTCTGTGTGAGTTGGTTTTCTGTAAATGCCGAATGTTAGTTTGTAGTGTGCATTATTTCTAATGATCCTGATGTCTAGGTAAGGTAATTGGCCATTTTCTTCTTTTTCTATTGTGAATTTAATAGATCTTTTTTGTAAGTTCAATAATTTCAAAGCATCTTCTGAAAGTTTTTTCGGAACAATAGCAAAAATATCATCTATGTACCTCTACCAGGTTTTGAATAGATATGGGAAAGATTTAGTAATTTGGCTTTCAAAATGGCTCATATATGCTAAAAGTGGTGAAAGGGAGTTTCCCATAGTTAGGCCTGTGGTTTGTTTAAAGATTTTGTTATGGAATGAAAAGAAATTCTGGTCCAAGCATAATTTTGTTAGTTTTAAGTAATCTTCTGTTTGTGCTCTAGGTGTGCCACTGTTTAATATCCAGAGTGGCTTGTTTGCAATTTACTGTCATAGCATCTGTTAATATTGGTGCTTGGTGGTCTGTCACTTCAAGGCATCAATTGTTAGCTGGCTTTAGTTTGCTCATGCACAATGTTTTAATCAACTCAGACATGCCTTCTATTAAATCAGATTACAGCTAAAAGAGAGAGAGTGCAGCAGATGCAAACATACCTGTTAGCAAATTGGTTCAGTACTCCGGAGTGCAAATTCATAAGGAATTTAAAAAAAAATGTAAATTATCGAGAAGCAAAAAGGATAAATCAGAGAAAACATTGAAAAATATTAATTAATTTTGAAGATTTATAAGCTAGTAACACTGATGTGTCATAATTTAAAATAAAGAGAGTTGAAGGTTGTTACACTACATCACTAAAGTGTTCTTACTTGAATGCGTTTCGGGAGATAGTTTGCTCCCATCGTCGGCAAAATCAGTTAAAAACATGCTGACGATGGGAGCACACCGTCTCCCGAAACGCATTCAAGTAAGAACATTTTAGTGATGTAGTGTAACAACCTTCAACTCACTCTATTTTAAATTGAAAATACATTAAAATTGCCCTAAGAAAAACTGAAATCAATGCTAATGGAGTTATTCCTTAGAGCTCATGCTTTAAGTGCAAAATGTACATAACTTTTTCTTAGTCTACAAAAGTGTTAAATGAGATTTTTACTCTATGTTTTAAGTAATTGATCTTAGCTTACCTTGAAAGCGAGTGTCTGTGACAAGAATCTCCTGGGATACAAGATCAATATCCCGGGACTGATTGCTGTATGTCTCCACCATGAGCCTTGACTTAATAAAGTTGATGCATGCAAGAGAGGATTCAAGGCTGCCTGGACCACTTCCATGTGACAGCTGTAGCTTTAATACCACATCCAAAAGATCGAGATGAATGGAGGTCAAAGTCCACATTGCACCACTCTGCTGAAGATCATAAACTCATTTTGAAACTATAGTAACTATGCATTAATTCCTTTATTACTATGCACTATACCCCCGTCGCTGTAACGTTGCACTTGACAGCTAGCGTTTAAGTTGGTACACTCGCAAAAAAACAGATGAAAAGCTTCAACCGTTTGACTTCCTAAGCCAATCACAAGACAGCATTCCGGATGGTCGATGACAAAGCGGAACCGGAACTAGAATCGGCTCTGTTGCCGGATGTAACTATTCCCAACCACGTGCTTCAGTTTGTGAATCTCTAGCACGAGAGTCGAGTTGTTCTTTGCAAGCTAAATATTGTTCATTGTTATTTATATTTGTGGTTATTGTTTGATAGTTTTGTTATTGTTCGTTTATACATATATATATATATATTTCATTCATATTATTTATTTAAACAAAACTTAAGTGTGACAATGTCTGAAAAACGACGCTGATCACCGAGTGATGATTAACGAAGTGAAAATCCTTTGCGCCGAAGTGTGCCACTTAATAGTGAGGCATTGGAACTATTAAGGAGAACCCGGGAATTCTTTGAACAGGAAAAGGAGTACGTGAAGCTTCATGGCAATCCCTCTATTCCTGCTGATAAAGCCGTACAATGAACTGCAGCAGCTCTTGGACTAAGCATGAGAACTGTTATTCACAAGGGAGTGAAACTCCAAGAGAAAGAGGACAAAATTCCTGAACCATCTGGAACGCAACAGGTATTTCTATCAACTCCAGGGAAGAAAAGAAAGCAGCCTCGTCCAGTCATAAATCTTGATGCTTTCCAATTAGACGCCATACGTAGACACATTTATGCCTATTATCATAGAAAGGAGTATCCAACCATACCAAAGCTGCTTATATCGCTTATTTTCAATTAACAACAACAATAATAATAATAAAATAATAATCATAATAATAATAATAATACGAAATAGTTATTATTCATTGACGTTCGCTACTTTTTGTATGTGGCTTAGATACGATAGAAAGGAGAACAATCAGCTGTTGTTGTTTACTAACCACTCTGGTAACGTTGCAACCACAATGTAGCCAACCTTACGCAAAGCCACACGAACTGTCAAGTGCAAAGATACAGCTGCGGGGGTATAACTATGTTTCAAGCATGTTGTTTCAATGTTTACATACAAGCTGTTCAATCATGTATCTTTTCTCCTCCTGCTGCACTGCTCCATTCAGCACAAAGAATTTTTCTCCTCTCTATTTGCTTCTTAAATTCAAAATTGTAAAGAAAAGTACCAGGATGTACAGACATTTTCAGATAGCTTGACATACCACTCATCATTTGCATTTTGCTGTCCTCTGTGGTCTAGGGGATAAATGCTAGCCTCTAGCTCCCAAGGTAATAGGTTCAAACCCGATGAAGGGCAATGGATTTTTTCGGGTGTAAAAAATCCTTAGCATGGCTTCCTTCAGAAAGGAAATAAAGCTGATGGTTCCAGGTCATAGAATTACAGCACGTAAAAGAACCTCAAGCCTGATAAAGAGGCCTCTGAGCAAAATTTCCAGTGCTAAGAACCATGATATTACAGTGTCCATAAATAAAGCTCAATTTAATTTATCATTTGCATTTTATTTTTAAAATCTATTTAAAGCACTTTAAAATATAGATATAACACAAGAGCATGTAACTGCTTTGATATAATATTGGATTCATTCCCTTCTGTCCTAGACCAGGTACAGTTAGATAGGCTAAAGGGACCTCAAGATATCTGTTTATAGGTGAACCAAGGATTGAGCAGCATAAGATTTTACTAAACCGAACCTCTTATCCCCCTTTTACATTATCTGTGAAAGAATATTTAAATTCAAAAGCACTATAAAAACAGATAAACTTGCAACTTTTCCTTGTATATTTTGTGTTTTCATGTTCCATTTGCCCAAGTATGCTGAACATACAGAAGAACATAGTAAAATGAGCTACTTATCTATAGTACTTTATCTGCACACTGCAGCCCCCACACAGCTATTCGCATGCTGGCTGCCGCAGCTCAGACTCCTGCTAAAACAGTTATAATATCCCTGCAACTGCCTTATGTTCTCATAGTTACAATTACAATTAAAATGATAATAAGCACATATCATATCATAAGAGATGTTGGAAATGTCCTTCTGTATTAGCATATTTATGCATCTTTGCAAGAAATTTTTCACCTGATGTTTTCTTTTACCTCTTCTGACGTAGGCATTTGTTGCAGACACCATATTTTTTATAAGATCATCAGAGTCAGGTCAATTTTTGTAATTGGATTTTGTGAAATTAGACCAACTTTTGAACCATGCTTAATATTCTTCTCTGATGAAGCATGGTTCCATCATATGGCTACTTTTTGTTGCAAAATAACAGATATTGGAATACAACAGAAAAACCTAATTTTCCACACAAGATTTCCTTGATACGAAAATTGATGTGCTGTATGCATACACAATAATAGGATCTATACTTTTTGAACAAAGAATAAATATAGAGAGATACAGAAATGACACCATTTTTTGAACAGCTGACCGACAATGAATGTCACTCTTGATTTTTCCAAGAAGACTATTACCATGCACACATCTGATTTTCAGTAAATGTTTGAAGATAGGGTAATTAGTAAAGATTTATGGCCCCCATGATCCCCTGATTTAACTACATGTGATTCTATCTATGGTAGAACTTGAAAAATAAGGTGTATGCAACAAACCCCATACATTGAAAGAACTAAAAGAAAACATCACGCGAGAAATTTAAACAATTTCGGATGCTGATCTCTCCAGTGTGAATAAAATTTCCTGAAAAGACGTCAAAAATATGCAGATAGAAAAGGACAGTATTTCCAACTTCTCTTATGATAAAGTATGTAATTGCAACTGTAAATATGAGAACATGAGGTGGTTGTAGGGATATTATAAGTGTTTCGGCAGGAGCTATGACGGCCAGTGCATGAGCCACTGAGCGGCGATTAAACATTGTGAAGAAAAAGCACTGTATAATTCAAGGAAGAGTATATCTTTGTCATAATTTTTCCTGGTGTATAAGTAAGATAAGTTGTGTTACAAATAAATTAATTTGAAACTTATATGTATTAGTGGAATTCTGTTGCACAAAGGTATTCCATACACTTAAAAGAGTTGAGTAAGATGTTTGTTTTATTCCAGAAAAAATATTCGTATTTACTTCAAGTAGTACATTTGTAAATTTTTTCTATTAAAGAAAGGAAAACATTTCTGCTACAAGTGCTGCTTAAAGAGCTTTTATTAGCCATAATTCAAAGAATTTAAGGTTTAATAATTGGAAAAACAATGGCAGTGAAAGCATTTTATAGAGATAAATTTCCAATGTTAAACAGAAGGTTAAACATTGTAGGTTAAGTTATAAGGTGGAGGTTGCAATACATAACTACAAGCAAGGTGCTATCAATTTGGTGTCAATTAACTGTAAGACATCTGCATTCTCAAAATCTAAGTTCAGCTATATGCCTTGCTATACTTTCATTTACTGCACCAAATCTTTGCTGATTCTGTTTCTTTCCAAATAAATAACTTGATTTACTTCAATTTCATTTAACAAAAAACGTAGCTAAATGATTTAAAGCAATAGATGCTCCTCTGCCTGTTGATTGAATTTTAAATTGATGCAGTAGTGGATCAGAAAACATTGGCAGTCATAGTTAAGTGTTTTGCATGTTATGCTGTCAAAATGAATAGGAAACCTGTATATCAAAACATTTGTACAGTAACAATAAAAACTTCCAACCATCTTCACTAAATGCATTTTAGTATCATGGAAGTGAACATAACCTTGTTCAGGATATGAAGTAGCATAAAGTAATACTTATACATATGTTATTGTATAAATTAATTATACTTTTAATAGACCTTAGTTTGGTCTAGGCAAGTTTTTAATATAGAGTCAACTGAAAAAATTTAACGCCACAGCTGGGATTTGAACACGGTTCTCCCGCTCTCCATGCGGTTGCTCTAACCATTGAGCTACTGTGACAACATGCCGGTGAGACATTGAATTCCCCAATTGACTCAAGTTTTTCCCGACATACCTACTAAGGCATCTCCCTCGAGATGACAAACTTAGCGGCGACCTTATTGCAAGTGCTTCAGTGCTGGGTACAATGCCCCACCACCGGCATGTTGTCACAGTAGCTCAATGGTTAGAGCAACCGCACAGAGAGTGGGAGAACCATGTTCAAATCCCGGCTGTGGCGTTGAATTTTTTAGTTGACTCTATATTAAAAACTTGCCTAGACCAGGCTAAGGTCTATTAAAAGTATAATTAATTTATACAATAACAACAAATAATTAAAACCCATAATAATCTATGTAATCGAATTCAATGCCCCACCGGCATGTTGTCACAGTAGCTCAATGGTTAGAGCGAGAGCGGGAGAACCGTGTTCAAATCCTGGCTGTGGCGTTGAATTTTTCAGTTGACTCTATATTAAAAACTTACACATTGTTTAATCTTTGTTATCACTAATATACTTCATCCTATAATATATAACGTTGTACTTATTCTGTGAAATAGAAAAGCATTATTCATGCTTGATAAGAACTTTCACTTATGACTTGTATGTACAACAGCATACTTTTATGGGATAAACTCCCAAATGTGATATTTTTCTTTTTCTAAAATCTGTGTTAAATATGTATACAGAGTGTCAATGAATTCCCACACTAACTCTCCAGATCCTATTTCATGGACAAGCTGAAGACATAAGCTTTATCGTATGGATGCCCTAAGTATAATATTTCAAGTTATACGCATAAAAAATAACCAATGAAAAGATATGCCCTGTGATATTGTATCATAGTTTAGCACTCTGCACTTGTCTGCCAGCTAATGATAACACCCATGCAGGCTGGCTGCACTAGTTATTTGAGGAAAATGTGGGATTGTAGGGCTGAAGAGGAACAGTAGCAAGCTGACCTTTATTCAGGTAGCTAGCCAGCCTGCATGAATGTTATCAGCAGCAAGCTGGTGAGTGTGTAGTGCTAAACAGTGATGCAAGATTGCACCTTTAGATTGGTTAACGTTTTATAGCTATAACTTGCAAACCATTATGCACAGAACAAAATGTCTCGCAAACCTATGGTCTCTAGTTTTTCCTGGAATAGGATTCTTGATAGTTACTGCACAAATTTATGGAAAACCCATATCTAGACAATACCAAGAGCACAGTTTTATTCCTAAGGCTAATTTACTTGCTCTAAACTGTATCAGAACTTACATTTCTCTGAACATTGGGTGATGTGCTTGTATGGCTTTCTGCATCAAATTCATCCAGTACTTCACCAATGTTATATGACAGAAGTCCTCTGATGAGCTTATACTGAGATAAATCCAATGCTCCGTGTAAGGCCGAAAGAGTTCCTTTCACGCTCATGTCTGGCACTGTAAAATGCAGGTCATTAACTGATATTTTGAAGCTTAAATATGAAGGAATAATGGTGCATATGTAAAGATTTTGGAAAAAACATATACAGTTTTTGATTAAAAATATTTAAAAATAACACAAATGACCCAGTGGGGTTGTTTGTTACATTTGATACTGCAATTTTATCAGAAATTAACACACTTTTTGAGGTCCCTGAGCCCATAAAGCACTGTGAGAGTAAAGGGAGAGAAACAGAAATTAAAAAAAATAAAACATTGATAGATGCTAAACAGTAAAATTCACATTAATCCAAAATCTTTTAAAGAATTCCCTACACTCCAAATGCTTCTTTATACTGAAAACTCCTGTTTTTTTATTTTATCATAACTTGCTCAGACAATTTTATATAAATATCAAATTTTGAGTAGTGATCTGAAATAGAAGTAGAATGCAACTCTTGAATGTTTTGAAATTGGTATTTGAGACTCCTTGCATTCTCACAGAATTTTAAGCAACCAGAAAGTAATAAGAGAAAATCATAACTTATTACATAGATATGTGGAGCTAATTAAAAGGTATAATTTATGTTCAAAAAATCTTTGTTTGCAGAAGCCACTTTCCAAAATATTGATTACCTAGCATAGGAATTCTTAGCAGTTGGTTCAAGTTATCAACACTCAGAGCATTATCATTAAAAAGATCACGGACAACTGAGGCCAAAAGTCAATAATAGGCAGATAAAAACCTGATTGAGTGCTGTCTGTAAATGTCAAAAGATTATACAAGGGATGAGGATGGTTGGTTACCTGCCATATCCCTACCTGTGGTCTAGTAACAGTTCAACTTTATTTCCTTTTGCCCGGACTTGAATGCTTAGAAATTCCTATGCCTGATTGCTAACAAAAATCTTTTGTGACAAACAGCAGAGTATTTTTTCTGCATTTTTCATATAACTAGTTCATAGTGCTTACTTTGAAACTACTTATATGCAAACATTAATTGCAATTAATGTAATATGGATACAAAAATCTCTTTTATATAAACAGTATAGCATAAAAAATTTATATATAATTAACATCATCAGTGTTAGAAGTGCTTACCTTTGAGTTGGAGGAACATGTGAAAATCACTTGGTGCGAGCTCCGGTGAATACGGAGGATAGAGAAAACTTCCAATTGAATCTTGACCCGGGCGGAGCTCAGAAGATTCAACTGGAAAGTTTTCTTGCATCCTCCATATTCACCAGATCTTTTCCCAAGTGATTTTCACATGTTCGCCTGACTCAAAGGTCATCATGGAGGTAAGCACTTTAACACTGTGACAAAGATCAATCAGAAGTGAACAGCTGGTTGTGAGCACAGTACCCGATCTGGTGCAACTGGCTAGGAAAAACTTGTCATGTCCCCAAAAATGCTCGAAAAAACCTGTTGACTATGTAGAAAAGTAAGAGAAGGATTGTACAATATAAATAAAATTAATTCAACATGATCAATTGTGTGTGATGTTTTTTATAAAATAGGGAAACTTACTTATTGGACGACCCTCATACATTTTGCTATTAGGCAAAGAGTTCTGTAAGTCTTGCACATCAGATTTTTCTTATCATGCCTCACTCTCCCACCCTCTCAATTCTTGAAATTAACTGCAAGAGCTATTTTTTTTCTCATTTGCTTTCCTCTTATTTCTTTTCCTGCTTTTGTTTTCTTTCCCCACCCAAACTGCTCCCAAAATTCCTTCTTTCAAACTTTCATTTGGCAGTAACAGTTTTTGAAACCCATTTATTTTTCAAATGAAGAGGGCATTTATTATAATTCTGTTTGCAATTTCTTTCTTTCTTTCTGTCTTTTCTTTTTTCCTTTCTTTTCTCTTTGACCTCTATAAGCATTCAGCATTCAATTCTAAAAATCCTTGTAATAAGTTAATTTTATGCCTATAGAAGATTAATGCATAACTTCAGTGAAAAACACTTTAATGCACTTCAGATATAGTCTGAACAAGGAATGAATTGCACACCCTAGATCTGGAACTAAGGCATTAATGTACACTGAATCAAGCTGTATATTAGATATAAACATAGTTACAACAAATAAAAGGGTTGTATTTGGACACTCATGTCACATCCATTTAATAACTAATTTTAGGAACAATTAAGATACTGAGGAACCATTGCTCATACTTATGAGCAGTTAGCAAACCAATAGCTGTCTGTGTATGTCAGACCTCAGTACAACCTGATTGCACTTTGTAACCTAAATGAGCACATACATATATGTACTGTTAACTTACAGACACAAGTATATATTTGATTTGATATCACATGTTACCTATGGCTTGGCTACCAGAAATACAGTATAGGGAATACAACTAGGTGACTGCTAATAAACCCTGCATGTAAGAGTGTTTCACTTGTTTTTGCTGCCTTTATAATGTGATAATTGTTGCTTATGCACATTCACATCATTGCCAAGCATCGCTTTGGAAAGTTCTAATTGCTGAAAATTGACGTCAATTACCATTTGGTTCACAGAACCTACAGTTTGATTCCTGTCAGTTAAACGTTTAATCCCATTTTTTAAAAAAAGCTTATTCTCACTTTTCGGTTTTAATACTGCTTCATCTTAAGTGGTGTTTAGTGATAGATTCAGCATGTGCTTCACGAATTTCCTTATTTGAATGTCACTTTCTTCATCTGATTGAGTAACTTGTTGCTAGATAGCCTAAGTTACAGAGTTCCTTCTTGTGATATCTAGCTTGTTGCTATCAATTTCATTGAAAAGTGGACTTTTGTGATCATGTGATTGTGTAATTGTGAGTAAATGCATGAAATCAGGTGGTGCTGGGCAGATGACCAAGTACTGTTGACTTCCTGTATGATACACTTAAGTAATTTAAAATAAAGAGAGTTGAAGGTTGTTATACTACATCACTAAAATGTTCTTACATTTCGGGAGACGGTTTGCTCCCATCGTCAGCACGTTCTCAACTGATTTTGCTGGTTATTGTCTGAGGAATGTGTGTGGCTAGTGGTGTTCTCTGGCACTGGGCTGATGAACCTCCAAAGGCTGCTGGGTGGTGGCAGTTCGAAATTCATTAGGTGATTCCTGTGTTTGACGATATGTATTTTTTCATTGCTGCTGTTGATCGGTTTTAAGAGTTTTATGTTTGGAGTGATATGGTTTGAAGACCAGAAATGATGTCCTACTGCTGATTTATCAGGCTGCTTTTGGTAAATGCATCTCATATACTCTTTAAGTCTTATTTCAAGATTTCTTTTGGTTCTTCCTATGTATACCAGGTTACAGTCATTACAAACAATTTGATATATACCAGCTGATTTATCGTTGGGGATAGGATCAGCCCAGCACCAGAGAACACCACTAGCCACACACATTCCCCAGACAAAATCAGTTGAAAACATGCTGACGATGGGAGCAAACCGTCTCCCAAAACGCGTTCAAGTAAGAACAATTTAGTGATGTAGTGTAACAACCTTCAACTTTCTTTATTTTAAATTATGACACATCACTGTTACTAGCTTCTAAATCTTCAAAATTAATTAACACTGGAGTAATATAATACAATTTTTAAAATTATTAAGATTTGAAGTATATTGAAAGTGAAGCAATATACATATTAAAATATATAAAATCACATACTAAAAATACTTCACTTATGTCAGATGTTTAAGTGAAGTCTGTTACAGTATGTGACTCTCTATATATTTTAATATCCAATATAATGTTTACCTGGCAACCGAGAGAAAAAACAAAAGAACCTGTCAAACTGGCTGGTACATAGGATTTGAACCCATAAACTCTCAGTTTGTGTGTTCACAGGCTCTACTCAGGAATTTTGTAACCTCATGCCAATCTACAAATTTTAAATTTGCTTTCACTGAAGTCTTCAAATCAAATACTTTGTCTTCTTCTCTTGAAGAAGATATAAGCAGCTTTATTTTATTTTTTTTTTTGGGGGGGGGGTTCTGACAATATGAAGCTGATTATCTATATGATAGTGGTGACTCCATATTTAATAGGGGGAATAGTTAGTTAATATAGGTAATTGATGTTCCAGAATTGGCAGTTGATCTTAATAGCTTTATAGCTGTCAAAAAATGAAATTTGAGTGTTAAAAATCTACTGATACTCTTCAACTAATTAGCTTTAAATAGCAGCTTGATTTGTAACTATATCTGAATATTTACAACTTGAACAGCAAGTTGACAAATTCTGAATATGTATTTATTGGATTGAATGAATTTCACAGAGCAGTATACTAGTGGGAAACCTCCTGCAGCATGTTTGCAACTATGTAATTACACATAAAATCTTGACATAGAATGCACATGCAAGTATTTAACAATTATGACTCTGTCCCTCTTGCTGTGTTTTTTACTTACCTTCATGCCCAAGATGCTGGTCAAGGTTGCGTTCAACTTGAAGCTTCAGTTGGCACTTCTCTTGTAACAGTGATGGACCACGTTTCCTCACAGAGAATGAACCCAAGTCAAGCAAGCATCGTGATGATTGTGAGGACCATTCTCTCTGACCGGCATACAAGTCCATGTTCACCAGCTCTATCTGCATTACGTCCAGCAGGCATGGTACTGCAATCAGTTTTTAATTATATTACATATACATACAGGGTGTTTCATAATTTGGCTGCACATAGAGGGGTAATGCACAAACTTTTTGAGATGAGGGAATTATGGTGCTCTGGCTTAACATTCAAAGATGTTAGAGATACATCATATTAATGTATCATGCAAAATGCTCATTTATGTTTCCTTAGTGTGCAAAACCTGGAGTGGTGGATTAGCTTGGATTAAACATCAGTGGTGTTTAATTTTCAATAATATGGGCATTGCTGTTTTGCTAACAATTTGCACCCGCAAACGTATCCATGCTATCGATACCTGCATAAAGAATTTAAGACTATGGAAGCTAATCATACAGAAGTTACTTGTGTGTTTAGCTCTTTGTTATAATTTGACAACCAATTCACAAAACTTCTGTAACAAAACTTGTGAGGCCATATAGCCTCTTACACATATTTCTGTACACCAAAATAAAGTGTAGACTGTTTTGTATTAGACCAGAAGAAGTAGACATTTTATCCATAGACATTAATTTTGTAGACAAAAAACTGCTAACTAACAAGAGTGTACTTTAATTTGAGCAATTCAATATTTATTGTAAATTACATACATAATGTGGTATAATGTAGTTGCAGAGTTCTTTCACTAAAGTCATTATTGTGCTCTACAATTTTAACATGGCAGAGATGCCTATGACTGCTTTCTTTGGCTGTGTCATCATTTCAAATAGTAAATGGTTAACTTACAAAGCAGTGTCTCTCCAACTGGGGAATCTCGAGCTATCTCATCTCTAACCTGCTGGCGGACAGAGCTGATGGTTCCTTCTGTACCAGCATGACGGAAGCTGTTGTTAACAGAGAGCTTTCCCAGGTCTGCCACCAGGATTTCATGAGACTGAGAGCTGACAGGAAGTAGTATAACAGGGGATCCAGCATGGAGCTCCAAAAGAAGACGAGAGGAACGACTCTTTTCTTCAGGTACCTGTTTTTAATCAGAGGACTCCATGTTTAAAACTATTCTGCTTCTTCATCTCCTCCTGTGCTTTGTGCTATTTAGGGTATCTTTTAAACATATTCTCTCCCTTTTAGACTCTGCAGTACAGGAAATAACCCTGGTAAAGATTGTGATAACAGAAAGTAGGACCTGCAGATCTGGAGATCCTAACCACGAGGCCACAGTGACAGTCACTAACATTTTTATTATTTTAATTATATTCTCCACATGAGCTTCACATACTCAAGTAAAGATATGGTGTAATTAGCTGACATCATGAATAGGAAGTAATATATTATATATACAATTTCAAGTCAAACTGTTAGTAGCTCAAGAAACAACTCAGCATTTGTACCAAAATGTATTACTGACTGATGAAGATGAATATAACAACTTCCAAACTATACAGTATATTAAATATTCACATACCTGATGCATGTATAGTCTCATCAATGCAAATGAATTAAGGAGTGTTATCGTTTACAAAAATTAGCAATTCCTTAATATTTAACATAAGCTTCCCTTTAATACTATTCTGCTCCCAGAACAATGATCTGTTTTTTAAGATTCATCAATAATTAGTTGTTCTTTCACACAAGCCATGTGTCGGACAAGGTTAAAAAGGTAAAATTAGGCTGAAAAATTCAATGCCATAGCCGATTACCATTGCTTAACCTAATAGTTAAACTATGAAACCTGGGACTAGTACTGATATTGTAAGTCGACATTGGGTATGTCATCTCAAAATGAATTTGAGATCTCCTTGTGGTTTACCGAGAAAAATATGACTCAGTTGGGGAATTGAATGTTGTGCCATCATTTTGCCATGGTAGCTCAGTTGGTTACAGCAACCAGATGGAAACCGGAAGATCTGTGGTTCAAATCCTGGCTATGGCAATGAATTTTTCAGTCCGATTCTACGTTTCCAAAATTGAAGAGGTTTCCAACAGTTATAGAATATGAGGTGTGTTCAGAAAGTATTGAACCTTTGGTTGACCAAAATGCATTTATTGATCTGGAGGTCTGAAACACTAATCCCCATCAAAGTAGTCTCCTTGGTGATGCACACACTTCTACCAGCGCGCCCGCCATTGTTGGAAACACTTCTGAAATGCAGCTTTTGTAATGTGAGCAGCCAGGCTGTCACATTGCATATGATGTCTTCTCGACTCAAACTGGGTCCCTTTCAGCAGTATTTTCAGCTTGGAAAATAGTCACGCAGAGCCATTTTGGGTGAATAGGGAGCCTGATGAACCACAGGAATGTTGTGTTTGGTGAAGAAAGCCTGAATCAAACGTACAGAATGGGCTGGTGTGTTATCATGATGGAGCTGTCAAGTTTTTGCTGACCACAGATCTGATTGTTTGTGCCGCACAGCATCACAAAGGTGATAAAGGACCTTTTGGTAGTAATCTTTTGTGATAGTTTAGCCTTGTGGTGTATACTCATGATGTACCACACCACAGGAATAAAAATAAAATGGTCAACATGACCTTGACTTTATTGCAGACCTGCCATGCTTTTTTGACCTTGGGGAAGACAGATATTGCCACTGTGACAACTGCCTCTTGGTTTCTGGGTAGTAGCCATATAACCATGCCTCATTGTCTGTGATCACAGTGTTCAGAAAGTCGGGGTCACTGCATTGGCCAGTATGTCCGTGCAATGTCCAGACGCCATTGCTTCTGCTCCATTTTAGCAGCTTCAGTACGAATTTCGCGGACACACTCCTCATGCACAAATCCTCAATCAAAAATGAATGTACCAATCCAATGCTTACCCCTATCTCATTCACAAGTTCTCAGGCTGTGATATGACAGTCCTGTAAGACCAGAGTCTGCACTTCTCAACAACATTGTCATTTCAGTTTGCTGAGAGTCTTCCTGAACGTGGTTCACTGTCCATTATGTGCAGCCATCTTTGAAGCAGTTGTACCACTCTTTTATCCATAAGGTGCTTATGGCATCGTCCCTGAAAGCCTGTTGAATCTTGTGAACGGTTTCCACTTAGGTATTATCAAGCTTTTGACAAAATTTGATGCAATATCGCTGCTCAAGTAGTTCTGTCATTTTACAAAAACTGAAATTCGACAACCGCTCATTACATGACTACATGTCTTCACTCGTGGTTCAACTGCCAGCAACTGACACTTTCTCCTGGCGGGAAAAAATTCACGACTGCGCATGAATGTCCCATCCACATCTCCACTGAAGGAAGTCTCCGGCATTTCATTGGTTTACGCGGGAAAAAACAGGTTTGGTACTTTATGAACACATCTCATATGATCAACAGAACAAGGAAATTGTAGATTTGAGATTTCAGCTTAATTTGGACCAGTTTACAAAGCACAGGAGCAGAATTTGACTTCTGGAAGTAAAGCAGAATTCACATAGATTTTTTAAGAAAAATTTATAGAAAAATTTATTTAATCAACTTTAAAACATGTAGCTTATACTTTTGTACAAATCATAAACAAATCATGAACTGATTCAACAGCTATGTACTTCTTTAATCATTTTTCACATTCGTTGTTCAATGGGCTACTCTTTTTCAACCATTTCATAGCACCTACATAGTTTGCTGTAGTTAACAAAATATGTTGTACCTTTATGATCATCTGAATAACGCATTTGGTTTTCTTCTTTGGATCTTGGGTTAATGTGCAATTCTGGCTTGGGGAAATGGCATTTTCTGGGTCGCTTGTCATACTACTATGTCAATTTAATTAGGAATCTACATACTGGCATTTTTGCATGTTTTTCAATCTAAAGAATTCCAACCCCAGTTTTTCCTTATTACAGATCTTCCTCCTTCTAAATTACATCATCCAAAGATAGGAATGCAGAACTCAGTGATTGAGTTTTTAAAGCATCTTCATTAACCCTTTATAGCCTGGTGTACCATATTTATTACAAAGATTCTTTTTTAAGGTTTTAGATTTTTAATGCCCTTTTGTTCTCTTTTGTATTATCCAACCTTCAGCAATAAAATGCAGCTATTTATAGCTTTTATATTGTAAACATATTAATTTTTTTCAATAAAACTGTAGTGTTTTCTTTTTTAAGTAATAAGCAACAAAATCTATGCAACTGTAGTCAAATGTAACCCCATTAGCATCCAAGCATGCCATTTGACTTTTATATGGGCTCTCTCTGTCCTTTAGCACCGGCACATTTGACTGCAGTCACTCGGATTCGAACTTGCGACATTTTGCTTTGAATGAACGGCCAGTTCATTTTGTCTTACTCTTAACGATTGCGGCTATTCGAATCACTTTGATAGTAGAGCTGGTGAAAGGGATAATACAGCCAGTTTAGGAATTACAGGAAGAGTAGGATATGTAGCAAAATAATTCTGGCAATAAAGGGTTAAATAATGATGCCCATAGCCAATTTATCAGTGCTTTGGTATTCCTTTCCAACACAAGAATTGCGTAAATGACAGCTCATTCTCATATTCACAGCTGTGAATAATTTTCCTTGGTGTTTAATTATTTTTTTTATGCACTTAAATGTGTTAGTTATTTTACATTTCATTATGTATAATTAAAATTCTTGTTATATTTTCAAACACTTAAGCACTTGCTTACCACAATGCCTGAAGCTGCTGCATGAATACTGTTGAGAATACTCTGGAGTCTTGAGAAATCCCGACAAAACGCCTGTATCTCAGCTACAAAACGCTGAGTGTGAACATACAGCACAGAAGACATCTCCAGCTTCAACAAGGAGTCATACCCCACATCTTCTTTTGTATGACCATAACGGTGTCTGAGATCAGAAATGAGCATTTCATTGACAATAATATACATACATAAATGTGAAAATATAATAAATTACAGTAGAATCTCGTTAGTACGTTTTTGCAGGGACCCAAGGATTTGGACGTCATAGACGGGAAAACGTGTTAACGAAAATACAAAATCTGCAATTTAAGAACATATTTATGTAATAAAATCTAATAATACATCTTACCTCAAAAACGGATGTGAAATATAGACATTATTTACACTGGTTTGAAATACATATCTATAGTTGATTGCTTTGATGGTTTTAATGCCAAAATTTTACTGTCCATCTTGTTTAGTAAAGTCATTACATCATCATCAACTTCG
The DNA here is from genome assembly GCA_030765065.1 of Deroplatys truncata. Lineage (NCBI taxonomy): Eukaryota > Metazoa > Arthropoda > Insecta > Mantodea > Mantidae > Deroplatys > Deroplatys truncata. The sequence continues at coordinate 32,507,586 of CM060988.1, read as the reverse complement.
AAACTGCACACATATCGCTTCATTATGTCGTCCATCTTGTTTAATAAAGTCATTACATCGTCATCAACTTTGAAACTGCACACATATCGCTTCATTATGTCCATTGCCTGCATCGCTTCCGACACTGTAGGTACTGGCTCAGGATCTGGCTCATCATCACTTTCATCTCCCACTGACGCTTCTTCTTTCACTTGTTCTTCAAGTATTTCATCTATCATCGCTATTTCACACACTGGAATTTCATTGTCAATGTTTACGTATGTTTTGAAAGACATGCCGGCATCGTCTATTTGGCGCCATTCTTTACTCTCGGAAAACTCACCTTCCTGCATGAATGCATCGCCAAGAACCCAGCAAAAACCAGCTTTATTAAAACAGTTCCTAATGGTATCTTGCGTCACACAATCCCAAGCAGTTCTAATAAAATGCATGGCATCTAAGACAGTGATTTTTCTTGTCATCGATTTCAGTGCAGCCAACCTTCTCTGTACCAGGCTCTTCCGATATGTATGCTTCATGCACCAAATTATGCCTTAATCTAAACGTTGTAGCTTACTCGTGCAATTTGCTGGGAAGACAATGATCTTTATGTTTCTTAAATTTGAAACAGTTGATGGATGAGTGGCACACTGATCAATAAAGAGTGCAATTTTCCAACTTCTTATGCCCAGTCTTGTGTACCATGCTCGTAAGAAATTTTCAAAGACGGCAGAAGTTATCCAGGATTTTATGTTGGAAGTGTACTTACATGGAAAAGATCATACATTCTTAAAGCATCACGGACTGCATGCTTTTCCAATAACCAGCGGTACCAATTTCTTCGTTCCGCTTTCGTTACAGTACAACAAAACTGTAATCCTCTCCTTGTTAAGCTTCCCGCCATGGCACTTAGTGATTTTAAAATCCAGGGTTTTGTCTGGCAAAAGATGGAAAAATAGTCTTGTTTCATCTGCATTACAAACATCATCGGGGCTATAATCTTTCAAAATTGACAGGAGCATTGCATTTTACATTTCATATTTTCACACAGTGTAGCTCCATTATCTATGGCAGCAGCCTCACCTCACATACATCTGTAGACTAAGCCATGTCGATTCTTTAATCTTTCAATCTAGCCATTAGACGCTTTGAAATCATCCAGTCCCATCTTCTGTGCTAAATGTGTTGGCACATTTGAAGCTCTAGCTTGTGTAAACCACTTTAGCAGAACATCTTCTAATTCTGGAAATTGGCCAGTGCAATTACATTTTATTTTAGCATTTTTCCCTTCTTCAAAAGCAGTTTCAATTAGTTTACATTTGCTAACAATTGTGTTTAAGGTTGGCGGAGGAATGTTTAACTTCCGCGTTACATCCACACATTTTATATTTGGATTGCAATATACTTCAAGGATTTTCAGTTTTTCACTGTTGGTTATTTGTCGCACTTTCTTTTTCTCCATTGCGAACAAAAAGTTAAAACACAATTATGTTTTGTCAACACTCAACAGCAGAAACTAACCACCACTAAACTCTCTATCCCGCTCACACAAATACATATGTACATACATGCCATTGGCTGCCAGTTCCACACCGCCTGGTTTGATCAAAGTAGCGAATGAGGATGTCACACTTTGAATGTAGTAAATCTACTCCCACTGGACCGACCAAGCATTGGCTAAAATAGCGAATGAGGGTGTCAAACTTTGAACGTAGTAAGCAGGAGCGAGAAAATGCACTAAACGAATGTTACTAAACAAACATTTCGTGCCAGGACTTTAATAATTCAACGTAATACACAGGAAAATGTGTTAATGAGGAACGTGCTAACGAGATTCCACTGTATACAGTTAATAGCTGGAAATTAAATCAGATTTGAAACATTTAAGACCATAACAGGGCCTCAAACTGGCTAAGACACTATCATTGTCCACCATGATATTGCCTCTGAATGTGTCAGATATCTCATTCAACTCATATTCAACAACGGATTTTCAAGGCCATCTCAATTATTCTAATAAGCCATAAGGTAAAGGCAACTTGCATACTCCAAATACTTTTATACTCCAAATTTCCAGTTAACCACATTATTAGAGCTAACTGGGCTAGTTCTTCCACATTTGCCAAGTTCAGGCTTAAGATCAGAAAACTGATTTAAACTTCAAAAGTTCAAGGCCAAGGCTGGGACTCAAACCAGAGATCTTCAGTTTATCCAGCTGAAGCACTACCATTGTGTCACCATGACACTGCCCTGAATGTGCCTTCTTCTCAGAGCTGTAATAAATTACAACTGCATGTTTAGTGCTAATTAGCATCAAGACTTTGCAGAAGTAACAGTAAACATAACTAATACTGAGCAGGGGAAGGTTTGTTCTGATAGTATTTGTAGCAATAATACAAAGAAATGTATAATTCTTCAGCATTTTAAAGACAAGTTTAGATATTATATAAATGTTAATGCTCAATAAAGAGCAAATGTGCTCATAGCAGCTTTTGGTATTTTATTTCAATGCCTTTAAAATTTTAATAATTATATAACGTAGGTATAGCAAATTTATTGTTAATGGCAAAGATCAATGTACGTTTTCTTGCTTTAAATTTCAGCTTGCCCAAAGTTACGCATATTCATGGAAGCATGAATGAAGGCAGGTGCATGTAGATTGTGCATTAGCACTGATTTGAGTCATGTGAACCACTAGCCAATAAGCATCAGTCCATCACGGCTCCTTTCCAAGGGCAGGTTGTGTCGATTAACTGTATTCCTTGCCATTGAGCTAGGAGTCAATGTACAGAGCAAGCGAGAATGAACGAGACAGTGTATTATTTCTGTCTCGCTCTATGTGCAGTAGCTTTCTCCCCACTCACTTTGTCTGTGCTCCCGGCTCTATTAGAGTCCTGATATTTAATTCAATCTTTTGGATATATAAGCAGTTTCAATGCACTGATCTTTGGATACTTGAGAATTCAAGGTGCCACAACACACATGAAGTCACACAACCTTAATACCGCATCAAATTGGCTTCCAAACGTGGTGCTACACTAATGTTAAACATACAACATAATTTGTAATACCGTTACAAATTGGCGCATCAACGTGGGGCTAGATGACTAGGAAAGGAACAAGAATAACCAGGAAGTAGCAGAATTAACTAGGAATGAAGCAGAGTAACCAGGAATGCAGCAGTGAAATGATCTACAAGACGCAGATTCCAGAAACAACAAAAGGAACGACAGACTTCGATCGTAATTCCGAGATTACGAGGCAACAAGGAATTCAACTACAAAAACATCGAGACGACGTAGATTCATCACAACACAACGCAGAAGCGACATCAAATCTAGGAGAATGGGGCAGAACGCTGGACATCAAAGCTACATCAACATACAGCATCACAAAGGTATCGTAATTTTTTTTTTAGAAAACAAAAACAATGGCTGCTAGTAATACAGAAGAAACAATGATGGAGGGAGATAGTGTAACAGTTAGCTGTGATCCAATACAAATTACAGAAAATAGCTTAAACAATGTAATATTTGAGGGAGAAAATATTAGTGCAGAAACTAAGAAAAGAATAGCAGGAAATATTACTATTGATGCTAGAATAATGATGGAAATGCTGAGAAATTTTAGAGATCAATTTATAGAAGATATGCAAAAGAGTCGTAGGGAATTAAGGGAAGATATTCGTAGGAGCTTTGAACAAAACAGAAAAGATATTGGTAGGAGTAATGAGGTATTAGAGCAAAAAGTAGGTCAAAGCAGTGAAGAAATTGAAAAGAAAGTTATGAAGCTAGATAGTAGTATGCCAAAAATGATAGATGAAAATGAAGAAGTAATAGCAAGTGAGATAGGAGAAATTTCAAAGAAAATGCTAGACATGAGCATGGAAATAGGTAACAAAGAAAGTGAGGTTAATACTAAAAGTGAGGTTAATGTAGAATGCACAGAGTTAGGAAATCAAGTGAGTAGTATTACAAGTGAGCTAAGAGAGATAAAAGAGGTTATGAATGTAGATGTAAATCAGGCGCAAGTTAATTTCAGAGGGGAGATATCAGAAATACAGAAAGAATCAGAAATGCAAAGAAATAAATTGTACCAAGATGTTCAAAATGAAAACTCCAGTCCAGTACAGTTTAGTACAGATTTGTCAGAGTATTCTCAAATTAAAGAGATAGTAAAAGAATTGAAAATGAAAGTTGTTAAAAGATGTATTGTTCAAGAAACTGTAGATTGTTTTCAAATATTATCAGGGAATGAAATGTCATATGAATACAAGAGGTTATTCATTAACAAAAATTTGAAGGTTAGGTTACGGCTACGAGTAATGTTTAGCCACACACAATTTGATCCAGGATGGTAAATAGCAATGAGATGTAAAGTAAATGCTGGATAGTTAAAGACGACTTGCAGAGAAATGTATTGGAACGTAAGAGGGTTAACTAAATATATATGTCATTTGAAAAGAGAAATAAGTTATAAAAATTACAAAAAAAAAAAAGAAAAATGTTTAAAAAAAAAAAATAAATAAATAAATAAATTAAATTTTTAGTAACTGTAACAACATTTGAAAATTAAAAATGCAAAGATTGAAATATGATATTAGATTAAAAGTACGTAAATACAATTCCAAGAACATTGTTAAGATAAAGCACAAAATAACAAAAATTGGTAAAACTAATTAAAAACAAATATATATGTAGTAAACAGAAAAGGTGAAACATTGTCTAGATTTAAGAGATGTAAATATTTATGTAAAGGGTGAATATTTTTGGTAAAAATGTTAAATAATTACAAAATTTCTTGAACGTATAAATTTTGTCAACAATATAAGAGTGTAAACAATTTGGTAACAGTGATTAAATAATTTAGGGTAAAGTATTTGCTATAAAAATTGTGATGTCAGATGAATATCTAAATTAATTAAACCAGAGCCAGTAAGTAGTGGCGAGATAAGACATACGTCGTGTGTTAAATGCGTGTGAAGTGTTAAGTGAAAGTGATAGCGTGTGTTCCAAGATTTAGGAGACTAAAAACACAATTTTAAAATTTCTAAACAAGTTATAAATATTTATAATTATGTTTCTAGTGGGGCATATGATACGGTAATTTGTATCATAAATTACTCAGATGTAATTAGTGATAGTAATATGAATATGTATTTTTATGTGACATTGATTTCAGAGGTTTATTAATTGTAATTATTACTGGTAAATAATAATATACGGCTTTACTGAAACTGTCAATAATAACGCAATAATGCAGCAAGGGGGTGAGTTGTTTATCAGTATTGGGAACCAGGAAGTTACGTAATGTTTCGCGCGGTTTCGATAGAAGCTTCTGGAATGTTTTCCTAAAAGCAATATGTATTCGTGTTTTTCATTGGATATTAAAATAGACGCTAATGTTGGCGCATTTTATTAGCCAATAGCAGTTCATTTATAATCTTTAGGCGTATCTTGATGCAGGCCTATAAATAAGCCAGGTCCGAGGTAGAGTGTCCCCCAGTTCAACAAGATTCTCAACACATAACCGTTCAGCTCCCAGTTTAACAGAATTCTCCATACTACGCGTCGGTCTCTCAGTTCGTCAAGATACGCGCAGCAGAATTACGATAATTCTTATAAAGTATTATACAGTTAAATATATATATAAAGTTGAAGTACGTGAGTTAAAAGTGATAAGAAGTTATTACAAACAGTTTCAGTATGGCGAGTATCCAGATAAATATGTAAAAGTGTTTCTGAACGTATTCGGCAATAAAAGTTATAAAACCAATTTCTTCGTCAATATAATTTCTGGACAAGATTCCTTTCCGATTCACAACCTGCAAGAGTTAAATGTCTACCTAAATAGCTAGCCGGAGAACATTTAAAATGAATTATTTCAAAACTGATACAAATTGCTACGCCAGATGGAGCTAAACAAGCCAACGAGTGACGTCACACAAGATGGCAACACACGTGATGTAAACACACATTTGTAATTAATACTACTTCAAATTGCCGCAACAACGTGGGGCTTAAAACATATACAATAATACTCTTACAATGTAAGTAGGAGTATTGAATAGAAAGGCCACCCTAAGATGTAAGCAAGACTGATGTAGTTTGGCAAGCAAAGTAAAGGAGAGGCAATTGGAAATTAAGGAGGTTATATGGGCATTAATGCGGGAGTGGGATTTATGAATTAGGGTATTGTACAATCTGCCCATGAATTATAACTTTCACAACACACATCTCTTTCGACAAATAGAAAAGGAATTATTAGTTATAAAAACACAACTTCCCTTAATGGAGTTATATTATTAGGAGACTTGAAAGCGAGAATGGGAGAGTTGGAGACCAAGAAATTAAATGTTGGGAAGATGTGGGGAAAGACAAACTTAGCAAAATATGGCTTGGACAAAGTAAAGAAAAGATTGTAAATGTGGAGGAGTTATAATTAGTTCAGTTTTTTAAGAATAATGGCTCTGTAATACTAAATGTTTGTTGCGGGAGAAAATGAAGCTGGTGAATTTATGTTTACAAATGATGCGGACAGAGTGCTGTAGATTATATACTACAGAGTGATAACATTTTATGTAAATTTTGTGAATTTAAGGTATGTTATATTAAAATGTTTACGGGATAGAGAAAAATATACTGATGAAGTAAACAAGGAGGAAAGGGAGGGCAGAGCATACGCGAGAAATGGTCTTATACAGGGGTCCATTATGTGTCTGGGAGGAAGACCTAGAGCACATAATGTTTGACTGTAAAGGAAGAACTTCTGGATGGAACTTCATAATCCCAGAAGATCAGTTTAAAGCAGATTATTTACAGAGAAAGCAGGAGTGTAGATCGTATTTATATAATTTAAAAATAAGTAGAAATGGACCATGAAGAGAGAGATAGTTTAATTGGGGGTAATAATACTTAAGTTATTAAATGTTCATAAACAGTAGAACTTGTCTGCTGAATGAATGACCTGGGCCAAATTTCATTAGATAAACTATAAACTATACTTAACACATAAGTTAGTATGTATACAGCACCAATTTCTTACTTAGTGTTTACATAGTCAAGTTTGACTTTGTATTGAATTTTCTGAAGAGCAAAAAATCAATATGTCCAATAAATTCTATTAAGATGTAAATAACTAAAAGTGTGTGCATCTTATACTATTGGACTTTACTTCAAGTAGCTAACAAACAAAGTTAGCCTGTGTATTATATACAGTGTTTGTCTAGTATAGCATACTTAGGTTTACAGTAATTTAAAAATGGATAATAACAAAAAAATAAAGAGTTGCATGCAGGCAGCACAGATGAAGTTCATAAGATATGTAAGGGGATGTACAAAAATGGAACGAAACAATAAGATCAGGCTTAAAAATCTTTTCAGTTAATGATAAGATAGAAGAAAATAGAATGAATGGAACGACCATGTTAACAGAATGATAGAAAACTAGTTTACCAAAAAAGAAAATTATCAGCCAATTGGAAAGAGAACTTCTGGTTAGACCTCGTAAGAGGTAGGTGGATGATAGAAACCAGAACAGGTGATACACCTAATCCTTGAAAGGAGAAGTAGTAATTTAATATAGTTTTTGTAAGTTTGTTTTCCATTTATAGTAGTACTTAGCTGGCATATTTCATTGTAAAGGACAGTCCTTCCTTAGAGCTGTCAGTTCAGTCGGACATTTTATATGCATAAATAAATGAATAAATAAATAAATAATCCAATTTTAATTTTTTCTTAGCACTTTTCCACATAAATAAATACTAAATCTGTATGATATTTGAATAAGCTAGTAACAGTGATATGAATTTAAATTTATGGAGTCAGAGCTGAAACTGCCTACATCACTTTTTGTGCCTTGACCGATTTCAAGAGCTACTTGTTCTCATTTCAGAAGTGAGTGACTGGCTCATGGTGGTTGTAGTTGTGGTGACATCTAGCAGTGGAGTGATGAACTTCCACAGTGGATTTGGTGGCAGCAATTCAAAATTCATTAAACAGTGTTTGTGTTTTATAATTAAGACCTTTATACAAATCTTTGTGCATTTTATAGGTTTTAAGAATGTTATGTTCGGTACAATGTTGTGATTGGTTGCCCAAAATGATGTGAAACTGCATATTTATCAGTCTTTTCTATTTCATGTTTCTCATGTGTTCTTTTAATGTGATCTCTACATTTCTCTTAGCCTTACCTATACAATTTTGTCACATTCTGGGCAACTGATTTGATAAATTATTCCTACTCTTTGTTCTGAGATATTATTCAATTTGTTGCAGAGAAATTCCTCTAAGTTGTATTTATTTTTTGGAGCTAAGCAAATGTATGTTTTTTTAAAGATGTTGTGGAATCTGTACTGAGTACTTGGGTGGAATGTGATCTTTCTGATAATCATTTTGTTTTTTGTTGGACGAGTTTTGTGATATCCTTACTGTCTTTCTGTTTTCTGAATTTTTCTATTTTCTTGTCAATGATTTGTTTAAAGAAGCCATTGTTTATTGCTGTGTTGACTATGAAACTGGTCTAAGCACAAAAAATGTAAGTGATATAAGTGTTTCAACTCTGACTCAATTTTTTATCAAAATAAATACTACTATCCATTCCAAACAAGTGCCCTTTGCTGTAAACAAACTCTCTGTATTATCAGCGCAAAAGCAATTTGCAATCCCCGCCCCTAATGGCTGTTTCTTCCTCTCGCGCAAGCTTGCTGCATATCACTTACAGCTGAACATTGTTTCAATCTACAAGAAGGTGCCCTGTGTAAAAATCATAGTTCCTGAAGCAACAATCAATTTTATAAGCATGAGGAATTAAACATTTCACCTAGGTTAATCGCAGTCAAAAGTTCAACACCTGAATCTGAATTCTCCGAAGATGACTCAGCTGCCATATTGGTATCAGAACTATCCTCCAAGTTAATGACAAGCTTATCCACAACACTGTTGCACACAAAATCAAGTTCCATATTTTATTTTCCTCTTCCATTATGTCTGTTTATATTCCCTGCGCTCTTTGGTTACACTTTTCACTGAAATACCTATAAACCCACTTTTGTAATATCTACTACTGCAAGCATCAGGTATTTTTCTAATAGTAAGTTGAACACATTAAGTATTATTTCTTTTTTGCAACTTTTTAATGGTTTCTTGCTTTTATGTTTGAACAGTTTATTCACAATACATGTACCTTCCTCTGCCATGAGAACTCAAACACTAACTGATTAAGTCATAAGATTTTACCTGAGCATACATGTGCTTGTATTATGAATGACTGTTCGCTTATATTTCCTGTGTAATGCAAAGTGTTTATTTAGTACTCGGATAGCACCTCTGGGAATTCATTGCAGCATTTCTCATATATGAAGACAATGGCAGTCATGCATACAGTTGGTAATTAACAAGCAAGATACTCTCAGCATTAGCGCAAGAGCATTAAGAAAATCATATTTTATAATCTCTCAACAATTAGAATACATCCATTACCTTTAGCAATGAGTTCTTATGATAACAGCACTAAAATGTGCAGTTCTATATCTTTTCTATCCCAATATTTCATGATACAATACATTTATTAAGGAACTGCTTACACTGGTGTAAGAGATTGTGCTTAGGTTCGTGACAAGCAGAAGCACATGCTTTTGTTTACTCAGTGGGAACCCTGGTTTGGAATGGACAGTAGTTATAAAAGAATAATAAAACAACCATATTCACCAGCATATAAAGCACTTTCTTTCACTGAAAATACATCCCAAAAACAGGATGCATCTTATACACCAATGGTAAGTTATTAATTAGCTTCATTCTTCAAAATGCCCATGTTTCAACTTGAAGCAATTCATTGTTAGCTTCCTTACGAACATTTGAGCACTCCAGTTGTATGGAGTTCAGTGGATGTATACACAATCATCAATAATTTTCATATTTCATACTTCAATTGTGATTAGTGCAAAGATCTGCTCGTGTCTTTAATTATAGTAATTTGTAAACTATAGTTGGTAAATAACATAGCTATACAATTGCATTTAAGCTACAAGTGATTGCTTATGTTAAAGAACACAGAAACAGGGCTGCAAAAATACATTTCGGGCCACCTCCAAATGAGAAAATTATAAGAACTTGGCGGAATCAGGAAGAGGTTTTGAAGAAAGCAACTCACAATAAACAATCTAAGAAGTGGAACTGCTAAATGACCAGAACTTGAAGCAGAATTTGGATTTTAGACAACAGACAAGCAGGAATTTCAGTTTCAATGAATTTGATAGTCCATCACAAGTGAAAGCAATATCCACTAGCAAAGGGATAACAACTTTAATAGATCAACATCATGGTGTTGAAGATTTATGAAGAGGTATCGGCTTTGTAAGTGCACTAAATAAATTGCAGCAGATTCATTGAGTGAGAAATATTGTTCCCTAAAAATGTCTTAAAAATGGGGTGCATCTTATAAACCGGTGTACCTTATATGCTGGCAAATATGGTATTTTAAAATCAATGCACTTTTAAACATTAAGTGAGAGCACATAAAAATAAAAAATATTTTATTTGTTAACAATGTTGTCAATTGCCAAGATCATATCTGTCATCAATATGCCAGAATTTTGTCCCCACAAGAGTTCTTTTACATGCTAGTGAATCTACTGACATGGGGTTGTCACTTTTTAACACACCTAAAAAGCATTGGTCTGGACCAGGTTTGAATGCACAACCTTGGGATTAGAAGGCCAGCTCCTAACCAACTGAGCCATCCAGACTGACATGAAAGCACATGTGCATAAATGTAAACTTAAATTGGAGTTGATTAAAAATTGTTCGTCTATGTTCTGATTTTAACTGTAAGGCACATAACAATTTATGAATTTTGCAGATGAATAACTATGAATTTCTTACATTATTCTTGCAATCACCAAAACTAACTCAATGTTGTGAGTATAACAAATTTTATATATGTTTATAGCACCACGTTGTGGAAGCCAATTTGCGAGAGCAAATATGTGTGTTTACTTCACGTGTGTTGCCATCTTGTGTGACGTCATTCGTTGGTCTGGTCCGTAGTTCCCTCTGTCGTAGCAATTTGTATGAATTAGTTTCTAAAAGAATTTAAGGTTATGTATATTGTCCTCCGGCTAGCTATTTAGGTAGACATTTAACTCTTGCAGGGTGTGAAGCGGAAAGGAATCTTTTGTCTAGAAATGATATTGACGAAGAAATTGGTTTTATAATCTTTATTGCAGAACACGTTCACGAACACTTTCACAGATTTATCTAGATAATCGCCATACTGAAACTGTTTGTAATAACTGCTTATCACTTTCAACTCACGTACTTCAACTTTATATATTCAACTGTATAATACTTTATAAGATTTCTTGTAATTCTGCTACGCGTAACTTGACGAAATGAAGGACTGACTGACGATATGTACTGTACTGAGAATTCCGTTGAACTGGGGGCTGACGTGTTATGTGCTGAGAATCTTGTTGCACACTGGGGAACGCTCTCTTGAATCTACACTATTTATAGGCTTGCCTCAAGATACGCCTAAAGATTATAAATGAACTGCTATTGGCTAATAAAACGCGCCAACATTAGCGTCTATTTTACTATCCAATGAAAACCACTAATACATATTTCTTTTAAGGAACATTCTGGAAGCTTTTTTACCGAAAAGGCGCGAAACATTACGTAACTTCCTGGTTCCCGGTAACGATAAACAACTCACCCCTTGCTGCATTATTGCGTTATTGTTAACAGTTTCAGTAGAGCCGTATATTATTATTTACCAATAATAATTACAATTAATAAACCTCTGAAATCAATGTCACATAAAAATACATATTCATATTATTATCATTAATTACATCTGAGTAATTTGTGATACAAATTACCGTCTCAATGTCTACCATTTTATTAGAAGAAACAATTAATTTGGGTTTAGCGTAGTTCTCAAAATCATTGCAACATGTTATGATTTCCACAACTACACTCTGCAGCCTTATGTAGGTGTGATTAATTATGATTTTTCATATACAATTCACATTTGAAAAAAGCAGATTATATAACACTTTTACAGCTAACCCTGCAATTCCATTCATTTGCTTCAAAATATTTCTTTTAACATTTGAATCGCACAATATGAAACTAAATTACCTTATCATTTGGAAATTCAGGGCCTCATGGCCAGCTGATATGAATCGTTCTCTATAGAGATGGCCATGTGGTGTGAGATCAAGGAGTGACATGCTACCCAAGCGACCTTCAATATTCTGCTCACCACCTCTGTTCCTCACTTGCGTCACCAGATTAGATATGTTAGCTCTGGCTACTTCATACTCTGGACGATTCAGAACCAGTGTCAAAGATCGCACTTCCACATCAAGCTCCGAGTTGAATGGCATCACCTCTGTTCAAACAACAAAATATTTAACATAAAAATTAATGGGAAACAAGTGAAGTAATTAAAATACAGTAGAATCTCATTAGTACGTTTTTGCAGGGACCTAAGTATTTGAACGTCATAGGCGGGAAAACGTGTTAACGAAAATGCAAAATCTGCAATTTAAGAACATAGGTAATAAAAATCTAATAATTACTACGTCTCCATGGGCAATTTAAATCGATTTTGAGTACAATTTCATACTGAATACGATCCGCGTTTCCATGTTAAATTCAATATGTTTAAATGGATTTGGATACACAAAGCCTGAGAATAAATAATTTAAGCTTTTATTTTGGTCAACTTGGATTTTTTAGGTTATGAATGTTTTTGAGAAAATAAATTGCGAATTGTGGAAGCGGCAATAGTGGTTTTGCTGTGTGTTTTATTACACACGTGATAACAATTTCTGCTAAAAAAGAAAAAAATATGAGCGTGCATCGTGTTATGAGTACAATAGACGATATTATCTTTGGTGTATACAAGACGATTTGAATACGGAGGTGTTTCCATGCAACAAATTTCGTTCCGGTCCTCTTCTGATCCTATTTTCCAAGAGAAAAGTTTTGTTTTAGTATTTTTCCCTTCTTTAAAAGCCGTTTCAATCAATTTAGGTTTGCTAACAATTGTGTTTAAGGTTGATGGAACTTCCGCACTATATCGACATGTTTTATATTTGGATTGTGATTACATCAAGGATTTTCAGCTTTTCACTGTTGGTTATTTACCTACTACACTTTCTTTTTTTCATTGTAAATGTAAAGTTAAAATACAATCTACGGTTGTTTGGTCATCACTCAACATTAGAAACTATCGTTAGCGTTTACCGCGTTTACCACGCCAAGGTAAAGCATTCTCTATCCCGCCCACAGAAATCGTGTCACACAAGTATTTAAATGCATGCATGTGATTGGCTGCCGATATCCACCCCGTGACCAAGGATTGACCAAAGTAGCAAATGAGGACGTCAAACTATGAACGTGTTATAATAAACGCCTACTCCCACTGTACCGATCAAGGATTGGCCAAAACAGCGAATGAGGACGTCAAAATTCAAACGTAGTAGGTGGGACCGGGAAAACGCACTAAGCAAACATTATTTATTATATTTGGTGATTTGGTACCGGAACTTTTATAATTCAACGTAATACACGGGAAAACGTGTTAATGAGGAGCGTGCTAACGAGATTCCACTGTATTAATAAAATTCATGTGGCAACACACCATAAGTTCGCTCTTACAAGATAATTACCTTGAACGCGTTTCGAATACACCTTGTCTTTATCATCAGCTAAGAGCCTTTGTTTTTTTTTTTTTTTAATGCGGATTGATACAGGTTACTTTTTGGGTTTTGTTCCTTCACTACTAATTCATTTATAATATCCTCACATTTTGCTCTTATGACGCATTTTTCATCTTCTGATTTATCAAAAATAGCTACGTATTCATCTATGTTGTGTGCATAGTCAATACAGGTTTTAAACCCCTGATTTAACACATGCATTTCCCTATGGTTGAGCGAAATCTGGGACAAGTTGACTACATCCTCCTGCATTTCTGATGGGTTTTTGATCTTTTTTAAATCCAATATCCTCTTATTTGTATTTTTAAGATTTGTTAACTTTTTATTTAGTTTTTCCATTTTTTGCTTTACACGAACGCAAATGTGATCAAAAAGTTTTTGCTCCAGATTTATCCATCCTGTGTAACCTATGCACTGTATTAACTTTAGGTATAATCCATATGTTTTTATATCTAAATCACATACGTTTTTATACTGTTTCCTCTTTTCTATTTCAATTACTTTCTTTTTGGTGGCTGTATGCGCTTTACTGTTGTGGTTATGTTTAACTACCTTACGGACAAATTTTGGTGTAACTTACTCTTTAAGGCATGCGTTTAGGAACTTTATATCTGCCAATATGAGTCTCCTTTTTGTTTTTAACTTTAAAAATTCTTTTATCTCTTGCTTAAAAGCATTGTATGTAGTATTGAATACTAAACCATAGTTTTGTGTCGATCTCACCTCCATATCTCCAACCTGCACTCGTACGCATGGTGTGCATAAACCACTATGCTCTTCTTTCCCAAAAGTTCCTCAAATTTAACATAAAAATCTGATGTGTTACACTCACATGACTTTCTCTACTCTTGTACAATCTATTTTTACAAACGCCTATTCTCCATATGCTTCATATTAATCGAGATATCGAGATGTCAATCTTATTTGTAATTTTCTTGTAGATGCAAGGGGAATATGGTAGCTTTTAAGCAATAGTCAAATATTTTATCGCTGGTTGCTATGTGGCGCATTCCATTCTCTTTGCATGTCCAGGACATAAAAAAGTGAATAACGAATTTGAGAAAAAGTATAAGTATTGGAAAATTTAAGGAAATAACAAGCAATATCTCGAAAACGGTTCACTCAACAAAAAAAATGTATATGATATAAGTTGTGTATTTTAACGCGATCTACATTTTTTGTGTAGTAAAATTTTGTCTATCTCTTATGGTTTACCAGTTATGCAAAAGTCGTTCATAATGAAGAATACTTTTGGAGACATTCTCAGAAGTTTCGAGATATACATTTCATTTCTCATGACATTATCTTAAACATATGATATTTTCATCAAAATCGTTAGAGCCATTTTTGAGAAAATTAAAATTTTCGAAAAATGTTCCATGTAAAGGGTAGTCTGGGGTGGGGGGATTTTCTTGAAAATCTTCGTGTCGCATCTCTGGAAGATACTGAACGTAAATACCAAGTTTGGTGTTTATCCGACTGTTAGTTTTTGAGTTATGCTGTTCACAGACACACACACACACACACACACAGACACACACACACACACACACGCACGGACATGTTTCCAAAAATGCTTTTTTTGGATTCAGGAGGTCTCAAAACATGTATTTCCGGTGAAATCTCGGTATCGAATTTTTGGGTGGAATGCAATACTTCCCCTACTTACTCTACGTAGTAGAGAAAGTAAAAATTAATGTGAAACACAGTGAAGTAATTAAAATATTAACGAAATTCATGTGGCAACACACTCTAACTTCACTCTTACAAGATAATTACCTTGAACGCGTTTCGAAGACACCTTTTCTTCATTAGCTAAGAGCCACTGCCTTAAGTCACTGCTCTGCAGTGCGCCTGTTTAGGCTTTCCACAACCAGGCGGTGATTTTATTGTGGACATCAACGCCAGCGATAGTGTGCTACTCCAGATCCAGGATGGGTTGGAGCAGGTAATGGCATACTAAAGCAAGACTCTGCCCAAGGCAGAAAAGAATTACTCAGTTACCCGACGGGAGCTCCTGGCAGTTGTGAAGGCACTGGAACACTTCCATAAGCACCTTACGATCGGCTATTCTACCTGACTGGTCATTCTGCCCTCACCTGGCTATTGAGCTTTAAGAATACGGAGGTCCAGAGGCTTCAGGACTACAACTTTACATTAGAACATCGAGGGGAAGGAGCCACTCGAATGTGGATGCCATGTCAAGACAACCCTACCCAGAAGAGTGCGACCAGTGCATCAGAATGGAGAAGGAGCATGCTGCAGGTACCCATGTGATTTCAGAAGTGCCTGCAGATGGATGGGATAGTGCAGGCCTTTGGAGGGAGCAGCTGGCGGACACCGATTTGGGACCACTCCTGAGAGAAGCGGAGGTAAGAACTGGGCCACGCTGGGAGGACATTACATCCAGAAGTAGTATGTGTAAGTCCTACGGGCTCAAGGACTCACTGAAGACCGAAGAAGGTGTGTTGTTCAGAGAATGGGAGTCATCTAATGGGAAGACTGGAGAGAGCAATTGATCCTTCCTCGAAGAAAGGTGCCGGAAGTCCTGGAGGAAGCAATGTGGAGACTTCAGGATGACATCTTGGACGCAACCAAATAATTGACAAGCTCCGACAAAGGTACTACTGGTTGAGACAGGCGCTGAGAGGTAGTGCTGCCAGTGTCATATGTATGCAGCAAGTTGCAATCCACAGACTAGGAGTCAGGGTCGCATGCAGCAATCAACATGGGAGCACCATTCGATCATGTCGCCATCTATATAGCTGGACCGTTCCTGTGTCCAACAGGGGTAACAGTATTGGTGGTCATGGATTACTTAACAAATGGCCAGAGGTGTATGCCATTCCTAACCAGGAGGCCAAGACGGTTGCAGACTGCCTAGTAGAAGAAGTGCTCTGCCAATTTGTGGTACCGTTAGAGCAACACAATGATCAAGGCACAAACAAAGTTGAACCTGATGAAGGTAGCACTGGAGAGACTTGGATTGCACAAGATGCATACATCGCCTCTCCATCCACAGTCAGATGGCATGGTCGAGCGGTACATCAAGACCCTGAGGAAGGTCTTGGACAATCACCAGGGGGACTGGATGCTAGGGTGCCGATGTCCTTGCTGGTCTAGTGCTCATCAACTCACAACACTACCGGGCTGACACCTGCCAGTTTAGTCTTTAGCAGAGAACACTGTGTTTTCCTTGCGACCTGACGTTTGGGAGGCCCCTGGAGCAGAACAGCCAGCAATCGATTATGTGGAGAGGAGAACCTCGTGGACCATCTTCACAACATGCACGAGATGGCCTGTCAACACATCCAGGTACAAGTGACCAGATGAAAATCCATACAATCATCAGGCCAACAGCCAAGGTTTCCAGCAAGGTGATTTGATGTGTCTATAATGTCCTACCTAGACCAAGGGGCATTGTCACAAACTCCAACAACCATGGCAAGGACCGTACCATGTGGTGAAGAAGCTCAATGATGTAGTCTACTGCATCCAGAGGCTGCCCTGAGGGAAGATGCTGGTGCTACACAACAGTGTTGGTCATGACAACCAGCCCTAAGGAGGGAGCAGTGTGACAGTACGTGCTAAGTTCCTATGGATCAGCGGTGCGAGCTCCTGTTGGCACATCTACCTGCTGCAGATTAAGCTAATGGCCAGTCCCTCTCTAGAAGAATGGACACGTGGAACAATAAACATTGTGTGCACTTCCACACTCCAGAGGATTCCTTTTAGCCCTTTCTATAGGTTCTTGTTCTCAAAAGTTCCACTTTGTATGTGAGGACTACATAAGAGACTGCTGGCGGCAGGGAGAGTTAATGTTGAATTGAGTCAAGTGTTGAGTTCCATTAAAAGTGACGGTGCAAGTGGACAGTGCAGTTTGTGATTTGGTTTGACGGATCAGTTGTACTGTATTTCGAATGTGTGTCAAAGTGACTCGAGAGTGATGTTTGTGTTATGTTGAGTTCCTAGTGATAATTAAGGGTTTTTTTTTGCAGTAACTGGTACTCTCATTTGTTACAATACTAAAATATCTATTCCATTCTCACCTTCCCTCCAAGGATATCATCTAGCAATGATCTAGCCTCATGTGAAAATTTCAGTGATAATGCATCCAAGAAATTACTTGATCAGGTCTATCCTCTTTAGCTCCTAAGCAGCACAAGAGGGACAAAATTATCAACAATTTATGTTTGTCAACAAACTCTAAATAAATAAAAGCATGTTCCAAAATCTTTAATCATAGGTTATTGTAAGCCAATTTATTGCTACTTCTATAAACTTTTGCTATACATTTAACACAGGGGTCAACTAACTGGATGCTCTTTAACTGCTGTGATTCTTAGCGCCCCACTCTATATTGGGCATGAAAGACCAGAAATTATACTCAGAGGCCTCTTTATAAGGTTTGAGGTTCTTTTATGTGCTGTAAATCTACAACACCAACACAGGAGTCAGCAACTAACTGTCAAATGATCAAACCAGCCTGCAACACAATCACCACCAAAGTTGATTTTTGTCGTTTATAAAGAAGGAAATCTCTGCTTTGCAGATTAGTTTTGTCCATTTGACAAATGGCTGCTAACTGCAGATCTAATCGAACATGGGATATTAAGTTGTTAAAATCCATAACAACCACTTTAGAGTTCTCTATTTTGGAAAGGATTTATATAATTGAAAGCACAAGCAGCAGCAGCAGCAAAATCCTGCCAATGGGAGAAATCTTAAAAGTTTTGGCTATTAACCATCATATGGCATCAGAATAAAGTACCTTTCAATCTACAATGTCACCTTCAACTACTGACTGATGATGAACATGAATGTTTCAGAAAAAGTTCTTTAATTTGATATAAGTGACATTTTCACCTCTATTAATATTTCAAATTACATTTTTAAAACTTTTTTCTTTTGCCATGTACAATATCAATAAATTATAACTTCACATTAGTTATAGGTTTTACAGGGAGAAAACATTTACCTGTTTCAGAGGGAGCCTTTTCTACTTTTATTGGCTCTGTTGCATTTATTTTCTGAGATGTACTGTCAGGTCCCAGTCCAAAGAAGTCCAGTATAACAACCCACGATTCTACATTTACAATGATATCCAAAGAATTAAAATCAACAGCTACCGAACGATCCAGCTGCAAACAAGAGAATAACATTGTGTTACATAATGACTTCAATGAAAGAGACTGCCAACAACAAATAAAAGTTTTAGATTAAGGATTGAAACCTCATAAAAGATGTGTTAAATTTTCTGTAACCCTATTACTTTTATGTAGCTTATAATAATTATTCTTGCAAAACTTGTTTTTCTATCTACTTAAAGTTAATTCAGATAAATGTTTGCAGAAATAGTTTCATTACACATTTCGTTGTAGGTACAACAGGGATACAAGAGGAGCAGCGAGTCAAATCTTTGAAAGGTAGGTTGCTATATGCTGGCTTTGAAATTCTGCTCTCTTTCCATGACAATGCAAGAAACAATGAATGGTGACAGCAGTTCAAAAATACAAAGTACCACCTAATTCAGACCAAAAACAATAAATATCTTGAAAATGTCGAAGGCCACAAAAAAAATTTTGAAATATAGGGCGAGTCAGAATAACACCGAATAATTTGATATGTTTACTAGATAATAAGATTAGGAATAACATCAAAATCTAGATTTTTAAAATAAATTTTTCTTAAAAATAAAACCACTTTCACAGATCCCCCAAGCATCACTAATTTTTACACTTTCTTGCATACTTCTGCTTACTTCATGAATTGTGTATGATTGCTATATTGCTGCCTGACTTCATGATATCATTAGATGATGACGATAATGGTGACAGTGGCAGTAGTGGTGATCCACATTATGGCTAGGCCAAAATTGAAGGTGCCATTAGTATTTTCAATGTAGGTGGACAGAGATTCAACAGCCAAAACAGTGCCAATGTTTACCAAAGAACCAAGCTTAGAAAGCTAAATGATCATTAATTTCTCAGTACAACACGGTAACAAGTAGCAGAATGTTTTAAATGTGGAAAGTTAATAGGTTCATTGAAAAAGAAAACCGATTCTTCTAAAACCATTGAATCAAGGTCAGCATGGAGGAAATTAAGTACATATATAAGCATTTTAAAAACCCTGTTTATCTTCAGATAGAGTATTTCCTATTACCACAAAAACATTTAAAACATCTGATAACATGGTAGATAGTGTTCTAAAATACTTCAATAACGTTTTACCACAAGCTCCCAAAATCTTAACATGGTTATATGTACCCATACAATCTAAAGCAAAGCTGCTGTTGTCACCTGCTGTGATATTGTCTAAGTCATGCAGAGTAAATATAGCACTGCTAGTGATACAGTTAGGAAGCAGCTTGTTCCTGCCAACCTAGAAAGTTGCTATTATTTTAACAAAGCTGTTTTTGTTATTAATTTTTATATTTTAACATGAGGGGGGAGGGGGTAAACCCCCAAAACTCCTCCCTAGCTATATCTCTAACTCTTACCCCATTATAATGTGTAAGGAAGTTGGGTGCCTCCTTATCCACAAGCATGACACTAATGCGGACTAGGTTGTCTTCTCGAAACATGGTTGCAGGAGAACCCGTCATTCGAGGAGAAGGTGGTGGTGTACAGGGATATTCCACTGTTTTTGTGCGTGCTGCAGTTGGAAGCCGTACTACAAAATAAAAATATAGTGCAATATATTTTCAGAATTATTTATATTTACACTTTGTGGATGTTAACACAATTATATTTTATGTAACCAATTAATTCCTCATGCAATAGGCTACAATTTTACTTCTATTTAATTATAGTCAACTTTGCAGAGGCAGATCAGAAAGTTTTCAGTCTGAAAGAAATGCTGCTGGCATTATCAAATAAAAGGATCATTCTCAAATACGATCGTTTAGAAGGCACAATGTGCAATTTCATACATGTGCTTTCATTTGTTTTGCTGTTTAGTGCTGCAAAATAAACAAGTTGAAATTTCTTCCAAAAATGGATAAAATCAAATGTCACACAGTAATTACATACTTTGTATTAAAATGCTTAATGCCAACCAAATAAAGAAGGGATTAGGCTCCCATCTGGAAGATTCTTCGTTTTTTATGGTGAAGAAATGGGCTGCTGAGTTTAAACACTACTGCTCATCTATTTCTGATGACAAACATTCAGACATGCAGTTATCATTATGACTGAAGAAAGCATTGCAAAAATCCACAATGTCAATGTCATGCCAAAAAAACAACCTATACATGTTATTTTGCAGAACAAATATCCTAAAAACGAATGCTGTTCACAGGGGCACTAAAATATTCAATAAATTACCACCTGACATAAAAAATGTGAAAAGTTTGCCATTGTTTAAAAAAAAGATTAAATCCTTTCTTCTAAGACTTGCCTTTTACTCAGTAGCTGAGTACCTAGACCATAAATCAAACGTACTGTAATGTATTGTAGTTTTAGGTAAAATATTATTGTGTATATATGCCTTAATAATATGTTGCATGAATATTATATTTGACAAAACCATAATTTCTGTAAAGAATTACTATGGTGAATAAAGAATTGAATTGAATTGAATTAAATGACAAATGAATCACAGTATGCACGCTTGCTGACATTGCCAAGATCTCATTACATTGTGTCTGTAATTGCACAAACATTTGCTCGTAAGCTCACAGCACAATGGATGCTGCATTAGTTAATCACTGATCAGAAGTACAAATGAACCTCCCACAGAAATGCACATATTCAGGTCTACTCAACCAACACTTTGCAGACATAATTATTGATGAAACATGGATTTACCACCACACGCACACCAGAGATGAGGCAACAATGTTTGCAAGTCAGTGAAGGCACACCAAAGAAGGCCAAGTGTGTTCCTTCAGTAGAAAGGATGAGGTTCACTGGGTGTGGTGTTGGTGGACTACCAGAAAAGGGCAAAAACCATCAACAGATAATACTACACAGCTTTAGTGGAGCAGTTGAGAGATGTTATGAAGGCCAAATATCCACATTTGTTAAAGAAGAAAGTTCTTTTTCACATAGACAATGGACCAGGAAACACTTCTTTAAATGCGATCACAAAGTTGCACGACTTTGAAATGTTGCCAAATGACAGCAGATTTAGCTCCCAGTGACTTTTTTCCTCTTCCCAAATCTGGATAAATGGTTGACAGTCTTTACCTCAAATGTGCAGATCATGTCACACAAACTTTTATTTAGCACAGTTGGACAAATCTTTTTATACTGAAGGTATAAAGAAGTTAAAGAATACCATTGATTCAAACGTATAGAGTTGAGAAACAAAAAACAGTTCAAAAATGTCATGTTTTCTTTTTTTTTCTTTTTTTTTTGCCAAGAACTTTCCAAATAACCCTCGTAAGATCCACCACGCACCAGAATGTGCTGGAATGGTAAAGATGTGCTGGAGAAGGTAAAACTGAACATAGAACTCTGGAAGTGCTAACAAGATATGCCAGCCTTAGACTAGGAGGTTGACCAATCTGTAACCATAAATCAGATATGCCAGCTACCCCCGCACCAAAAATAAATATATAAATAATTACGTTGATATTGTAATGAAAAGAAGCTAGAAAAAGTGATGTGTATTGAATTTATTTAAAGGTGAGTCGGAATTGTAACACTAACATCACTTAAGTTTACTCACTTAACATGTTTCGGGAAACCGTTGTTCCCATCCTCAGAAGGTTGTGATAACCTTCTGAGGATGGGAACAACAGTTTCCCGAAACATGTTAAGTGAGTAAACTTAAGTGATGTTAGTGTTACAATTCCGACTCACCTTTAAATAAATATAAATAATTACCTGATTTTCGTCTTCGACTGTTACTAAATGTTCCATATACAGTCTCAGTTTCCAAGTGATCAGGTAGTGAGCCATGTACACTGTTGATTGGCTCATGGTTCAGAAGATTTGGACATGATTTTGAATAAAAATTTGGAGGCCGGATCACTGATTTATCGTCCGAGTCTGTTACTGCTGATGATATCACAATCTTTCGGTGTTTTGAATCTGGTTCCACCGAGAGATCTTCCATTAACAATGAACGAAGTGACACCTGTAACAACAGTCATTATATAAACCAAACAATATTATGAAAATTGAAATTTGCCATTTGACTGAACATTGAAAAGCTAAATTTTGATGCCCACATTATGTTAATGAATGACACTGAATTGCATTTTAAACCAATTTCTTGGCTCATCTCCTTTAAATTTTAATATTTTTTAAATCTAATGACAGAATACCACACAAGCAAAATGTAGAAAAAGCAAAGTAGGACACTTACCTCTATGTGAGTCTCATAACGATGAGATTTATCATAGTGCACAACAAAATCTTGGAATGATAGATCGACTAAACCTTGTTCTCCTTTTCCAAGGTCAGCTCTTAGTTCCACAGTAAACACAGGAAGCTCAAATGACACTTAAAAAAACAAACAAAACAATTATTTCACCTTATAAGCCATGCACAATCCCTATAACTAAATCAAGTAGATAGAACAACATTACTAGAGACTAGCAAGACTAGTGTTTCATTAGAGTGTAAATACCTCAAGGAGTAAATCATAGTTATTTCCTAAAAGTGCTGCTTACAGAGTTAGATACTCAGACCTATAATGCATTACCAGTGTTCCATAAAATATAAGCTACAAGCTACTAAGGCTTTTAACTGCATTTAACACTGAAGTCTTTGACTGTTCCTATTATTCATAGCCACTTAATAATGTAACAAACCAAATAATTAATGTAGAGTTATTATACGAGGGCTATCCAGAAAGTTGATTACATTTTGTTATTTAAAAAAAGCAAAGCATAGGAAACAAATGATGTTATATTCATTTGAAAGTGATACTTAAATACTACTTTTCAACATAGTTGCCACAGAAATTTAGGCACTTATCATAGCAGTAACAAACTTTGAAATTCCATTGTCATAAAATTCTGCCACCTGAGACTTCAACCAGTTAGTCATGCCCTGCCACAGTACAACAATTTCATGCAACAAACTTGGTAAAATTTGTGGAAAACTAAACGAGATTTCCATTATTGTGAAATCAGCAATTTTGTTGAATCTTCTCGACTTTTGCAACTAGTATTTCCATTCACTTCTCACAGCTGCCAACAAAAACCAAACTTGATTGCATCTCACAACTTATGGGATTTTCAATTGTGGCACACATTTCAAACTTTTATTGTAAAATAACGGAACAGGACACAACCTCACAGCTGGATGCCAAAAAACCAGACAAATGCTCAGACACCAAGATGGCCAAGGTAGCCCCACCCATTGCTGCTGCAGACGAAAACATAAACCACTTTCTGGATAACCCTCATATGTTGGAGGCAAGACAATAAAGATTTATAGCAGCAAGAAAATTAGAATACTAGAGTAATTAAACACTGTCTTGATGAAACAAAAGTTTCTTTTCCAGTAAATGCGGCCGGTTTTGCTTGATTTCATCATTAAAATGCTGCGATAAGTTTGCATAATACTCACCATTGATTGCTTTTCCTTTTTGAAGATAATCAATGAAAATTATTCCATACACATTCCAAAAACACTATAACCTTGCCTGCAAATGGAACTGTCTCACCTTCTTTGGAGCCAATTCTCTCCTTTCAATCCACTGTTTTGACTGTTCCTTCATATCAGGTGTGAAGTGATGGACCCATGTTTCATCCATAGTTATTAACTGACACAAAAACTTGGCTTTACTGCAGCAAAACATCGCCAAACACTCGAGTGAAACATCTTCACAATGCTGCTTTTGTTCCATTGTGAGTTAACGTGGCATCCATCTTGCACAAAGCTTTCTGATGTCTAAATTTTCAGTCAGTATGCGATGTATAGCGCTTTTTGAAATGCCTACGATGTGTGCTAGCTCCTATACTCAGTCGACAGTCATCAATAACATTTTGTGGATTTTCCTCACAATTTCTGGCTCGGTCACCTCATTTGGTCGACAACTGCGATGTTCGTCTTGGCAGCTCCTACGGCCTCGCTTAAACTCTGCCACCCCAGAGTAGAATCTAGCTCAGCTTTAATATTACCTGGACTAAGACCTTTCAAATGAAAGTATTGTATCACATAACGATGACCAGTTTTATCCATGTATACAAATTTGCTGAGAGCGTTCACTATTGATGGCTGCCAAACAATTACTAAACGACGTAGCATCATCAAACTTCAGACTTAAGCTTTATAAGGTTGGCACTTTCTACCAGTCATTTGTTTGAAACAACCACCGCTATTTATACATCAGGTCAATACTTCTGGGACTGCCCTCATATGTTGCTGAGATCATTGGCACTTCTTATTCCAATGTACACAGGACGGTTCAGAGGTTCAAAGAGACTGGTATTTACTCCCAGAGGCCTGGTTCTGGCTGTAGGAGGAGTACCTCTGATCATGAAACTCACTTTGTTTCCTGCATATTCTTCACGATCAACACACAGGAATAATTTGTAGCAAGTATGGCATATTTAACTAAATGAAAAGACAGAAGAAGGCTGTAAGAAGCAAATTTACAATCCAGGAGGCCTGCAAAAGGACCACTGTTGACCAGGAACACTGTATCTCTCAGATGCAGTTTGCAGGCACCCATCAAAATTGGGCTATGAAGCAATGGAACATGGTGCTCTTCACAGATGAAAGTAGTTCCGCTTGAAGGCACCAGATGGAAGGGAGAGAGTTTGGGGAAGGCCAGAAGAATGTATGCAATCCACACTTTTTCCTCAAGGATACCTTGTAATAGAGGTTCAGTATTGTTTGGGCAGGGATCAGCATTGAAGCAAGGACAGAAATGAGTTCATCGAGAATGGTTCACTGACATCAAGGAGATTCTTGCTGATCATGTAGTGCAAGTTATAGGAGACAGAATTATCTTTATGCATGATAACCCTTGTCCACAAATTACTTGGTATGTTTCTAAGTTTCTGGATGTGGTTCGGATTGAATGCATGGAATAGTCCACATGCAGTCGAGACCTGAACCCAATTGAACAAGCCTGCCTTAGTGCACCGCTAAGGGTCAATTCCCAAGCTCATTGGTAAACCTTCCGGCTGCACTTCAAGTGAAATGGAAGCTCGTACCACAAGAGGAGATTGCAAATCTTATCTGGAGCATGCCTCATCGATTCACAGCTGTAATTAAAATTAGAGGTGGCAACTTTTGTTACTGAGACTGTGACTACCTTTCACAAACAGCTAGAGATCCATAAACTATTAAGAGTGTAATTTTCTAACATTTTTAAAAAGCTCTGTTATTGCGATTTTGGCCATATTTTAAGTTTTTCTGCATTAAAATCAGTAATGTGGTAGAATTTATGCTTAAAAATACTCCTTTAGCATTACTTTGATGATAAAATGTTGTTAAAGAGATTCTGGTTTAATATTTATGCCTTCATTTCATAAAACAGGGGTTTTTATTTTGATGCCTTTATCTTGAAAATATCTTAAACATATGGTATTTTGACTAATTTTGAAGATTTAGAGGCTAGCAACAGTGATGAGTCATAATTTAAAATAAAGAAAGTTGAAGGTTGTTACACTACATCACTAAAATGTTCTTACTTGAACACGTTTCGGGAGATGGTTTGCTCCCATCGTCAGCATGTAATCAACTGATTTTGCTGGTCATTGGGTGGTATAAATAAAAGCAAGCATTAGCTCATTTCTCACTAATTCCAAGCATTTGCTCGGTTTTGTATAAATAAAACTTTTCTGCTCAACCTCCTTGCGAGCAAAAGCTTGCTGACCTTGATCGCTGAGCTATTGCTCGTGATATGGTATAAATAAAAGCTCGCCTTTAGTAAGCTTTTGCTTGCTATTTCTTGAGGTACCTCCGTAGGTACCTCAGCTTGCTCAACTGCATTTACAATTTTGTTATACGATACATTAGGTAAAGTGAGTCAGCTTTTTAAAGAGCGCCTGGTTATATGAGGGCTTTGAAATTCGATGCTCTTTGCATGATGACCACGAGAAAATATCAAATACCGACTTCCCATTTGAGAGAATTATAAGTAGTTATTTGAAAGTTTAAACCAATAACAAGGAATATCTCAGGAACGATTAAGTTAAAAAAAGAAAGTAAAAAAGAAATGCTTTGACATAAATTGTGTGCTTTAACGAGAACAATTTTCTTTTTGTAGTAAGATTTTTTGTAGATAGATTTGCCTATCTTATGGTTTTCCAATTGTGCAAAAGTTACTGACAAATAAGAGGAGTTCAGAACATATTCCCAGCTAATGCAATATATGCATTTGTCATGAAAACATTTTAAACATGTCGTGTTTAATCAAAATCGTTAAGAGTCATTTTTGAAAAAATAAAGCTTTTGGAAAAAAGTTTCCATGTTAAGGGCAGCTTGGGGGGGGGGGGGGGGGACTTTCTTGAAAATCTTCCTGACGCATGTTTGGAAGGTGCTGAACTGAAATACCAAAGTTGTTATTTAACGACTTTGCCTTTCTGAGTTTGCTGTTCAGACACAGATGCATAGTAGACTCTTGTAGTAGAATCTCTTACAGTTTAGCGTTACATAAAAGTCATTCAGAATGAAGAGCACCTCACTGGCTATTCCCAGAAAATTCGAGATATACCTAATTATATTTGCCATGCAAATATCTTAAACAATAGCGGATTTTAATCAAAATTGTTGGAGCCATTTTTGAGAAAAGGGTTAGTTTTGGGGTAGAGGAATTTTCTTGAAAATCTTATCACATTTTGGAGGATACTAAGTTTGAACTAGTTTTTTTTTATTTATGCTGTTCACACACACGTTTGCTAAAGATGTTTCTTTTTAGTTCAGGCACTCTCAAAACGTGTATCTCTGATGAAATCTCGGTATCAAATTTTTGCATAGAGTGCAATACTTTCTCTACTTGCTATACGTAAGTGATAGTGAAATTAAACATCGTTTCAAGATGCAAGAACTCAGATGTGTGCGCTGATATAAACAGTTATTTAAAAGAGAAAATGTTAAAGGTTGTGCAACATTCTCTTCCAGAGGTAAATGAAAACCAAGGTGGGCCTTCTAACAATGCGGAAAAGATGCTGACGTGTTTTCATCTGGGTACTATAATGCTAAACAGAATGTGACTGAAGTCATTGCGAGCCGCTCTTATTACCGGAAGACTGGTAATATAATCAAAGCGATATACAAATAAACACTTACATAGAGTAGAATGTTCGCACAAATCAAAACTGGATTATAACTAAAGAATTTCAATTAAAACCAAACTTAAATTTATCTTTCAAATGAAACTCTTTAATCCAGTTTAACTTTAATTCATGATAACATCTTATAAATTCTTGGAATTACGTAGTGATATTTTATATAGATGCAGAGGATATCAATATAAAGGTGCAAAAACAGAAGTACAAATAATCTACTTTCAATATAACACTTGGTGACACGTTTGTAATACTATCAAATAAGGAAATGAGGGTTTGGATTTAGAAAGGGGATGAGCATTATCTGTTAAAAGTTGGGAGAATCTCAATGTCTGTTTCATTTGCAAAATCTTTAATTATAATTGTGTTATTTAAAATTTGCATGTCTATTAGATTTCATAAATGAGAGTATGATTAACATGAATGAGTAAACTTATATTTTGGCAAATTTTTTCTTCATATTTTGCCTGTCTCTAATTACAATTATTCCCCTACTTGCAATAGGTAAGTAGTAAAGAAAGTTAAAATGTGTTACAATGGACTCATATTCCAAATAACAGTTTGATGCATCTTCGTCTCAGATCTGATGCACTTCTGTACGTGTCTTTTAAGTTTTAGTTCTGAAATACATTGGGAAAGCAAGTGAAATGATCAGAAATGAGCAGATGCAATGTTTTTGATATCAGTTAAATTGACAGTTACCTTTCAAAGTAACAGTGTGCTGATTTTCTGGACGAGGTTTGGTTGGAGGCACCAACATACGAGCCCTTAGAGCTGGATCCATGTTCAGTGTGGACACCCCAGTATGGAGCTCAGCTTCCTCTTCACGGATATCCATCAGCTTGGTTCTTGAGGTTGTCAGCATTGCAGAATCGTCCCCACGACTGTGCAATGGGGACTTTGCCATAAGGCTGTCTAACATATCCAAAAGCTGCTCATACTGTTGTCGCGATAATGATACCTTCAAAGGAGTTACTACACTTCCTGAAATCTGCAGAAAACATCAATTAAATAACAGCAGTTGGATTATTTAACCTTTTGTTGGTTTGTTTGTCTGTTCTTCTTTCTTTATGTGGTGTTAGGCGATATGAAATCCCAGAAAAAGGTAATAAACTCATTCTCAATGCAAACTTTAGGATACAGGACTGCAACAAGTTAAATGAACCATATGCAGTCTTTTTGTTTTACTGTGTAGAGCCTCTTGGCTGTACACTTATTCTTAGACAACAGCCCAAATACTCAGGTAAGTAAACAAGAAACACTTATAAAATTTGCTAGAAATGAGGTATTAAAGCTGGTTTAAATCACCTGAGAAGGGTAACCAAAACAGAAACAAGAATGGGAAGCAATGCAGCATATAAGATTTTGGTTCACAAAGCCTGGTAATGGAACAAGAATACATATTGATCACAAATAGAAAAGTTGATTTTGCGCATTGGGAATTCATTTTTCTTACTGACCGATATTTTTTACCTGCTTCCAATTCAGCCAACATAAAGGCGGTTAGCCAATTTCAAAATTTGATAAGAGTGAACATTATCTAAATGCGGATCCATTAATTTTCAATTCCTCTAGTTGTACCAAGCATTCATTCCTTTATTTAATGGTGTACATTAAAGTTCTTTTTTAATTTCTACCAGTTTCTGTTGTTCTTTGTAGCTTTTGCTATTGTTTTCGAGGCAATAGCCAGTTCTGAGTTGCATATAAACAAACTACAGATGACCCTTTCACTAGAAGAACCAACAATCACTGTTGTCCTCCATGGACTAGTGGTACCGTGCTAGCCTCTAGTTCCCAAGATCGCGGGTTCAAACCCAGCGGAGGGCGATAGATTTTTTCGGGCATAAAAATCCTTGGCATGGCTTTCTCCGGAAGGGAAGTAAAGCCGG
This sequence comes from Deroplatys truncata, assembly GCA_030765065.1. Lineage (NCBI taxonomy): Eukaryota > Metazoa > Arthropoda > Insecta > Mantodea > Mantidae > Deroplatys > Deroplatys truncata. The sequence goes on along the minus strand of CM060988.1, from coordinate 32,477,783 downwards.
TGGTCCCGTGTCAAGATTTACGGTACGTAAAAGAACCTCAAGCCTGATAAAGAGGCCTCTGAGCAAAATTACGGTCTTTCACACCAAATATAGAATGGGACGCTAAGGAACATAAAGAGCGTCCATATATAAAACTCAATTTAATTTAACCAACAATCACTGGGCCTACAGGTGTCAGAATCTGAGGTTAGGAAGCACATATGCTAGAATTTCTTTCAGTTTCATGTTTCTAGCTTGCGATTAGAGGGAGCCCTAATGACTGTTTCATGTCACACCACCTAGAATAATCTCTACCGTGAAGAATCTAATATGCACTATATGTATCTAATTAATATGCCATGCCAGGGAATGATAATGAGAAAGTTAAAACTTGGCCACATCTTCTTTACCGTTATTGGTATACCCTCGGAAAGCATGCTGTCAATTGTGAACACTCCCATTAAAATACATGATTATTTCAACTTTGTTGTTCTTGTTCCTGTTACAATTCTTGGTTGTTATTAAGCAGTCTTTAGAGTCAACTCACCCACTCCTTAATAACTTTTATTCAATTATTTTAGCATGAATAATTCCCGGTAAACAATAGTTTAGACAGAAAGGATAAGTTTGACTCATCAAACTTTGAGTAATATTCATTTGCATAATTTTATAATAAAAGGATTTCCAACTTTTAGCAAGTAGCAAATAAAGCTAAGCTTCACTTATCATTTTAAATATATTCAAAATAGGACACGTTTCATAATCAATTGCAGCTTTACTGTACACTTCACATGCACCTGAATGAATGTAGTGATACATCTGCTTACCTTTCATTTGTATCAATATATGTGTATCTAGGCCAGGTTGGCAACAGCAGTACTGAAGTCTTCAGTATACAGTGTTCTACATTACCGATGCTTTGACCTAGAGCCAGGTATATAAAGGGCACCAGTGGAGGAAGTAAGCATTACTTGTTCAAAGTTAGCTGAGAGGTCCCACACCCACCTCAATGGAGCAAGCATGAGGCTTATTTATCAGACATCAACCGTTTGTCCCAGTACACAATGTGAAATACATTACAACTGGAGGACTGTGAGAATACTCCTTTCATTGCCTTAATTCTCTCTTTATTACACTTTCCATAAGCTTTGTAATTTATGCTTGGAGAGGTGTTTTGCCAAGAATTCTAAACTGAAAAGCTTAAGTGAAAATAGCTGCTTAAAAGACTCAAGTATATTGATTTAGTAGTATGAACCTAATGCAAGCAAATGATTGCTAAACAAAAATGTTCACTGTTTTAGATTTAATATTTTAAGGCTGGTACACAATAACTTGAAACGGTAAATAAAATGGAAATGAGAACGGGAAAATATAACATTACTTATTTCATAACTTGACACAACTGATTAATTATTTCGTAACCTCGGTGTATCAATTTTCTTATATTTATATAAATGTTTAAATTATTTAAGACTAATGAATCAAAAGCCTACCTGCACTACGTCCTGTTTCTCTATTTGCTGAAAATCTGTACCAGCGTCATCTCCTAGCAAAACAGTTGGGAGACTGTCAGACTGCCTCATAACACTCCTTCCTACATCTCTGTCAATCACAAGTTCAATGACTGTATCATGCAAAATCGGCTTTCCATCTTCCATGCAACTGTACAGTCTCTCTGCTTGCAGCAACGGTTCTACACCAGGGCTGCATATGAAATCATTTTGTACATTAGATCAATTAGTTACTATAGTCATTAAATTGCAATAATAATTCAAACAAGTTTTAAATATCAGGCAATTAGCAATAACAGAACATGCTTTAAATAGATATAAAACAAATTAAAGAGTAGGAAATGAAAGTTGGGTAGAAATAGGAAATATCTACATCACTACAGATACAGATCTGCAGAGTGAACATCAATGAGTAACCAAAAAGCAATGCTTGAGCAATGCAGAAAATCTATATATCACTCCAGAGCCCATCACAAGAATTTTCAACAAATACAACATAAACTTAGCTCCACAAAATAAATTCAGTACACAAAAATTACTATGCACAAACCTAAAAGACCATGTCCCCAACATCAATAAATCTGGTGTATACAAAATGAACTGTCATGACTGCAAACAGAGACCTGAACATGAGATTAAAAGAACATAGAGTGCCATAAAATACAAACAGACAAACCCACTGTAGCAAAGCATTTAAGGTCAAACAATCACAAGATTACACCCAACATAAGCCTCCTAAAGGCCATCAGTTATCCAGCTGAATTAGATACATGGGAAAAAATACACATGCTAACAAGGATTGCCTAATAAATTTTTATTTGTTGCCACCAAAGCACCTCTAGAACTTCATAATGTCACCAAATGTCACCACTTTGGACAATTCCATGACCAACTTTTCCATCGGGAACCAGTCAGACACCTAATGAAGATGGGTGCAACTAACTTGTTTAAGGTATTTATATTAAGTGAAGTTTAGTGTTTCAAATTTCCGGCTCATTAGTCACATATTTTAGTAACACATCACATAACTTCTACTTAATAAATATTTGTTGTTTATATGTATAAAAAGAAGAATAATTATAGGCAAATATAAAACTCTTCACATTCAAGAACTAAATAAAGCTAAAGACAAGTAGTGAAATATCACCATTAGCAACATTATTCACTACAGGAAATGATTATTTGGCGTAATGCTCAAATAAAGTGGAAATTCATAAATCCATACTGTCCTCCATGTAATTGCTCAGAACAAATGACTGAAGTTCTCTTCAAAACTTGAAGCTCTACCTGTTGAATTATACTGAAAGATATTGGAGAATAGGTATGCTAACGGCTTCAGTGTTAAATGCATTAGAAAACAAGGTCCAAAAAACCCAATTGTACAAAGTCATATCAAAATCACACTAAATAGACTCCCTGATAGCAATGTTCAACAAAATCACATAGAAATCTATAGAATTCCTTCCCTCCCCCCTGCACCAACAACCCAAATTCAAGCCTCTACTTTTATTTCTTTGGGTTGGAATTAAAAACCTGTCGTGCATAAAATAAAGGGCAAAATATATTTTCTGATATTCAGATTCAATGAAAGGTATTGAAATTGGGTAACATGAATAAGAAAATCTGCCTAAAGTCCCCAATTCTAACATTTTTGGAATTACTTAGTTATAGTCAATGTCCAGTAGAAAGAACACACATGTAATTACATTAAAATTCTCTATCTTTATATTGGTATAGATAAACAAAAAATATTTTAGACAAATACTTCCTATTCATGATTTTATCCATACCCGAGTACTCACCTCTATTATCAGCAAATCAATATTTTGGAGCAAAATGATTGATAAATGTAACATGTGTGTATATTCACAGTGATGCCAACAGGCTTTAACTGAATTCTAATCAGTTGAACTTAAAAACAGAAGCACTTAAAAACAAAGCATTTATGAAGGAAACGAATGCATACTGTTATGTTTTAAACTTAATATACAGAATGGCACAGATAAAAGTGGCCCATCTCTGTTTGAATGCAAATGCAATATTTCCATTGTGTATTAATATAAATTTCTGTTAAAATTGACTCGAGCTACAGTACAGCAATGGGCCATTTTATGCAATATGAATAATCAATAGTTGGCATTCTTCTGTCTAATCGATAGTTGGTCTTCTTCTGTCAGCATTTCAGTTTATTTCATCAGTTCATATACACGTTGTTGTTCACATTTTGGAAAATAACTTTCTCGATACAAGAAAGTGTAGAGGTGTATGTGAAAACAGGTTCGACTAATGAACAAGTTGCATAATGTCTTCTCTGCGGAACGAAAACTGTTAGTAAACACTTGTGGCCACCATATTCCCCGGATCTAACAATATGTGATTTTTTTCCTGTGCAGATACTTGAAGAGCAAGGTCTATGAAATACTATACTTACATGGGGCACTTTTATTTGTGCCAACTATGCCAACTATCAATTATTCATATTATATAAAATTGCTCACTGCTGTACCATAGTTTGATTCAGTTTTAATGACCAATTTTAACAGAAATTTATATTAATACAGCTCATGTAAAATGCGCGACAGTCCCCCGCTCCTGAGACAAAGATGCACAACAGCACTGACCAGCCCACTTGCATAATAAGAGAGGTGGGGGTCAGTGTTCCACCTGCTGTGAGTGTGATAATTACTTCCAGAGCAATTCCAATCGCGCATATATTTTCTTTCCTTATATTGCTTAAGACATGTTGCCCATTCAGAGTAAACTTAGTGGCAAAGTGCTACATTCCCAAAGCAGGGAAATCATTTGGACAGCTTTAATGAGGTGGTAGTCCGCAGAACCGTAAACTACTTTTATGTAACAGAAAAGGAGAGGCCTTCTTTAAGAAATGTGCATGCGAAATTCAATCGAAATCAACATTGCGCAAAATCCTCCTAAAACTAGGATTTCGGTGGTGCAAAACAAAAAACAAGCACAAAATCTTGATTGAGCGTCATGACATACGAGACATGCGTATAAATTATCCAAGACAGATCACTAAATTTTGCAGCGAGGGCTGACCCATTGTATACATGGATGAAACCTACATTCATTCCTCACATACCACCTCACATTCCTGGAGCGATGATTCCTTAGAAGGTTTATTTTGCCCAGTCTCAAGAGGTCAAAGGCTAATAATAATCCATGCTGGTGGAGAGCAGGGTTTTATCCCTAATGCTTATGTCCGTTTTAAGTCCCACCAAAAAACAGGAGACTACCATAGTGAAATGAACTTCATTAACTATGAGAAATAGCTAAAAGAGAGATTAATACCCTAATCTACCTCTAGATTCAGTTCTGGTAATCAATAATGCTCCCTACCATAACATGCAATTAAATAAGGCTCCTTCATCTAATTTAAAAAGAGACTCTATGATTTCCTGGCTACAGGCTCACCTTCCAGAAGAAGAATTCCTTAACACAGATTTCCCTTCCCTCTGCAAACCTGAAATATACAATGTCATAAAACCTCTAAAACATCATAGATATAGGATAGATAGCCTGTTGGAAGAGTGCAACCACAGTGTATTAAGACTTCCCCCATACCATCCAGAGCTCAATCCAATTAGCTTATCTGGGCTACCGTACAGAATTGGGTTGAGGACAAAAACGTAACATTCAAAATGGATGATGTTGTGGGACTGACCAATGAAAAATTTGCATCCATCACTGCAGAAGAATGACAAGACCGTTGCAGGCATGTAAGAGATATTGAACAGAAATATATGGAAAATGAGGGACTCTTGGATGAAGGACAAGAAATAATTATAGTGATAGTGAAGAAAGTGAAAGTGAAAAATCCGGTGATGGTGACACGTCTGATTACAAAGATGAAACTGTGCAACACACACGGAAATCATTCCCGGATATTTCTGGAGTGTCCCCATTGCCATTGGATGAGGGTGATTAATGCCGAGTTCAATTGCCTACACAGTTGTTTACAATGCATTGTGTATGTGTAGCGACTGCCTACAATTTTTGATATCACTTGTAGTCTCTTGCTCCCCCACCACTCTCACCACTTCTCATTTCTCGTCTCTTGCTCATATGGACTGTCACGACGTATTGCACGAGCTGTACACAACAGAAATATCGCATTTGCATTCAAACAGGAGACAGGCCACTTTTATCTGCATCATTCTTTATAACTGCTGCATTCTATAGCATGACAAATTTCAATTATTAATGATTCACACAATGTAATTTCTAAAATACCAGACATTTATGAAACATATGCTAATATAATTTTTCAGACTTGCAATGAGAAAAGGGATGATGGACTCAAATATGGAAATGTCCCATAAAACACACTATGGATAATCATCTTATACATATCCCAATATGGTTTTTCTAATTATTCATAGTCCTACATCTTCCCTATGAGACTACACCCAAAAGAGCTCTTTTCAAGCTCCTGATAAGGTTCATCATAATCACAAAACAAATTATCAAATTTTTTTCCCCTTTCTTTTTCATTCCACATAAACTCTGTAATCATGATTTGGCACTTTTAGCTTTAACAAAGAGACAGCTAATGAGGTAGCTGAGGGATATTTTGACCTTATGAAATGGAACTGAATTCCAACACACATGTGGGTTGCATCTTGTTAATGGATTCCTTTGAAACTCTGCCTCAAGGAGCACCAATAACACCTGAGACAAAGAATTGTTATTATTACTCTATTTATTTTATGTCACTTTAACCACAGGATCATATCATGTCAGATCTGTTAGTGGATAACTCTTAGATCGAGGTGTGGTGGACAGTTAGCCTTCTAGGTCTCATCCCGCAACCACCCTCTTCATGTCCACAGAGATCCTAGTGCATAGCAACCGGATCTTCTGCTCCATGCCATGCAGATGGCATTAGGGTGCCATCCGCTCTCATATAGAAAGACAGACAGTTAGCCTTCTAGATCTCATCCCTATAACCATGTCATCTTGATTGATGTTCCCACTGGATGCCACATTCCCTGACAGAAGAGCAAAAGGATGGATGGGTGTCATTTTATGCTTGCAAAATTTTATGGAGGGCAGTCCAAAGACACTTATAATATTGTCACACTTGATGAAACATGTGTATACCATCATGACCCCGAAACAAAAGGACAGTCTTCAGTATGGTGCTTTCCAGGAGATAAACCACCCACCAAAGTTAGGAGAAGTCAGAACTCTGAAAAGAAGTTGTCACCATCTTCTTTTCACCAAGATGGGCCTCTCACATCTGTGACCTTGAACACACATTACACTGCCAATACTGAATGATATGTGAGTAAATGTCTACTCAAAGTCATCGCCGCATGGAGGTCACAGGATCCAAAGTCTATGAGTGGGCACCTTCTGATGAAATACAACAACGCCACAGTGCACAGGGCCACCAGAACAATGGACTTTTTGGAGAGGGATAAAGTGCAAGTGTTACCACATCCACCCTATTCACCTGATCTGGTACCATGTGACTTCTTCCACTTCCCAAAGACCAAGGAAAAAATTCATGGGCAGCATTTTTCCTCAGATGAAGAAGTCATCGCTGTCTACAAAAAGTGCTCTGAATGACATCTCAAAAGAAACTTGGAATGAGGCATTTTCTAAGTGGTTTCAGAGAATGGAAAAATGTTAAAGTGCTAATGGATATTACGATATTATTTTGAAAAGATGTAGCAGTTCTTTTGTAAATACATTTTTTTTCTATTGATGTTCTGCTAAAATCTTTCAGCATAACCCTTGTATGTACCTCCATTTACCCTCATCACTCACTGTTAACAATTAACTTCAAGAACCTAACCCAATATCTAAAGAACTTTGTAGCAACATTACTATATAAAAATGAAATAAGAAATTATTCAATAATGCTAATATCACTACTTTCTAAAGTACTGGAAAAAAATTACATTCTTTCCAAAAAATGCAAAATGTTGAATAATTTGTGTTAACTGAATGGTCATTTTTCGACACAGAGTGCCTTCAGTAATTTTGTGCTTATTTGACATGCACTTGGGAACTCTTCCACTTTAAGGCAATATATTAATTTGAATTTGAAGGACAGCTTGTTAAAACATGTGTAAACTATGATGTAAATTTATTGCAAAAACAAGTATCAAACAAGTATAATCTTCCTGCAACATGTAAAAAGCTGAATGTTGCTCACAAAGCTGAAGAGGTAGGAAATCTAGCACCAAAAAGGAAAAACAATATACCCGAATCATGGAAAAGACACTAAAGGGATAGGAGGAAAAACCAAAACCAGCTAACATCAAAAGATACACTTTTCATGGATCCTCTCCAAAGTCTCTTGCTTTATAGTAGTATGGCGCCAGCATACAATAAGCACTGGAATGTATGAAAACTAAAACATCAAGGCTAGTAAGCCAAAGATTGATTCAATGATTTTTACTACGCATATCTCTCAATTCAAAAGTGCAAAAACCTATCACAGAAGTCACAAATAGCTAAAGAAAGGCTTATATAATTATAATGGTTTGTTGTTCTTTCCCATAATTTTCAGCTCACAGAACAATATGTGCAAAGTTTTACATGAGAACTTGTGGTACATGCCTATATATGCAAATGAAAATGAAGTGATGCTTTTTAACCTTACTCTACTTGTAATTAGCACTACACTCACCGCAAGTGTGATGTATCATGAGAAACATTGATTCTCTTTTCTGTATCTAAAGAGTATAAGTTCATGTCCCGTATTTCTACATTGTAGCGTTCTCGTCGGCTCATTCCCCACATTTCCTCAGCACGATCTTCTAGTTCTGTTGGGCTTGACATATAGTGATTGTTAGCAGTAATCTTTCCAAGGTGTGCAACAAATACTTGATGACTTGTTGATGAGCGTGGAAGTACTACTACTGGTGTGTCTAGCTCCACATCCAGTCTGCAAAAGATACACATTCTTATTGTATATTTAATGTTAGTGCTCACATACCAAATCTAGCCACTATACTGATAACATAACTAAAAGAGAAATAAGTTATAATTCAAATTCTAAATTTTGGAGAAAAAAAATCAGCTTTAAAAGCTTAATGTCTAATCTGTATTTATCTTAATGCCATTAATATCAAAAATGTCAGACAAAATCATATGAAAATGCTTGCAGTTATTCATGTTATGGTATGTCTTAGTGCTGCTGGTACTGAATTAAATGCTGGTTCAGATCATTGGAATGTTAAAGCAAATATTGGAAGAAATTGTTCAGTTAAGAAAGATGGAGAAGAGGCTTGAAGTGAGAATATGCAAAATTTTGGAGTAAAGAGGTGGTCATAAATCAACAACAGAAAGTAGAGCAAGACCTCATGAACTATGATGAAAGCATAATGAGGGTAGAAAAAGTGGAAGTAAACAGCAAGAATTTTTCATGTCTAAAATTGAATGAGTCAATGTTCACACTTAAAACTTCACTTATGTCAAGTTGTAAAATCTTGGAATGTTTTCAGAGACATTCGTCTCAATCCTCAGCATGCTGGCTAACTTGACATAAGAGAAGTTTTAAGTGAACATCAACTCATATTTTAAAAAAATAAAATAAAAATAACTTCACAATTAATAGTGTTTCTGTTATTAATATTTATAAAACAACAAAAAAATTTAATATATCATTATTTTTGGAATATAAGAAGACAGAAATAAGACAATCTGGCAACAGGTGAAAGAACTGTACAAGGAAAAATTGGAGCTACAATTACATGGCTGGGAACTAGTTAAACTGAGGTCAATACTCGTCAAATGTATCTTTGTAAAATTTAAATGGCTGCTACTTTTAAGCACAAAAACACATGATGTACAAATAGACTTCCCAAATTTTTAGAATAACAATAAGAGACACTCATTGCCCTCTCCCCTGCCTTTGATGGCCAGAGGCAGCACTGTAACTATTGACCTGCAAAAAATAACTACATACGAGGGTGGTCTGAAAAGTTTCTGACCTAATAAAGATACAAGACATTTTTTCAGAATTTTTTTTTTTAATTTTCAACATAGTCTCCTTGTAACTCTACACACTTCTCCCAGCGATGCTCCCATCTCTGTAACCCGTCCAAATAGAACTTCGTGTTTTTCTCGGCAAAATAATTGTTCACGAACGTGATTGGCGCTTCATTTGACGAAAATCTCTGTCCGAGCAGAATTTTCAGATGAGGGAACAAAAAGAAGTCGCTTGGGGCTAAATCTGGTGAGTAAGGCGGATGGTCAAGCAGTTCAAACCGTAATTCGTGGATTTTCGCCATTGCAACCGCTGAGGTGTAAGATGGTACGTTGTCTTAGTGAAACAGGATTTTCTTTTTCTGCAAATGTGGCCGTTTTTCCGCAAGTTCTGCCTTCAGCTTGTCAAGTAATGATGCATAGTATGCTCCTGTAATGGGTTTTCCTTTTTTGAAGATAATCGATTAAAATAACTCCATGACTATTCCAAAAAACAGTCGCCATCACTTTCCCAGCCGAAAAAACAGTTTTTGCTTTTTTTGGGGCCGGTTCCCCCTTTGCAGTCCACTGTTTGGACTGTATTTTTGTTTCGGGCATATAATGATGTATCCAAGTTTCATCTACAGTAATTAATTGGCGCCAAAACTCGGATTTATTGCGCCTAAACTGCACCAACAGAGCGTTGGAAATGTTCATTCGAACATGTTTTTGGTCAAACGCGAGCAAACGTGGCACCCAACGCGCAGACAGCTTTCTCATGTCATGTCATGTCATGATTTAATATGGACAAACACGTTCTTTTGACATGTTCATAGCCTCTGCTATCTCTCTCACTTTAATTTGGCAGTCCTCTAGCACCATTTGGTGAACTTTGGCGATGTTTTCGTTGGTAGTTGCAATTTTTGGACGTCCCGAACGTTCATCATCTCCCAAGCTCTTACAGCCACATTTAAATTCAGCTGCCCAAAAGTTCACTGTGGTAAATGATGGTGCAGAGTCCCCATACACAGAATCCAACTCATCTTTGATTTACATAGGCGTATTGCCTTTAAAAAACAAATATTTAATGACAGCTCGATACTCAATTTTGTCCATTTTCATAAAAACACTCACATCACCTCACTCAAACAACTGTTACATAACAACTGAGCATCCAAAATGGCTGAAACTTTGGTGAGTAACTGTCAACAGATGAACAACGAAATTCACTAGCTTTTATTTACGAGTGCTGCCATCTTCATGTTGAAGTCGGAAACTTTTCAGACCACCCTCATATATATATATATATATATATATATATGTATGTACCAATTAAGCAACATTTGGCAGACCTGTGCCATGACAAGTAGGTTAGAGCATGGAGCACTGGTTCCTGGGCACAGAATGCACCCAAGTTTGATCCCACCCATGGGGGTGCATTTAAGTCTTCAGTACAGGAGCAATACCCACTCAGCAATGTGAGGAAACTGAGGAGCTGCGATAGGCAGTGATCTTGGCCATGAAAGCTAACAATTCGGCTGACCACATTACCTCCCTGCTCCAGCTGGATGACTGCCCACCTCTGTTGTGCATAAGTAGGCATGAGGTCAACAGTTGGGGTTGTAGACCCAGGCCCAAAACAGGTTGTAGTGCCACAGTAACATATTATTATAATATTTGTACTATGTGTTAAAATTTCAAAGGCAGGCCCAGGATGATTTTACACTGAAATATATACATTAAAAACTATATTTTTATGCTATATTTATTTCCGTAACAGAAAATTACCTCTAATATGCAATATTCATTTTAAATTCTTATGTTCTAAGTTCATATTTGCAAATTGTTCTAGTATTGGTCAAAAAAAAAAAACTTGTGTAATTCTTAATGTCATTAAAATACTGACAAGCCACACTATAATTCAGTGCAATTTTAATTTCATACTTTATCAAATTCAAACAACATTTACTCCTTTCAATGTTCCATTTTTGGTCCAAAATTGAAAATGCCCTTCTACATACTTATATGAGCAAGGAACACTCAATAAATGTGGCATTAACATACTCATGTTGGGAATATCCAATTAAATGTGATCACTGAAAAATGTTAACAATTTATTTTGAGATGATTCAAATTTCAAACTATTCAGTGACCTTAACCTATCTCAAAATAAACCAAATTTTTCATAAAATAAAGTCACTTAACTTTTCGGTCACAACACATTCTGCACTAAAGCTCCTACTTTAGTTCTGCCACAGGTCAGTATACTCATTTTGTTGGAATCATCAACAAACAGATGCGAAATGAGTTACACATTACCAGGGTTAGGATTTTTAGGTGCACACCTTTTTTCTTAGGGTAAGTTAAAGTTGTGCGGAAAGATATCACAGTGTGAAATATTGTTTCTAGTTGCAAAAAGAGGCATTTTTTCTTGCACCTTTTTCCCTTTTTTGGGACCTTTACCCCTTTTTGGTACCTTTATCCGATTTTCCCCCACCATGCCCATAATCCCCTTTTTCACCCTTTTTTTCTTCTAAGTTTCATTCCAATTTATTCTTTAACTTTCAATAAATCATCTCCTCAGCTTGCTGTGTACGTGGAATGGTAAGCCTACCTCTTTCAGCAAATACCGCACGGGAATTAAAAGCACATCGCAACAATGGAAAATAACAATGTGTTCGACGAAAACTTCTTTCTCTCGCTTTACCGCTATAAAGTAGCCCGCAATAATGCAATTGACAATGAGTGCATCTACCCCACCAGAATCAGTAGCCTACTGTTCGTGAATGTGAGTTTGTTACTGCGAGAGATGTCATATGTTTGCGTGGAGGCAAAGGCTGGGCACACAGAGACGGCAGTAACCTCACCCACGCAATTCCGAGAATTATTAAGACTGAGTTCTGCTCGAAACTACTATAAATCGCTGAGACTGAAATTCCAGCATGAATGAGAACATTCTGGTAATTATCGCGTGTTATAAGAGAATGTGGACAGTGAATGGGTGCAAAAGTGAGTTGTGTGACAGTCGCAATGTGTTAGCAAGTGAACTAGTGTTAGCTCTATGTTACATTACCAAACGAGTGTACTAGTACTAGATTTTACCATGCCACAGGTTTCCACTGCTCAATTTATTGCTCTGGCTGAGGAATTCAAACAAGATTTCATAGACACTGATGAAACTGTTATGCAATGTACTATTTGTGATTCAAGAATTTTGTTAAACGAAAAACACCAGCAAGATCGCATCAAACAACACATTTCCAGCTCTAAGCATCAAATGAACAAGACTCTGCAAACAAACAAATCACGGCAACCTCTATTATGAAATGCGTTTCAACAGAGTTATTCAAAAAGCCAAAATTTGAAGGAATTAAACATTGATTTGAGTGCAGCTCTTACACAAGCAGGAATTCCACTCAATAAGGTGAACCATCCAGCCTTCAGGGATTTCTTGAAAAATACACAAAGATGTCAATGCCCGATGAGAGTACTTTAAGAAAAAACTACATGGAACCTGTTTACCAAGAAACCATAGAAAGAATCAAGGAGAAAGTGTCTGATTGGATGTAAGAATCATTGTGGATGAAACCATAGACTCAATGGAACAATATGTTTTGAACATTTTAGTTTTTCCCTTAGCAGGGGAGAAAGTTAAGCCCATGTTGTTAAAAATGTACAAGCTGCAGAAAGCCAATCCCAGTAAAGTAATGCAATCCATTATGGACTTCTGCCAAAAACTCTGGCCTACTGGTATCGAGTTTGAAAAACTTCTTGTGGTTACAGACCAGGCTCCATACATGGTTTCAGCTGTTAACCAATTGAAACCATTATTTCCTAACTTGAAGCATGTGACATGCTTGGCTCATGCCCTTGACAGGGTTTGTGAATCCATAAGGAACGAATACGACATTGCAAATCAATTCATCTCTGCCCTGAAGAAGATTCTACTGAAAGCTCCGAGCTGTGTTGTTGACTACATGGAAATCACTGGCCTGCCCCTTCCAAATTTCCTGGTCATTACTCGCTGGATATCTTGGATTGAGTGTGTTGCTATGTTGCGTGAGAATGTTGACAAAATTAAAGAGTTTGTGCTTTCTTTGGATCCATCTGACGCAGGTGCGATTTCCAAGGCACAGTAACTTCTGTTACCAGAGAAAATACATAATTTGCAGACAGAACTATATTGTGTCCATAGTTACAAGCACCTGCCTGCAGCTATTAAACGATTGGAAGAACAAGGTCTGGAAAAGGAAAACCAATGGGATATTTTTACTTCCGTGAGGGAGCAGTTAGATGGCTTTTCCAAAGAGAAACTTGAATCTAGTCTTCAGAAGAATCCAGACATTGAGGAATTCGCCACATCTGTAGAGTTGCCATTCCGAGTGAATACAAGGTTTGCCCCACTGGTTTTTGTGGATGTTGAAAGAAGCTTTAGTATCTACAAAGACATTCTATCTCCTAATACAAACAGACTTACTTTTAAAAATGTGGAGATGCTTAATGTCTTGAAGTACAACAGCTTCATGTTTTTTCCTTCTATTGATGAGTGATAATTTGATGTACTTGTTTGTAGTTCAATAAATTAGAATAAAGGAAAGAGAAATCGTTGAATTAGTTAAGGGAATGCACAACTGAAACTAACCCAACATCTAAAAAAATCTAAAACAAAAAAAAAAAAAAATGTTCACAAAAAATTCTCCATTGTTGTAGTTTTACAATCCATTTTCATTTTTGACGTAGCGAAAGCTTCAGGATCATTACGAGACTTTTTAAATACCCTTGCGCATTTAATTGCTAGCCGTTTATATTTTTAAAACTCCATTTTAAGGCGTTTCTTAATTTCAGCATTTCTGCATATTCAAAATGTTCCACACGATGTAGTTTTCATCCATTCATATTGACATTTTTTATGCTTATTTCAAAAACCCAAATAAATAAAACTGTCATATAATTTTTCTGTGTAATGAATAGTTTTTGCGCTACTAATTTTTGAAGATAACAATGTAACCAAAAAAAATAGACGAAAAAAATTATATGACAGATTTGTAATTCCTTGACATAGAAGCAACAAGATTTTTTTTTTTTTGAAAAATGCATCATGTGTTGTATTTTGCATATATCCATAATTTTATATTTTGAAAATTACTAACTTGAAAACTAATTAAGATTTTGGATTGAAATTAACAAAATAGCTATATCTAAAGAAGACTGACATGTGGTTAAAATTTCAGCCCAATTGAATGGATAGTTTAGAAAATAGCAATTTCAGTTGTGTATCCCCTTAAATAAACCAGTACCTTATTGTCCCTTTTTTCACCTTATTTGATCACCTTTTCCCTTCCTTTTTTCATCTGAAATTTGCACCTAAAAGTCCTAACCCTGGACATTACAATTGAAACAATTATAACTAAGACTGTGTTTTACATTGTGGTAACACACTATAATTTCACTTGCTGTAACTGATGTTCATTACTAATCTTCTTCACAAAGAAAGTTGTTTTTCTGCTTAGAAGAAGACTGCACTGCACTTTTATGATACGTTGTTGGGGCATATTTCAAATTGGATTCACCATCATGTGCCACAGAAAACTCAGGATTGCAATTGTTAGACCTCCCTTTAAAACTGTTTTTTTTTACAGGCCATAACCACTAATACTTTTCTTTATTTTCCCATTTTGTAAATATATACAAACAAACACACAACCACCTTTTCTTCAGAGAGGAATCTTCCATTTTCTTTCAACAAGTGGCACAAAAAAGTTTTAAAAATCCGATGTGTTGCACTCACATGACTTTCTCTACTCTTGTACAAATTATTTATACAAACGCTTATTCTCCATCTACTTCATGTTAATCGAGATAAACATTTGCAAAAACTGCCTTATTGCTAATTTTTCTGTAGGTGCATTGGGAATATGGTAGGCTTTAAGTGATAGACAAATCTTTTAAGAGTGACATAAATTGTGTGTTTTAACGACATCTACATTTTTTGTGTAGTAATATTTTGTGTATCTCTTACGATTTACTAGTTATGCAAAAGTCATTCAGAATGATGAGGACTTTTGGGGACATTCCCAAAAAATTCAAGATATAAATTTCATTTGCCATGAAAGTATCTTAAACGTATGATATTTTAATCAAAATCATTAGAGTCATTTTAGAGAAAATCAAAATTTTCAAAAAATGTTTCATGTAAAGGGTAGTCTGGAGTGGGGGGATTTTCTTGAAAATCTTCAAGCTGCATCCTTGGAAGACACTAAACTCCAAGTTTAAAACAGTAATGCCAAGTTTGGTACTTATGCAAGTTTTTGAGTTATGCTGTTCACAGACAAGACACAGATATAGACACACATACATGGTGTCGTCCTCTGAGGTGAAGTGGTTATCATGCTAGCATCTCAATCCCGAGGTCGTAGGTTCAAACCCGGCAGAGGGCGATGGAGTTTTTGGGGCATCAAAATCCTTAGCATGGCTTCCTTTGGAAGGGAAGTAAAATCGGTGGTTCTGTGTCGTAGTTTTATGGCATGTAAAAGATCCTCAAGCCTGATAAAGATGCCTCTGAGCAAAATCACTGATCTTTCATGCTAAGACGCCCAAGATGCTAAGGACCACAGCAGTTAAAGAGCATCCATAAATAAAGCTCTTAATTTCATCAAGTGATGTTAAGTTATGTAAATATTATTATTATTATTATTATTATTATTATTATTATTATTATTATTATTATTATTATTATTATTATTATTATTATTTTATTATTATTATTATTATTATTATTATTATTATTATTATTATTATTATTATTATTATATATTAGTACTATAAGATTATTATTTTTTACTACTATTTGTATTATCATCATTTTTTGTTATAATAAGAGTGTAATATGGGTAGAATATGGCAAGATAATAGCCTGGGCTGATGTATAGCCATATTCTAAGGAAGATTGCTAGCACAAATAAATAAATAAAT
This sequence comes from Deroplatys truncata, assembly GCA_030765065.1. NCBI lineage: Eukaryota > Metazoa > Arthropoda > Insecta > Mantodea > Mantidae > Deroplatys > Deroplatys truncata. The sequence continues at coordinate 32,461,380 of CM060988.1, read as the reverse complement.
AAATAAATAAATAAATAAATAACTAAATAAAAAATAAAATAAAGCTCAATTTTACACACACACGGACTACACATTTTATTTGTAATGTAAATATTCTTTAGTATATGGTACTTTAATCAAAATCATTACAGCCATGTTTTAGAAAACCAAAAATTTCGAAAAATCTTCCTTGTAAAGGGAATTTAGGGTGGGAGATTTTCTTGAAATTCTTTGTGTCGCATCTTTGAAAACCAAATACCAAAACCAAATACCAAGTTTGGTATTTATCCTACTTTTCATTTTTGAGTTATGCTGTTCGACACACACATGCACAATTTTATAAAAATGGTTTTTTCTTTTATTATTTTTTTTTATTCAGGGAACCTCAAAGCATGTATTTCCAATGAAATCTCAGTATCAAATTTTTGGGTGGAATGCAATAACCTCTCTGCCTACTATGTATGTGAATAGAGAAAGTAATAAATAGTGGTAAAATGAATCAGGTAACCAAATGGGCAATGTGAAAGCAGTGGTAGAAGTGTGGTCAGTAAAAGGTTCTGAGTCCAACATCACTGGTTATGGTCATTACTCATTATAAATTCAATATTATCAGAGAGGGAAATTGAGAAGGGGAGGGGAAGGAGGAAGGGAGCAAAAGAGAGAGAGATATTTTGCTAAAACTGCTTTTTTTGGGTTCCAAGGATCCTTGAAATTTCCGGTGAAATCTAGCATTCCAGTTTTGGATGGAATGCAATACTTCCTCTGGCCACATAAGTAAGCAGTAAAGGAAGTAACAGTACTTAAACATATTCTTGCATTTAAATGTCAACCATAGGCAATTAAATAACCAAATTGAATTTTAACTTCAAGATTAAACAATACATGTTTCCAACATTTGTTAACAAGTAACAGTGAAATACAGTGAAGCAAACTCTATAAATATGGTTGAATGGTATGTGGTTGGCACTGAAACCATTTCCTCCCTTGCACTCCAGTATTTTGATAAGAGGTTGGTATGTTGATTGGAAGCTGGGCAGTAGAGTAGCTGGTTTCTCTCCCTTTCAATATCTATCAATAACAGTAACCTAAAAACTGCTACAGAGGATTTTCTTGGTAGTATAGTAATTCTAGTGGTGTTATGTAAATTTTCCCATTGTTTTCTTTTTGTTTGTGATACACATTCTTCTTTAATTTTTGTACTGCGTGTTGATGTAATTATGCTTTTGATAAGAGTGATAAGACAGAGGACCAGATGATTTTGATGTACTTTTACTACCTTTCTGGACCAGAAAATCAGTTGTTCTCTTACCATGTATTTCACAGTGTGCTGGTATTTAAATTAATCAATTGTTTTATAATTTTTTTGACATTCTAGGTCATTTAGACTTTTGGCTCTTGTATGCTATGGATATTATAGCTGCTTTAGGGTCAGATATATTACAACTCTCCAAAATTTGTTAATTTGATATAGAAGAATTTGTAACCTGAGAAGAATTGCTAAAATTTAACATCAAAACTTGTAGAATTTGAACTTACTCTTATATGAAAAGAAAAAATGTAGGCATACTGCACCAGTACCACCATTATTTGATAAGCTGGATCCATCAGTGTAAACATGTAGCCATTCATTAGCAGGACATTTTAAATTTATTATTTCTAGTAACATTTGTTTCAAAACACATGAAGATGTTTCAGACTTTTAAAATTCTTCTGCTAACTGTAAATAGTGTTCAACATCAAACAGGACTTAGGGGTTGATTTTTGTTTGTAACTTTTCCTTGAGTTTTAATTTCTCTTTGGTTTCTTAAACTTTACTAAGAAAGCTTTTAAGTTCACCTTAGTTTGTTTATTTTTCCTCAATAACTTTAGGATAGTCAGATTAATTTTTCATATTGTATGAAAGCTGCTTTTTCAATTTCAAGCTTAAGTCTTAAGTTATTTGTTAGAATTTGCAGAGCAAGTACTGGGGTAGTTTAAACAGTCCCAGTTACTAAACAAAGAAATTTGATTTTGTAAAATATTAAGTTTTTCTACATTTGTAGTCATTAATATCTCCTCACAATATTTGAAAGTTGCTTTAATATACATCTTATAAAAAGTGTTCAAAGTTTGTGTAGTACTTCACCATTTTTACTTTCTCTACTACATATAGTAAGTAAGGGAAGTATTGTATTCCACCAAAAATTTGAAGTCAAAATTTCACCAAAAATGCGCGCACAGATAAGTACTAAACTTGGTATTTTAAGTTCAGTATCTTCCAAGGATACAACAAGAAGATTTTCTAGAAAATCCCCCACCCCAACTACCCTTGAACATTTTTTGAAAATTTTATTTTCTAAAATATGGTCTAACAATTTTAATTAAAGTACCATATATTAAGGATATTTGTATGATACATAAAATTTATATTCTTGAAATAAGTAGCCTTTTATATAATCTTGTATAATTGGTAAACGTTAAGTAATAGAGAAAAACGTACTACACAAAAAATGTAGATCTTAAAAACACACAATTTATTTCAAATAAGTTCTTTTGCAGCATAAGTCATTTCTGAAATATCCATTATTAATGGTATTAATGGTTTCTTGGTCATTCTTTAAAGTCCTTTCAACATTCAGATGTTTCTCATGATTGCATGGAAACAGTATGGTGTTTTAAGGCTAGCATACTGAGTGCAGTTCTTAAACATTTGACTATCGCTATTATCTTTGTATCTATAATGAAATGTGCAATGTAGCTATTTCTGCAAAGGTTTATTTGGATTAAAAAGTAGTAGATATAAAGATAAGGACCACTTGTGTTTCAGTGAGAAGTATATGAAACTATTGTGGGTACCCATGTCCAATGTGGACAGTGAAAGACTTTTCTCTGCATATGGGAACATTATGACAAACTTAAGAACAAATCTTAAGCCAGAGAACACCGAACTTATGGTGGCTTTGTCTCTAACAAAGTAAATCAGTCGAAATGTATACTATGTAAATATTTTCATGCTCCTCTTTTTTAAGTTACATGTAAGGTGCCCTTTGTTCCACAGTAAAATAGTTTAAACTGTGTTTTTGTTTTTTCCCTTTTTTTGCACGAGATAACACTGTTAAGCAGTTTTATTTACCGCCCAAAACACCACTCACTATAATATTTTTACACCGATATTACATTATTTTATTTACCGACAATCTGGGGTACCTACGTATTACTATTGCTTTTTTCTACTCATCTGGTAGTATTGTATTCCATGATAAGTTATAGAGATATAGGAGTCTTAAGTTTGCTTTTTTCCTAGGTGTTGGACAAATTCTGCAGGTATATATTCCTTTGATTTTAGATTATTAATTATTTAGATAATTAATTTCTTAATTTTGAATTCTTGGTTAAACATATTATCTTTAAGTTTAGTTGTTGGTTTTATGTATTTTATAGCTGTGTCTGTCTAGTTGTCTTTCTTTTTTCATCTTTTCTAGTTATTGGTTCCAAAAAGGTTTGTAGTTTGAAATTATTCATCTTGGTATGTATGTTTTTGTTTTTTTTGTTTTTAAAACGTTGTTTCACATAAATTTTTATTTAATTTATCTGACTGTGTTGATTCATTTAGAGGTTTTCAAATTTGGATTCTAATTCATTTGTATAATCTTTCCAATTTGCCTTTTTTAAAGTTCCATTTAGTTTTATGGTTTAATGGAGTCAAACATTTCTTTTCACGTTGAATTGTGTTGGAAAAAAAAAATTAAAAAAAACTGGAATTCATTAAAACTATATATGACCACAATATTGATACACTTACAATTCAAGAAGCAAATCTAACACCAGATCTAAAATATTATCAGTTCCAAGATTTTAGTGTAAATTTACTCCCCAAAGGACAACAAATAAGTAATGGTATTCTAGTCACAGTTCAAAAAAATCTCACTTCATGTTTTAAAATCATTACAGAAATTAACAATGTAGATAAAATAAATAATTTAACTGGATACATGGAAAATAAAAATCCCACTTAAAAAGTAATTCTGTATACAATCCTCCAAAGTCCCTAATCTTGAAAATATGATAATAAATTAAAATACAATAGTAATTGGAGATTTCAATACTCATTCAAAACAACAAAACAACATGATAAATCAAGCAGTGCTGGAAAAATTTTGGAAGATCTATTAAATTCTACTCTATAAATACATAATTAGTATAAATGAGCAATCTTAAAGCTTATCTTTAGCTTTTTAATGACAATTAAATCAAACCTGGTTTTGAAATCAATAGAAAGCAAACTAGAGGCAAAGAAGTGCTGATGTGAATGATAAGTGTTCAGAATTACAAAAATGTATTCTGGGTTATTCCATCAAACATCAATATCAAGCTGATATTCATTTTTTAATAATAACAAAATTGGAATATTACATTTTCATGATATACTTTCTGTAAAATTGACATACAAGCATGGATTTTAGCAGCTAATCTATTTTTTTGCCCTATGTGAAACTGCAGAAAACAATAGCTCTGATTTTCCAGGAAAAAGTCATTGTATTTGCATAGCTCTCCTTAGTCATGTTTTCAAGTTTGTCCATTAAAGGTAAACTATTTTGTTAAAAAAATTCAGAGATTAACATTAAAGAAAAATTTGAACATACTTGATGTCAAGCAACAAGTCAAGTGAGTCATCATCCATGCTTGGACTATATGGAGTATGGGGAGTAGTTCCTCTAGTGCTAGATACCCCTTCCAGCTGCTCAAACGATTGAGATAAACTACGTCGTCTGCGCCGTGGGGACATCTCCCAACCAGAACCACCATGTAGGGATGAAGAAAGCCTGCTGTTCATGTAAAGACTCTGTGCCAATGCTTCCGTTCTATAAGCAACAAACATGAGTGAGATTTGGTATTTACACTAATAACAATGCTTCACACTCACCAGCAGTAACTGATTATATTTCATATTTACAATTGTGATATTTCTTAGTAGCTGCAAATAAAGGATCCTATTTTTTAATTGATTTTATATTTACCTGGCATGAACAAATCCCATCGCCATTTCTGTAGCTGCAGACTTTATTGACCGTGCAACATTTGCAAGGTACTGCTTAAATTCTGTGGCACAGGACTGCAGTTCATGTAGAAAGTGCGGAGAATGAGTGTACCACACTGAAGCCATACGCAACTTTATCTCAGCACAGTCTAGAAAATAAATCATACCTTTAGAAACTATTCCAATATAAACCTATGAATTCATTAAAGACTAAAAACGGAAGCATTAATAACAGTGAAGTATTCATCAAGATGTAGATTGAGTCACACTTTTTTACAGTAAAAATCTGATGTGTTACACTCACATGACTTTTACTACTCTTGTACAAACTATTTTTACAAACGCTTATTCTCCATCTACTTCATGTTAATCAAGATAAACATTTGCAGACACTATCTTATTGCTAATTTTCTTGTATATGTAAGGGGGATATATATTTACAAGGGCAATTTGGAAATACAGTAGCCTTTAAGCACATACATATCTCTTAATAGCTGGTTGCTAGGTGCAACACCATTCTCTTTGCCGCAGATTAATACTCTGTGCATATACAAGACAAAAAAATGAATAACGAATTCCATTTGAGAAAATAAGTATTGAAAAATTTAAGGGAATAACAAGCAATATCTCGAAAATGGTTCACTCAACAAAAAAAAATGTATATGACATAAATTGTGTATTTTAACGCGATCTACATTTTTTGTGTAGTAAAGGTTTGTCTATCTCTTATGGTTTACCAGTTATACAAAAGTCGTTCACAATGAAGAATACTTTTGGAGACATTCCCAGAAAATTCAAGATATATATTTCATTTTTCATGAAAATATCTTAAACATATGATATTTTAATCAAAATTGTTAGAGCCATTTTTGAGAAAATTAAACTTTTCGAAAAATCTTCCATGTAAAGGGTAATCTGGGGTGGGGGGATTTTCTTGAAAACCTTCGTGTCGCATCCTTGGAAGATACTGAACGTAAATACCAAGTTTGGTGTTTATCCGACTGTTCGTTTCTGATTTATGCTGTTCACAGACAGACACACACGACATGTTTCCAAAAATGCTTTTTTTGGATTCAGGGGATCTCAAAACATGTATTTCCGGTGAAATCTCGGTATCGTATTTTTGGGGAATACAATACTTCCCCTACTTACTATACATAGTAGAGAAAGTAAAAAAGTGTGACTCAATCTACATCACTATGAATTCATATTTTATTATTAACATAATGGTTGTTTGTAAAAGTACCATTTATGTCCTTGTCACCAAATTTCCATGTAGGTTAAAGCAATAGATTTTTAAAAGCATATTGCTATGTCATAACTTTGAAATTCCATACTCTTTGCATGACCATGAGAAAACAAAATCTGATGTGTTACACTCACATGACTTTCTCTACTCTTATACAATCTAATTTTACAAACGCCTATTCTCCATATGCTTCATGTCAATCGAGATGTCAATTTTATTGGTAATTTTCTTGTAGATGCAAGGGAAATATGGTAGCTTTTAAGCGATAGTCAAATATTTTAACGCTGGTTGCTATGTGGCGCATTCCATTCTCTTTGCATGTCCAGGACATAAAAAAAATGAATAATGCATTTGAGAAAAAGTATAAGTATTGGAAAATTTCAGGAAATAACAAGCAATATCTAGAAAACGGTTCACTCAACAAAAGAAATGTATATGGCATAACTTGTGTATTTAAACGCGATCTACATTATTTGTGTAGTAAAATTTTGTCTATCTCTTATGGTTTACCAGTTATGCAAAAGTCGTTCACAATGAAGAATACTTTTGGAGACATTCCCAGAAAATTCGGGATATACATTTCATTTCTCATGACATTATGTTAAACATATGATATTTTCATCAAAATCGTTAGAGCCATTTTTGAGAAAATTAAAATTTTCGAAAAATCTTCCATGTAAAGGGTAGTCTGGGGTGGGGGGATTTTCTTGAAAACCTTCGTGTCGCATCTCTGGAAGATACTGAACCTAAATACCAAGTTTGGTGCTTATCCGACTGTTCGTTTTTGAGTTATGCTGTTCACGCGCACGCGCGCGCACGCATGCACGCACGCACACACACACACACACACACACACACACACACACACACACACGGACATGTTTCCAAAAATGGTTTTTTTGGTTTCAGGAGGTCTCAAAGCATGTATTTCCGGCGAAATCTCGGTATCGAATTTTTGGGTGGAATGCAATACTTCCCCTACTTACTATACGTAGTAGAGAAAGTAATAAATACCAAGTTTCAGTTGAAAAAGTATAAGTATTTGATAACTAAAACCAATAACAAAGAATAACTCATAAATGGTTAACAACACAAAAAAGTTTAACATAAATTGTTGCTTTAACGAGATCTACATTTTTTGTGCAGTAAGATTTGGTCTCTCTCTTACAGTTAAAGAAGATAGTTTCTGCCACACGTATGGAAAGTCAGTTTGAAGTAAATAATTTCTTTACGTTATTTGCACAACGCTTTGGGCGTCAATTTTGAAGTAGGTTGTATTGAAGGAGTTGTATTATATTTCAACTGTTAGAGAGCCGAACATGAAGTAGTTGCAACCGCACGTATGTTACCCGCTTTCCGGTAGCCTTCGCCCCAAATGTTTAAAAATATATTCATGTAATTTGACTGTTTCTTTAAATATTATATTTTATATTTGCCTCGGCTGCGTCAGTTTTATTGTTAGAGACACGTTTCTCTTTGCAGGGTTGTGGTGCGACTGAAGAATGTAGGCTTACACAGATTTTAAGTTTTTCTTCACTCCATTTATTAATGCTTGACACGATTTAAATAACACTTCACTGATATAGACAGAGCTGCGAGATTTTTTTAATTAATTACTTGCACTTTTTAACATGTAAACTATTTTTTTGTCTCACACAAAATACGTATTATACTTCTCGAGGACGAATCTCACATCCAGTTATGAGCACTGTCTACAAGCAACTGAACTCTAAATTTGTAAATTTTGCTATATTTCAGTTTCTGATTGGCTAATCCTAATCCAATAGAATACTTTTATTTAACTAAAGCCTTTTCTGGTTGTTGATTGGCTATTTTATTAACTGTCACTAAAATTACATTATTGTTGCTACAAGAATGACTAGTAGCATTATTAAACTATCTTATTCAATATCGCCTTAAGGTTACCTCATTGTTAGCAACTTTTAACCTATCATTCTCACAGTTCCTACATTATTAAATTATGTAATACATTCACATAACATTATTAAACATGGATACAATAATATAAACATTTACAATGACTGTAATATAAACTTTTTATATATAGTTACATACACATATTGCTTTAAGGTAGGATGTTATTGAATTATATATTATATAATTAAACTGAAATCATTTACGCGTTAAAAATACTGCCTCACAGTTTACCAGTTATACAAAAGTCATTCAGAATGAAGAAGGCTTCACAGACTATTTGCAGAAAATTCAAGATATACATCTTATTTGTTTTGCAAATATCTTAAACATATGATTAAGAGCCAGTTTGAGAATACAAACAATAACAAAAAATTTCCCATGTAAAGAGTAGTTAAGGCTGGCGGGATTTTATTGAAAACCTTTTGCGTCACATCCTTGGAAGATGTTGAACTTATATACACATGCTCACAGACCTTTTTTATAAAAATGCTTTTCTTGGATCCAGGGGCCTAAAAACATGTACTTCTGGTGAAATCTCAATATGAAATGTTTGGGTGGAATGCAATACTTCCTCTACTTAATGTAGGTAAGCACTAGAGAAAGTAATGACAAGCTGGATAAATATCAAACTTGGCATATTAGTTCAGCATTTTCTAGGGATGTGATATGCAGATCTGAAGAAAATCGTCCATAACCAAACTGCCCTTTGTATGAAAAAATGTTCTTTTTTTTTATTAGCTCAAAAATAGCTCTTACAAATTTGATTACAATATCATATGTTATCTTATTTGCATTACTAATAAATGCATAGCTCAAATTTTTTGTATGTAGTCTTTGAAGTCCTCTTCATTCTGAATGGATGTTTATAACCAGTAAACCAAGAAAGACAGAAACTTAATATATAAAAAATGAGACCTTATTAAAACACACATTTTTTTTTACATTATATTTTTTTGGGGGAGGGGGCATTAACCACTTCTGAGATATTCATCACTACAGTTTCAATTTTCCGATATACTATCATATATTTTTTAAGTGTTAAGTTATATTCCTTTGTTTCTCATGACATTATGCAAACAGCACAGCATTTCAAAGCCAGTATAGAGCGACCTGCTTTTTAAAGATTTAACTATTGTTTCAGCCTCCAGTATCCCCCTTGTAGTTACAATGATGTGTAACGAAACCATTTCTACACACATATACCTTGAAAAGCAAAAAATATATAAACAAAATCTGATCTGTTACACTCACATGACTTTCTCTACTCTTGTACAACCTATTTTTACAAACGCTTTTTTTCCATATGCTTCATGTTAATCGAGATATCGAGATGTTAATCTTATTGCTAATTTTCTTGTAGATGCAAGGGGAATTGCTGGGCTTTAAGCGTTTAAGAGCTGCTTGCTATGTGGAGTATTCCATTCTCTTTGTATTACCAGGACAAAAAAAATGAATAATGAATTTGGGAAAAAGTATAATTATTGGAAAATTTAAGGAAATAACAAGCAATATCTCGAAAATGGTTCACTCAACAACAAAAATGTATATGACATAAATTGTGTATTTTAATGCGATCTACATTTTTTGTGTAGTAAAATTTTGACTGTGGCCAGTTTCAGCATTTCCTTTCATAAAGTTGGTAAGTAAAGCCTTTAAAAGTAGTTTTAAAAATGTTGTATGGTTTCATCTGCACCTTTCTATGATAGCGGCAGACAGCAATGAGCGCCGAGGATGCGGACAGGAAAAACACCGCGCAGGCGGTTTGGAGTCTTTTGGCTCACTCGTATTATAAGGTAAGGATTTTAGTCTGCCCCTACCGGCGTAATTTCCCTGGCGACTGCTGACAGTCTCGTGCAGTGGTGAGAGGCCACAAGTGGGTTTGAATATAATTTAACTACCCTATATTTATAGTTATGTAGTTGTTATAGTTTGACCTTTTGGAACATGAGTAAATCAGCAGAATTCCTTTTGCATCCCCCCAAATAATTTTCTTATGTTGCTTGACTTTCTCTACTCACTCTTCTACAAATAATTCTTACAACCCTTATTCATATATCTACTGCTCGTTAATTGAAATAAACTTTCAGTATACATTTCACTGTAAATATAAGGATACTGTAGGCCAGAGGTGGCGAAAAGTGACTCACGAGTCATTTTGACTCGTAGGCGCCATTCCCTCTCTGCTGCCGTCCCTTTGTTTTTCACATGCTGCTGAGTGATGCAGTGTGCGTGTTTTATATTGTAAAAATATTAATTTTTCTCAATAAAACTGCAGCGATTTTTTTTTAAATACAAAGCAAAATCCATGCAGTCAAATGTAACCTTGTCAGCACCTATGTATGCCATCACACCAGTTATTTTACTTGGGCCCTCCCCATCCTTTACCACAGGCACATTTGACTGTAGTTGCTGGGACTTCAACTTGCAATATATTTGGCTTTGAATGGATGGCCAGTCCATTTTATCTTGCTTTAATGATCTCAGGTATTTGAATCGCTTCCATGGTGGTACCAGTGAAAGGAATATAAAAGCCGGTTTAGGAATTAGAGGAAGAGGGGCATTTGCAGCAAAAGAATTCCAGCAATAAAAGGTTAATTAAGCAGGTCACTATGCGCTGGCTTTGAATTGCATGCTCTTTGCATGACCACAAGAAAAAATCTGTGTCACACTCACATGACTTTCTCTACTCTTGTACAAACTATGTTTACAAATGCTTATTCTCCATCTACTTCATGTTAATCAAGATAAACATTTGCAGACTGTAACTTATTGCTAAGTTTCTTGTAGATGTAAGGGGAATATATACTTACAAGGGCAATTTGGAAATACAGTAGCTTTTAAGCACATACATATCTCTTAATAGCTGGTTGCTAGATGCAACACCATTCTCTTTGCCGCAGATTAATACTCTGTGCATATACAAGACAAAAAAATGAATAACAAATTCCCATTTGAGAAAATAAGTATTGAAAAATTTAAGGGAATAACAAGCAATATCTCGCAAATGGTTCACTCAACAAAAAAAACATGTATATGACATAAATTGTGTATTTTAATGCGATCTACATTTTTTGTGTAGTAAAGGTTTGTCTATCTCTTATGGTTTACCAGTTATACAAAAGTCGTTCACAATGAAGAATACTTTTGGAGACATTCCCAGAAAATTTAAGATATACATTTTATTTGTCATGAAAAATCTTACACATATGATATTTTAATCAAAATTGTTAGAGCCATTTTTGAGAAAATTAAAATTTTCGAAAAATCTTCCATGTAAAGGGTAATCTGGGGTGGGGGGATTTTCTTGAAAACATTTGTGTTGCATCCTTGGAAGATACTGAACCTAAATACCAAGTTTGGTGTTTATCCGACTGTTCGTTTCTGATTTATGCTGTTCACAGACACACAGACAGACAGACACACAGACACGGACATGTTTCCAAAAATGCTTTTTTTGGATTCAGGGGATCTCAAAACATGTATTTCCGGTGAAATCTCGGTATCGAATTTTTGGGGAATACAATACTTCCCCTACTTACTATACATAGTAGAGAAAGTAAAAAAGTGTGACTCAATCTACATCACTATGAATTCATATTTTATTATCAACATAATGGTTGTTTGTAAATGTACCATTTATGTCTTTGTCACCAAATTTCCATGTAGGTTAAAGCAATAGATTTTTAAAAGCATATTGCTATGTGATAACTTTGAAATTCCATACTCTTTGCATGACCATGAGAAAAAATAAATACCAAGTTTCAGTTGAAAAAGTATAAGTATTTGATAACTAAAACCAATAACAAAGAATAACTCATAAATGGTTAACAACACAAAAAAGTTTAACATAAATTGTTGCTTTAACGAGATCTACATTTTTTGTGCAGTAAGATTTGGTCTCTCTCTTACAGTTAAAGAAGATAGTTTCTGCCACACGTATGGAAAGTCAGTTTGAAGTAAATAATTTCTTTACGTTATTTGCCTTACGCTTTGGGCGTCAATTTTGAAGTAGGTTGTATTGAAGGAGTTGTATTATATTTCAACTGTTAGAGAGCTGAACATGAAGTAGTTGCAACCGCATGTATGGTACCTGCTTTCCAGTAGCCTTTGCCCCAAATGTTTATAAATATATTACATTGTAATTTGACTGTTTCTTTAAATATTATATTTTAGTTTGCCTCGGCTGCGTCAGTATTATTGTTAGACAGAAAAGTTTCTCTTTGCAGGGTTGTGGTGCGACTGAAGAATGTAGGCTTACACAGATTTTAAGTTTCTCTTCACTCCATTTATTAATGCTTAACATGATTTAAATAACACTTCACTGATATAGACAGAGCTGTGAGATTTTTTTAATTAATTACTTGCACTTTTTAACACGTAAACTATTTTTTGTCTCACACAAAGTACGTATTATACTTCTCGAGGACGAATCTCACGTCCAGTTATGAGCACTGTCTACAAGCAACTGAACTCTAAATTTGTAAATTTTGCTATATTTCAGTTTCTGATTGGCTAATCCTAATCCAATAGAATACTTTTATTTAACTAAAGCCTTTTCTGGTTGTTGATTGGCTATTTTATAAACTGTCACTAAAATTACATTATTGTTGCTCCAAGAATGACTAGTAGCATTATTAAACTATCTTATTCATCATTGCCTTAAGGTTACCTCATTGTTAGCAACTTTTAACCTATCATTCTCACAGTTCCTACATTATTAAATTACGTAATACATTCACATAACATTATTAAACATGGATAGAATAACATAAACATTTACAATGACTGTAATATAAACTTTTTATATATAGTTACATACACATATTGCTTTAAGGCGGGCTGTTATTGAATTATATATTATATAATTAAACTGAAACCATTTACGTGTTAAAAATACTGCCTCACAGTTTACCAGTTATACAAAAGTCATTCAGAATGAAGAAGGCTTTACAGACTATTTGCAGAAAATTCAAGATATACATCTTATTTGTTTTGCAAATATCTTAAACATATGATTAAGAGCCAGTTTGAGAATACAAACAATAACGAAAAATTTCCCATGTAAAGAATAGTTAAGGGTGGCGGGATTTTATTGAAAACCTTTTGCGTCACATCCTTGGAAGATGTTGAACTTAAATACACATGCACACAGACCTTTTTATAAAAATGCTTTTCTTGGATCCAGGGGCTTAAAAACATGTACTTCTGGTGAAATCTCAATATGAAATGTTTGGGTGGAATGCAATACTTCCTCTACTTAATGTAGGTAAGCACTAGAGAAAGTAATGACAAGCTGGATAAATATCAAACTTGGCATATTAGTTCAGCATTTTCTAGGGATGTGATATGCAGATCTGAAGAAAATCGTCCATAACCAAACTGCCCTTTGTATGAAAAAATGTTCTTTTTTTTTATTAGCTCAAAAATAGCTCTTACAATTTTGATTACAATATCATATGTTAACTTATTTGCATTACTAATAAATGCATTGCTCAAATTTTTTGTATGTAGTCTGTGAAGTCCTCTTCATTCTGAATGGATGTTTACAACCAGTAAACCAAGAAAGACAGAAACTTACTATATAAAAAATGAGACCTTATTAAAACACAATTTTTTTACATTATATTTTTTGGGGGAGGGGGCATTAACCACTTCTGAGATATTCATCACTACAGTTTCAATTTTCCGATATACTATCATATAGTTTTTAAGTGTTAAGTTATATTCCTTTGTTTCTCATGACATTATGCAAACAGCACAGCATTTCAGAGTCAGTATAGAGCGACCTGCTTTTTAAAGATTTAACTATTGCTTCAGCCTCCAGTATCCCCCTTGTAGTTACAATGATGTGTAACGAAACCATTTCTACGCACATTTACCTTGAAAAGCAAAAAATATATAAAAAAATGAGCTTTTGTAAGAATATTTTAGAGGAAAGATATAACAATAAACGGTATTGGGTAAATAAAGTCATATGAATATAACACATTAGAATGTCTTTCCCCCCCCCCCAAACATGCTCTCCAGACACTGGTATACATTTTGTCTTATGTCTTGATTCTATCACAAAAAATGCATTCCTTGAGGTTTGTAAATTCAAACAGTAGAATACATTTTGTTCAATATTCCAATGCCTTGTTTCTGTCGCAAAAGGGGCTTTCCTTGATGTTTGCAAATCCAAACGGTAGAATACATTTTATTTAAAGGTGAGTCGGAATTGTTACACTAATATCACTTAAGTTTACTCACTTAACATGTTTCGGGCAATGGTTGTTCCCATCCTCAGAAGCTAATCCAACTGGCCCGTGTTGTTGGTGTTTTCGTTTTGTGGACTGGATACTGTGGTGGCATCTTGTGGTGGTGAAATGTACTTCCAGAGAGGATTTGGTGGCGGCAAATCAAAATTCATTAGATGTGTGTTGTGTTTTTGAATGGTGATCTTCTCCCATGCATCTAATTCGGCTGCAAATTTGGCTGGTTTGACTAATGTAATATTGGGTTTGATGTTGTGATTAGTGATCCAAAAATGGTGTGAAACTGCAGATTTGTCCATTTGTTTGTATTTGATACATCTCATGTGCTCCTTTAGCCTAGTTTCTAGGTTTCTTTTTGTCTTACCTATATATACTTTATTGCAATCTGAACAATTGATTTTGTAGATTCCAGCTTTTTTGTCTTGTGGGATGGGGTCTTTTAACTTGTTACAAAGTAATTTCTCTATGTTAAATTTGTTCTGTGGAGCTAGGCTGATGTTGTGTTTCATGAAAATCTTCTTAAATTTGTGAAATGTTCCTGGATGGTATGTGAATTTCTTGAACTTTAGCTGTTTATCTTGCTGGCTGAGATTTGTTGTGTTTCTGATGTGCTTCTGTTGTTTGAATTTTGCAATTTTTTTGTCAATAGTTGTTTTGTTGTACCCATTATGTATTGCTGTGTCTACTATATGCTGGTATTCTTGTTTATTTAAGGGGGTATATACCAGTCTGTGTTAGGCTGTTTAGTATTGTATGTTTGTGTGTGGTTGGATTGAAACTCATATTTTTTATGTAATTAGTAGAGTGTGTTGGCTTCCTGTATATGCCAAAGGTTAGGTTCTTTTGTTCTCTGATGATTTTTAGGTCTAAAAATGGTAGCATGCCTTCTTTTTCTATTTCTA
Source organism: Deroplatys truncata (assembly GCA_030765065.1). Lineage (NCBI taxonomy): Eukaryota > Metazoa > Arthropoda > Insecta > Mantodea > Mantidae > Deroplatys > Deroplatys truncata. The sequence continues at coordinate 32,446,041 of CM060988.1, read as the reverse complement.
TGGTGAATTTTATTGATTGGTTCTGTAGGTTTAGTAAGGCTAAGGAGTCTTGTATGAACCTATTAGGGACAACAGCGAAGATGTCGTCGACATATCTGTGCCAAACTTTAAAAATGTATGGAAAGGAAGTTGTTATATGTGTTTCTAAGTAGCTCATAAATAAATCTGCAAGGAAAGGTGAAAGTGGGTTGCCCATGGTTAGACCTGTTGGTTGTTGATAGAACTTCTTATTGAAACTAAAACAATTTTGTGTAATGCACAAATTGGTAAGTTGTATGAGGTCTTCTATTTCTTCTTCAAGCATGTTAGTCTGCTGTAGCCATTTCTTTAATTGACGCAGTAGTTGATCTGTAGGGACACTTGGAAATAGTGCAGTGACATCAAAGGAAACTAATCTGTCTTCTGGTTCGAGTTCCAGGGATTTTATCTTCTGTATTAAATCTTCTGAATTCATTATGTTTTTACTATTGAATTTTGGTAGTGAAGAGAATCTCTGAACTAACCATTTTGCCAGTTTGTAGGTAGGAGAATCAATATTGCTGACGATTGGTCTCATCTTATTAACCAGTTTGTGTATTTTAGGTAAAGCATACATTCTTGGTAAAGTGGGGTGGTCTGGTTTTAATCTAGATTTATCAGTGTCTGTTATAGTTTTGCTTTCCTGGATGGTTTGATTGAAGGCTTTTAAATGTAGTTTTAATGAGTCTTCTTGATTTAATACAGAAGATAAAATTCCTGGAACTCGAACCAGAAGACAGATTAGTTTCCGTTGATGTCACTGCAATATTTCCAAGTGTCTCTACAGATCAACTCCTGCGTCAAATGAAGAAATGGCTACAGCAGACTAACATGCTTGAAGAAGAAATAGAAGACCTCATACAACTTACCAATTTGTGCATTGCACAAAATTGTTTTAGTTTCAATAAGAAGTTCTATCAACAACCAACTGGTCTAACCATGGGCAACCCACTTTCACCTTTCCTTGCAGATTTATTTATGAGCTACTTAGAAACACACATAACAACTTCCTTTCCATACATTTTTAAAGTTTGGCACAGATATGTCGACGACATCTTCGCTGTTGTCCCTAATAGGTTCATACAAGACTCCTTAGCCTAACTAAACCTACAGAACCAATCAATAAAATTCACCATAGAAATAGAAAAAGAAGGCATGCTACCATTTTTAGACCTAAAAATCATCAGAGAACAAAAGAACCTAACCTTTGGCATAAACAGGAAGCCAACACACTCTAGTAATTACATAAAAAATAAGAGTTTCAATCCAACCTCACACAAACAGACAGTACTAAACAGCCTAACACAGATTGGTATATACCCCCTTAAATAAACAAGAATACCAGTTAGAATACCAGCATATAGTAGACACAGCAATACATAATGGGTACAACAAAACAACTATTGACAAAAAAATTGCAAAATTCAAACGACAGAAGCACATCAGAAACACAACAAATCTCAGCCAGCAAGATAAACAGCTAAAGTTCAAGAAATTCACATACCACCCAGGAACATTTCACAAATTTAAGAAGATTTTCATGAAACACAACATCAGCCTAGCTCCACAGAACAAATTTAACATAGAGAAATTACTTTGTAACAAGTAAAAAGACCCCATCCCACAAGACAAAAAAGCTAGAATCTACAAAATCAATTGTTCAGATTGCAATAAAGTATATATAGGTAAGACAAAAAGAAACCTAGAAACTAGGCTAAAGGAGCACATGAGATGTATCAAATACAAACAAATGGACAAATCTGCAGTTTCACACCATTTTTGGATCACTAATCACAACATCAAACCCAGTATTACATTAGTCAAACCAGCCAAATTTGCAACCGAATTAGATGCATGGGAGAAGATCACCATTCAAAAACACAACACACAACTAATGAATTTTGATTTCCTGCTACCAAATCCTCTCTGGAAGCACATTTCACCACCACCAGTGATGCGGTATTAATGTTACATTGTATTTAACATTATTATAACACCACGTTTGGAAGCCAATTTGATGCGGTATTAAGGTTGTGTGACTTCATGTGTTGCCATCTTGTGACGTCATTCGTTTGGTTCAGTTTGTAGCTCCCTCTGGCGTATCAATTTGCATTAGTTAGTGTTCGAAAGAATTTAGGTTTCGTATATTGTCCTCCGGCTAGCTATCATCTTATCTTGGTAGGACATGTATCTCTATGTAAGGGTGTGAATCGGAAAGGAATCTTTTATCCAGAAATTATACTTAATGAAGAAATTGGTTTTATAACTTTTATTGCCGAACACGTTCACAAACACTTTTACATATTAATCTGGATACTCGCCAAACTGAAACTGTTTGTAATAACTTCTTACTTATCACTTTTAACTTGAGTACTTCAACTTTGTGTATTTTTTTAACTGTATAATACTTTATAATAATTCTCGTAATTCTGCTGCTCGTAACTTGACGAAATGAAGGACTGACTGACGATGAACTGAGAGACCGACATGTAGAGTATTGAGAATTCCTTTGAACTGGGGGGCGATCTATCTCGGACCTGGCTTATATACTCCCACTCCTCGACATGCCTAAAGATTATAAATTAACTGCTATTGGCTAATAAAACGCGCCAACATTAGCGTCTATTTTAATATCCAATGAAAACCACGAATACATATTGCTTTAGGAAATGTTCTAGAAGCTTATACCGAAAAGGCGCGAAACATTACGTAACTTCCTTGTTCCCGGTAATGATAAACAACTCACCCCATCGCTGCATTATTGCGTTATTATTGACAGTTTCAGTAAAGCCGTATATTATTATTTACCAATAATAATCACAATTAATAAACATCTGAAATCAATGTCACATAAAAATACATATTCATATTACAATCATTAATTACATTTAAGTAATTTGTGATACAAGTTACCGTATCACCAGATGCCACCACAGTATCCAGTCCACAAAACGAAAACACCAACAACACGGGCCAGTTGGATTAGCTTCTGAGGATGGGAACAGCCATTTCCCGAAACATGTTAAGTGAGTAAACTTAAGTGATGTTAGTGTAACAATTTCGACTCACCTTTAAATAAATTCAATACACATCACTGTTTCTAGCTTCTTTTCAAATATCAACAGAATACATTTTGTTCAATATCCCAATGCCTTGATTCTGACACAAAGGGGCTTTCCTTAATGCTCGCAAATCCAAACAGTAGAATACATTTTGTTCAGTACTCCAATGTCTTGATTCTGTCACAAAAGGGGCTTTCGTAGATGTTTGCAAATCCAAACAGTAGAATACATTTTGTTCAATATTCCAATGCCTTGATTCTGTCACAAAGGGGCTTTCCTTGATGTTTGCAAATCCAAACAGTAGAATACATTTATTTAAAGGTGAGTCGGAATTGTTACACTAACATCACTTAAGTTTACTCACTTAACATGTTTCGGGAAACAGTTATTCCCATCCTCAGAAGGTTAATTCGACTGGCCCGTGTTGTTGGTGTTTCCGTTTTTTGGACTGGATCCTGTGGTGGCATCTTGTGGTGGAGAAATGTACTTCCAGAGAGGATTTGGTGGCGGCAAATCAAAATTCATTAGATTTGTGTTGTGTTTTTGAATGGTGATCTTCTCCCATGCATCTAATTCGGCTGCAAATTTGGCTGGTTTGCCTAATGTAATATTGGGTTTGATGTTGTGATTAGTGATCCAAAAATGGTGTGAAACTGCAGATTTGTCCATTTGTTTGTATTTAATACATCTCATGTGCTCCTTTAGCCTAGTTTCTAAGTTTCTTTTTGTCTTACCTATGTATACTTTATTGCAATCTGAACAATTGATTTTATAGATTCCAGCTTTTTTGTCTTGTGGGTTGGGGTCTTTTAACTTGTTACAAAGTAATTTCTCTATGTTAAATTTGTTCTGTGGAGCTAGGCTGATGTTATGTTTCATGAAAATCTTCTTAAATTTGTGAAATGTTCCTGGGTGGTATGTGAATTTCTTGAACTTTAGCTCTTTATCTTGCTGGCTGAGATTTGTTGTGTTTCTGATGTGCATCTGTCGTTTGAATTTTGCAATTTTTTTGTCAATAGTTGCTTTGTTGTACCCATTATGTATTGCTGTGTCTACTATATGCTGGTATTCTAACTGGTATTCTTTTTTATTTAAGGGGGTATATACCAGTCTATGTGTTAGGCTGTTTAGTACTGCATGTTTGTGTGTGGTTGGATTGAAACTCTTATTTTTTATGTAATTAGTAGAGTGTGTTGGCTTCCTGTATATGCCAAAGGTTAGGTTCTTTTGTTCTCTGATGATTTTTAGGTCTAAAAATGGTAGCATGCCTTCTTTTTCTATTTCTATGGTGAATTTTATTGATTGGTTCTGTAGGTTTAGTAAGGCTAAGGAGTCTTGTATGAACCTATTAGGGACAACAGCGAAGATGTCGTCGACATATCTGTGCCAAACTTTAAACATGTATGGAAAGGAAGTTGTTATGTGTGTTTCTAAGTAGCTCATAAATAAATCTGCCAAGAAGGGTGAAAGTGGGTTGCCCATGGTTAGACCAGTTGGTTGTTGATAGAACTTCTTATTGAAACTAAAACAATTTTGCGCAATGCATAAATTGGTAAGTTGTATGAGGTCTTCTATTTCTTCTTCAAGTAGGTTAGTCTGCTGTAGCCATTTCTTTAATTGACGCAGGAGTTGATCTATAGGGACACTTGGAAATAGTGCAGTGACATCAAAGGAAACTAATCTGTCTTCTGGTTCGAGTTCCAGGGATTTTATCTTCTGTATTAAATCTTCTGAATTCATTATGTTTTTGCTATTGAATTTTGGTAGTGAAGAGAACCTCTGTACTAACCATTTTGCCAGTTTGTAGGTAGGAGAATCAATATTGCTGACGATTGGTCTCATCTTATTACCCGGTTTGTGTATTTTAGGTAGAGCATACATTCTTGGTAAAGTGGGGTGGTCTGGTTTTAATCTAGATTTATCAGTGTCTGTTATAGTTTTGCTTTCCTGGATGGTTTGATTGAAGGCTTTTAAATGTGATTTTAATGAGTCTTCTTGAATTTGAATGTAATTTTCTTGTTGCAGCATATTTTTTACTCTGGCAATATAATCATCTTTTTGCAGTACAACTAGTTTATTTCCCTTGTCAGCTTTTGTGTATACTACTGGTTTTGATTTTAATGTTTTGATCACATGTTTGGTTGGGAAATTGTTATGTTTATCTGCTTGTATTTCTTGGAGAACCATTTCACATTCTTTTTTTATAGTGGTTTTACTATTTTCATTTAGGTTGTAAGTAGCAATCTCAATGTCTGCGACTATTTCATCGGTTGTTTTTGTGTAGCCAACACATGTTTTTAGGCCAAGGTTTAATACCGATAATTCCGCTTTGGTGAAAGTTACATTTGAAAGATTAATTACGTCAGGGTATGGCGTCGTTTTTTCATTTTTTAGGTTAGGTTTATATGAATGTTGCTTCCGGCGTAGTATGTCTAGTTTTTTCTTTAATTTCAGCGTTTTTGTTTTCATCCTGTAGCTAAGAATAGTGAGGAATTTTGATTGCATGTTTTGCCAAAGTGGGTAGCCGAGTGTGTCCGTTAATTTAAGGTGAAGAGCATATAATTCCAGTTCCAATTTTTGTAATTTTGCGTAGTGGTTGTTTCTCTCAATTATTATTACTTTTTTATCAGCTGATGTTTGATGTTTGCTGTGTTTGTCGTATTATATAAGAAATGGTTCTCCAAGAAATACAAGCAGATAAACATAACAATTTCCCAACCAAACATGTGATCAAAACATTAAAATCAAAACCAGTAGTATACACAAAAGCTGACAAGGGAAATAAACTAGTTGTACTGCAAAAAGATGATTATATTGCCAGAGTAAAAAATATGCTGCAACAAGAAAATTACATACAAATTCAAGAAGACCAATTAAAATCACATTTAAAAGCCTTCAATCAAACCATCCAGGAAAGCAAAACTATAACAGACACTGATAAATCTAGATTAAAACCAGACCACCCCACTTTACCAAGAATGTATGCTCTACCTAAAATACACAAACCGGGTAATAAGATGAGACCAATCGTCAGCAATATTGATTCTCCTACCTACAAACTGGCAAAATGGTTAGTACAGAGATTCTCTTCACTACCAAAATTCAATAGCAAAAACATAATGAATTCAGAAGATTTAATACAGAAGATAAAATCCCTGGAACTCGAACCAGAAGACTGATTAGTTTCCTTTGATGTCACTGCACTATTTCCAAGTGTCCCTACAGATCAACTCCAGCGTCAATTAAAGAAATGGCTACAGCAGACTAACCTACTTGAAGAAGAAATAGAAGACCTCATACAACTTACCAATTTATGCATTGCACAAAATTGTTTTAGTTTCAATAAGAAGTTCTATCAACAACCAACTGGTCTAACCATGGGCAACCCACTTTCACCCTTCTTGGCAGATTTATTTATGAGCTACTTAGAAACACACATAACAACTTCCTTTCCATACATGTTTAAAGTTTGGCACAGATATGTTGACGACATCTTCGCTGTTGTCCCTAATAGGTTCATACAAGACTCCTTAGCCTTACTAAACCTACAGAACCAATCAATAAAATTCACCATAGAAATAGAAAAAGAAGGCATGCTACCTTTTTTAGACCTAAAAATCATCAGAGAACAAAAGAACCTAACCTTTGGCATATACAGGAAGCCAACACACTCTACTAATTACATAAAAAATAAGAGTTTCAATCCAACCACACACAAACATGCAGTACTAAACAGCCTAACACATAGACTGGTATATACCCCCTTAAATAAAAAAGAATACCAGTTAGAATACCAGCATATAGTAGACACAGCAATACATAATGGGTACAACAAAACAACTATTGACAAAAAAATTGCAAAATTCAAACGACAGATGCACATCAGAAACACAACAAATCTCAGCCAGCAAGATAAAGAGCTAAAGTTCAAGAAATTCACATACCACCCAGGAACATTTCACAAATTTAAGAAGATTTTCATGAAACATAACATCAGCCTAGCTCCACAGAACAAATTTAACATAGAGAAATTACTTTGTAACAAGTTAAAAGACCCCAACCCACAAGACAAAAAAGCTGGAATCTATAAAATCAATTGTTCAGATTGCAATAAAGTATACATAGGTAAGACAAAAAGAAACTTAGAAACTAGGCTAAAGGAGCACATGAGATGTATTAAATACAAACAAATGGACAAATCTGCAGTTTCACACCATTTTTGGATCACTAATCACATCAAACCCAATATTACATTAGTCAAACCAGCCAAATTTGCAGCCGAATTAGATGCATGGGAGAAGATCACCATTCAAAAACACAACACAAATCTAATGAATTTTGATTTGCCGCCACCAAATCCTCTCTGGAAGTACATTTCTCCACCACAAGATGCCACCACAGGATCCAATCCAAAAAACGGAAACACCAACAACACGGGCCAGTCGAATTAACCTTCTGAGGATGGGAACAACTGTTTCCCGAAACATGTTAAGTGAGTAAACTTAAGTGATGTTAGTGTAACAATTCCGACTCACCTTTAAATAAATTCAATACATATCACTGTTTCTAGCTTCTTTTCATTACAATATATACGTAGTAGAATACATTTTGTTCAATATTCAAATGTCTTAATTCTGTCACAAAAGATGCTTTCCTTGAGGTTTGCAAATCAGTAGAATACATTTTGTTCAATATTCCAATGCCTTGATTCTGTCACAAAAAGGGCTTTCCTTGAGATTTGCAATCATCACATGCAATAAGAGAGGTGTTTGATGACAGAATAATTAGTGTTGATTTGTGGCCCCCTCGTTCTCCTGACCTAACGAGTTGTGATTTTTATTTATGGGGTTCTTTAAAAGACAAAGTGTATCGTTCCAATCCTCGCACACTACAGGAACTTAGAGAAAACATTGTGCAAGAAATCACAAGAATTCCTGCTGCTGAGTTTTGGAGAGTGAGCGAGAATATTTACACGAGATATGCTGCCTGTTTGAGAGCAGAAGGTCAACATTTCCAGTATCTACAAAGTGAGCCAAAAGACTCCAAACCGCCCACGCGGTGTTTTTCCTGTCTGCGTCTTCGGCGCTCGTTGCTGTCTGCTGCTATCATAGAAAGGCATGGATGAAACCATACAACATTTTTAAAACTACTTTTAAAGGCTTTACTTACCAAAAGAAAAGAGATGCTGAAACTGGCCACCATCATTGTCCATACATTTTTGGCACCTCTTTAGGAAATTATCCATCACTCGCCATAGTTCACGCTGAGAAATTTCCTAGCAGTTAATTCTTCCAAGGTGTGTGGGTTTGTCTTGTATACTTTATGTTTTAAGTTACCCCAGAGGGGTATTTTTTGTCTAATATTACCGGCTGTGAAGTGTTTTTCCACTGGGCGTGTGGAAATATGATAAAAACATAACACACTGCTGCTATAAACAAAGTCACGCTGTTGTGGTTTTGCTTTGCAGTGTGAAGTGCAGTATTGAATTGACAGTGATGTGATGTAGTTCAGTTATGAGTTATTTATATTTTGTCCTGTATATTATGGCTCAGCATATGTTTTCTACGCACAGCGTGTATTTATTTATGATTCATATGTTATAACTCAGTCAGCTCGCCAAGTGAAAGTACGATTTGCAGAAAGATTTCCAGGTGCAAAAGTTCCAGGCTGTACAACAATACATGAACTTTACAGTAAATTTCAGGCCACAGGAAGTATTCAGGCTAAGAAATCTAAAAGACGGTGTTCGGTTCTTACCAAAGAAGCATTAGATGACATCAGTCATCGTTTGGAAAATTCCCCCCAAAAATTCCATGATGGACAGTTTCCTAAAGAGGTGCCAAAAATGTATGGACAACGACTGTGGCCAGTTTCACCATTCCTTTCATAAAGTTGGTAAGTAAAGCCTTTAAAAGTAGTTTTAAAAATGTTGTGTGGTTTCATCTGCGCCTTTCTATGATAGCGGCAGATAGCAACGAGCACCGAGGATGCGGACAGGAAAAACACCCCGCAGGCGGTTTGGAGTCTTTTGGCTCACTTGTATTATAAGGTAAGGATTTTAGTCTGCCCCTACCAGCGTAATTTCCCTGGTGACTGCTGACTGTCTCGCGCAGTGGAGAGAAGCCACAAGTGGGTTTGAATATAATTTAACTACCCTATATTTATAGTTATGTAGTTGTTATAGTTTGACCTTTTGGAACATGAGTAAATCAGCAGAATTCCTTTTGCATCCCCCCAAATAAATTTCTTATGTTGCTTGACTTTCTCTACTCACTCTTCTACAAATAATCCTTAGAACCCTTGTTCTTATATCTACTGCTCGTTATTTGAAATAAACTTACATTATACATTTCACTGTAAATATAAGGATACTGTAGGCCAGAGGTGGCGAAAAGTGACTCACGAGTCATTTTGACTCGTAGGCGCCATTCCTTCTCTGCAACCATCCCTTTGTTTTTCACATGCTGCTGAGTGATGCAGTGTGCGTGTTTTATATTGTAAAAATATTAATTTTTTTTCAATAAAACTGCAGCGATTTTTTTTTAAATACAAAACAAAATCCATGCAGTCAAATGTAACCTTGTCAGCATCCATGTATGCCATCACACCAGTTATTTTACTTGGGCTCTCCCCATCCTTTACCACAGGCGCATTTTACTGTAGTTGCTGGGACTTCAGCTTGCAATATATTTGGCTTTGAATGGATGGCCAGTCCATTTTATTTTGCTTTAATGATCTCAGGTATTTGAATCACTTCCATGGTGGTACCAGTGAAAGGAATATAAAAGCCGGTTTAGGAATTAGAGGAAGAGGGGCATTTGTAGCAAAAGAATTCCAGCAATAAAGGGTTAATTAAGCAGGTCACTATGCCCTGGCTTTGAAATTGCATGCTCTTTGCATGACCACAAGAAAAAATCTGATGTGTCACAGTCACATGACTTTCTCTACTCTTGTACAAACTATTTTTACAAACGCTTATTCTCTTATATCTACTTCATGTTAATCAAGATAAACATTTGCAGACTCTATCTTATTGCTAAGTTTCTTGTAGATGTAAGGGGAATATATATTTACAAGAGCAATATAGAAATACAGTAGCCTTTAAGCATATACATATCTCTCAATAGCTGGTTGCTAGGTGCAGCACCATTCTCTTTGCCACAGATTAATACTCTTTGCATATACAAGACAAAAAATGAATAACGAATTCCCATTTGAGAAAATAAGCAATATCTTGAAAATGGTTCAGTCAACAAAAAAACATGTATATGACATAAATTGTGTATTTTAACGCGATCTACATTTTTTGTGTAGTAAAATTTTGTCTATCTCTTTTGGTTTACCAGTTATGCAAAAGTCATTCACAATGAAGAATACTTTTGGAGACATTCCCAGAAAATTCAAGATATACATTTCATTTGTCATGAAAATATCTTAAACATATGATATTTTAATCAAAATCGTTAGAGCCATTTTTGAGAAAATTAAAATTTTCGAAAAATCTTCCATGTAAAGGGTAATCTGGGGTGGGGGGATTTTCTTGAAAAGCTTCATGTCACATCTCTGGAAGATACTGAATCTAAATACCAAGTTTGGTGTTTATCCGACTGTTCGTTTCTGAGTTATGCTGTTCACAGACAGACACACATACGGACATGTTTCCAAAAATGCTTTTTTTGGATTCAGGGGGTCTCAAAACATATATTCCCGGTGAAATCTCGGTATCAAATTTTTGGGTGGAATACAATATTTCCCCTACTTACTATACGTAGTAGAGAAAGTAAAAAACGAATAGTATCTTACTACTTCAAAAAGGTATAAGTATTTTTGGTTGGAATTTACTAGTGTAATGTAGAGAAAACGTGATGCCCTGACTTAGCCAGTTGATTTTAGTGTCACCTTCCTTTGGAGCAGGGTAACAAGGTTTCATCCATCATTTTGATTGCCTTTCGTCTCTGGGGATGCAAAAGATAAAAAAGGGAAAAAGGAAGAAGCAGAAGCAACAGCACAAAAATTGAGCATGTCTGCACAAATATGCAGAAAAAATGCAAAGAGACACTAAAATAACTAATAAAATAGTAAAGATCACAGCCACCTTTGCATCCCCCTGCCAAAATGCATGCTGACCTGACAGGTATTATCAACAAACATTTAAGCAATTAGGTTTATTTCCTGAACACACAGAGACTAGTCATTTGTGCATACATACCTGTTTCCACCCTGCCAAGTGGCCTCTTGATGCTGAAGCTGAAGGCATGTTGTTCTTCAATTGCTGTACTGTGATGATGACTCATATTATACAGCTCAGCATCCAGGTAATTCACAAGATTCATATGAGAGCGTTCAACCAAAGGATCCTTTCCCAGACTGAGGATGCGCTGATGCATGTGTCCCTCTGGAGTAAGATCTAGCACTTGAAGGCCACCAAGTGAACCCTGAACTACTAAGTCTCGACCTGTAACAAAGAGTTATTTACTTGGCATACTAAAACTAAAGAACATTCCAGATCCTTCAGTACAGAAACAAAAATAGCTGTTTAAGCTATGTGTCAAAAAATCTTATTCATTTAGTAGCCTGGCAGTTTCTGTTGATACTGAAATGTCAAAAAGTATATTCTTCAACCCCTCCACATTTATATACCACCTTTAACATCCTCTTTGGAACAATTGCTCATGGCAATGGAGTTCATCCGTTTATTGTTTTTGCTAATAATTTGGTTCTTTGGGTTGTCTTTAAACTAACACACACATTCAGACTCTCTTTCATACTTCCAGACTCAGGGAGGATAGAGAACAAACCTAGCTAAAGAAAAATTCCCCACCCTCCAGCCAGGAATTGAACCTCTGGATTTGGAGGTTCTTCTTCCAGTATTAAACCTCTCTTCTCCTGTCTTTCAAACTTATTCACCCCAATGAACACAGTGCCAGCCCACATTATTTACATTAAAATGCAAATTGTTCAATGCTATTTATATTCAAATTGTCCCTTCTTATTCCTGAGATATGCTTAATTAACTCTTTTTCCCGAAGAATTACTTCATAAATCAGGTATTGAAGCCCGGGACTTATGCATTGTAGGCAACTGTGACAACTTTACAGAGGTGAAAACTGCTGTTGCAATCTGGAATGGTGAAATCTTATGAGGTGCTTATTGCACAACCAGCAAACTTCATTTTTGTTTACATAATGGCACTGCATCTGCAGTACAAGTTATACATAGTCCTGTTAGATGTGAAGCATTATAATGAGTCACTGCATCCATGAAGTCACGGATCATTGGTAGAAATCAGCAACCTTCATTGCTGTATTTATGCCACAGGCCCAGAATGCAAGAGACCTTGTACTAAGTCTTATTATGAAATTATTTTGTGCATGCATTAGTGGCGCCTGCACGTGAAATATAATTTATCTCTACTTGAATTAGCTGGTAATTTTAGAATTTTTAAAAGTAATTTAATCTACTTACCCAGAAAAGTGTAAAAGCAGGATTCAACTGTATTTTAAGTGTGGTGTTAAAGTGCTACTGTATTAAAAATTCTATTTTATTCTCAAATTTTATGTCAGAATGGGGAATACTATCAGAGCAATAGCACACTAAAAGATTTAAGCTCTATAAGATAAGATAATTTATTTCACCATATCTATCAAAATACATATACATAGTATACAGTGGAATCTTGTTAGCACGTTCCTCATTAACACGTTTTCCCGTGTATTACGTTGAATTATAAAAGTCCCGGTACCAAATCACCAAATATAATAAATAATGTTTGCTTAGTGCGTTTTCCCGGTCCCGCTTACTACGTTTGAAGTTTGACGTCCTCATTCGCTGTTTTGGCCAATCCTTGATCGGTACAGTGGGAGTAGGCGTTTGACGTCCTCATTTGCTACTTTGGTCAATCCTTGGTCACGGGGTGGAAATCGGCAGTCAATCACATACATGCATTTAAATATTTGTGTGACACGATTTCTGTGGGCGGGATAGAGAATGCTTTACCTTGGCGTGGTAAACGCGGTAAATGCTAACGATAGTTTCTAATGTTGAGTGATGACCAAACAACCGTAGATTGTATTTTAACTTTTCATTTACAATGAAAAAAAGAAAGTGTAGTAGGTAAATAACCAACAGTGAAAAACTGAAAATCCTTGATGTAATCACAATCCAAATATAAAACATGTCGATATAGTGCGGAAGTTAAACATTCCTCCGTCAACCTTAAACACGATTGTTAGCAAACCTAAATTGATTGAAACTGCTTTTAAAGAAGGGAAAAATACTAAACCAAACTTTTCTCTTGGAAAATAGGATCAGAAGAGGACTGGAACGAAATTTGTTGCATGGAAACACCTCCGTATTCAAATCGTCTTGTATACACCAAAGAAAATATCGTCTATTGTACTCATAACACGATGCACGCTCATAATTTTTTCTTTCTTAGCAGAAATTGTTATCACGTGTGTAATAAAACACACAGCAAAACCACTATTGCCGCTTCCACAATTCGCAATTTATTTTCTCAAAAACATTCATAACCTAAAAAATCCAAGTTGACCAAAATAAAAGCTTGAATTATTTATTCTCAGGCTTTGTGTATCCAAATCCATTTAAACATATTGAATTTAACATGGAAACACAGATCGTATTCAGTATGAAACTGTACTCAAAATCGATTTAAATTGCCCATGGAGACGTAGTAATTATTAGATTACGTTGATATTGTAATGAAAAGAAGCTAGAAACAGTGATGTGTATTGAATTTATTTAAAGGTGAGTCGGAATTGTTACACTAACATCACTTAAGTTAATTATTAGATTTTTATTTCCTATGTTCTTAAATTGCAGATTTTGCATTTTCGTTAACACGTTTTCCCGCCTATGACGTCCAAATCCTTAGGTCCCTGCAAAAATGTACTAACGAGATTCTACTGTAGTTATATTCAGTCAGCTCTACTACTAACCCTTAACCTACTTGTTAACACTACAGATTCTTTTATCCTGAATGCAATAACTCCCAACCTATGAATTGCTGCCTACCTATCCTTGGTTCCAGCAAGCTTCAACACAGCAATTATCTCGCTGCTGAAACCATTATATCTACAATTCTTTGGCTACTATCTACCTCTGTTGTGACTATATCTTTTCCATATATAATTTTCTCATCCATTTTTGTTTTACCCTACCTAAATAATTACCAATTTCCTTAACACCCTCATCCGATTTTATCTTCAATATATTTTTCCCTATTACCTACTTCTATTGGTAAGTTAGCCCATTTCCTCAGTATTGATTTATCCCTCAATTCTTTAGTTTCTTCACATTCCAAAATTGCATGCCAATAATTGTCCATCTTTCCACACATTGGACATTTGTCTACCTCCCTTCTCTGTCCTATACCTTTCAATTTTACTACCCCTGTTTTCGCCCATGCAATTCCTTCCCTGGCGACTTTATCTCCTTTTTCCACATATGTCTCCTTTCCCCATTCTAGCTTTACTCCCCTGTAAATATTCAATGATTTTTTGTTATTAAAACTACCAAAAAGTTCTTGATTTTCAATATTATCCATTCTTAGTTTGATTTGATTCCAGAATCCTCTTTCTTTTAGTTCTCTATCTCTCCATGTACCCCCCTCCCCACTTTCTTCTAGAGCCTGCTTAATTCTGCTACTCCAAGTTGTATATTGGGTAATGTTCTCCCGTGCAGTCAAGCATTGTTTCAAAATATCTTGTTCCTTTATATTCTTTAGCCTAAACCAATATTTTAGACTCCTTACCATTATTTTACCTTTGCTCCCTACTCTTCCTAGTTCTGTCTGTGCTACCCCATTGGGTGAATTTTTAGGTAAGCCCAAAACCTGTTTACAAAAGTTCCCATGAATCATATCCACATTTCTTCATCCCTCCTCTATTCCCCATGTTTCCACCCCATACAGCATTTTTGCTTCGACTACAGCCGTATATACTCTCTCCAACCACTTTATATTCATTCCTGGTAGTTTATGTCTACATGCAATAATAGCACTACGTGCCATCCTTCCTTTTGCTAATACCTTTTTCTTGTGTTCATTCCAGCCCCCATTACTGCTGAAACGGATGCCTAAATAGTCAAATTTATTAACCACTTCGATTTCTGTTCCCTCCCAACACCATCTTTCATGTCTTCCCAGCTTACCTCCCTTCTTAAAAACCATAATTTTTTATTTTTTTAATATTTATTCTTAAATTCCACGCTGTAAGCTCTATAAATGAAGAATGAAGGATGTATGAAAGAGAAACAGACCACAAATTGAAAAAAAATCTGGTGTTACATTCACATGACTTTCTCTACTCTCTATCGTTTATTACTGGGTATGAAAACTATTCTTGGGAAAGCTTATTTTTCTATCCACTTCATTTTAATTGAGATAAATATTTCTGGAAATAGCTGCATTAAACATTTTGTTATAGATGCAAAGGGAATAGCGATAGTCTAAAGTTTTAGAAATGGATCCTATATATTGGTCTTAAAATTCCATATTCTTTCCATGACATTGCAGAAACAACTGAAAATCGACAGAACTTTAAAAGAATGGCTAAGAAACACTTGGGAGAAATGCTTCACAAATCTACTCCAAAAGAATAACTTGCATTATCACATCAAAGGATGCACCTCCTTAACTGAAAACAAAAGGATTATAGAAGACACAGTATGGCAGGCGATCACAAACAATATCTTGAACGAACTGCTGAAAGGAGCAATGATACATACCAGGAAGATATGGACAGCCAATACAAGTGCCTAGAAACCATGGAGATTTCCATAATATGGGGAATATCAACAACTAAAGTGATCTACAAAGGAAAAGGACTGCAAAACACACCAGAATCCTACAGAGAGACCATGCTGGAATGTGCACTGTTCAAGATAATGAATAAAAAGATCCGACAGCATACTGGCGGTAATACCTGGACAACAACATGGATTCATTCCGAGAAGGTCAAACATCCAAGCAGCAGGACATGTACTTCAAGCTATAAGCAGAGCTCTATCCAAGCCCAAAGGACACGCATATGCAGTTTTCGTTGGTTACAAACAAGCTTTTGAAGGAGTAAACACGAGTAAAATTCTAGAAAAACTGCATCCATTGCTAGATGAATAAAACCAGACCTTCAAGCTCATACCAAGGATACTCAGTGAGAACACAATCAGAATCCACATTTGACTAACAGAATCAAAAGGCCTCCAGCAAACAAATGGAATACTGCAGGGTAAGTCATATTATGCTCAACGTACTTACCCACAATGTGGATACAAACAGAAGTAGTCAAGATGTGGCTATACGCCGGTGACATGATCCCACTCTCAGAAAGAAGAGAACCCCTGCAAAAAGTCATCAACCAACTAGAAGAGTGGTCCCAGGAAAATGATCTAGTCATAAACAGGGAGAAGACATAAATAATGAAATTCAGAAATGGAGGAATACTGGCAAGCACTGATAGATTTATTTGCAAGAACAAGAACTGGAAATAGACAAAAGCTACAAATACCTAGGACATACACTACAAATGACAGGTAACATCTTCGACAAGCACGTTGAAGACAGAGCAGTAAGAGCATTCAAAGCAAACTTAGAGATAAGGACCTGAGCTTACTATCCGTAAGAAAACTCCTGAAGCTGCTCAACACAAAGATAGTGCCCATTGCCACATATGGAATACACTTAATATGGAACCATCTCACATGCTCAAATCTCAAATGACAAGAGGGAGTCAAAGGAATACTTTGTATCTCAAAATACATGCAAAACAGAATAGCATATATTTTAACAGGTACAACATACTTCATAGAGGTTATGATGGCAACTCGCAGTCTGACACTAACACCACAAAGCACCACATTCCTGGAAAACAGATGAGAGAAAGCAAAAGACATAAACCAAGGAATCCTCAGCACCTTAGCAATGTCAAACCGTGAATGGAAGGAAGCCAACTACCAGCTCCACCGTATATACACAAGAGTAGCAGCACATGGACTAAATCACCAAATATACCCAACCAAGAGATACCACAGCTCTACCAATGAATGCCAGTGCTCCATGTGTGGAAGATCCTGCAGTACATACCACATCGAGTGCAAAGAAAGAACATTGACATTATCCCACTATGCAAACAATGCTAACTTCAGATAATAATTAATATCTATGTACACAGTGTGTTTAATAAAACTTAAATAAACTAATAAATAATAAAAAAAAAAAAAGAATGGCTAAGTCTTGAACAATTCAAATCATTAATAACAGTATCTCAGAAATGGCTGATACCACAAAAAAAGGTTATTTGGAGTAAACTGTGTTTTAAAAAGATATACATTTTTTGTGTAATGCATTTCTATCTACTGCTTAACATTTACCAGTTAAATGACATTATACAAAATTCCTTCCCAATGAAGAGGAGTTCATAGGCTATTCCTATAAAATTCAAGATATACGTTTTATTTGGCACGTAAATATCCTTAATATATGGTGTTTTTCATGCAAAGGGTAGTTGGGGCAAGGGGATTTTCTTGAAAACCTTTCACAACTTTGGAAGATACTGAATCCATGCACGCACGCACACATGCACAGAAAGCAAAGAGTATGATAGGAATGAGGTATTGAGTTTGCTACATGGTAATACTGAACAATTGCAGAGTATTCTTATGATTAACTAATGAAAAAGGATTAAATTCTGTAAACCTACCCACAGTTGCTTGCACCTTAGCTTCTGTCATTGTGGCTGTACCTATCTTCCTTCCAACAAGAGCACCATCTTTAACCACAGCTCGTAGAAGGAGAATGTTCAGACGGTGGAAGTCAAATGTGAGTTCTGTTCTGGCAATAGATGCTGCATTTTGTGGCATTCCTCCCACAGAGGAGAGACCCAACTCATCCTGAGGAGTGGCATAGGCCTCATCTTGGCTAGATACTGTTCCAGCTTCTGATAATAGCATTGTGACAGGCAGTCGTTTTGGGGCACTGCTTGGTTTCAACTGAGGGAACAGTCTTCTTGCAAATCCCATCAGCTCCACAATTGTTTCCTGGTTTGCTGCAGTGAGACAAAATACATAACAAATTAAAAAAATGTACTTAACATCCATTGTTCTATAGTTCGGGAGCACAGGTGAGTGCAAGTGCACAATAGCACTACTCTGAATCACTTGATCTAACGTGCATAGCGAGCGAGAATGAGATAATGTAATGTCTGTTTGTTTGTTCGTTCGTTTGTCCCTCTCTCTCTGCACAATGACTTTGCTTGACTCACTTTTGGATGTGCTCCCAGGTGTAATATATACGTACTTATTTACATAATCTAGAGTTACTGGTTCATCATTTAAAGACAAAGAAACCAGAAAACTTTATTTATAAGAACTGAAGATTTCATATACATTTAAACATCCTCTAAGATACACAACTTTATTATATCTATGAGATTCTGCACGAGGTTAATTAGCAAGTCTGTAATCAGCTTGCACAAGCTCTTCCTTCTTCACTAGAGATCATGGAAACATGTCAATCAATGCATTCAGATTGTGTTGCATTGTTAGAATGTTTTAACTGGCAGAAAAACTTGTGTTGATTTTCTAAGTATACACACAATTACACAATAGCCAGCTTTCTACTTTGACCACAACATACAGTAGAAACTTTGTGTGCTCTACAGATAGATTGCAATAAATAAATGCGAAAATCCCAAATGTAAGGGATTTGTTATTCCAGTGCAGGAACTGCAGGAGAGTGTTAGTGTGGCAAATTGTTTATCTCCAGCAAAACTTGAACCCAGAAGAAATGTTGGAGATAAAAGCACATGCAGTCAACTTCTTTTATACACAAAAATACAACGGTCATTT
Organism: Deroplatys truncata; assembly: GCA_030765065.1. Taxonomy (NCBI): domain Eukaryota; kingdom Metazoa; phylum Arthropoda; class Insecta; order Mantodea; family Mantidae; genus Deroplatys; species Deroplatys truncata. The sequence continues at coordinate 32,427,097 of CM060988.1, read as the reverse complement.
GAAAATTTCTTGGAATGACTCACAGATTGCAGCAGTATTTCTGAAGTAGTTTTGTTTTCAAAACCAGCCATCTTTAATAAAAACATTTGTGTAATAACATAGAAATTGTTCAAGAATTGCAGCAGGCATAGCTTTTGTTACAGTGCAAATGTGTATATATGGGATACATGGCAAATATTGAGCATTATGTGGTACTGTACTTTGTTAGGAAGTGTATGAATTTAACAGAAATTCATACTGATATGACAAATACTCTATAGGACTCTGCACCATAATTTTCAAACATTTCCAAGTGGACCATGCGGCTGTGAAATCTTGCAAGATGATGCATGCAGCAGAGGACCAATATCTGCTATGAAAACCGAAATCATCAATAAAGTGCACAACACAGTTAAGCAGAATCATCAATTAAAGTGTCTGAAACTGCTGAGACTTGGACATTTCAGAGGAAGGGTGCTGAGAGAAGAGCTGGACAGGAAAAAATGATCTGCAACATGGGTGCCATGACTAATACTGGATCAAAAGCGAATCGGAGTGCAAATTCTTAGCAAGGTTTGACTCGTTTTCAGAGAGATCCCCTGACCTTATGCATCAATTTGTAACAAATGATGAAACATGAGTGAAACAAAACTAGCAGCCTAAGTAATAGAAGTACCAATCTCTCCATCACCACAGAAGGCAAAAAGTATGAAATTGGCTGTGAAGATCATGTTGTCAGTTTTCTGGGTTATCATAGGTGTGTTGCTAATGGATTATCTTTCCCTTGGAAAAGCTATCACCAGAGCATATTTTGCTAACCTTTTGGACCAAATGAAGACCAAAATATGCAAGAAAAGCACAGGTTTGGCAAAGAAAAAGTCGTCTTCCATCAAGACAATGCTTGCCCTCACATCTGTGTTGTTGCAATGGCAAAAATCAACCAAGTGGGGTAGGATTTGCTGCACATCATTATTCCATGGACTTAGCTCCATTGGATTCCATTTGTTCCCTAAATGAAGAAAGGTCCTTGGTGGAAAGAAATTTTCATCCAATGAACTTAAATAATTAGTTGGCACATATATAGCATGCCTGGAGGAATCCAACTTCCATAATGGGAGAAAGTCCATGGAATACTGCTGGACCAAGTGTAATGATGTAAAGGGACATTATGATGAAAAATAAGAACAATTTAAAAACTATTTGTGCTTAATTCCAAGAACTTTTCAAAAAAAACCCTGTATGAAATAAAAATTGTGCTCATCCATACACAAAACTGAACAGCTTTAAACTGGATGTAATATAACGAACAATTAATATTCAACACAGTCAACTTCCTAAAATTAAATTAGTGCACACTAAACTGAGAGAAAGCATTAAGAGTTAAAGGGAAGGAATAAACTTTGTACAAAGTATTTAAGGGAAAAAAAAGTTCATTTTACTAAACATGGACATATTTTGCATTATGCTGTGCTCTCCCTATGCACAATTATGATCCTAAGCTCTTACTGACTGAGTTACAGAGATGTATACAAAAATGAGTGGGGTTGCATCAAAACCCTCGCTATAATCTCTTCCATTCTATTACACTCACGGTGAAGCTTTACATAAGATGGTCAAGAGCTGTTACAAAATTGTGTTACCTCCAATAGTACCTAATTAGCCATCTCCAGTGGGTCAAACTAAATCAAGCTAGTTTAAATGAATGTATACATAGGTTTCTTATGGCAATGTCAAATCCAAACATTTTATAGTTTCAAACCTAATTCTGCAAGAAAACCAGCCAGGAATATATCAGGTCAATTGCAAAAAAATCTACATTGGGAAAACTAGCAGGAACATTAAAACTGGAGCTAAAGAACACATCAGGAACATAAACCTAAAACAGGAAGGAAAATCAGCAGCAGTTTGGCATTTTTTTGGAAGGAACAACATATCATTAACAGAGATCCAAAACTACTAAAATACATTACAGGACAAATATATTTTGCAGTTTGGGAAAACATCCACGTTTGGTAAAACATGAACTACATTTTTAATTTTGAAATCCCGCCAAGTGACATCCTAATGCAGAGGATCTTTCAACCGCCACCAGGGACAAAGCTAACTGTCAGGAGAAGTGATACTGGCAGTTGACCAGGAACTGACATTAGAAGCAAGTGGCTCCAGAGACATGCCTTCCTTTTCAAATAGTAAGTCATTCGATTCAAAATCAAGCCAATAATTCTAAATCATTAGTGCACCTCACTATCACAAAGTCCACCATACTTTATTTTAAAGTTAAATTTCTTTCATAAGGCTGGATTTAACGAGGTGGAAAGACTGTGAAGAAGCAGGAGGAGGGGTGAACATGTATGATTGGGTGCAGCTATCTATACTTTTTCACTTTAAATTTAAAGTACAAGTAAAAAAAAAAAAAAAACTTAATGTAGCACTCTGCTGTGGCAGCAGAGTGAAACATGATAGAAACTAAGTATCTCACAGGAAATTGCTTCAGACAGAATTTGAATACGGAACATTGTGCAGCTTGAGGATCACTAGCTTTTCTAAATTTTATGTCTTATTCCTATATTTTGCCTTACATCCTAAACTTCTAACACATAGCACTAAGAGTAGACAAATAAAAGTGGTACCTGAACAGTTCAGTATCTGTGATTAACGATACTGGATTAAATTGTTCTCAACTTCAGGTTTTAGAAATCATTAATTTATTGACTAATATCAGTATACCTCCTTTACTTTAACCTTTCATGAATGAACAAGTTAAGAAAATCGTTAGCACTCTAAGTTAGAAAACCCAACAGAAAACAAACGTGACCCAAGCAATCTGAGCAGCAATTCTGCAACACTAACAAAGAAGTTCAATTATTGCTAAACAACAGTCAACCATATTCATTGTTGAGTTAAGAGTGGAAACTTTTCACAGAATTTTTAGAAACATTTAACACAGCTGTCTTCTTTCCATTTTCTGCATTTATGTTTTCCACAGTGGCAGGGAATTCTCGGTCATGACACTCTCTAAAGTAATATTTTCTCAACACGTGGCAAAGAGTACACTGGTGGCTTATCTGGAAACGAACTGGATCTGAATGAACGCATTTTGTTTAAAAATCTGATGTGTTACACTCACATGACTTTCTCTACTCTTGTACAATCTATTTTTACAAACGCCTATTCTCCATATGCTTCATGTTAATCGAGATATCGAGATGTCAATCTTATTGATAATTTTCTTGTAGATGCAAGGGGAATATGGTAAGTTTTAAGCGATAGTCAAATATTTTAACGCTGGTTGCTATGTGGCGCATTCCATTCTCTTTGCATGTCCAGGACATAAAAAAATGAATAACGAATTTGAGAAAAAGTATAAGTATTGGAAAATTTAAGGTAATAACAAGCAATATCTCGCAAACGGTTCACTCAACAAAAGAAATGTATATGACATAAATTGTGTATTTTAACGCGATCTACATTTTTCGTGTAGTAAACTTTTGTCTATCTCTTATGGTTTACCAGTTATGAAAAAGTCATTCATAATGAAGAACACTTTTGGAGACATTGCCAGAAAATTCGAGATATACATTTTATTTGTCATGACAATATCTTAAACATATGATAGTTTAATCAAAATCATTAGAGCCGTTTTTGAGAAAATTAAAATTTTCGAAAAATGTTCCATGTAAAGGGTAGTCTGCGGTGGGGGGATTTTCTTGAAAACCTTCGTGTCGCATCTCTGGAAGATACGGAACCTAAATACCAAGTTTGGTGTTTATCCCACTGTTCGTTTTTGAGTTATGCTGTTCACAGACACACAGACACACAGACAGACACACACACGGACATGTTTCCAAAAATGCTCTTTTTGGATTCAGGGGGTCTCAAAACATATATTTCCGGTGAAATCTCGGTATCAAATTTTTGGGTGGAATACAATACTTCCCCTACTTACTATACGTAATAGAGAAAGTAAAAAATTTAACTGTTACAATACTAGGTTTTTTTCTAATTTCTCTGCACAACAATAACTTCAAAATGTTATGATCTGAACTGAATTGTTTTATGTAGAGGAAGAGGCCACATGCTAAGCAGGAAAAGTTGTAGTGTGCCCACAGCCATGAGGTGCTCTCTTATCATGTGGTTTTGTTTACAACTCCTTTAAGCTTAAAAAGTGAAACTACTTTAGTGATATACCCATCACTTCAATGCATTTGTGACTTGCAATGAGACTGAGATCACTGTAAGCATTAAAATAACTGCTAAGAGGAGAAGGGCAATATAAAACCACTAACATTCAATGAGTATGTTGCCAGTTAACACACTGTTCAGAGGTTCGGTACAGTGTTTAAAGCAAATAACTCTCAGACAACTAAAGATTTGTAGATGGATAGTTTGAACTTAAATTCAATACTGCTAAAAAGCAAACTACCATCTTTATTTTAAAAAAATGGACTACGAAAGTTAAATAAATATGTTTACAGGCACAGTAGCATCATGTAGTGGTGACATGAATCTTTTGTGGCCATTTTGATTTGTAATGCTGTACAAATGGAAATGGACTGTTAAAGGAGGAAAGGAGCATAAATATGTAAGAATATAAATAAAATAATTAAAGATCATTGTACTAATATGTAACTGTTACTTATGTGGATTGCCCATCATAGTGGTCAGGGCCAAATACAGTGGGCAGTCCAATACATGTATTAACTTAGTACTTTAATAAACTTAAACTTGTAGTACAATGCTAGGAAACTACAACATTAAGACTACTGGGTGCTTTCTGCTGAAACCTCCATTTAAAGGCGAGTCCACATTGTTCAATATTATCAACAGTTAACATTCAACAATTAACAAAACGTTTCATTCAACATTTTAAATGTCTAACTTTTAGCATTCCACCCATACTGGTTGACTTGTTGGGACAACAAACTCTCTCGACTAAATGCAAATGGACTCCAATGATGAGGATTTGGCTATCGCTATTTGTGTCTATGCCTGGTATGTAATGAAACAGAAAAGAAGAACGTGGATGAGGCCCTATCTGGTTAATTGGCACAGAAGTTAAAATACAGTAGAACCTCATTAGCACATTCCTCATTAACACGTTTTCCCGTGTATTACGTTGAATTATAAAAGTCCCGGTACCAAATCACCAAATATAATAAATAATGTTTGCTTAGTGCATTTTCCCGGTCCTGCTTACTACGTTTGAAGTTTGATGTCCTCATTCGCTGTTTTGGCCAATCCTTAATCGGTACAGTGGGAGTAGGCGTTTAACACGTTCATAGTTTGACGTCCTCATTTGCTACTTTGGTCAATCCTTGGTCATGGGGTGGAAATCGGCAGCCAATCACATACATGCATTTAAATATTTGTGTGACACGATTTCTGTGGGCGGGATAGAGAATGCTTTACCTTGGCGCGGTAAACGCTAACGATAGTTTCTAATGTTGAGTGATGACCAAACAACCGTAGATTGTATTTTAACTTTTCATTTACAATGAAAAAAAAGAAAGTGTAGTAGGTAAATAACCAACAGTGAAAAACTGAAAATCCTTGATGTAATCACAATCCAAATATAAAACATGTCAATATAGTGCGGAAGTTAAACATTCCTCCGTCAACCTTAAACACAATTGTTAGCAAACCTAAATTGATTGAAACTGCTTTTAAAGAAGGGAAAAATACTAAAACAAAACTTTTCTCTTGGAAAATAGGATCAGAAGAGGACTGGAACGAAATTTGTTGCATGGAAACACCTCCGTATTCAAATCGTCTTGTATACACCAAAGAAAATATCGTCTATTGTACTCGTAACACGATGCACGCTCATAATTTTTTCTTTTATAGCAGAAATTGTTATCACGTGTGTAATAAAACACACAGCAAAAAAACTATTGCCGCTTCCACAATTCGCAATTTATTTTCTCAAAAACATTCATAACCTAAAAAATCCAAGTTGACCAAAACAAAAGCTTGAATTATTTATTCTCAGGCTTTGTGTATCCAAATCCATTTAAACATATTGAATTTAACATGGAAACACAGATCGTATTCAGTATGAAATTGTACTCAAAATCGATTTAAATTGCCCATCGAGACGTAGTAATTATTAGATTTTTATTATCTATGTTCTTAAATTGCAGAGTTTGCATTTTCGTTAACACGTTTTCCCGCCTATGACGTCCAAATCCTTAGGTCCCTGCAAAAACGTACTAACGAGATTCTACTGTATTTTGAATGAGCTTGAAACTGAGGACAGGTTTGGCTTCAACAATTTCTGAGAATGACTGTAAGCGACTTCAACTTTATTTTGAGCAAGATAGAACCTATAATCTACAAAAAGCACACACATTTGAGAGCAGCCCTGCCGGCTACTGAACTTGAGACCTTTTTGCAGTTCCCTACGATATTGTGAGCAGTGTGAGGCTATCTTTTTTTCAATATTGCTTCTGGAACAACAATAAATTGCACATAGTTCGGCATAATTGTCCATTCTTTTTATCTTGCCCCTGTGCTCTTTGCATGAAAAGCCCCACAATGATGGCCTGAATATATCATCATTAATGAAAGTGTCTCTTCTTTTGCCATTCCATAGCTTCATGTGGAGAAAACCAAATCAACAATACCAGCACAGAGCAATACAAGTGAACAACAAGAAGTAATGCACACCAACATGGATACAGTAGAATCTCATTAGCACGTTTTTGCAGGGACCTAAGGATTTGGACATCATAGGCAGGAAAACGTGTTAACGAAAATGCAAAATATGCAATTTAAGAACATAGTTATGTAATAAAATCTAATAATTACTACGTTTCCATGGGTAATTGAAATCGCTTTTGAGTACAATCCGTGTTGAATTCAATATGTGTTCAAATGGATTTGGATACACAAAGCCTGAGAATAAATAATTGAAGCTTTTATGTTGGTCAACTTGGATTTTTGAGGTTATGAATGTTTTTGAGAAAATAAATTGCGAATTATGGAAGCAACAAGAGTGGCTTTGCTGTGCGTTTTATTACACATGTGATAACAATTTCCGCTAAAAAAGGGAAAAAAAAAAAAAATTAAATGCGTGCATCATGTTACGAGTACAATAGGCGAATGTATCTTTGGCATATTCAATACGATTTGACTACGGTAAGTGTTTCCATGCAACAAATTTCGTTCTGATCCTCTTCTGATCCTATTTTCCAAGAGGAAAGTTTTGTTTTTGCATTTTTCCCTTCTTTAAAAGCAGTTTTAATCAATTTAGGTTTGCTAACAATTGCATTTAAGGTTGACGGAGGAATGTTTAACTTCCGCACTATATCCACATGTTTCATATTTGGATTGTGATCTACTTCAAGGATTTTCAGTTTTTCACTATTGGTTATTTACTACACTTTCTTTTTTTCATTGCAAATGAAAAGTTAAAATACAATCTACGTATGTTTGGTCAACACTCAACAGTAGAAACTATCATTGGCATTTACCACGCCAAGGTAAAGCATTCTCTATCCCGCCCACACAAATCGTGTCACACAAATATTTACATACATGCATGTGATTGGCTGCCGGTATCCACCCCATGACCGAGGATTGACCAAAGTAGCCAATGAAGATGTCAAACTTTGAACATGTTAAGCGCCTTCTCCCACTGGACTGATCAAGGATTGGCCAAAACAGTGAATGAGGACGTCAAACTTCAAACGTAGTAAGCGGGACCGGTAAAACGCACTAAGCAAACGTTATTTATTACATTTGGTGATTTGGTACCAGGTTTTTATAATTCAATGTAATAAACGGGAAAACATGTTAATGAGGAACATGCTAACGAGATTCCGCTGTATATAGTGTGCACAAATCAGAAGTACATCATTCACATGGTCACACTCTGGAAACTTCCAAAGCTCACCAGATCACATAAAAAGAGCGAACTGACTTAACAAGTTTTCCATTGAAGGTGGAAAACACTCAACATATTAAAGGTGTCAAATGCAACACTCTCAGTAAACATGTTAAGTCAATCCTGATAAAACAATTTGGTTAACATGCAAAATGTTAACATGTTGCACTTCACAAGTTTTGTTAAATGTTAATCAGTATGGACACAGCTTAATGTAAGCTTGTTTATTGTTGTCCGTTAAAATATATCACAATATAACCTTTGTTGAAAAATGTTTCTTAAGAGATAACAAATTGCAAATCAAACACTTTATTTAACCCTTTATCAGATTTGCCATTACTAAAATTTACTCATTTTCATAATACAATTATTAAAATATAAACATACCTATGATGTCAAGATTGTTGAACTGGATAGATGCAATCTGAAGTGCTTCCTTATTACCTTCATTGGAAGGGCAGTTTGCACTGACCAAAAGTATTTCAACAGTGATAAGCGCTTCAGAGTCCAAAATGTCCAAGCCAATGGATGGAGGCCTTGCAGTTGGTCCTGTTGGAGGTGGTGATGTTGGATAGGGCGGAGATGATGTCCCTGCTCCTCTGATAGGGGAAGTTGCTGTTAACATATGTTAACCAATTTCATTAACATAACAGGCTAACATGTTGCTTCTGAACATTTTGCCATGAATTGTATTTCATATTTTTACACAAAATAATAATTAAGATTATTTTATTGTCAAATAACCTTTATATAAGTTATTTGACATGGTTAACATTTAATTAAAATACAATTCTGGAAAGAAAAAAACACACACCAACGAAGTACACCTATCCATCTAGCTTATGTCCTATGTTAGTTATTTTCAATAATACTGACATGATAAAATTCACAATGTTATTTACAACATTAATACAGCTGTCCATTATATTTGAAAGGGAAAGCCTACAAGCTGTTTCCCTAAAATTTATCAATATTGTGATAAACCCTAGATTTAAAAGTTGAACAAATTTAACTGTTGCAATTGGCTTGCAATTCATTTGATGTGTACAAACACTATTAGATTAAAAATTCCTTGAATTGCTTCCTGAAGAGATTACACAGATAATTTGTTGTAGTCATCCTCCATGCTCTAGGTGTACCATGCTAGCCTCTAGTTCCCGAGGTCACAGGTTCAAACCGGCAAGGGATTTTTTTCAGGCATAAAAATCCTTAGCATGGCTTCCTTCAGAAGGGAAGTAAAGCTGGTGGTCCTGTGTCATAGATTTATGGCACATAAAAGAACCTCAAGCCTGATAGAGGCCTTTAGCAAAATTTCTGGTCTTTCACGTCTAATATAGAATAGGATGCTAAGAACCATAGAGTTAAAGAAGATCCATAAATAAAACCCAATTTGGTAATTTGTTGCACATGATTGAGCCAATAATGTAACGTTAATGATCTATTCTATGACTTTTTGTTCAAGTTCTATAAAAGTCATTTGATTTCTTTCAGAATAGTTGTAATATTACTGTTCTTATGTCTGTACTGGGGTTTGTAACATAGTTCTTGCCAAGGCCCTGCAGCCGAGTGTGGCAGACATGTTCTCTAGTGCTAGCCAGCATATGATCGGTTGAAGAGAGAGAGTGGAGGCACTCTCAGTTAACAAACCATCTGGAACCTGTATCAGGATACTTGTAGAAGTTCTAGACCTCCTTTCTTCTCTGGGCTGTATTGAACCTTCTTGAGGTTCGTGCAAGCATAAGGAAGTCTGGTCACCATGACAGTAGTAAGGTGTTACGACATTCAATGCTGTCTGTTGAGATAGAATATCTTTACATTATTAGCACCATGTTTAAGTGCCAATTTGAAGGTTGTATTGTATTTCCACTGTTGCGGAGCCAAACCTGATGAAGTAACTGTCCCATGTATGGTACAAAGTTTCTGGTGGCCTTCGCCCCAATGTTTAGGAATCAACTTTGTATTTTTATGTTTCTTTAAATATTATATATTTAGGTTTGCCACGGCTGCGTCAGTATTAATTTGTAGAAACATGTATCTCTTAGCAGGGGGTGATGCAGCTAAAGAATGTAGGCTTACACAACTTACAATTTTTACTTCACTCGATTTATTGATCCTTCACACGATTAAATAACACTACTGATATAGAGAGATGTGAAATTTTTTATTAATTACTTGCACTTTTTAACACGTAAACTTTATAATATTCTCGCCATCATGAATTTTATATGTCTCACACTGGATATTTACTGAGTGAACGAACTGCTCAGGTACATTGCCTTCTAGCGGCTGCCATTTACCGATTAAATTTGTACATTTTTCTATTTCAAGTCTTTGATTGGCTAATCCTACTCCATTAGAATACTTTTATTTAACTTTCAACTTTTCTGGTTCTTGATTGGCTATTTATAAACTGTTTTTTTAAATGTTACATTATTGTTTCAAGAATTACTAGTAGCATTATTAAACTTTCCAATTCATTATTGCCTCAAGGTTACCTCATTGTTAGTAACTTTCAGCTTCTATTCTCACAGCTCCTACATTATTAAATTACCTAATACATTCACATAACATTATTATACATGTACACAATAATACAAACATAATACAATGACAGTTACATACATTTATATATTATATTATACACGTATTACTTTAAGGCGGGCTGTTACTATATTGTTTATATTATATAATTAGACTGAAATCATTTAAGTGTTATAAATACTGCCTTACTGTGTGACAAGTCCCATGGTGGGTGGGTGGCTGAGTGAGTGAGTGAGTGAGTGAGTGAGTGAGTGAGTGAGTGAGTGAGTGAGTGAGTGAGTGAGTGAGTGAGTGAGTGAGTGAGTGAGTGAGTGAGTGAGTGAGTGAGTGAGTGAGTGAGTGAGTGAGTGAGTGAGTGAGTGAGTGAGTGAGTGAGTGAGTGAGTGAGTGAGTGAGTGAGTGAGTGAGTGAGTGAGTGAGTGAGTGAGTGAGTGAGTGAGTGAGTGAGTGAGTGAGTGAGTGAGTGAGTGAGTGAGTGAGTGAGTGAGTGAGTGAGTGAGTGAGTGAGTGAGTGAGTGAGTGAGTGAGTGAGTGAGTGAGTGAGTGAGTGAGTGAGTGAGTGAGTGAGTGAGTGAGTGAGTGAGTGAGTGAGTGAGTGAGTGAGTGAGTGAGTGAGTGAGTGAGTGAGTGAGTGAGTGAGTGAGTGAGTGAGTGAGTGAGTGAGTGAGTGAGTGAGTGAGTGAGTGAGTGAGTGAGTGAGTGAGTGAGTGAGTGAGTGAGTGAGTGAGTGAGTGAGTGAGTGAGTGAGTGAGTGAGTGAGTGAGTGAGTGAGTGAGTGAGTGAGTGTGAGTGAGTGTGAGTGAGTGAGTGAGTGAGTGAGTGAGTGAGTGAAAGAGTGAGTGAAAGAGTGAGTGAGTGAGTGAGTGAAAGAGTGAGTGAAAGAGTGAGTGAAAGAGTGAGTGAGTGAGTGAGTGAGTGAGTGAGTGAGTGAGTGAGTGAGTGAGTGAGTGAGTGAGTGAGTGAGTGAGAAGAGCCCAGAAGGTAAGTGCTGTGTTCGATACTTTAGTGAAAGTGAGGAGTCCTGTGATCAACACTATTGAGCAACCAGAACATAAAAGATGCTGATTTGTGCATCACATATTGAGGCACAATGCACTGAAACTGAAGAGTGATTGAGAGAAAAGCAGACAAAGTTACATTATAAACAAAAAGTGAATAGACTGCATGTTCTGGAAGTGTATCAGCAGATTATACATTAGACTGATAATTTTCTTTTGTAAAACAAATATTCTATTTATATATGTATTAACAGCACTAACCTAAACTTAAATGGTGTAATTTAGGTGAGGAAGGATTAACCCATTACATTAGTTCCATTATATTGTTACTAACATACTTTCCAATAACCCTGAATAAATATGTAGTTTTACTTGTTTGTTGCAAACAGCATTAGTGTGTTTATCACAATAGTGTCTGCTACCAAGTTGTGTAAAGAAAAGAAATAATCCTCAGTGACCACACATGCAAGATCCCAATCGTTAATTGTATGTTGTTTCAGAGCTTGTCATATCAAGGATAAATATTTGTATTTTGTCTTTGGTCATGCTCAAGAGTGTTAGCAGCAAAATAATCTTTAAATAGCATGACCATATAAACAGACTACTGTAAACTGTTAAGAGATTTTTCCCAGCATAGTAACACTAGTATCATGTGCTAAATTACTTAAGTGGTATTGTTTAGGCATTACTTTAATATGTAAGATAAATAAGATGGGACATAAAACTGGTCCTTGGGGAATTCTGTTCTTTACTTCTTGGAAATCAGATTTGGCATTTTATACTACGATTTACTTTATGGATAGTTTCAGTACATTGGAGCCTACCTATAAGCACAGAGAAAATCAGTCTACACAATACACCTTTAGTGCTATATTTTTAAGGTTATTTTGTAATAGATTATGGTTAACAGTAAAATTAATTTGGAATTTTGACGGAAACAGTGAAGTGAAACAATAATTTTAAATTATTCTTGACTTGGAAATTAACTGCATTTACTTCAAATTTAATTAAAAACATGTTTCAGAAGCAATTGCTTCCATCTTCAGCCCTGGTTCAACTTAGTCTCAGACTGATGCCTGGTTTCACAATGGTCGCCAAGGCATTTGAAAACTGTCAAGTTGTTAACAGTTCGTCAAAAGCATAAGTTCTATTTCACCAATGTGCATCATCATTTTGATTGTCAAAGTTCCCATCAACTTCTGAGGCACCATTTTCTTCCTTCAAATCATAGACAGTCCATCAAATCTAGTTTAAAGGTTATGTACATATTCTGGCTCTTGAGAAATGCAATCAAATTTACTTTTATTCCAGCAGGTGAACAATGGATATTTTCAATATTCAAATAATGTTCAAGAAATTTATTGAAAAATGGGTCCAGAACATATTATGCAGGATTGAAATACCATTTCTATAAAATGAATAACATAAAAGTTGTGATTCATTATAGATTATCGAAACAGGTAATGTTGAATTTTTTTTTCTTTCTTATTAAAAACGTGCCAAGATCAGGCTAAGGTCTATAAAAAGTATAATTAAATTATATATAATAAGAAGAAAAAAGTAAAACCTTAAAAAAACCCATTCCCAGCACTGAAGTACTTGGGATAGCAGGTTGCTGCTAAGATGTCATCTCGAGTGAGATGCCTTAGTGGTCTGTCTGGGAAACAACCTGAGTCAATTGGGGAATTCAATGTCCTATCAGTATGTTGTCACAGTAGCTGGTTAGAGCAACCGCTCAGAGAGTGGGAGGACTGTGTTCAAATCCTAGCTGTGGCGTTGAACTTTTCAGTTGACTCTATATTAAAAAATCTGATGTGTTACACTCACATGACTTTCTCTACTCTTGTACAATCTAATTTTACAAACACCTATTCTCCATATGCTTCATGTTAATCGAGATATCGAGATGTCAATCTTATTGGTAATTTTCTTGTAGATGCAAGGGGAATAAGGTAGCTTTTAAGCGATAGTCAAATATTTTAACGCTGGTTGCTATGTGGCGCATTCCATTCTCTTTGCATGTCCAGGACATAAAAAAAATGAATAACGCATTTGAGAAAAAGTATAAGTATTGGAAAATTTAAGGAAATAACAAGCAATATCTCGAAAACGGTTGTGTATTTTAACGCGATCTACATTTTTTGTGTAGTAAAATTTTGTCTATCTCTTATGGTTTACCAGTTATGCAAAGGTCGTTCACAATGAGGAATACTTTTGGAGACATTCCCAGAAAATTCGAGATATACATTTCATTTCTCATGACATTATCTTAAACATACGATATTTTCATCAAAATCGTTAGAGCCATTTTTGAGAAAATTAAAATTTTCGAAAAATCTTCCATGTAAAGGGTAGTCTGGGGTGGGGGGATTTTCTTGAAAACCTTCGTGTCGCATCTCTGGAAGATACTGAACCTAAATACCAAGTTTGGTGCTTATCCGACTGTTCATTTTTGAGTTATGCTGTTCACACGTGCACGCGCACGCGCACACACACACACACACACACACACACACGGACATGTTTCCAAAAATGCTTTTTTTTGGATTCAGGAGGTCTCAAAACATGTATTTCCGACGAAATCTCGGTATCAAATTTTTGGGTGGAATGCAATACTTCCCCTACTTACTATACGTAGTAGAGAAAGTAAAAATGAAAATATTGAAAGAAATTGAGCCAAGACTGGATTACACTAAAACGAGAATCAGCTGCTTTTACAGATTCAACAGTTATTGATAACACTCAGATATTTTGCCACAGGGTCATTCCATATTGTTAATGGTGACTGCAATGGGGTTTCGAAATCCACCGTGTACAGATATGTGAATCAAGTACCAGAAGCAATCGCTTCCTTATTGCCACAACGATACAAGAATTTTATGTCACAGCAAATTTTGTTGAAGTAGGCACAATTAACTGTATTCATGTGCCCATTTTGTCACCCAGAGAACATACTGCAGAAGTATAAAGAAACAGGAAGTAATACTTTTCCCTTAATATTCAGACAATTTGCAATGCAAGCAAACTAATTACCAATATTATGGAACAATGACCAGGTTCTGTTCATACCAGCTTTATATTCGACTACAGTAAACTGAAAATGCTGTTCAAGACGGAGAGACTACTTGGTGACAATGGCTAACTAGTGACATGGCGCAGGTTTAAACACACACATGGTGTTTATCTTTTGTTTTTGAAGTCACAATCTCAGTCAATGAACTGGAATAGCAAACTTACTATAGCCAGCCTTCACAAACTTATGTAACAAACCATCATAGTTGATGAAGTGCTAGTTTGATATCCTTCAAGCTAAAGTTGCCAACGGTTGGTTAAACCCAGCATCAATGTTCTTTAAAAATCCAAAATATATTTTTCTCAGATGCTCTCAACTTTGCATAAATCAGTTTTATGAAAAAAACTCAGAGATGTACATTTCCCCATTTTCAGTGCCTGAGCTGATATGGATAAGTCTAAGTTTAAACCAGTAGCTGAAAGTTTTATGCTGGGATGAACATAACAAGCTATGATTATTGTTAGAAGCAAATATGAAACCTTTTGGTTTCTAGCAGGTCTAAAGCAACAAAGCAAAAACGCCCCTTGAAACATATGGGAACTAAATATATTTTATGCACAGGAGGGAGGAATTACTGAATGTGTATGTGCATCTGTTTATTTTAGATTTTCTTTATATTCATTAGAAACTGTTTGGTCAGCATAGCTAGTTTTACATCACCACCATCATCATGTTTCCTGTGCATAATTAGTATACTGAATCAAAATGAAATACAGTACAAGCATATGAAAGAAATATTGTTAACTCTTTAGCTTTATGAATTAGAATGAAATATACATTGGAACACATACCAACACTTTGTTTGTCGTTTTGTAAATTAAGGCTATATTGGATACAATCAGTGCATACTGCATTTAATGGTCAATTCAGTTTTTCTTTAATTAAAATATGCAAAAAAAAAAAAAAAAATAATGAAGATACCCATTTCTCTGTAAACGCAGATAAACCTCCAGCAAATACCTAATCCTATTTTTTGAGCATCAATAAGAGCTATGGATTATAAGATTATCAGATATGCGCTACCTTAAAAATGCTTCATTATTTTGATAAGGTGAACAATGAATTT
The DNA here is from genome assembly GCA_030765065.1 of Deroplatys truncata. Lineage (NCBI taxonomy): Eukaryota > Metazoa > Arthropoda > Insecta > Mantodea > Mantidae > Deroplatys > Deroplatys truncata. The sequence goes on along the minus strand of CM060988.1, from coordinate 32,411,555 downwards.
TATTTGAACAAACCTTCTTCCCCCTTTTCTATGAACCAAGGAATGCACATATCCAGTGGATATTGTTGTCAAATCTGACCATACCTTTATATTCCACTTTTGTTATTGGCTGAAATAGGTTTACTTTGTTAAATATCTTCTGAGTTATTGACTCTTAAATTACTTTGCTAAGGTTCTAATTTTCGGCTCATTAAGTAGAATTAATCTATAATACATACTTGTCTTGCACTAGCAACTTACCTCGGAGGGGTTCAGATTGAAGACTTGAAAGTGCCTGTGTTAATGCTATTGGTGAAGTTGCTTTTGCAGCTTTAGGGCCAAGAGGATCTGGTGATGCTGGCGATGTAGGTGAAGTGGGTTCACTGTCTCTAAGACTTCCACTCACACTGTCCATGCTGCAACAGTCACATTCCTCATTTCCATCATTATAGGTTAACACTAGAGTTTAATAACATGCCAGCTATGTGACTTACGCATGTATTTTAACAGGTGTTTAGAAGAAAATATAAATAAAATAATTAAGCTATTTTCTTTAAAACTGGGTATATGTACAAATGCTACATAGGCAAAAAGAAAATCATCTATTGCAATAGCTATAATGCTTGTTAAGAGTTAAACAAATTCTGATGTGTTACATTCACATGACTTTCTATACTCTCTATTGCTTATTAGTGGGTATACAAATTATCCTTATGAAAGTTTATATTCCTATCTACTTCATTTTAATCGAGATAAACTTTCTGAAAATAGCTGCATTACACATTTCATTATAGATACAAAGGGAATAGCAATAGTCAAATAATTTAGAACTGGACACCGTATGCTGGCCTTAAAATTCCATGCTCTTTGTGTACAATTGCAAGAAACAGCTGAATACCAAAAGGACTTGAAAAGGATGACAAAGTATTCATCAATTTGAACCATTAATAATGGATATCTCAGAAACGGCCGATGTCACAAAAAAAAACCTATTTTAAATAAATTGTGTGCTTTAAAAGGATCTACATTTTTGTGTAGTACGTTTTCATCTATCACTTAATGTTTACCAGTTACACAAGACTATAGAAAATTCCTTACAAATGAAGTGGACTTCACAAGATATTTCCAGAAAACTCAAGATATACATTTTATTTGTAATGCAAATATCTTTAATATATGGTATTTTAATCTAAATCGTTAAGAGCCATTTTTTATAAAATCAAACATTTTGAAAAATGTTTCATGTAAAGGGTAGTTTGGGGTGGGGGGGGGATTTGTTTGAAAATCTTTTTGATGCATCTTTGGAGGATACTGAACCTAAATACCAGGTTTGGTATTTATCCAACTTTTCGTTTTTGAGTTATACTGTTCACAGTCACAGAGACTGACACAGGCATGGACCTTTTTCTACTGATGTGATACATTCACATGACTTGCTCTACCCTGTATCATTTATTAATGGGTATACAAACTAGTCTTAGTAAAGACTATTTTTACATCTACTTCACTTTAATCCAAATAAACTTTTGCAGAAATAGCTACATTACACATTTCATTATAAATATTTTTAAATATCATTATATTATATATTTTTATTTATTAAATTGTTATAGGAAGAGATAGTCAAATGTTTACGAACTGGACACTATATGCTGATCTTAAAATTCCATACCATTTCGATGGAATCACAGAAACAACTGAATGTTCACAGGAATTTAAAGAATGTCTAAGTATTGAATAATTTGAAGCATTAATAATAGTTATCTCGGAATTGGTTGATACCACAAAAAAGTTATTTGAAGTAAACTATACGTTTTAAAGAGATCTACATTTTTTGTGAAGTACACTTTCATCTATTGCTTAACATTCACCAGTTATGCAAGATTATACAAAATTCCTTCTGAATGAAGAGGACTTCAAAGGCTATTCCCAGAAAATTCAAGATATACATTTTATTTTTCATGTAAATATCTTTAATATATGGTATTTTAATCAAAATCATTACAGCCATTTATTAGAAAATAAAAAATTGCAAAAAAATGTTCCATGTAATGGGTAGTTTGGGATAAGAGGATTATCCGGAAAAGCTTTGTGTCGCGTATTTAGAAAGTACTGACTTAAATACCATGTTTGGTGTTGGTCCGACTTTTTGTTTTTGAGTTATGACGCACGCACACGCACAGACCTTTTTCTAAACAGACTTTTTTTTTTCTTTTTTTTTCTTTTTGATTCAGGGAGCCTTAAAACATGTATTTGCGGTGAGATATCGGTATCGAAGTTTTGGATTGAATACAATATCTTCTCTACCTACTATGTACATGGTACACAAAGTAAAACTATAAGATTTGATTTGATTGATTGATTTGAGGAGATATTCAAGACTTTAAATCTTTAAATTCATTTATTTTATATACTTGTGGCTTAAGCTTGGGCTATAAGGTTTAAACTGCTAATGAAAATCTTGAACTTTTTGTTTCTTATGCAAAATCTTAGCAAATAGAAAAATGTAGCAAACACAATTTAAAATTTTAAGGCAGAATAAAAAGCATATGGTGTAATCATTTATACAAGAAATTGCTCTTTTCATGAACAAAATTTTGTAGTTTACAATAAAGGATATTTATATTAATTAAATTCAAGTTTGTATTATATCATGAAAACACAATGAAACAAAAACATAAATTCTTATTTAAGAACTGCAGTAAACTGACTTTCTGAGCCCATCTGGGTACAATAAGTCCTCAGCATCAATTGCACATTAACTTCTCCTAAAGTGATTTACGAGTAAGTATCGAGTCATTTTCATAACATTTTACTTCACATCACACAAAATATATAAGAGAAGTGTTATAAGCAGTGAAACTTTCATAATACTATGAAAAAGTAGTATGAGTCAATTTTAAGACACCTATGATAAGTTTCACCAAGGTATTCAAAGTAAGTTCATCAAGGCATTTGAAGATCGTGAAGCTGTTGACAGCTCGTTAAAAGTGGAAGTTCCATTTCACCAATATGCATCATCCTTTTGATAGCCTAAGTTCCCATCAACTTTTGATGCTCCATTTTCCTACCTTCAAATCATTGATGGTCCATAAATTCTAGTTTAAAGGTTATATACATACTCTAGATCTTGAGAAATGGCACCACATTTACTTTCATTTCAGTAACTGAACATGAATATTTTCGATATTGAAATGTTGTTCCACAAATTTATTGAAAATGTGGGTCCAGAACGTGTTATACGGGATAGAAATAACCATATCTACAAAGTGAATGACGTGAAATTTGAGACTCGTTACAGATTATCAAAACAGGAGTAATGAAAATATTGGAAGGTACTGAACCAAGATAGAATACCCTACAAACAGAAATCGGTTACTTTTACCGATTCAACAATTATTGGTAATACTCAGATAGTTGTCTAGGGAGTCATTACGTATTAAGGGTGACTGCAACGGAGTTTCAAAATCCACAATGTGCAGATATATGGAGAAAGAAACAGAAGCAATCGCTTCCTTACGGCCACACTCATTCAAGAATTTTACACAATTGCAAATTTTCCTGGCATTGTAGACAATTGACTGAACTCATGTGCGCATTTTGTCACCCAGTGGGCACAATGCCAAAGTATATAGTATATTGAGACAGTTTGTGGCACAAGTTTATTAATTACCAATACTGTGATACACTGGTCAGGTTCTGCTCATGATAGCTTATATTCGACAACAGTTGATTGAGAATGCTGCTCGAGACAGCAAAATGGTATTTTATGCCTGGTGACAATGGTTACCAAGGGGTGTGGCATAGTTTAAACATATGCGTTGTGCTTCCGTTTTGTTTTTGAAGCCACAATCTCAGCCAATGAAAAAATATGTAGCAAACATTACTATTGTCAACCTTCACAAACTTATGTAATGAGTCATCATAGTTAATGAATCGTCATTTTAATGTGATTGTTGTTGACGATGTGGCAAAAATTGAAGCGTTAATTTGAATCCCTCAAGCCAAATTTGCCGAAGGTTGGTGAAATCCAGCATTATAGTTTCGTTAGCTTAATTTACTTTGGACATGTTTCAAAGATCATCTCCATCTTGGCTGGTTCTTGAAGAGGAACTTCCTGGCATAGTTGTGTCTGTGCTGCCATCTGGTTTTATGGAAATGTATGGTATTTCTTTATTTCTTTTTTAATTTCTGTACCAATTCAGATCATATCTACATTGACAAAAATTCCAAATTTATAAAAAAGAAACTATGGACTGTAAGATTTTCAGAGATGCATTGCCTTAAAAATGCTTTGCTATTTTGATAAAGTAAAAAAAGGATTTCATTTGAATAGATCCACTCCTTCGTTCATAGAAAAGGGTGGGGGGAGTGGGTTGTACAGCACACTTCTATTCCTTAGATAGCTATTTCACTGTTAGCAAATTTATAACTAATATTGGCTATATTACGAGTCATTCTTAGCCATCTTGATAGTAATCATGCCTGGTTTCAAGTTTGTTTTGTTAAAACTTGTGTAGCATTTTGCGTTGTTTTCACAATCAGCTGTTGCTAAACTATTATTTATTTGAACTATCTGCTGTACTGTGAAATAATTATGAATGTTCCCAAACATGCTTGGATGCAAAATTATATTCTACAAGTATGTTATAAAGAATACAAGCAAATGGTGGAAAATACAAACACAGGCACTGTGACTTTGCGATAGACAAGATTAAGGAAGCGAATTTATGAAAGTTGGCTTATATTGACATTTACTTTAAAACAGAGGTCAGTATATTTTATTTTCTATGCTCATAGCAGCTAACTCACTTAAGCTGGCTTGTCATTGTATTTCTTAAAAATACTTTTTTTAATTTAGTTTTTGAAAATGACATTTTAACTATTGACGATGTCACTGTCAACTTGATATAACTGATTCCCTGTGCAGAGATCAGCTACCTAAACTAGTTGCTAAGCAGGTATTATCAACAAACATTATTAGAATGCTACATATGAATAGAACATTAGGAAGCCATTGTTGTTACAGCTCACACTTATTGCTTGATGGCAATGCTTAGGGCAACATCAAAGAAACATGAGCTAGAAATGCTGAATATGAGCAATGGCATTATGAGCATTACTTTTTACTGACTGTATTTCCACTTGACCAAAACTTGTCTCTAATGTTATACAGCTGCTTTGCATCATACTCAGGCAAGTGACAGATAAAAATGAGTTAATCTCTGCAGTCAATTGGAGTAAACCCACATTGTAAACCTGCACAAATTATGAATTCATTCTCAAATAATTCAAACTTAATTTTAGATTAGGTACAGGAACGCTGAAGGCCTCTAGTAATCTAGCCATCACCAGCACCTCTTCCCTGCATCCCCAGCCTGCTGTTTAACTTACACAAACTCCAAATACTGAATATTGCACAGAATGGTATCAACATTCGCACTTGTAGCTATGTTACATTTTAAATGTCTTCTGCACCTTTTGAAAATATCAAGACTTTTTGTTTTGTCAATAGTAACTTAACATAGTTATGTATCTTACTTGTGAGTTCTTACAATGTATTTTGGGTTTATCTTGAGTAATATTTAACTTCACTGTTACCATGAAACCATGTATCCTGCTGATAATATTGTAACGTATGCAGGCGTTGTTAGCGCATACGTCTCCTTGGTCACCTGGATTGGAGATGGCGGTAGTAGTTTAGGTAGGGGTAGTAGTTTAGATGGCATCCCCCACGCGATAAGCGTGGCTTGGGGAGCGAGTCAGTGAGTAGAAGCGGACCGGACAGGACGTGGTGTTACGCTCTCTCCATACAGGAATGTATGGCGGCCTCACCCGACAGGCATGGGACTAAGGAGATGGGTAAAGTATCCTGTTTTATCTAATAAACCCCATACCATCCAGATCTTTCCTGTTTTATTTACGATAGTATAAAGCTCCTTCTTCCCATTCTGAACCATGTAGGTGTCCTTTTGTCAGTATCCAATAATATTTTTGCATTTTCATTTTAGCTGCGTCCCTAGTCGTAGCCTCACCTTATTGAAATTTGTTAAATTTTCTGGTACCTTTAAGCGAGTCGCCTACCTCTCATTGAGCATTTGTTTAGAGGCTACGACAATATTCTACGTATGTTATTTTGTTTTTAAATAATAAGTTTATTCTATCCCATTTTTATCTATCTGCCTGTCATATGTTCCAAATAACTATCAAATTAGCTCAGTATGATATCCTTTTTAAATTCAATCTCATTGTTGTTGTGTTCATTTATTGGATTATCTCTATGGCGTATTGACTTAAGCTTTTTGGTTCTCAAAAACTTTTAAGAAATTCATTCAATTGGACAATTCCTGTCCAGCACCCAAGCAGTCATTTTCTTTTTATACTTGGAATAAGAAGTTATCGCCACATAAAAGCAATGAATAAATTATTCAGTGATTACACCCTTCATAGGCTCTAATCTGGCATCGTACAGCACGATTTAGTGCCAACGAAATGTTTCTTTTGAGTTCATACAACTGGCCCTTAGTCGTACTTGACGATAGAAGATAGAATATATATGCCAAGAAGAAATAACGAATATATCATAGTAGTTTCACTCTGGCCAGTCCAATAAATGTCGCACGCAGTAATTATCACTCCATATATCTGTTCTTTTACACAGTTTCCTAATGTGATGGAGTGCTGTCCCTCCCTCACTGCTTGAAACCAGAGTTACAACAAGACTCTACAGAGAGCATCAGATATTATGCTGCTACCACTGCCACAACAACACTAGTGCTGCTGCAAGAAGGGAACTGAGTGGAGTGGAGGGGACGGTTGCAAAATGGGGAAAAAATGGCGAGTGGACTCGCAAAAATGAAAATGAATTAAGCAATATATTATACCAGCACTAAACCACAAATAACTTTAAACTTTTTAAACAGACTATAAGAAATGATCAGCTCCAAAATGTGTTAAAATGGAATAAAAGATCATTCACTTACCCTACATGTTTATGACTTGCTACTAGAAGTTCAAAATCAGGACCAAACATCTGCAGAGCATCAACGAGCAGCAAACTGTGGACACTGAGCGTAATGCTCGTGTCAAAAGGACGTTTGGTATATGCTAATCTCACTCCTGATACCTGTAGCTCTGCCACACAGCGGCCTCGTGATTGAACCTATGTACATTTAACAGTATTGGTAAAAATTGTTTTCAATAAAAATAAGCTATCTTAAATATATTCTAGCCAAGTTACACAAGTTCTCATTTGTGTCTTTTCCAGAGTTTTGATTTTCATTCAGTTGGACTTTACTTCTTAGCTTTCTATACATTAAATGCAGTAACTTCCAAAAAAAATCTGCTATGTGCAGAGATAGATGAAGAAGCTATTAGCATTTTTTCTTTTCTTTTAAATCACTTCATTTGCCATGGACCTATAAAAGTCTGTATTGTTATTTTGTGAAAAGCAGTTATTTTACCCCCAAAGTAGTGTTATTCTTCATATTGTCAGAATGCAACTGGTATTAAACCTGCATTGTTCAAAAAGTCAACAAATTCTTGGAGCATGAAAATAAAGTGATAAACATGTTAATCACTAATTCCCAAACACTGTCATGCTATTCAACAATATATTGAGAGATTAAGGCATATGGGATGTGATTCAACATAGGTATATATAGAACAAATCTCACTATATTCTTATAATCATTTTATAAAATTTATATCACACTGAGAAGTATTTGTTTTCAAATGAAACTGGCATTATGCCTAAATTATATAATTTATTTTTCCTATTACAATGAGCTGCATATTAGGAAAGACAAACGTAATCCGCAAGGAATTTATGTATGTAGACTTGAAAATACTACTGCAATAAATGCACCTGGAAATGAAATAGAAATTAAGTACATAGTGATTTTTTGTACAAGTTAATACCACTGTAAAAAATTCTCACAAGTTTGTTATATTTTGTAACAAATGAGAAAAAAATGCATGTTTACATGTTTAAATGAAAAGGATTTATAAGTACTTTAGCTGTAAATGCATATGCAGTTTTAATTACATTAGTAACTCACATGGGCAAAGCTGAATGTAAGACAGGAGGGAGAGGAGCACACATCTATGTCTCTTTCTGTGCATCCCTTGGCCTTCATACATTACATACCAAACAGAACCTTACAAATACATGTGCTATCAAGGTTACATACACCATCATTTGAATAGCACAAGTAAAAAGATTGCATTTTCATATGGCATAAAATGCAGAAGTGGGAAACATATGAACTGCAAATGTTGCCTCTCTCATTACCATTGATTCTACTGAATATCAAAAATAAAAATCTGATGTGTTACACTCACATGACTTTCTCTGCTCCTGTACAAACTATTTTTACAAACGCTTATTCTCCATCTACTTCATGTTAATCGAGATAAACATTTGCAGACTCTATCTTATTGCTAATTTTCTTGTAGATGTAAGGGGAATATATATTTACAAGGGCAATATAGAAATACAGTAGCCTTTAAGCACATACATATCTCTTAATAGCTGGTTGCTAGGTGCAGCACCATTCCCTTTGCCACAGATTAATACTCTTTGCATATCCAAGACAAAAAAATGAATAACGAATTCCCATTTGAGAAAATAAGTATTGAAAAATTTAAGGGAATAACAAGCAATATCTCAAAAATGGTTCACTCAACAAAAAAAAATGTATATGACATAAATTGTGTATTTTAACGCGATCTACATTTTTTGTGTAGTAACATTTTGTCTATCTCTTATGGTTTACGAGTTATGCAAAAGTCGTACACAATAAAGAATACTTTTGGAGACATTCCCAGGAAATTCAAGATATACATTTTATTTGTCATAAAAATATCTTAAACATATGATATTTTAATCAAAATTGTTAGTGCCATTTTTGAGAAAATTAAAATTTTCGAAAAATCTTCCATGTAAAGGGTACTCTGGGGTGGGGGGATTTTCTTGAAAACCTTCGTGTTGCATCCTTGGAAGATACGGAACCTAAATACCAAGTTTGGTGTTTATCTGACTGTTCGTTTCTGAGTTATGCTGTTCACAGACACACACACGGACATGTTTCCAAAAATGCTTTTTTTGGATTCAGGGGGTCTCAAAACATGTATTTCCGGTGAAATCTCGGTATCGAATTTTTGGGTGGAATACAATACTTCCCCTAATTACTATACGTAGTAGAGAAAGTAAAAATTAGTTACTTGTTACAGAAGTAACATTCTCAATGCATCGTTGGCCAAGAAAGTGTTCATCCAAACATTTTCTAAGTTTAAAATGAATATAATCCACTGTTCCTTAAACAGTCAGTAAACAGTAGAAAAGAACAAAAGCATAAAAAAATTAAAATGCTGTATAATCAATCATTATGTCCAATGGAAATGAATATTTACACAATTAAAGCAATTTCAAAAAGCTTCAAGTTTGTCCTATTAGACTATATGAAAACAAATCAATTGAGATAGCAGCAGCACATATTTATTTGATATTACAGTGTGAGCTGACCAAAGAATTTCTTCTTTTGTTACATTGTTAGAATTCAGCATTTTGCCAGCAGGCATAACTCTACTTGCACATGGCCCACATTCAGCTTTCAAAGTTTCTGTAGTGCACGTTGGACAACTGGATATAGTGTTGGATATAAAGTTTGTATTTGAAGGATGTCAGTTTTCGAAGATATGCAACACAATATCCAGTTTTTTTTTTGTAGCCCATCGCATCGACTGTAACTCAAGTTTGTGCACCTGATATAATACTCTGGGATAATGCAGTGTGCTTTTTTCCTGTTGCAAGTAAATGGACATATATTCCTAACTTCCCAATATCAAATTTTCCTGCACAAATTACAATATGCATCATGTTCCTGTTCTTCTACAAATCTAAGTCACAACTTCAAATTCATCTTGTTCCAACCAACAGTTTTAAAACCAATGTTTTTTCCTGGCATGTCAGCTGAAAGCAGATAATCATAAAAACACCCACCCAAACCTTGTCCCAATTAGATGTATATTACCATGACACATTCATATTTCAGTCACAAAACACTCAAACTAGTGGTGGCTAGTTCTCATTCACTTTTATTCATGTGTATATCCTCTTTTACCATGCACATTTCTTGCTCTTGCTATCTGCAGAATACTAACATGTTTTACATTAATTTTCATTTGTTTCTCGTTATTTTCATTGCCTAGCACGGCCACTAGATGCCTCAACAAATACACTCATGTTAAAGCACTCTTTACAAATAAAGAAGTTTCTGCCATAATAAAGCCTAATTGCACTACAAAGAGCATTTGAGGTTTATAAATCCACTACATTTTGTTGTCAGAAAGGTCATTTAGCAGCCCTGATCTACCTTTACATCATATGCTATATACCAATATTATTGACTCTTTCTACTGTATCACTTGTACATGGTACAGCGCAATAGTGAGTTGGAAGGCATTTTCTATATGATTCCTTTGATGTGCATGTTTTAACTGATTAGATAATGTTGTTAGAACAAATCTATGTTTATAAAATGGACATGATGAATGCTGCTCCTGAAAGAAATACAACAGTGATTGGTGGATTCTTGATGTTGACAATTCATACAGCTATTACACCGCAATGCGCAAAACAGTGCAACCTCAACAAGCCTGGTAACTAAATAGCAAACAAAACTAGCAAAGTAGATCGATCAAAGTTACCTGTGATCTTGGTGTGCCATGCTTTGGGAGATACAGGATGGTGGGGAGAATTTTTATTACCATTATGGCCAACAGACCAAAATTAGCTACCTTTTAGGTACTTTCGTTACCCAGGAGGCAAATTTGTTACTTCTACTTTACTTTCGTTACCAGTATACATTCTGATCACGTTGTGGATTTTATCAAAATATTCATATTATTCTCAATGGTTCATTACACTGTTATATTCTGAAATGTTGGTAGTGCATTCCAACAAACTGGGACCTTATGCAAAAAGGGACCTTATGCAATCTGATCACAAATCATCAGAGACTGGTGTGTTGGAAGAAACCAAATAGATTTGTTCTAATACAGTAGAATCTCGTTAGTATGTTTTTGAAGGAACCCAAGGATTTAGATGTCATAGACGGGAAAACGTGTTAACAAAAGAACAAAATCTGCAATTTAAGAACATAATTATGTAATAAAAACTAAAAATACAGCTTACCTCCCAAACGGATGTGAAATGTGTATATTATTTACAGTGGTTTGAAATACATATCTATGGTTGATTGCTTTGTTGGTTTTAATGCCAAAATTTTACTGTCCAGCTTGTTTAGTAAAGTCATTACATCATCAACTTCGAAACTGCACACATATCATTTAACTATGTCCATTGCCTCCATCGCTTCCAATACTAGGAACTGACTCATCACTTTCTTTTCCCAATGACATTTCTTTCATTTGTTCTTCAAGTATTTGATCTATCGTGGCTGTTTCATACACTGGAATTTTACTGTCAATGTTTACATATATTTCAAAAGACATGCTGGCACTGTCTGCTATTTGGTGCTATTCTTCACTCTCAGAAAACTCATTTTCCAGCATGATGTCATCACCAAGAACCCGGCAAAAGCCAGCTTTATTAACCCTTTGCGACGCATAGCGTAGTAAAGCGTAGTGAAATGATAAACGCCCTGCTGCGCATAGCGTAGTAGAACGTAGTAAATGTGTTTATCGTTGCATATAGGTTCTGCTTATGCTGACCTCAGCTTTTAGGAGCTGTGTCGATGTAAACGTACTCTTGCTGCATTGTTCCAGCGATTTCGCAAGCCAGAATGTAATAGCAAACCATAAATAGCACTGTTTACAGCAGGGTGCAGTTGTGTAAGTAAGCAGTTTCCTGTCGCATTTATAGCCATATCAGTACCATGGAGGCTGTTCCAAGTTCATCACGGTCTAGAAAACGCTGTAGTGAAAAGGTATTGGTAATAGACGAGCAAATACTTGCAGCAGTTTACGAGGAATTAGATCGCGAAGGTAGCTCCGACGAATCCTGGTTTGGTGAGTTAGTGCAAGACAGTGATAAGGAACAAAGTGACAGTGAGAGTGCTGAGAGACAGGCAGCAAAACAGGGGGCTAAAGCTAGTGAAAGACAAATTAAAACTAAAGCAGTACCGGCACAGTGGACCTCTAATTTGATTTTCAATAAGTTAGAAACATTTTCATCCCCTACAGGTGCAAATCATTATATTCCTACAGGAAGTCCAAAAATAGATTATCTTGAACCTTTTATAGATTCCAACTTTTGCGGAAAAATCGCGGAGGAAACCAACAGATATGCAGCTCAGATTCAAGCTAAAAAGGCGGATCTAAAATGGGAAGTTACAAATTCAAGGGAGATACAGGTTTATTTAGGTATTTTGATATATATATATATATATATATATATATATATATGTATATATATATATAGGGATGATGTGTTTACCTGAAACCAGAGATTACTTTTGGGGGGATTTTTGCATTTGTCCATTTGTAAGACAAGCAATGACGTTGCTCCGCTTTCAAAAGATATCGCAGTACCTTCACCTGAATGACAAATCAGCAAGGCCACGATTAGGGGTAGATTCTTGCGATTATCTGTATAAAGTACGACCTGCTTTAGACAATAAAAAAGTTTGCGAGTGTCTACAAACCAAATCGTGAACTTTCTGTTGACAAAGCGATGATAGGCTTCAAATGGCGTGTCTTTCTAAAACAATATATGCCTGCTAAATGAACAAAATGGGGGATAAAGGCATGAGGTATTGCAGACAGTAAAAGTGGGTATTTGTTGAAATGTAAAATCTATCTGGGAAAAAAGGAAGCGAGAAACAGCGATCTTCTACTTGGGGAACAGGTTGTTTTAGACATGTGTTAAAAATATACAGGGTTTTGGCATCACGTATATTTTGATAATTTTTTTTACTTCGACGCGGCTAATGAAATTACTTTTGGACAGTAAAATGTATGCGTGTGGTACAACTCGTGCTGGAAGGAAAGACTGGCCAAAACAATTTTCAAAGCCAAAACAGATGAAACTGAAAAGGGGCTAATCTCGTAAACTGCAACATGAAGGCGTAACTGCAGTTGTTTGGCATGATAACAGGGACGTTCTTTTATTATCTACAAACCCGTAATATGCAGGGATTGATCTGGCAGACCAAAGGAGGGAGTATTACGGTGTCGGCCGACTCTAAAAAAGGGTGGAAATATCTGTTCAATTTTGTAGTGAATGTTGCTATCGTTAATAGTTTTATTATATACAACATTTCGAATAGACCTACTTCTACAGCTCATGGCAATAGGCTTTTTACTACAGACAAAACTTAGTGCAACAGTTAATCGCAGACTTCACGTCGCGTAAGCGAGTGGGATTTCAGTGTAGCCTATCTTCTGCTGCTTCTGCACCAAGTTCTCTTCACACCCTCGTAAAAATTCAAGGTCGGGTGAAATCGTGTGCTCAGTGCATAGTGAAGAAAAGGAAAACACCATCAGGTCGTGGCATACAGCCACAACACAAGTGCAAACAGTATGACATTGCGTTATGTTGAATTGGGTGCTTCCTCAATTATCATGAGGCAAAGGGGGTGGAAATTCAAAACTAATACAAGGGTGTACATACGCAACCATTAATAATCTTAAGTGTATATATAACATTTGTATGGTGCAAGAGAATAGTCTAGCTAACATGTTATGGATATGCTGCAATATCTTCGCTGCAATGGTGGCAGGGATGTAAACATTTTAAGGGTGAGTACCATAATAATTTTGCAGAAATTATTGTATTTATTTTACTTAAGTATAGCAGATTTTATTCCGGTTTTTAATACCCTAAAGTAACGAATTCCATTGCCATTAATATTGCGGAGTTATAAAGATGCATTGCAAAGGGGTGCATGTATATAAGTGTTGTTTGTCTACAAAGGGGTTGATGTTTGCAGTTTTAAATTATTGAAATAATATTTAATCTTACTTACTTCAAACCCATTTTAAATGAGTTATTAATTAATCAATTTCATTTAGCTACTAAAACACATAATTAGGCGTGTATATAGGCCACTTTTAGTTTAACATCTGTAGTAGCAGCTCAGAATTTAAATGGACACAATTCTGCTTGGAGAACAACTAGCTAATACTCTATGCACAGCAAAGGGTTAAAGCAGTTCCTAATGGTATCTTGCGTCACAGAATCCCAGGCAGTCCTAATGAAATGCGTGATTTTTCTTGTTGTCGATTTCAATGCAGCTAACCTTCTTTGTACCAGCCTCTTTCAATACATTTGCTTTATGCACCAAATTAAGCCTTGATCTGAAGGTTGTAGCTTACTCATGCAGTTTACTGGGAGGAAAATGATCTTTATGTTTCTTAAATTTGAAACAGTTGGTGGATGAGCGGCACACTGATCAATGAAGAGTGCAATTTTCCTGCTTGTTATTACCCAGTCTTGTGTCCCATGCTCATAAGAAATCTTCAAACACTGCAGAAGTTTTCCAGGCTTTCGTGTTGGAAATGTACTTACATGGAAAAGGTTGCACATTCTTGAAACATCACGGACTGCGTGCTTCCCAATAACCAGCAGTACCAATTTTTCCATTCCATTTTCGTTACAGCACAACAAAACTGTAATCCTCTCCTTGTTAAGTTTTTTGTCGTGACACTTAGTGCCCTTAAAATCCTGGGTTTTGTCTGGAAAAAGATGGAATAATAGTCCCGTTTCATCTGCATTATAAACCTCGCCAGGGCAATAATCTATTAAGATTGAACGACAGTGTTGTATTTTTCCATATTTCTTTATTTTCACACAGTGTAGTGCCATTATCTAGGGCACCAGCCTCACCTCGCACATCTGTAAATTAAGCCATGTCGATTCTTGAATCTTTCAATCCAGCCATTGGATGCTTTGAAATCATCCAGTCCCACCTTCTGTGCTATATGTGTCACCTGAGCTTGAACCACAGTATATTGGCACATTTAAAGCTATTGCTTGTGTAAACCACTTTAGTAGAACTTTTCTAGTTCTGGGAACTGGCCAGGGTAATTACATTTTCTTTTAGCGTTTTTTCCTTTTTCAAAAGCAGTTTCAAACAGTTTACATTTGCTAACAATTGTGTTTAAGGTTTTTCACTGTTGGTTATTTGCCACACTTTCTTTTTTTCCATTCAAACAAAAAGTTAAAATACATCTACTTATGTTTGGTCAACACTCAACAGTAGAAACTATTGTCAGCATTTACCGTGGCAAGCAAAAGCATTCTCTATCCCACTCACACAAATATGTAAATACATGCATGTCATTGGCTGCCAGTCTCCACCCCAACTGGACTGACAAAGGATTGACCAAAGTAGTGAATGAGGTTGCCAAATTTCGAAAGTAGTAAGCACATTGACCAAGGTTTGGCCAAAATAGCAAATGAGTATGTCAAATTTTGAACATAGTAAACAGGAGCGAGAAAACATACTAAACAAATGTTATTTATCACATTTGGTGCCGGAACTTTTAATGTTAATGAGGAACTGCTAAAGATTCCACTGTATACTTTTTTCTTCCATTACCACAACACACATTTAGCCATAGCCTGGCTGGACTTGATTAACTAGTGTGTTTACATTTTGGTAGCCGCCTATGAGAACCATGAATATGGAAAAAAGAAAGAAAATAGACATGATGCTTGTCTTTCTTGTATGGTGTTTCATTCATGTTATACTCAATTTTGTCTGTTTTGAAGAGTTATCATTGCGTGTTAAAATTCAGGAGGGTGTTTAACCTTGATGTGACAAACTCGTTGGCAAATCACATAATCTGGTCCAGATTGCAATTAAATGCATATATGTACAGTACTGCCATTTGCTGTTAGGAAACCCGTCAAGTCCTATTTCACTAATGTTAAATTAGCTGTGTCAGTGACCTGTTTTCTCAGAACCCACTTGACATACAAATGTGACATTTTCACATAATGTTTACTCATTTCTTCTGAGTAGACTGATTCATTTGGATGTTAAAATACTGATTGGAAAAAAAAATATTTTTTTTTGTAAACCTTAAAACTTTCAATACAATTTTGGACATTTCATTTTTTTTTAAAAATAAACTATTTGAGGAACTTCAACTAAAGCAATTGCACATAATGGGATTATTTGTACTATGTGGTAACATTTTTATGCAGATACAGCTTGTATTTTCAGAGAAAATAGGTCATTTATGTTGAAAAATGTTGTTTTTATTAATTTCACATTTAAACTAAACATGTCTATAAAACACACTTAATCGTAATATTTTTAGAAATTAATTTATAATAGTAAATATTTTATTTTTTTAATGAGCTAAACACCAAATTAGCAGAATTAGCCATATTTTAATAAAATGCAAAAAAATAAAAATGTAAATTTTTTTCATTTTTGGCTTGACTAATTCTGACACATTCTGATTCAATCAGAAGTTTGTTTAAATGCTTGAATTCATAATATCAATGTTGTCAGAGGTTCTAAATGCACATGCTCATATAAGCAGAGATTATCAACTGCATTACCAATGCCTATGCCATCTATGGAGACTGACGGTAACCACCATCAAAACAGCACATCTATTTGAAATTCTGGTGAAATACAGTGCAAAGCTGTTCTTTTACGTATAAAAGAAATCCAAACTTATGTTTTACAAAAATTTTAAAAATTTGTGTTTTCAAATAAAGGATCCTAGTCGCAAAATAGAAAAGTTAAGGCATCTGCACCCTATTGAGCGAATCAAATGAAGAATCTGTAGACAATTTTTACTTCATCATGTACATAGTAGGTAGAGAAGGTGTTACATTCCACCCAAAAATTCAATACCAAGATTTCACCAGAAATACATGTTTTGAGACCCCTAATCCAAAAAAAAAACATTTTTAGAAAAAGGTCTATGTGTGTGTGAACAGCATAAAACAAAAATGAAAAGCCGGATAAATACCAAACTTGGTATTTAGATTAAGTATCTTTCAAAGATGCGACAAAGATTTTCAAGAAATCCCCAGAACCCCAGACTACTCTTTACATGAAACATTTTTCGAAACTTTTGATTTTCTCAAAAATCCTCTAACAATTTTGATTAAAATATCATTTAAGATATTTTCATTACAAATGAAATGTATATCTTGAATTTTCCGGGAATGTCACCAAAAATCTTCTTCATTCTGAATGACCTATGCGTAACTAGTAAACCATAAGAGATATACAAAATTTTACTACACAAAAAATGTAGATCTCATTTAAACACACAATTTATGTCACACACACACTTCTTTTTGTCTAGTGAAACCATTCCTGAGATATTCCTTGCTATTTGTTTGAATTTTCTAATACTTATACTTCTTCTCAAATGGGAATTCCTTATTCATTTTTTATATCCTGGTAATACAAAGAGAATGCAATGCTCCACATAGCAACCAGCGTTAAAATATTTGACTATCACTTAAAGCTGATATTGTTCATATGTGTTAGTTGACGTGTCATATAAAGTCGTTTATAAGCGTTGTTGGCACATGACGCTGTTCATGTGAAATTGTTCGCTTCCTTGATGTGTATTTCTCTTCTTTCTCCGGCTAGCGTTGAGCAGTCGACTCTGTAAAGTCTACAGGGTGTGGTGAAATTATATCGACTACGATAATAACAACATCAGCTCTGGAGAATATTGACTTTATTATATTGTTATACTACGCATTCAGGAACGCGAACCTCCACTTCGTTAACTATCCGCGACGGACATAATGATGCTTTGTAGTCGGCAGTATTATGATGTATTGAATAAGATTTCCCTGCGTTCATAGCCACGGCCTAACTTGTACGGTGCAGAGTTCAGCTAAGAGTTACTTGTCATAAGGTTAAACGAAGAGTGTAATTACATGTAGCATGTTGAGCAACGAGTGAAGAGTGTAGAGTGTCGTTACTAGTATTTTGTGAATTTTGCCATATCTGATTTCATCCCTACTCCGCATTCGATTTTCAATCATGTGACGATCTCCTGTTTTCAGATTCGTCAGTTTGTATTTATGGCATTCCATTTACTGGCTAAAATGTTCATTTCTGCACAGCTTTCTCTTCCCACGGTACTATTTTCAATTTGTTTAATTTATGCTGTAGCACGTACGTATGTTTATGGCTTTAAACCTTTTCTCGGTACAAACCTCATGTTTCTTCCGCTTTGAAAAGAAACAAGCACTTTCCTCATAGACCCTTTTTAATGGCCGTATGCTTTTGTATTCAGTTTTGCTGATGGACCCATCCTGTTCCAAGAGAAAGGGATATGTCAGTGACCTGAACCTTATTTCCTCAAGCAATTTGCAATGTTTCCGTATTAAGGTTTTCTTTCTGTCGAGTTATAATATTAAATACAATATTTTACATCTTTGTTTAATCTATATACAAGCATTTCGAATATGGAACCGAGTTGACATTTTACATGTTTATTTAATCTATGTACAATTAAATCAACTATGGGTCCTAATTGAACCGTATCAAAGCCTACCATATTCCCCTTGCACCTACAAGGAAATTAGCAATAAGATAGTTTCTGCAAATGTTTATCTCGATTAACATGAAGCAGATGAAGAATAAGCATTTGTAAAAATAGTTTTACAAGAGTAGAGAAAGTCATGTGAGTGCAACACATCAGGTTTTTTTTAAATATAATTGTAACCATTTGTTAATGAAACTATTACTTGGGGGTTATGTCATTCTTGATATAAAATTACAGACAGAAAGGTAAATACAGGGTAAGGAATAAACACCTGACAGTTTTTGAAGTAGTGTGAATACTGTGTGCTTGGTCAGAGATACATTCTATTCATGTGCAGAGTTTTAGATGACATGTTTCAATTGTAAAAAGTAATATCCTTGAGAAGACCACCCTGATTTTGCACACACTGTCCCATCCTGGTGAGGAGCAAAAGCATTATTTGCCTTGCTTTTCACAAATCCCCACAAGAAAAAGTTGACACTGTTAGGTCTGATGAATGTGTGGGTCACCGCATGTCACCATACCGTGAGGTTAAGACATCTAGAAAACATTCTTTGAGTGTCTATATGCTAATGTCAACTGTGTGAGCAGTGACTTCATCTTCTTGAAACCAAAGCTTGCATCTTTCATACAATGGGGTATCTTCCAATGCGACTAGAATGCATCCTTGGCCAAGCTCACAGTGTTCAGACTGCTTTAAAAACCATTAGGTGCTTATGCCCCTCCCTGTAGAATGATCCCCATGGCCTTGAATACTCTTGATAATACTGCACTCAAAGGAACAAGACTTCAATCTTGAGAAACAAAGTCTAAAGAAAGGATCCTATAATCTGGTACACAGAAAATTGTCAATTGCTCAACATTAGAAAATCCACCATCAACTTTTAAGATTTTTGAGAATCATTCTTTTAACACATGCCTACTCATGGTTTTTGTAAAAAAAAATATTTTCTTATCGAGTTTCCAAAACAAACATGTTGATAAGGATGGAGTTTGAATCACAACCTCAGAGGCAAGCACTGACTAAACCAAAAGTTCTTTAATTATTGGTTCATGGAATTAGTAATTTCCAGCTTTTTAGTTTTTAAATACCTCTTCTTAAACTTTGGTGTTTTGTATAAATATCCAAATATCTTAAACACAGCTTAATGCAACAAAGGCAAATCTCTGCATTCACCTCTAAAGCCATTTGGTCAACTGTAAACTGCAGCATCACCAAACGTGCCATTTCTCTTCCTACCCATTCCTGTGCATCTCCTGGTCCAGCATCATTTTCTCCAGCCATCTCATTAAGTCCTTCATCTGTGGGAGAATGTTGTGATCTGTAACATATTCAACATAAACTTCAAAATAAACAGTACTCTAGTTCTACTTTATTCATTTATCATTAATTCCACAATGTTTTGTTTTCTGAAGTGTAATCATTTCAATGTAGGCACTATTTCAATATTTTGGAGATTACTTCACCTACTCACAACCCCCAAAATGTTTGGAGAACCACATCTGTCATTGGACAGTGGGTCGACTGGATCTAGCTGGAAGGTTAAGACAAGCCCACCAACCATATCCCCTTTTCACCACTTAGGGGGTACTTATACATGCTGTGACGGGTCAGCACGCTACCATATACTATCACCTTCAATCACTACAAATCACCAAGGTTCAAGAGCATGACTGAATATTATTTCTATAAATCATAATGCGGGACCGTTAAAGGAGCCAACAGAAATAGATTTATGGAGTAGGAAAGTGTGTCATATGTATAGAAATAGAGCAGGTTCTGTGAGAAGTATGGGAAAACAGAAGCAGTAATAATGACGAAGTAAATAGAATAGGGAGGGAGAGTGACTATAGAATGTATAGAAGGGAACAAATTAGACAAAGTAAAGACAAGGTATTGATAAGCAAGTGATAGATTTTATGAAATCGTGAAGTGAATGATTTAGACATAAAGGACAGTAAATACAAGAGGGCTAGGAGGGAGAGGTACATTTCTTAGTATGAACGAGCAAGTGCTGTTATGGACGATCAGTACGGGGTACAAATAAACATTCTCTAAATTGCATCTAATAGTTCCCATTTCCCGCTGATAGTAGAGTTTTAAAGATGACGGAGGAAGCAAGGGAAGGAGATGGGAAGGGGAGAAGAACACTAAGCAGTATAGTGAATTTAAATTAGAAACTGTTAGCAATATGAAGCTAACTCAACACACATGCTTTGTAAATGCGGAAGCTTAGGTACAATCGGCAAAAGGAGCCAGGGCTCGACGCTGATCATGCCCAAATGTATTGTATTAGCTCAACACTCAATAAAGATATATCATAAATGATAATACACGCTTGATTCTCCTTGCCCCAATAACACCAAGTTCACTGGAATCAACACCTGCAATATCTGTGAAGATACTTTTTCATTTCAATGTTCACTGCATGCAAATAAAGTTTTACTTTGAAAATGTTATATATTTTCCTTATAATCATTTCACCAAATGTAATACATAATTGCACTCTATAAAGCTCGCTGCATCACCAGAATACAGCAAAGGCTGCAATTAAAATATATATGCACAGGATTATTCATAAGGAATTTCCATGGTATCAAAATTTATGTTGCTCCTTAGACTGATATAAATACACAATGTAAGGTACATGCATGTTCTTTTAGAGTTTAAACAGCTGCTCTTTGTAATTTTCTGGCATGCCATAAAAATACATTTAACTTTTTGGTGCTTCAGCTCGAGTGCAGCCTCCATTTTTAAATGAAAAGATCAGCTAGCAGAAGAAACTATGCAGTATCTTTCTTTTGATTCTTTGTTATTTTCGCCAATTAAAATTCCACACTGAGCACCAAAAGCGGCCAAATATCTGTTTATGAGGTTACACCTCTATAGAACTAATAACCAAATGTGTAGTTAAGATGCATCAATTAAAAACAGCCCATGTCTTCTGACAGTAACACAGCTTTTTATTACGAAGATTAAAACTTGTAAAAATAAAGCATTACAGAAGCAGAAAGCAATGTAAGAAAAATCTGATGTGTAACACTCACATGACTTTCTCTACTCTTGTACAAACTATTTTTACAAACGCTTATTCTCCATATGCTTCATGTTAATCGAGATGTTAATCTTATTGCTAATTTTCTTGTAGATGCAAGGGGAATATGGTAGACTTTAAGCAATGGTCAAATCTTTTAAGAGCTGGTTGCTATGTGGCGCATTCCATTCTCTTTGTATGTCCAGGACATAAAAAAAATTAATAACGAATTCCCATTTGAGAAAAAGTATTGGAAAATTTAAGGGAATAACAAGCAATATTTCGAAAATGGTTCACTCAACAAAAAATATGCATATGACATAAATTGTGTATTTTAATGTGATCTACATTTTTTGTGTAGTAAAATTTTGTCTATCTCTTATGGTTTACCAGTTATGCAAAAGTCGTTCACAATGAAGAAGACCTTTGGAGATATTCCCAGAAAATTCGAGATATACATTTCATTTGTCATGAAAATATCTTAAACATATGATATTTTATTCAAAATCGTTAGAGCCATTTTTGAGAAAATTAAAATTTTCGAAAAATGTTCCATGTAAAGGGTAATCTGGGGTGGGGGGATTTTCTTGAAAACCTTCGTGTCGCATCTCTGGAAGATACTGAATCTAAATACCAAGTTTGGGGTTTATCCGACTGTTCGTTTCTGAGTTCACAGACACACACACACACACGAACTTGTTTCCAAAAATGCTTCTTTTTGCATTCAGGGGGTCTCAAAACATATATTTCTGGTAAAATCTCGGTATCGAATTTTTGGGTGTAATACAATACTTCCCCTACTTACTATACGTAGTAGAGAAAGTAAAAAAACTAAAGAAGCTTTACACAGCAGTGAGAAGTAAGAAATAATGGTGCAACTATTTTCATTTATTGCTGTTAACAGACAAAATTACTTTTGTTGGTAAGATTGGTACTATTAGTAGCAGATTCTTATACCTACATGCAGTATCCATTATCAGAAATGTTTCAGTTTTACTCTCTCTACCACATACATAGTAGGTAGAAAAGATATTGCATTCCACCCAAAAATATTATAGAGATATTGCACCATATATACATGTTTTGAGGCCCCCTGAATGCAAAAACAAGCATTTTTAAAAAAAGGTCCATGTGTGTGTCTGTGAAAAGCATAACTCAAGAGCAAAAAGTTAGATAAACACTCAATTTGGTATTTTGGTCCGGTACCTTCCAAAGATGCAACGAGTATTTTCAAGACAATCCCCCACCCCATACTACCCTTTACATGGAATATTTTTCGAAATTTTTTATTTTCTAAAAAATGCCTCTAACAATTTTGAATTAAAATCCTGTATATTACAAATATTTTCATTACAAATAAAATGCATATCTTGAATTTACTGGAAATAGCCTTTGAAGTCCTCTTCATTCAGAAGGAGTTTTGTATAATTGGTAAGCGTTACATGATAGACGAAAACGTACTATACAAAAAATGTAGATCTCTTTAAAACCACAATTTATTTCAAATACGCTTTTCTGGGGCCATTTCTGAGCTATCCATTAGTAATGGTTCAAATTGTTCATTACTTAGCCATTCTCTTTAATTACTGTCAACATTCAGTTGTTTCTTGCGATTGCATAGAAACAGTATAGAATTTTGAAGTCAGTATATAGCATCCAGTTCTTAAACACTGTAGCTATTTCTGCAAAGGTTCGTTCAGATTGAAATATAGTAGATAGAAAAATAAGCTTTAGTAAGAATAGTTTGTATACCCACTAATAAACGATAGAGGGTAGAGAAAGTCATGTGAATGTATCACATCAGAAAATTTTCACTTTCTCTACTATGTATAGTAAGTAGGAGAAGTATTGTATTCCACCCAAAAATTTGATGCCGATATTTCACCGGAAATATATGTTTTGAGACCCCCTGAATCCAAAAAAAAGCATTTTTGGAAAGAGTGGGTGAGAGTGAGTGACTGCGTGTATACGGGTGTGGGTGCATGCGTGTGCGTGAACAGCATAACTCAGAAACGAACAGTCGGATAAACACCAAACTTGGTATTTAGGTTCAGTATCTTCCAGAGATGCAACACGAAGGTTTTCAATAAAATCTCCCCACCTCAGATTACCCTTTACATGGAACATTTTTCGAAAATTTTAATTTTCTCAAAACTGGCTCTAACGATTTTGATTAAAACATCATATGTTTAAGATATTTTCATGAGAAATAAAATATATATCTTGAATTTTCTGGGAATGTCTCCAAAAGTATTCTTCATTGTGAACGACTTTTGCATAACTGGTAAACCATAAGAGATAGACAAAATTTTACTACACAAAAAAATGTAGATCGCGTTAAAATACACAATTTATGTCATATACATTTTTTTTTGTTGAGTGAACCATTTTCGAGATATTGCTTGTTATTCCCTTAAATTTTTCAATACTTATTTTCTCAAATGGGAATTCGTTATTCATTTTTTTGTGTTGGATATGCAAAGAGTATTAATTGATACGGTAATTTGTATCACAAATTACTCAGACTTAAATAATGATTGTAATATGAATATGTATTTTTATGTAACATTAATTTCAGAGGTTTATTAATTGTAATTATTATTGGTAAATAATAATATAAGGCTTTACTGAAACTGTTAGTAATGGCGCAAGAATGCAGCGATGGGGTGAGTTGTTTATCATTACCGGGAACAAGGAAGTTACGTAATGTTTCGCGCGGTTTCGATAGAAGCTTCTAGAACATTTCCTAAAGCATATGTATTAGTGGTTTTCATTGGATATTAAAATAGACGCTAATGTTGGCGCGTTTTATTAGCCAATAGTAATCTATTTATAATCTTTAAGCATGTCGAGGAGTGGGGGTATATAAGCTAGTCCCGAGATGGATCGGCTTCCCAGTTCAACGGAATTCTCAATACACTACACGTCGGCCGCTCAGTTCATCAAAATTTTGTGTACGCTACACATCGTCAGCCAGTCCTTCATTTCGTCAAGTTACACGAGAATTATTATAAAATATTATACAGTTAAATATACACAAAGTCGAAGTATGTGAGTTAAAAAGTGAGAAGTTATTACAAACAGTTTCAGTTTGGCGAGTATCTATATCTATATGTAAATGTGTTAGTGAATGTGTTCGGCAATAAATGTTATAAAACCAATTTCTTCGTCAGTATAATTTCTGGATAAAAGATTCCTTTCCGATTCACACCCTGCATGAGAAACATATTCGACCCAAAGAGCTAGCTGGAGAACATTTAAAGTGAATTATTTCAAAACTGATACAAATTGCTACGCCAGATGGAGCCAAACAAACCAACAAGGAGTGACGTCACAAGATGGCAACGCGTGAAGTAAACACATATTTGCTCTCGTAAATTGGCTTCCAAACGCGGAGCTGTAATTAATGATCTATAACATTAATACCGCAGCATATTGGCTCCCATACGTGGGGCAGTTAAAGTTATGTAAACAAACATTTATTCGCAACATACAATTTAACATTAATACCACTTCATATTGCCGCACCAACGTGGGGCTCAACAACAAATTACGTAAAAACATATTACGTAAGCAATACTACTTCATATTGGCGCCCAACGACGTGGGGCGAAGATAACCAGGAAAGGATCAGCATAATCAGGACGTGGAACGAAAGCAGCAGTAAAATGATCTACAAGACGCAGATTCCAGAAACAAAAGGAACGACATACTATACGGATGATTGGACATCGTAATTCCGAGATCAACTACAAGACGACGTAGATTCATCACAACACAACGCAGAAGCGACATACAAATCTAGGAGAATGGGGCAGACAGCTAGACATCTAAGCAACATCAGCAGATTGCACCAGAAAGGTTAGAAAAGTGTGATTTTAATTCTAAAAAAAAAAAAAAAAAAAAAAAAAAGTGTAAAACAAGAAACAATGATGGAGGGGGATAGTGTAACAGTTAACTGTAAGTCAATACCAAAAAAAGGCTCAAACAATGTAGTATTGGAGGGAGAAAATGTTAGTACAGAAAGTGAGAATAGAATAGCAGGAAATGTTAATCTTGATACTAGTATGATTATGGAAATGCTGAAAAAGTTGAATGAGAATTATGAGAAAATGAGGGAAGATATGAAAAAAAATAAGAGAGAATTGAGGGAAGAATTAAGGGAAGATTTTGATAGGATTTTAGAACAAAACAGGAAATCAATTGAAAATATTGGTAGGAGTAATGAGATATTAGAGCAAAAAGTAGATGAAAGTAGTGAAGAAAGTGAAAAGAAAGTTATGAAGCTAGATAGTAGTATGCCAGAAATGAGAGATGAAAATGAAGTAATAGCAAGTGAGATAGGAGAAATTTCAAAGAAAATGCTAGGCATGAGCAGGGAAATAGGTAACAAAGAAGGTGAGGTTAATATTAAAAGTGAGGTTAATGTAGAATGTACAGAGTTAGGAAGTCAAGTGAGTAATATTTCAAGTGAGGTAAGAGAGATAAATGAGGTTATAAATGTAGATGTAAATGAGGCGCAAGTTAATTTCAGAGGGGAGATATTAGAAATACAGAATGAGTCAGAAATGCAAAGAAAGAAATTGTACCAAGATGTTCAAATTGAAAACTCCAGTCCAGTACAGTTTAGCACAGATTTGTCAGAGTATTCTCAAATTAAAGAGATAGTTGAAGAGTTGAAAATGAAAGTTGTTAAAAGATGTATTGTTCAGGAAACTGTAGATTGTTTTAAAATATTATCAGGGAACGAAATGTCAAATGAATACAATAGGTTATTCATGAACAATAATTTGAAGGTTAGGTTACGGCTACGAGTAATGTTTAGCCACACACAATTTGATCCAGGAGGGTAAATAGCAATGTGATGTAAAGTAAATGCTGGATAGTTAAAGACGACTTGCAGAGAAATGTATTGGAACGTAAGAGGGTTAATTATTTATGTCATTTGAAATAAATTATAAAAAAAAAAAAAAAAAAAAAAGGAAATGTTTTAAAAAAAAAAAAAAAAAATTTTAAATTTTTAGTAACTGTAACAACATTTGAAAATTAAGAATGAAAAGATTAAAACTTAATATGATATTAAATTAAAAGTACGTAAATACAATTCCAAAAGTATTGTAAAATAATAATAAAAAAAAAAAAAAAAAAAAAGAAAAAGAAAAAGAAAAGGTGAAACATTGTCTAGATTTAAGAGATGTAAATATATGTAGAGGGTGAATATTTTGGTAAATATGTATAATAATTACAAAAATCTTAAATGTATAAATTTTTGTCAACAACTTAAGAAAGTAAACAATTTGGTAACATTAATTAAATAATTCAGGGTACAGTATTTGCTATCAAAAATTTGTGATGTCAGATTAATATCTAAATTAATTAAACCAGAGCCAGTAAGTAGTGGCGAGATAAAACATATGTCGTGTGTTAAATGCGTGTGAAGTGTTAAGTGAAAGTGATAGCGTGTGTTCCAAGATTTAGGAGACTAAAAACACAATTTTAAAATTTCTAAACAAGTTATAAATATTTATAATTATGTTTCTAGTGGGGCATATGATACGGTAATTTGTATCACAAATTACTCAGACTTAAATAATGATTGTAATATGAATATGTATTTTTATGTAACATTAATTTCAGAGGTTTATTAATTGTAATTATTATTGGTAAATAATAATATAAGGCTTTACTGAAACTGTTAGTAATGGCGCAAGAATGCAGCGATGGGGTGAGTTGTTTATCATTACCGGGAACAAGGAAGTTACGTAATGTTTCGCGCGGTTTCGATAGAAGCTTCTAGAACATTTCCTAAAGCATATGTATTAGTGGTTTTCATTGGATATTAAAATAGACGCTAATGTTGGCGCGTTTTATTAGCCAATAGTAATCTATTTATAATCTTTAGGCATGTCGAGGAGTGGGGGTATATAAGCTAGTCCCGAGATGGATCGGCTTCCCAGTTCAACGGAATTCTCAATACACTACACGTCGGCCGCTCAGTTCATCAAAATTTTGTGTACGCTACACATCGTCAGCCAGTCCTTCATTTCGTCAAGTTACACGAGAATTATTATAAAATATTATACAGTTAAATATACACAAAGTCGAAGTATGTGAGTTAAAAAGTGAGAAGTTATTACAAACAGTTTCAGTTTGGCGAGTATCTATATCTATATGTAAATGTGTTAGTGAATGTGTTCGGCAATAAATGTTATAAAACCAATTTCTTCGTCAGTATAATTTCTGGATAAAAGATTCCTTTCCGATTCACACCCTGCATGAGAAACATATTCGACCCAAAGAGCTAGCTGGAGAACATTTAAAGTGAATTATTTCAAAACTGATACAAATTGCTACGCCAGATGGAGCCAAACAAACCAACAAGAGTGACGTCACAAGGAGGCTTCAACACACGTGATGTAAACAACATTACGTAAAGCAGCAACCGTTGCATATTGGCTTCCAAACGCGGAGCTACAATTAATGATCTACAACATTAATACCAGTCCTTCATTTCGTCAAGTTACACGAGAATTATTATAAAATATTATACAGTTAAATATATACAAAGTCGAAGTATGTGAGTTAAAAAGTGAGAAGTTATTACAAACAGTTTCAGTTTGGCAAGTATCCAGATAAACATGTAAAAAGTGTTAGTGAATGTGTTCGGCAATAAATGTTATAAAACCAATTTCTTCGTCAGTATAATTTCTGGATAAAAGATTCCTTTCCGATTCACACCCTGCATGAGAAACATATTCGACCCAAAGAGCTAGCTGGAGAACATTTAAAGTGAATTATTTCAAAACTGATACAAATTGCTACGCCAGATGGAAGCTACGAACCAAACCAACGAATGACGTCACAAGGAGGCTTCAACACACGTGATGTAAACAACATTACGTAAAGCAGCAACCGTTGCATATTGGCTTCCAAACGTGGTGCTATAATAAAGTTAAATATTGTAACATTAATACCGCAGCATAATCTGTGGCAAAGAGAATGGTGCTGCACCTAGCAACCAGCTATTAAGAGATATGTATGTGCTTAAAGGCTACTGTATTTCTATATTGCCCTTGTAGATATATATTCCCCTTACATATACAAGAAAATTAGCAATAAGATAGAGTCTGCAAATGTTTATCTCGATTGACATTAAGTAGATGGAGAATAAGCGTTTGTAAAAATAGTTTGTACAAGAGTAGAGAAAGTCATGTGAGTGTAACACATCAGATTTTTTTTAATTAGTTTGTGTAGATTGTATTGTGATGTGTTGTATGCCTGTCAAATTTTCAAATTACCCTTCTGAAAAAGGCACTCAAGAAAAGAAGGAACTAAAATTTGAGGTTACATTGTTTTCATTTGATGACACATCAGGTTGCAAAATAATGACTTTAAGATTCTGTTTACCATTAGACAAGACTCTTTGCAGCATGGCAGTCATACTTTAATCTAAACCATTGCCTCAATACCATCTCTACAACTTGTTCACTGTTTTCTGTCAATTAAGTAATCTGTAATCATAAAACACACCTGAATGGAGATGGTAATCCTTTGCCTGATATCATGGCCACCATTGTGCGCAGGGCTTCCACTTTTTGTTCATTGATGTGGACAACAAGCCTTGGTAGATTTCCTGATACTGTAAGACTTGGAAACTGTGGATCTGTTGTGAAAACAACTCTGCGTTCAACTTGAAGTGAAATATTGAAACGGTCTAGCACATGTAGTGTTGATGTACCTCGCTGATGTGCATATTTAAAGTTGTCTCGTACTCTTCCAACTAAGATCTGAAGATCTCCTAGGTCCATTGTATACCTATAAACATCATCATACATTAAAGATTAAAAACAGAAGCGTTATTAACAGTGAAGTATTCATCATAATATAGATTGAGTCACACTTTTTTACACTCACCTTCACTAATTAAAGTTACTTAAACAGGAAACGTTTTCAAGGGCATTCGTCCTCATCGCCAGCGACTGGGTGACTAAGGGTCGCTTTCTCCCATGTCCTCTTCTTCCTCATCCTGCAAATTCTGACCCTGTTGCCATCTGGTGTTGGGGGCACAAAGTTTTAACACATTGCTTACAGGCGGGATTTCAAAATTAATGACGTTGTTGCTGTTTTTGACGATGTGTATTTTTTCCCAGACGTTCAATTCTATTGGTGTGGTGAGGGGTTTTAACAACTTTATACTTTGGCCAATGTTGTGGTTTTCAGTCCAAAAATGGTGTGATACAGCGGATTTCTCTATTTGTTTTAGTTTGATGTTTCTTTGGTGTTCCTTAAGTCTGATTTCCAAGTTTCTTTTAGTTTTTCCTATGTAGTATTTCTCATATTCCTCACAACTGATCTGGTAAATTCCGGATTTTAGTGTGTTTGGGATGGTATTTTTGAGAGGTGTGTTTAGTAAGTTCTTCAAGCTGAATTTGTTCTGTGGTGTTCCAACACCAGATGGCAACAGGGTCAGAATTCGCAGGATGAGGAAGAAGAGGACATGGGAGAAAGCGACCCTTAGTCACCCAGTCGCTGACGATGAGGTCGAATGCCCTCGAAAACGTTTCCTGTTTAAGTAACTTTAATTAGTGAAGGTGAGTGTAAAAAAGTGTGACTCAATCTAAATTATCATCATACATTTCATTCAGATTAGACACAGACATAAATATCTGGCTCTTTTGTTTATTATTTCTTTTGAGAGAAGAGAAAACTCTACTGATAAACATTCTGTTATCTAAGTTGATAGCATACTCATTAATAACAATTTAAAACTCTCACAGTTTAAAACACATGGCGAATTACTAAGGGCATTCAATAAGTCCTTAGAAAATCCATGAGAGGAACTCATAAAATTGAAAAAGGTTTATTTTTATTAAACTCACCTCTCACTAGACTGCGGTTAAAGTTTCAGCTATGTCCATAACATGGTTTCATTGTCAATGGTGATTGAAGCAACAACTTGTGTATATTTGGAAAGATGAAGAAAAACAAGTTACATGTAGTGACTAAACACTTCTATTTAAAAGGCTAAACACCAAAAGAGATCAAAGCGAAGGTGGATTAAGTTCACAGCACATCTGCTTCTGTGTTTGCGACTGTTTACAACTCGATAAATGATATTAAACATGCTGTACATCCACAAATGATGAACATTGTTCAGAATGTCCAATGGAAGCGACTTCCTCCGAAATTACAAGAAGATTTGCATTATGGTTTTGACTGATTGATGAATCAAAGTTCACAAAACAGTTGAGGCCACAGGCACATCACAAGGTACAATGTTTTCAATTTTGCAACAAAAATCGGATCTGACAAAAATCTTGGCAAGATGGGTGTCGCATGTGCTGTCAGTGGAGAATAAACATGATCGTGTGATCCATTCAGAGGCGGTTTGATGCATTTCTAATGCAAACTTGACAAATTTCTGCAATACATAACTGCAGATGAAACATGGATACATTACTACACCCCAGAGATAAAGGAACAGTCAAAACACTGGGTTTTAAAGGTGAACCTTGAAGAAGGCAAAGACAGTGAAATCCACTAACAAGGTGATGGCCATGTTTTTTGGGATGCATGCAAAATTGTAGTGGTATTAATGTATTTGTAATTGAAAATGCTACTGTTTATTTGCCGTACGTATGGAATACAATTTATCGCGGTCACTTTGTGTTATCTTTTGCTGAGCGCCTGTTATTGTATTTAATTTTGGGTTCATTGTCCTCCGGCTAGCTATGATTTCTCGGTCAAGCACTTATCTTGTACAGGTGTGTAAACGGAAAGGAGTTTTTATCCAAAGATAACACTGATAAAAGAATTTGTTTTACACTTTTATTGTCGTAACACATTATTCACTTTCACCTATTAATCTTGACACTCGCCAAACTGAAACTATTATAATAACTTCTTTACTGCCCATTATTAATTCGCGTACTTCAACTTTTTGTGTAATTAACTTTACGACACGAGAGATTTTTCATAAATTTGCTACGCGTAACCTTGATGAACTGCATGCGATGCATACTCCATGAATGCCTCCGTTGAACTCATCGATGTCTTATACGCGAATGCTTCTGTTGGACTACGTGAAACTTGACCCTGACACTGAATTTATACTTCCTCGCCCCAATATGCCTAAAGATTATAACCGAGCTGCTATTGGTTAATAAAACGCGCCAACATTAGCGTCTATATTTATATCCAATGAAAATTACGAAAACATATGCTCTGGGGAAAAATCTTCCAGCAAATTCTAAGAAAAACACGCCACTCTGACGCCATTTGCTCGTCTCTAATAATGATAAACAGCTCACCCCCTCGCTACATTATTGCATGCTATTATTGTCAGTTTCAGTAAGGCCGTATAAACCCACTTCTCGACAATGATTACAATCAACAAACATCTCAAATCAATGTCACACAACAATGCATATTCACACTACAATCACTCTGACATTTACATTTTTGTGATACAATTACTGCATCAAAATCATCTATATTGATTAATTGCAGAAAGAACGAACAACAAATGGAGAGTATTATGCATCATTATTGCACCAGTTGAGCAAAGAAATCTAGAATAAAACATCCTTATTTGGCAAAAAACAATATTTTCCTCAATTAAGATAATACTTGGGTGCCCACCTCACAGTTTTGATGGAAAAAATTATGTAATACAAGTTCAAATTACTACAACATCCACCGTATTCACCAGATTTGGCCCCCAATGACTTCCTTTTTATTTCCAAACTTGAAAAAATGGCTTGGCGGACAACATTCATGTCGAACAAGAGGTCATCTCAAAACAAATGCCTATTTTGAGGATCTTTCAAAATCCTGCTTTTTAGACAGCTTAAAAAAGTTGGAGAATAGCTGGGAAAAGTGTATTGAGCTAAAAGGAGATTATGTAGAAAAATAAAAGGAATCTACTCAAAAGACTTTGTTTTTCTATTTTTTTCTAAGGACTGATTGAATAATCCTCATATTTTAGCTCCATCAATAAGTTATGCTATAAACTGTCTGCAATTTAAATGGTTTACTATGCTTTTTAGCAACAGCTTTTAATTATCAACAAACAAACTAGGCACATCTAATAGAATGCATAACTCCTATAGTGTTTACTAATGTTTTGCTTCCTAGAACAGTATTTAAGTTGAACTAAGTAACTATCACTACCAATATACCAACCTAATAATAAACAGAAAATAAGCAATTACAGACCTACATCCTTAAGGTTGGTATGCCTAGTATATATTTTTTCAATTGTAAGAATTTTACATAGAAAAACAAGATATTACAAAAAGAAGAAAACCTGTCATAAAGTTTCTGGTGCAAGGTAAGGTCTGTGAAACTGCTATTGAGATAGCTGTCACCATGAGTGGATGGCTCAGTCATGGATGCCAAAGTGTGACTTTCAGACAGGCTGGCTTCACTCCCTGGAGGAGTAGAGCACGGTGTTTGGAAGTCTTCTGAAACATAAATCAGGAAAAAGCATAATTTTTTTCCATGAACTTCTTTTCATCAATGTCCAGTTTTGTGATTAATTCTGCCGACAGTTAATGGCATGATTAATACTGATGCAAATGAGTTGGGAATCTGTGGCACTGAATACTACATGACATTCACATTTCAATAAGGAACACTTCATCCAGATAACTTGACCCAAACTGGAATTGAATCTGTGCCTCAGGTTGACAGGCAAGGCATGTTACCTCCATACCTGTGATGTGAACTCAACTAACAGTTTGTAATATACTGGGTCTTCAGTATAAAACCTGACCATTCGCATAGTGTTGTGCATCAGGGCCAATGCCAGCTGGATTCCCCCACTCCCTGCACACAAGACAGGCTTTGTGTCCTTCAGTTACCATGCAATCATTAGTGTCAGTAGTCCATTTTCATTTGTGAAGATGGGAGGCAGTTACCTTTAAAACAACTCATATTTGTATGTAAAAGTTATTTTAAATACAAATTGGTTTGTCATGTTTGTGAAGAGTTCATCCTGAAGTTTCCTACATGAGTGCCTTCTTCCGGAACTTTAATCCATTATCCTGTGAGTAAATTTCAACTACTGGTTCAGTACAAAACAAACACATGCAAAAGACGTACAGTGTTCACAGAAGAAATATTAAATAAAACTGGTGAAAATCTTGAACGTTAACCAAAAAAATCATTATTGAAGTTAGCACAAGTTGGGGTTTCAGTGATTTCTACACATATCACATTTGCTATGAGGTAAGAGATCATTTTGTTATTTTATGTAAAGGTTTACAGGAATACAAATTTAAGAAGTGAAGACAGAGTGCTGGCTGTGGCATGTCCCTGTGTGAGCACTCAGGTTTTATATTGAAGATCCTGTACAATGTCAGTGATAAAACTGAAATGTATGGGTTATTGAGGATGACTATTAACTATCCTATTATGTCATGCAAAAGTGTGTATACATATTTGTAATCTACTCAATGTTTGTATTGACTTTCACCTAAAATGTTAACACACATAAATACAGAAACCTGTAAATTTCAAGCTCCACCTTTATGCTAAAGTCAATAGAAGTCCTCATGGAGGTGTAGGAATAAAGTTATTTTCTCCCATGCTGCATGTACTGTTTGAATGACAGCAGGTTTAAGCTATCTATCTAAAGTTTATAATTTTATTGGAGTTTTCCTTTAATCCTTAGGATTAGCATCAGATAGTTCTAGGACCTCTAAGATCATTTGTGGATTTATTATACCTACAACATTACTTGACTAACTAAATAACATTGAACTACAAGAGATCAACTAAATATTAAATACAAAAGTAGTATTTAAAATATAATTTAAAATAAAGAGAGTTGAAGGTTGTTACACTACATCACTAAAATGTTCTTACTTGAACGCATTTCGGGAGACGGTTTGCTCCCATTGTCAGCATGTCCTCAACTGAGTTTGCCGGTCATTGTCTGGGGAATGTGTGTGGCTAGTGGTGTTCTCTGTTGCTGGGCTGATGAACCTCCAAAAGGCTGCTGGGTGGCGGTAGTTCGAAATTCATTATGTGATTCCTGTGTTTGACGATATGTATTTTTTCCCAGATGTCCAATTCATTGCTGCTGTTGATCGATTTTTAAGAGTTTTGTGTTCAGAGTGATATCATTATTCGAAGACCAGAAATGATGTGCTACTGCTGATTTATCTGGCTGCTTTTGGTAAATGCATCTCATATGCTCTTTAAGTCTTATTTCAAGATTTCTTTTGGTTCTTCCTATGTATACCAGGTTACAGGCATTACAAACAATTTGATATATACCCGCTGATTTATCGTTGGGGATAGGATCTTTTGTTTTGTTGCATAGTAGTTTCTGTATATTGTGGTTATTCTGTGGAGACAAGGTGATGTTGTATTTCTTGAAAATCCTTTGAAATTTATGCCCAGCCCAGCACCAGAGAACACCAGTAGCCACACACATTCCCCAGACCGGCAAACTCAGTTGAAAACATGCTGACGATGGGAGCAAACCATCTCCCGAAATGCGTTCAAGTAAGAACATTTTAGTGATGTAGTGTAACAACCTTCAACTCTCTTTATTTTAACTTATGACACATCACTGTTACTAGCTTCTAAATCTTCAAAATTAATTAACAAAAGTAGTACTAGAAAGCATAAGAAAAATAAATCTGCTGACTATCCTTAAAGAAAGATTAAAGACAAATCAAAAATATTCTTAAAGTTACATTGCTCTTTTAGCAACAAAATAAAGCATACTATAATTAATATAAAGCTACACAAACTGTTCACAAACCTTTGTGCTTATACTAATGTTTCATTGTGACAAATCTTTCAAGCTCTACTAGCTATTGCCAGAGAAAAATATGCTGCTCTGTTCAATGTTCTGGGCTGTGCAATCCAGAAAATTGTAATAAAAAGACACATATACATTTTATTATTCTGCTAAGTACTATAAAACAGCTTATATAAAACATAATTATGTTTTAATTAAATTTTAATTAAAATTTATCTGCAATCTTATATTCACAATAGTACTTAGGGGTTGTTTCCATCATCCTAAAATGTAAGTTAGCTATCGCAGTAGTTTGAGAAAACAGACCATTTATACCAGAAAATGTTGGTTGGTTGGTTTACAATGCTCCCAGTATGGTCAATGGCCTCAGGAGAAACCTTGTTCCACCAAGCGATGTATGGACCCCATTTATTAATTGGAGGCACCCATGGGGCGGAGTCCGTTACCTACAATGAGGGGTGATAATGGTGAATGGCGATGAAACAAGATGACCTAAAGCTTTTACTGTGGACTCTGAACCACGTTGGGCCTTGGGGATACTTCACATGAGCTAGTCAGAGGTAAAGGCTGAAGCTGAAATTATAAAGTCAATAATTATCATAATAATCTGGGAAGGATAGCGAAATAAAATAAATAATAAAATATTTAAAATCAGTGCATGTATTAAAAGGAGTAGTGTTGGGAAAATTGTTGAGTGTTAAAAGCGACAGAAAGGCCAGACAGGCACAGTTTAGCTAATTAGGGAACAGCCCCAGGTATAAAGGGTAAAATAGCTGAAGCCAGTTTCTCTTGGAATTAATGGGTGCAGTTGCACTGGCCAGGATGTGAAGGTCATTAGAAGCTTCATGACGCTGAGTTTTTGGTGCAAATTTTAAGGGGAGAGAGGGGAAGTTAGGAGTCCTTTCTTTGCATCGCGCGCGTGGTGAGGAGATTCTTGCAGGGACGCTCGTGTGGTGAGGACATACTGGGGCCCTCTTGGGGTGCGAAACAATATTCTCTGGGTGTGAACTTGCAAGAGGGTCGAACGATCAGATGTAATTGATAATCTTCGCGCTTGGAAAAGACACAGTAACATCGTAAGAATTTAAAAGTGATCGGCAAATCTTAAGTCTTATTTTAATGGTGAATAAAAGTGTTCCAAAAAAGCGTTCGTGTTTCTATGTACATACACTCACGCATACCCAGTGAATAAGATCTCATGCTCGAGCAGCTGTGGCAAAGTATAAAAAAAACCAACTAGGAGGAGAAAAGCAGGCAAAGGTATTGCTTCATTGTTGGAGGACGTAACGTGGCTGCGTCAAGGCTTAGATAGGACCGACTTAAAATTGCCACCCTAGAGCTGGGAATCAAACTATGGACCCTTAGCATGAGAATCACAAATGAAACCACTGAATTACCCTGCCACCCCAAGAAAGAAATGTCGCAGAGAAAGCTATTCAGAGAAAAATGGAGAAAACAAACTCACATAAATCTGCAAAGAAAGAAACCACATGGCTTGAGAACATAGAGGCTGCTATATTTAACAGAAGTGATCTTCCCCTAAAAGATGGCCTAAAGATTACCTCTACTTCAAGTTATGATTTTATGAAGTGATACAGAATTCACAGTACAAAATGGCAAATGCAGTATCACTACCATGTTTAAAAATATATTTAAATATAAGTATTATGCCTACATTGATTTTAAAAAAATGCATGAAATTAAAGAGGAAATTCCATATTGTAAAACTGCAAAGAAAACTAAAAATGCCATTTTTTGGTAATTTTTGCCATTTAGTTCCCCTTTAAAACGTAAAAAAGGGGTTCTGATTGGGCTTATGGTAAAATTTACATTGTAAATGCCATTAGAATATACATTTACAACAGCAACACAAAATGTGCAGATAAAAGGCATTTGTATTGACAGATGGGAAATAGTAGTGCAGTGGATCATTTGATAAAGTTACAAACCAATGATCAAATGCAAGTCATTGATATTTTAAGTCTTTCTTCTTAAGACTTCTAGAAAATGGAAAATAGCAAAAATTAGGAAATAACAGAATTTTATTTTTTTATCAAGCATTACCTTCTTCATCGCTGTCACGCGCCTGTGCTGTTGTAGCAGGGGCAGCTCCTGTTTCTGGTTGATTGCTGAAATGAAACTTGCCAAAATCCACAACCACCATGATGGCATTTTTGTCACAGAAGTGCTCCACAAACATGATCCGGGGGCCCCATATATCAAGCTTCACGTCCCATGATTTACGGTTATTCTGTTATGAAAACAAACCAATCAAAATCAAAACCTTTTGAAGCAAGTGATTTAATTATAAAATTGATAAGCAGCATGTATTCACCACTAATGTACAGAAGATATTAGATAATCAATGAGGATATGGAATCAAATAAATGGTACAAAATTTAAATTATAGCGATTTAAACATTATGTTTAATCATGTCATAACAAGCTTTTCAATGATACTTAATATATACAGTTTCTTTCACAGTATTTGTGACCTATAAAAAACTTGATATTATCACTGTAGCACGCAATACTGAACATAAGCCAGGAAATTCTTGCGTAGATGTGCTCAAATTCTTTGAGAACCAGACAAAATTTCTGGAGTAAAATTGCAAAACTCTGGTGTAAAAGACACAGTTAATTTAACTTTTATTACACAGCTATTAGCAATAGCCTATAGATTTTTTTACTTTCTCTATTACGTATAGTAAGTAGGGGAAATATAGTAATCCACCCAAAAATGTTTTACCGAGAATTCACTAGAAATACATGTTCTGAGGCTCCCTAATCCAAAACAAAGATTTTTTAGAAAGTGTATGTGTGTGCGTGCGTGCATCCATAAAGTACACCTCAAAAACAAAAAGTCAGATAAATACCAAAGTTAGTATTTAAGTTCAGTACTTTCCAAAGAAGAGACACACAGATTTTGAATAAGTTTCCCCACCCCCCAACTACTCTTTACATGGAACATTTTTCAACATTACAAAATTTTCTCATAAATGGCTCTCAACGATTTTTATTAAAACACCATATATTACAGACATGAAAAATTAAATGTTAATCTTGAATTTTCTGGGGACACCCTGTGAAGTCCTTGCTATTCGAAAATAATGTTGTATAATCTCTATAACTGGTAAACGTTAAGCAATAGACGAAAATGCAAATATACAAATACTGTAATTTTTTTTAAAACACAATTTATTTCACATAACTTTTTTGTGACGTAAGCCATTTCCAACATCCATCACTAATGGTTCAAATTGTTCAATACTTTATCATTCTTTTAAAGTCACGTCCACATTCAGCTGTTTCTCGTAACTGTATGGAAACAGTACAGAAAGGCAGCACATAGCATCTAGTTCTGAAACATTTCACTATCACTATTCGCTTTGCATTTATAACGAAATGTAGCTATATCTGAAAAGTTTATCTCAATTAAAATAAAGTAGACAGAAAAATAAGCTTTGGTAAGATAAGTTTTTATAGCTATTAATAAATGATACAGGATAGAGAAAAATCATGTGAATACATCACAGTTTTTTCTTCTTTTTTTAATGCTAACATTAGCAACAATGTAATAGAAAACATATGCCAATATCTGTAATTTTATTTCTTTTAATCTTTTTTTATTTTAAAATATTTTTACTTTCTCTACTACGTATAGTAAGTAGGGGAAGTATTGTATTCCACCCAAAAATTTGATACCGGGATTTCACCGGAAATATATGTTTTGAGGCCTCCTGAATCCCAAAAAAAAAAGCATTTTTGGAAACTCTGTGTGTGCGTGCGTGTGTGTGTGTGAACAGCATAACTCAGAAACGATCAGTAGGATAAGCACCAAACTTGGTATTTAGGTACAGTATCTTCCAGAGATGCGACACAAAGGTTTTCAAGAAAATCCCCCCACCCCAGATTACCCTTTACATGGAACATTTTTCGAAAATTTTAAAAATGGCTCTTAACGATTTTGATTAAAATATCATATGTTTAAGATATTTTCATGACAAATAAAATGTATATCTTGAATTTTCTAGGAATGTCTCCAAAGGTATTCTACATTGTGAACGACTTTTGCATAACTGGTAACCATAAGAGATAGACAAAATTTTACTATACAAAAAATGCAGATCGCATTAAAATACACAATTTATGTCATATACATTTTTTTTTGTTGAGTGAACCATTTTCGAGATATTGCTTGTTATTCCCTTAAATTTTTCAATACTTATTTTCTCAAATGGGAATTCATTATTCATTTTGTTGTCTTGGATATGCAAAGAGTATTAATCTGTGGCAAAGGGAATGGTGCTGCTCCCTAGCAACCAGCTATTAAGAGATATGTATATGCTTAAAGGCTACCCCTTACATCTACAAGAAAATTAGCAATAAGATAGACTCTGCAAATGTTTATCTCAATTAACATGAAGTAGATGGAGAATAAGCGTTTTTATAAATAGTTTGTACAAGAGTAGAGAAAGTCATGTGAGTGTAACACATCAGATTTTTTTATTTTAATTTGCTCTTCATGTTCTTATCAACAGGAAATGTAAACCTCTGTCTTGACAGTAGCTGGATTGTCAAGTCCATGTTGCGGCCTACCAGGGAGCGGTGGTGAGTAAGAAAATGGGAGCTCCAAAATTACAGGATTGCAAGAGCCTTCTAAAAACAGAAGATTCCAGAAGCAGAAAGAATTGAGAAGTTGGAACATCTGGAAGGACTGAGACACCTACTGTAAATAAGAGCAACAACTTATGTTGGTGGTGATTGATTTGGAACCTTTTGGAATGTTTTGACGTGCTGTTGACTAGAGCAAATACTGTTTGTTACAAAATGCTGCAGAAGTGAGACTGTATAATTTTTACTCCAAACTTGAAAAATAACAAAGTGAGTCAACTGAGCCACACAAGTGCTATAAGAAATTAAATTGAGTTTTATTTATGGACGCTCTGTAACTACTATGGTTCTTAGCGTCCCATTCTATATTGGGCGTGAAAGATCGGTAATTTTGCTCAGAGACCTCTTTATCAGGCTTGAGGTTCTTTTACGTGCCGTAAATCTACGACACGGGACCACCGGCTTTACTTCCCTTCCGAAGGAAGCCATGCTAAGGAGTTTTACATCCGAAAAATCCACCGCCCTCCGCCAGGTTTGAACCCGCGACCTTGGAAACTAGAGGCTAGCACGGTACCACTAGTTCACGGAGGCCGACAGTGCTATAAGAGACTGACATATTAGAGTTATTGTTATGCACACTATTTATGGAACTTCTAAAAACCATGCAAACTAGAAACGTAACATATTGGCATAGTGATATCACTACAGGGCTCTAGAAGTTATTTTAGGAGAACAAGTTTTGTGACATGTAAAAGAAACAGAACTATGGATTCTTTGCGCAAAACCTGCATCTGAGGTAAGGATGTAAACCAAGCTCAATATTACTGATTTGATGCTCAGTATCATTTGTTATTTAATATCTTAGAAAGGATTGTGAAAAAGCAGTACACATTTTCCGGTTGCTGGAAATGCAGAGTGAGTGGGGTTTAAGGGCCCGTCAACAATTAGGTCATTAGGGTCCGAGGTCAAAACTTAAAACCATAAAAACCTAAGTCATACGTTAAAAAGGTAAAAAGGAAGCTAAACTACTATACAAGCACAGGCCTAGAAGTTTAAAAACAGAAGATAAAAAAAAGTAAAAGCAAATAAAGCAACTTACACCTGCATATGAAATCCAATAGTTAAAACAAACTAAAGTGCCTGATCGACAGCCATGGAGTCGTCACCTAAAACAAAATGCAGAGTAGGACCTAGACCAAAGGACTGGCGCTCACAAGCGTATAGCGGACAAGCAAGTAAAATAAGTGAGACGGAGAGGCACACGTCACGTGTCAGACAAACAGGGGCCGGGTCACTGTGCAAAAGATGTCCATGAGTAGCATAGGTATGACCCAGGCATAGACAAGTCAGAATAACTTCTGAGGTGGGAAGGAGGAAGTACCAGGTTTGCTTTTTGCCAATGACCCATAAATAAGAGGAACAGTAGCCAAAATAAAACTTACAGTATGGCATTTATGAAACCGTTAGATTTCATGAGAGTGGAATATACTGTTAACCAGGAATAAATAAAAAATGTTTAAAAAAAAAAAAAAAAGGAATCAATATTAACATTGATGAAAAGTACATTATAAAATGGATATCAAATGCTAGTAGTGAAAGTACTGATTATTCGGGGGCAAGACTTTTCACCATATTCATAACCGTTATTCAAGAATAACGATCATCACTTTAAAAATTTTAAAATAAAAAAGAATCCTGGTTTTATATTCCTGAAATTATTGTTTTCCCTTTCTTTATGGTACGCATTTTGTTTTCTTTCTCTTTTTTCTTTCTTTTCTTTTCTTTTCTTTGATTTCTCCAGGTTATGATATGATTCTTCTTTAATCCAGTATTTACGTTTGCTTAATTTAAAACATTTCATGATTTGCATTACTTTGAAGCATTCAGACACAGTCTTCTTCTGCATTTATGTGCCAGCATTGTACTTGTGCAGGCTGGCAGTACAGTTATGCTACTTAATCCCAGAACACATGCAACATTAGCTAATACACACTATTGAACCTATGAAAACATGCACATGGGTTATATGGAATCAGCACAAATGACCATTCGTATTTACATTTATAAGTTGCACCTGTATAGGCTTGCAGTATGTGTTGAGATCCTCTTAATACGAATCATTACCTATCAGTCTATACCACATCTCATTAATATTGGGCCTTAATGCACTGGTTATGCATGATCTTCTCGGCCAGAATAATTAAGCCTATAGTACTTTTTCCCAACATTATCTTTGACGTCTATCTTTATGTTGTATAGCTTTTACTTATACCACATCTGAAATTTTTCTTGTAACTGTTAAATGAATTTCATTTATATTAACATGTATCAACAACAGTAATAATATGAATAGATTTTCATATTGAAATTTGTATATTATTTTCCTTTATGTGCATGTTAGAATCTCACATAGCTAAAAAAATTATTTTCACTAATTTGTAGTTTCCATCCATCAACCACATTTTTTGCTAAAATCTGTAAAGTATGAAATAGAGTGGTTAAAACATATCCAGCGTGCATATTTTTGGTGGAAGATGTCCTTTAAAGACTATTTAATTTGAGATAACACCCTCTATTATGTTATCACTACAAATATATGACATTGACAAATTGCATTTTAGTGACACTATTGGCAATACTTAGATTTTTTTGTTTCTTATAGCCTGTAGCCTCTAGCTGTATTTAAGAAGTAGTGTAAAAGCTCAACACTCAATAAAGAATTACTGAATTTAAGAAAAACCAAATTAATTGTGATTTTTACTGTAACATTTTCCAATTTTGCTCCAAAAAAATTCAAGTTTACTCAATAATTTTACACTTTTACTCTAGAAATTTTTACTATAGTTTTCAAGAATTTGAGGGCCAGCTATACAAGAATTTTCTGGATCCTTAATCATGCCATTTCCAACACCTGTGCACATAAATAACATGTACTTTTCATACTTTTTTGATAATAAATGTACTGTGCACATAAATTATATACACTTTTCATACCTTTTTGAAAATAAAATTAAAACTTCTTGATTCAAATTTAAAAAATTTGCAAATAGGGAGAGATCTTCAGAAATTTTTGAGTTTGAAAGTTGTAAACTTACAGAGTTTCTTGAATCTCTAAGGAATACAAACTTAAATATCACTACAGCACACATTTTAAGGCAAACAAAAAACAACTGTAAGCATGGTTGTCTTCTGTA
Organism: Deroplatys truncata; assembly: GCA_030765065.1. Lineage (NCBI taxonomy): Eukaryota > Metazoa > Arthropoda > Insecta > Mantodea > Mantidae > Deroplatys > Deroplatys truncata. The sequence goes on along the minus strand of CM060988.1, from coordinate 32,368,452 downwards.
TTGTAAACGAATATTAATGCTTATATCACCCGTGTCAGCATTAAGTATTGAGAATATATTAAAATACATATTACATTGCATAAATTACAATAAGCAATTCAGATTATGGCTCTTTATACAAAAAATTTATTCAAGTTGTACCATTCTCTAGCTGTGTAGCCAACTGGTGTCTAGGTATTAGAAAACTTTTGGCTAGTTTACCTTACATGCTTGGTTCTATGCATAATACACTTCCTGTTGCCAATTTTGATACTACAGAGTTAGCACTTTACTTTGCTCTTAGCATCTCTTATGTTACAAAGTACATAAAAATCAGTAAAATAGTATGTAGATTTTAAAAGTATATCTTTGTACCAGTTTTCCTTCAATAATTTGTTCCCAGCTTCGTATGAATTCCTGTTTTGTTTTTTGCTTCATGGCCTCATATCGATGCCTTGCTGCACGACGTAATTGCGCATCTGGTGTTTGGTGTGGTCGCATGAAGAAGTCCACCAGCCACTTAATTGCTGTAGGATTATAAACTACATCCAGAGAGCGAGACTGCACATGTAACCTGAAAATTTATATTTCCAGTTATTTTAATGCTCTTTACTGCATATCTCTCCCTCTCCCTCTCTATTTTTTCCCCCTTTCTAATTATCTAAAAGTTGTCAAAAGAGAGTATATAATACACAATACAACAAAGTACTATCTGCAGTACATGTTCTGAAATAAAGTAAAAAATCTCTTAACTGCAAACATGATTAGCCTCAAAGTGTTATTCAAAAGCTGGAGACAGTGAAGCGAAACAACTTAACTGAATCTTGAGTTTTAGTGTATCCAACGACTCAAGATTCAATTCAATTAATGTTTAACCTCACTTATTTTTTAAAAGGAGAATATGTTTTGGGGAACAACCAGCAGCTGAGCACAGGAAAGATGTTTCCCAAAGAATTTTATTTTGAATAAGTAAGCTAAAGCAATGTATCTGCTAAATTTAGCAACAAAAAAAATGTGATTTTCTTATTTTTGGTCTTTTGCAATTTCATTATACTTATAAGTTGAACTTTCATGCTACACAATTAGTTTTTTAATATCAGAATTTTTTTTAAGCTATTTAATTGGTCCTGTGTTAGACAAAGCAAACACCATTTTTCTCATCTCCTCTTTTTCAGCATTTTTCACTATTCAAAATGCTCCTAGGACCACTTATTAGCTTGAAATTTTCAAGAGAGCTTCAAGAATTGCAGTTTTAAAAATTGTTGTACACTAGTTAAAAAATATTAAATACATTCAGCTGAAATTAACTACTTTAATAACTTACACTGAAACAGTTGAAAAATTTGATATGTCTACAATTTTTTTCTCTCTTAGACTAATTAAAGTTAAGAAATGCCTGCACAACAATTTATGTGTACTAAGCTGCAATTAAAAATTTGGGAGTGATACGATAAACGGAGGATCCAACGAGCATTTCATATTGCCATATCAAAAGTAAATAATTACGAGTATAAAAATTTAATATCTTAACAGTTAAGACATAGCTCATTAAAATTTTGTGTGCACTATATGTTTTGTGTTCCATATATAGTAAAAAAAAAAAAAAAAAAATCCAAAGCAATCGGAAGAAAACTGTGGATTTTGGGATTTTCACAGATACATTGTCTAAGTATATTTCTTACATTTTCTAAAGCAAAACAAAACAGAAAAACAAAAAAGTACATGTCTATCAATACAAAATGAAATAGATACCAGTCAACACAAAGCTTGCGGCTTATGAACTGCTCTAATAAATACAGCACAAGATGTTATAGCATGACAAACACTGTGAGGAGTGCCTGCATTTTCGAAGGTGCATCAAAGCAAAAAGTAGCTGAATATGCTGTATGACACAGGCTATATAATCAATGTATTTTTTTAATATTTGTGCTATTTTACATACTATTTATATCAAGTTCAAATTTTAAAAGTTAGATGAGAGTCAGGCGCTGAATATGCTGTATGACATAGACAGCAACAGATGACACAGGCTATATAATCCATGTACTTTGTGAGTATTTCTGCTATTTTATATTGAAGAAGGTAATAGGTAGATGCTTTATGTTTAACTGCCCCGCGTATGGGAGCCAATTTGAAGATGGAAATGTTCAACTGTTATTTGGTTCACGTAATATATTACGTAAATTATTTTATCTGCCCCGCAATTGGGAGACAACTTGTAGTAGTTGTTTTCTTCTACTGTTGAAGTTTTACTGTTGTTGTTGTTAGCTACACGCTTGGAAGCCAACTTGATGATTTGCTGCTGTTGTTGCGTAATATATATTTATGCAAACTTGAAGAATTGTTATATGTAATAATAGTTGCTTTATGTAGTTTGTAACACACTTTGGGCGTAGGTTTGAATTTTTATGCTTACGTAATATTACTATTTGTATTTGCCTCGGCTGCATCAGTCTTACTTTAGAGTCATGTGTCTTGGGAAGGGCGCGGTATGACAATTATTGTAGACATCACAGAATTAAACTTTTAAATGAACTTCTTTTATTTAAAATTCTTGCACATATTTATAAAGCACTACACTTGTTTGAAGAACTGTGAGAAACTTTTATACATTCACTTAACGCGTATATCTGCTTTTACTATTCACCCGTAGAGAACACATTTTCCCATCTCTATCAAGTCTCGCCAGCAACTGAGTAACCTCAACGGTCAAAACCCATAAGCTTCGGTATTGCAAGTCTCTGATTGGCTAATTCTAGTCCAATAGAATATCTGCATTTAACTTAAAACTTTTCTTTGCTGTTGATTGGCTAATTTAAAACTGTTACAGAATTTATGTCATCGTCACTCTAATCATGACCAGTACATTTCAAAACTCTAAACACATTATTGCCACAATTACCTCATTATTAGTCATTGTTAGCAATCTAAAACTTGTTATTCTCACAGCTCTTGCATTATTAGAGTATGTAATGTATTCACATAAGCATTTTGCAATGACTGTTAAACACAATTTAAGTAATTATTACATACATATTGTTTCAAGGCAGGCTGTTATTGAATTTACCTATTATAAAATACAATTGAAATTATTCAGGTATTAAAATACTGCCTCAATACATTATTTACATTAAGTTCAAACATGAAAAGTCAGGTAAGTCAGATGCTTCCCAAAGGATGCAAGATTAATATGCCAGCCACATATGCAGGCTTTAACATGCCCTTACCTGGACAAACCAGTTTGTATCAGGAACAATAAACATGTGGATGACGAGATGGTAGCTTGTACAAACCAAAAAGCTGAGCCTGCGTAAACTTTGCAGTGCTGAAGATTTTGTTTGCGCAAACTCTTAAGCATACGCATGTAGATGGTGTAGAAGCCATATCTTCAATCAGAACGGAAGCTTAATGCAAGATGTGTGATGCTCACACCTATTGCAAGCAATTTATCACTGAGTTATTTCAATTCTATAAATCATTGTCATGCCTTTGGAAGTTAAAGTGTAAGGAATATTCCAACAGGAATAAGAAAAATGTGTCTTACCTAAAGATGGTACAGAAATTAAAAGTACAACTCAAATCTTTCACGAGGAGATATATATTTGCACACCACAGTGTTCTGTCATTCAATTACAGGAGTCACTAAGCATAATAATTCTTTACATGCAAATAATTACGCCATCATCTGGATCTTCTCTTAAGACCTTCATTAAATTTGTATATCAGTGTACCCTTCTTCTCAAAGCCACTTTTTGCATCATTTCAATCAGGAGTATTTAGTACCCTCTCTTTTCGCCAATAAACAGTACAGAAATACTTGTAACACTAATAAATCTTCAGATCACTTCAATTTTGACAACCTTCCCTTTCAAAGACTAACTTTATACTGAAGTACAGTGGAATCTCGTTAGCACGTTCCTCATTAACACGTTTTCCCGTGTGTTACGTTCAATTATAAAAGTCCCAGTACCAAATCACCAAATGTAATAAATAACGTTTGCTTAATGCGTTTTCCCAGTCCCACTTACTACGTTTGAAATTTGACGTCCTCATTCACTGTTCTGGCCAATCCTTGATCGGTCCAGTGGGAGAAGGCGCTTAACACGTTCAAAGTTTGATGTCCTCATTGTCTACTTTGGTCAATTCTCGGTCACGGGGTGGATACCGGCAGCCAATCACATTAATCGTATTGAATACGCCAAAGATACATTTGCCTATTGTACTTGTAACATGATGCACGCTCATAATTTTTTTTTCTTTTTTAGCGGAAATTGTTATCACATGTGTAATAAAATGCACAGCAAAGCCACTCGTCGCTTCCATAATTCGCAATTTATTTTCTCAAAAACATTCATAACCTCAAAAATCCAAGTTGACCAACATAAAAGCTTGAATTATTTATTCTCAGGCTTTGTGTATCCAAATCCATTTGAACACATATTGAATTCAACACGGATTGTACTCAAAATTTATTTCAATTATCCATGGAGACAGTAAATATTAATTTTATTACATAACTATGTTCTTAAATTGCATATTTTGCATTTTCGTTAACACGTTTTCCCGCCTATGACGTCCAAATCCTTAGGTCCCTGCAAAAACATGCTAACGAGATTCTACTGTATGTGCAAACTCACTTGTAACATAATGCAGGCAGTACAATGTTCTGTCTTCTTTGTGCAAACTATACCGTACAAGTCGCTGCCATGTGGCCGACACCTTAGTCCAGTTTCACCAACAGCAATAATTTTTCCTTTCATTTTGGTTTATGTAAACCCAAGTATACATCTTTTAATACTGGAAGGTAGAAAAGCATGCTTAACAAAGGATGAAAATCCAGGTAAAGAATTCATGGCTTTGGTTTATGCACATTATATGAACCAGCAATTTTTCATATATAACAAGCACAAAACGCTGTCCACTGCTTCCAATTGATGCCTTTTCCTGTGCATGTTGAAAATCAAAACCACATGAATACAACAAAGGAAAATATTATATACTAGCCAGTGGAAAAATTAAAAGTAAAACGCTGACATCGAGAAATGGAAGCATCCTAACATGACTCACACAGAAAGAGGCACACTGGTGGAGTTAATACATTCAGTATCAAGAATAAAAATCACACAGCATAACCACCAAGATTAAAAACTCAAGAGTGGCAAAAGATAGCCAATAAAATCAACTCCTGGCGCCGCAATGTATTCAGGGATATCCACAATCTTTGCAGGGCCTAGAAAAACATGAAAAAAGCAGCAAGGAAGGCAGCTTCAAGGAATGACTCCAGAGAATGACAGGTAAGGAAATATTACAATACCTAACCTGTACACATACAGTTTATACATTGCAATGAGAACACAATCTTAAAAATCTGATGTGTTACACTCACATGACTTTCTCTACTCTTGTACAAACTATTTTTACAAACGCCTATTCTCCATATGCTTTATGTTAATCGAGATATCGAGATGTCAATCTTATTGCTAATTTTCTTGTAGATGCAAGGGGAATATGGTAGCTTTTAAGCGATAGTCAAATATTTTAACGCTGGTTGCTATGTGGCGCATTCCATTCTCTTTGCATGTCCAGGACAAAAAAAAATGAATAACGCATTTGAGAAAAAGTATAAGTATTGGTAAATTTAAGGGAATAACAAGCAATATCTCGAAAACGGTTCACTCAACAAAAAAAATGTATATGACATAAGTTGTGTATTTTAACGCGATCTACATTTTTTGTGTAGTAAAATTTTGTCTATCCCTTATGGTTTACCAGTTATGCAAAAGTCGTTCATAATGAAGAATACTTTTGGAGACATTCCCAGAAATTTCGAGATATACATTTCATTTCTCATGACATTATCTTAAACATATGATATTTTAATCAAAATCATTAGAGCCATTTTTGAGAAAATTAAAATTTTCGAAAAATGTTCCATGTAAAGGGTAGTCTGGGGTGGGGGGATTTTCTTGAAAATCTTCGTGTCGCATCTCTGGAAGATACTGAACGTAAATACCAAGTTTGGTGTTTATCCGACTGTTAGTTTTTGAGTTATGCTGTTCACAGACACACACACACACAGACACACACACAGACACACAGACACACAGACACACACACAGACACACACACGGACATGTTTCCAAAAATGCTTTTTTTGGATTCAGGAGGTCTCAAAACATGTATTTCCGGTGAAATCTCGGTATCGAATTTTTGGGTGGAATGCAATACTTCCCCTACTTACTATACGTAGTAGAGAAAGTAAAAATCTGATGTGTTACACTCACATGACTTTCTCTACTCTTGTACAATCTATTTTTACAAACGCCTATTCTCCATATGCTTTATGTTAATCGAGATATCGAGATGTCAATCTTATTGGTAATTTTCTTGTAGATGCAAGGGGAATATGGTAGCTTTTAAGCGATAGTCAAATATTTTAACGCTGGTTGCTATGCGGCGCATTCCATTCTCTTTGCATGTCCAGGACATAAAAAAATGAATAACGAATTTGAGAAAAAGTATAAGTATTGGAAAATTTAAGGGAATAACAAGCAATATCTCGAAAACGGTTCACTCAACAAAAGAAATGTATATGACATAAGTTGTGTATTTTAACGCGATCTACATTTTGTGTGTAGTAAAATTTTGTCTATCTCTTATGGTTTACCTGTTATGCAAAAGTCGCTCACAATGAACAATACTTTTGGAGACATTCCCAGAAAATTCAAGATATACATTTCATTTCTCATGACATTATCTTAAACATATGATATTTTAATCAAAATCGTTAGAGCCATTTTTGAGAAAATTAAAATTTTCGAAAAATCTTCCATGTAAAGGGTAGTCTGGGGTGGGGGGATTTTCTTGAAAACCTTCGTGTCGCATCTCTGGAAGATACTGAGCCTAGATACCAAGTTTGGTGCTTATCCGACTGTTCGTTTTTGAGTTATGCTGTTCACAGACACACACACACACACAGACACACACACACACACACACACACACAGACACACACACGGACATGTTTCCAAAAATGCTTCTTTTGGATTCAGGAGGTCTCAAAACATGTATTTCCAGTGAAATCTCGGTATCGAATTTTTGGGTGGAATGCAATACTTCCCCTACTTACTATACGTAGTAGAGAAAGTAAAAATGCTGAAAGAATGTAGTTAGTGCATTCTGATAGTTATTATGTAATAGATATGGGATTACCGGCCATGTGCCAGTAATTTATTCATTTGAACGCTTCAACGCAAGTTTTCCGCGCATGGGCAATGATCAAAGTTAAACAAGGTAGTAGATTATGATCAAGTTTGACCACAGGTGCTGGACTGATCAATTCTGATGATTGCAGTCAAGTTGTATACAACAATTGCTGGTTTCAATTTTCTTGAAGGTATTAAGAATGAGATAATGTACCTAGATTACCTAAATCAGGACCAATATCAAAACCGGATCATTGTAGTAAGAGGCAACCCTCTCGAAGAGTATGGGAACAGGAAATTTTGAAGAACAATTCCGGCTATCAAAGGAGGGTGGAAGGTAGTAAATACAGTGGAATCTCGTTAGCACGTTCCTCATTAACACGTTTTCCCGTGTATTACGTTGAATTATAAAAGTCCCGGTACCAAATCACCAAATATAATAAATAATGTTTGCTTAGTGCATTTTCCCGGTCCTGCTTACTACGTTTGAAGTTTGACGTCCTCATTCGCTGTTTTGGCCAATCCTTGATGGGTACAGTGGATGTACGCATTTAACACGTTCATAGTTTGACGTCCTCATTTGCTACTTTGGTCAATCCTTGGTCACGGGGTGGATATCGGCAGCCAATCACATACATGCATTTAAATATTTGTGTGAGACGATTTCTGTGGGCGGGATAGAGAATGCTTTACCTTGGCGCGGTAAACGCTAACGATAGTTTCTAATGTTGAGTGATGACCAAACAACCGTAGATTGTATTTTAACTTTTCATTTACAATGAAAAAAAGAAAGTGTAGTAGGTAAATAACCAACAGTGAAAAACTGAAAATCCTTGATGTAATACAATCCAAATATAAAACATGTCGATATAGTGCGGAAGTTAAACATTCCTCCGTCAACCTTAAACACGATTGTTAGCAAACCTAAATTAATTGAAACTGTTTTTAAAGAAGGGAAAAATACTAAAACAAAACTTTTCTCTTGGAAAATAGGATCAGAAGAGGACCGGAACGAAATTTGTTGCATGGAAACACCTCCGTGTTCAAATCGTCTTGTATACACCAAAGATAATATCGTCTATTGTACTCGTAACACGATGCACGCTCATAATTTTTTTCTTTTTTAGCAGAAATTGTTATCACGTGTGTAATACAACACACAGCAAAACCACTATTGCCGCTTCCACAATTCGCAATTTATTTTCTCAAAAACATTCATAACCTAAAAAATCCAAGTTGATCAAAATAAAAGCTTGAATTATTTATTCTCAGGCTTTGTGTATCCAAATCCATTTAAACATATTGAATTTAACATGGAAACGGGATCGTATTCAGTATGAAATTGTACTCAAAATCGATTTAAATTGCCCATGGAGACGTAGTAATTATTAGATTTTTATTACCTATGTTCTTAAATTGCAGATTTTGCATTTTCGTTAACACGTTTTCCCGCCTATGACGTCCAAATCCTTAGGTCCCTGCAAAAACGTACTAACGAGATTCTACTGTAAAATGAGAGGTTAAAGTGCCCTATGAAGCACAATCACACTGTTTCACTCATGAATACAGCTTTAACAACTAAATCACATGCACAGGAGGTTTTAATATTGTGATTGGGGTTATTTCTAGCATCGACCGAACAACAGTGTTGCATACTATCAGTGTCAGATATAATTGCTTCTTTCAGTCCACAATTTATATTGCTCCCATGGAGGGCAGAATTACGAACTGATGGATTTCATCAAATCAATGCATTTCCAGATGCCGTGGGAAATATGTACGTGCATTTATTATTGCATCAGTATCTTTTAAACGTCAGATAGCTATTACTCAAGTCTGAGTTCTCAAAATATATTTGTTGCAACCGCATGCAGCTGAAGTAGTGGAATTACGTGGAGTAGTTGAGATTAGTATGAGATTATGAACTAATCTAGCTCTTGTAAGCTCATGAACAAAGATGGAAAATAAAATAAATACCATAGCATGAATGCTTTGAAAAAATTTGATGTGTTACACTCACATGACTTTCTCTACTCTTGTACAAACTATTTTTACAAACGCTTATTCTCCATATGCTTCATGTTAATCGAGATAAACATTTGCAGACTCTATCTTATTGCTAATTTTCTTGTAGATGCAAGGGGAATATGGTAGGTTTTAAGCGATAGTCAAATATTTTAAGCGCTGGTTGCTATGTGGCGCATTCTATTCTCTTGGCAAGTCCAGGACATAAAAAAAATGAATAACGAACTTGAGAAAAAGTATAAGTATTGGAAAATTTAAGGGAATAACAAGCAATATCTCGAAAACGGTTCACTCAACAAAAGAAATGTATATGACATAAATTGTATATTTTAACGCGATCTACATTTTTTGTGTAGTAAAATTTTGTCTATCTCTTATGGTTTACCAGTTGTGCAAAAGTCGTTCACAATGAAGAATACTTTTGGGGACATTCCCAGAAAATTCGAGATATACATTTCATTTTTCATGACAATATCTTAAACATATGATATTTTAATCAAAATCGTTAGAGCCATTTTTGAGAAAATTAAAATTTTCGAAAAATGCTCCATGTAAAGGGTAGTCTGGGGTGGGGGGATTTTCTTGAAAACCTTCGTGTTGCATCTCTGAAAGATACTGAACCTAAATACCAAGTTTGGTGTTTATCCGACTGTTCGTTTCTGAGTTATGCTTGGATTCAGGGAGTCTCAAAACATGTATTTCCGGTGAAATCTCGGTATCGAATTTTTGGGTGGAATACAATACTTCCCCTACTTACTATACGTAGTAGAGAAAGTAAAAATGAAAATAGGTGGTACAATAAAAAGGATTTTAGTATGATATTAATGCAAATTTCATATATATATATGTGTGTGTGTGTGTGTGTGTAAAAATGTAATAAGAGAAACTTTGTTACAGACAATGCAAACAATACGGCAAAAAACAAGCAAATCTCGCAAAGAAAGGGAAGATATTGATCTAATTACACATGTTTTCGCTTCTCATATTTTGAATCTTCTGTCTCAGAACTAATACCACGGAAATCTCAAACATAAAGAAACATGTAGTAGGAACTGTGAAATACTTCCACAATTATAATTTTGCCCATGCAATGTTTAGAGTGAAGAACAGCAATAATTAATTCCACCTACAGAAGTTCTATGTTCCTTGAGTTGAAACCCATAAAACTTTCCCTCATCTGACAAAGCGTTACAACTTTGCAATAACAAGAAATTTAGAGTATGTAAACTGTACAAATATTACATGTAAAATAAATGGGAATTTCATTTTGTAGAATCCTTTAAACCGAGAGGGATGGCTCAGCCATAACATCTGTGGCCTGCAAATTATTTGGTTACACACAGTCGTTAACAGAAATTGGCAAACTTCATTTGTTTTTATATAGCAGCATTATGCTTGTAGCAAACTTTATACATGGGACCACTACATTTTACGCTTTGATTGACATGTTAAGAGTATGTATGTGTTGTGTGTGACCTTCTGTACTTTGTCATCCTCCATGGTCTAGGGGAAGCCTGCTTGCCTCTAGTTCCCGAGGTTGCGTGTTCAAACTTGGGGGAGGATGATGGAATTTTTTTTGGGCATAAAAATTCTTAGCATGGCTTCCTTAGGAAAAGAAGTAAAACCAGTGGTCCCATGTCATAGATTTATGGCATGTAAAAGAACCTCAAGCCTGGTAAAGAGGCCTCTGTGCAAACTTTCCGGTCTTTCACACCCAATATAGAACACTAAGAACCATAGCAGTTAAAGAGCATCCATAAGTAAAACTCAATTTTAATTTTTACTTTCTCTACTATGTTTGTAGGGGAAGTATTGCATTCCACCCAAAAATTCAATACCGAGATTTCACCAGAAATGCATGTTTTGAGGCCTCCTGAAACCCAAAAAATGCATTTTTAGAAAAAGATCTGTGTGTACGCGAGCGTGGGGGGGATGTGAACAGCATAACTCAAAAACGAAAAGTTGGATAAATACCAAACTTGGTATTTAGGTTCAGTATCTTTCAAAGATGCGACACGAAGATATTCAAGAAAATCCTCCCACCCCAGGCTACCCTTTACATTTTCTCAAAAATGGCTGTGACAATTTTGATTAAAACATTATATGTTTAAGATACTTTCATGGCAAATGAAATGTATATCTTGAATTTTCTGGGAATGTCCCCAAAAGTCCTCTGCACTCTGAATGAATTTTGCATAACTGGTAAACTGTAAGAGATAGACAACATTTTACTATGTAGATCTTGTTAAAACACACAATTTATGTCACACACATTTTTTTTGCCCAAGTGAACCATTTCTGAGATATTCCTTGTTATTTATTTGAATTTTCCGATACTTTTTCTCAAATGGGAACGGAATGATCCACATAGCAACCAGCTCTTAAAAGATTTGACTATCACTTAAAGCCTACCACATTCCGCTTGCACCTACAAGAAAATTAGCAATACGATAGTTTCTGTAAATTTTTATATTGATTAACATGAAGCAGATGGAGAATAAGCATTTATAAAAATAATTTGTACAAGAGCAGAGAAAGTCATGTGAGTGTAACACATCAGATTTTTTCTGCACCTTTTGAATGTTATTTTTAAGTATTTTTTATATTTCCTTTTATGTTTATATCTCTAACACTTGTGAAATGGTTACTGTTTTAAATGACTGTTCTCTATCAATAACAGTTTTCTGTCAAGGAGCCAATCAAATCTCCTCCAGCTTTTTCCTGTCTCCAGATAATCCACAGTATATCTTAGTATTGTCTATCAGGCATCTTTGGCACCTTTTTCTACCCTAAACTTTTTTCCACTTTACAGTTGCATCCATTTCAAGCACTTTTCCTTGACCAGTTTCAATATTGCTCTTCTAAAACAGCTATATTACTTATTTTGTATGTCCATTTCACATACTCTATCCTTCTTCACACCATTTTTCAAATGCTTTCAATCACTCATCATCACTTCCAAAACTATGTCCACATTTCCATACTATAACATGCCACACTTCATACAAGAGTTGAGGAGAAGAAATTGCTTGCTAAGAGATGCAATGGAAGGAATGATGAATGTGAAGAAGTTTTAGAGCAGAAATACTAGATGATAGAGAATATTAAGATGTTCCATATGCGGAGATGAGGAAAGCAGAAAGAGGCAAGAAAAAGAAGAGACTGGAATTGGCAGTGAAGGACTTGCTCTTGGACAGTAAACTACACTTCACTGATTGTCTGATTGGACTAGCATAAAACAAGAGATATGATTAGTCAGGTTGTCTATTATTCAAAACATTATCCATAAATATGTTTATTATGCACTTACCTATAATCCATATTAGAACTGAATGGCTTATATTCGTAAACCAGCTTGAAAAGTGGTTCTTCTGGCTTGTTTACTTGAGATGAGAGCCCTCCTTGGCTAAGCAGCCTTGCTAAACCTGGGGTGAAGTTGCGTGGGCCTCGACCACTCAATACTGAGCTCACTCCTTCATGATCATGAGGTCCTACTAGTTGTGGGAATGCCGTATCATGTGTGAGATGATCATGTAAGAACATTGCTCCAAGTGAAATATGGAATTTATGAGAACCTGATCTCGGTCTTGATTCCAATCCCAGTTGAACATTCTCAAACTGTAGCTCCAGCAATGGTAATCTGTGAAACATATAGAAATGTTTAGGTAATCCTCTACTTCTGATGATTTTCATAGAGAGGCAGATGAAAATTTAGTTTGCAACAATTTGTTTCTTGCATTTTAGTATTTAGTGCAGATATTTTAGAAAATCTTACAAACTGTGAATTTTCAGCAGGGTTTCATGTATACTACTCTTAAATTTCTATGGATTTCAAACAAATTACATGCACGAATATTTGCTTAGCATTTGTTAACATGCTTTATTTAACACCTTCATTTGTTTTCTCATCATTTAAAAAATATCAACATAACTGATACAATGCTGCTTCACACAATTGCTGTATTATAACTTGTTCCTTGAGAGAGTTCTGACACCATGTGGCATGAGTAAAGTGGTGGGAGAGCTATGTTACAACCTTTTGCATGGAGGGGAATGGGACGGCAAAATGATACCTGGTACCACAGTTGAAATAGCGTTGCAAGAGAGAAGGCTACATGTTATTTGTGAGTAGCGTTTCTGATAACAGAACAAATATTTGATGACAGAACCAAATCAATGCATAAGAAATGTATAATGAGTCATGCATTAAATATGCTTCATAAAAATTTAATTTTCATATAGTAATGGATAAATGTATTTGCAAACTCTGTGAAATAAAGATCGAGAAATACCATGTGCTATATTGAACTAAGTGCTCAAAGTCAGTGACAGAACTCAATGATGAAAACTAAAGATTTGTTTCATCCTTGCACACATCTGCATATTTCACTTTATTATCATTATTATCATTATTATCATTATCATTATTATCATTATTATTATCATTATCATTATTATTATCATTATTATTATCATTATTATCATTATTATTATTATTATTATTATTATTATTATTATTATTATTATTATTATTATTATTATTATTATTATTATTATTATTTCTAATAACACCTGTCTACTGTTTATTATATATTACACCAAGGCCTTGTCTACTTTTTTAAACATGCATGCATTCCCTCCAGGGTTCACAAGATCACACGCCAAAAGTATAAATACATGTCAACAGTGGAAGTGTTATGTTATGCTGGAGGTTATAGATGGAGGGAACAAAGAGGTTTTGGATGGTATCAACGGTGAATGGCTGTCACAAATATAGCTGCAGTGATGTGACTGTCACTGAGTTATCTCAAGGGGTAAGTTGTAATACAGTGATGATAAATTAGCATGCAGTGTGAGTTTTACAAGCCTTCTATATGTGGGGTTTTACAATTACATTGTGTGATAGCATGTTTTGTAAATGCATGAGGTTCATTTACTTTTAATAATATTTTGTATTGTTTTAATTTGTGAAGATATCTTTAGTGATATGAAGACAAACCTAGCATTTCCAGGCCTGTGCCAATAGATCTGAGACGTTTTAAGAAGTCTCAAATCACGGCAATAAGTTCAAAGTAAAAAGTGTAGTTCAGTACCTCAGTCAAGTTACAGATAATTAAAAACACATTTCATTCATTTAAGGCTTAATTAGACTGAAACTTTAATATCTGGTGGGAATTGTAACCCAGTCTATGCAACACAAAACATGAATACAAACCATTACACCATGCAGCCACTATTTCAAATGGGAGTCTATCAACACATTAACAAGGTTACAGCCATTGCCTTGGACTTCATTATGACTGTATCCTGCTTCAAATGGCTTTAAAAAAATTAAATTAAAAATGGCATATTTATTGCCTCCCACACATTTGTATTAAATTACATATACATTTCAATGTAGGATTTCTTTTAGATAGCAAGGCTAAAAGAAAAACCTTTAGCCTCAGTTTGGAAACATTCAGAGGCAAGCTCAATTTATAGGCTCTTTATCTTCACTAAGTACCTTTAAAATTGGAGACACTGCATAGCTGGAGCATCTTGACTTCGGCACTCCCTGGCCCAAAGGGTTGCAGGTTCGAATCCTGCCATGGGCATGAGTATTTGTGTCCATGAGTTCCCATACTGGGTATAACGGACAGCATAAAAGACTTCTAATGGTCCAGGTGCGAGAATCTCTGAATTCTCCGTCCATCAAATTATACTACACTACCTTTAAAATTATGATTTTCAAACAAACTTGAAATGTATGAACAAATATTGTCCACATTCTTGTGTATAAAAGCTATTTAATTTATGAAGCAGTGACATCAAGTATTTTCACATAGCTATGGCTAGCAACCAAGCATCACATATTTGTATTTAACACTGAAATAAATGAATAATAAAAAAAAAGTAGTTTCACAGTTTTATGTACATGTATCTTTCATACCTTTCTTCCTCTTTCTCATTTCCCTGAGCAGGTGGTTTTGTTGTGCATAGATTGAACGTTCCTTGCTTAAGGGAGAAGTTAAATTGTCCAAATACAACATCGCGGCGCAAAATTGTGTTGTTTTCTACAGTATCTGCGAGAACATCCAGAATCTGGTCTTCCAGTTCTGCCTCAACTGTCACTCGACTCTCAGGCTCTCCTGGGGGTGCATCTGTTGGGGCAGGACTTATTCCCCAACCCCATAATTGTGGAAACCACTGAAGCAATGTGCCTCTTCCTTGTGCTTTGTCCACTGCAATGGGCGAGGATGGTGCTGGCAGCTCTGGCTTAGGTGGACTCACTCTTTGCATTGCAACCTGCAAACATGTCAAAGCATTATATGCAATAACAAATTACAACTGTCACCAAATACATCAGCAGGAGCAGTGGTGAGCTGAGCTTGCTCACAGAATCAATAAATGAACCAAAATGAGAGAGAGAGAGAGTGAGTGAGTGTTTTTTTTCCCCCCCTTATAGGCTCCTATACCCTTGAACTAATTTTGACCTATTTGGCACACCTACTCTTAAGACAAAAGTAAAAATACTGTAGGGTCAGTATTACAAAAAACCACACCCAATGAAAGAGAGGGTGAAAAAATGCGGGAGGCAGTTTTGAGGATTCTTAGCTTTAATGAGCCTGTTTACCTATGCTATAGAAAACCAAATATGTTGCTCCCTTCAAAAAATCATCACTAATGGGAGATGGGGTTGAAAATTGTTCAATGGGAGACACTTTGAGGGATTTTCAGTACGAATGGAATATTTGACATACTCTTTAGGACAACAATATAAATATTGTGGGGGTCTTATGGCAAAAAAGTGACCCCTAATGGAAGAGTAGGTAGAAAGTGTTCATTGGGAAGCAATTTTGAGATTTTTGTGGAAAAAAAAGTAGTTTTCTCCACACTTTTTGTGAAATAAAAATATAAATCACATTCTCTTCATTCTTTTAGGGGTGATATAAAATCACCACCTACCCCAATGAAAGATGGGGTGGAAAATATTTAGCAGGGACAATTTTGAGGTTGTCCAGCATGAATGGGCTTGTTTTCTCAATAATTAATGGATAAATGTTGCTCTCTTCATTCTTTTAGGGTTGTTAATTCAAAATCATCGTAATGGTGAATGGGAAGCAGTACAAATGGGAAATTTGGCACAAATATTCTTTAGAAGAAGAGTCAAAATACTATGGGATGATTCACAAAAAGGCACCCCTAACAGGAGATTGGATGGAATGTATTTTATGGTAGCCAATTTTTCAGGCCTTTTTCTCAATGATTTTGCTACATAAAAAGACATATGTTGGTTTATTCTTTATTTTAAGTATATCTACACAAAAAATGCCTTTAATGGGATATGGGGTTGAAAAATGCTCCATGGGAGAAAATTTGAATGCTTTTCAGTATGAATGAGAAATTTAGCACTCACATTCTTTAGGACAAGAGCAAAAGTTCACCATTAACAGCAGAGGGGCTGGAAAATTTTTAGCAGAAGACCATTTTAAATTTTTCAGCATGAGTTAAACCATTTTCTTAATACTTTTTCTTTATACAAAAAAAACACTGTTCTAGTTCAGTGCAGCTTGGAAACCCTAAAGTTTGGGAAACACACACACAAAAGCACAACTTCCATACTCCACCATACCTCAGAGAACATCTGCCTTTTTTGACAATGTAGTGAAAGTGAACATTTGAATTTAATGTATTCTTGACTAATTGTGAAGATTTAGAAGTTAGTAACAGTGATGTGTCATAATTTAAAATAAAGAGAGTTGAAGGTTGATACACTACATCACTAAAATGTTCTTACTTGAACGCATTTCGGGAGACGGTTTGCTCCCATCGTCAGCAACTCAACTGAGTTTGCCGATCACTGTCTGGGGAATGTGTGTGGCTAGTGGTGTTCTCTGGTGATGGGCTGATGAACCTCCAAAGGCTGTTGGGTGGCGGCTGTTCGAAATTCATTAGGTGATTTCTGTGTTTGACAATATGTATTTTTTCCCAGATGTCCAATTCACTGCTGCTGTTGATCGGTTTTAAGAGTTTTATGTTCGGAGTGATATCATGGTTTGAAGACCAGAAATGATGTGCTACTGCTGATTTATCTGGCTGCTTTTGGTAAATGCATCTCATATCGCTTTAAGTCTTATTTCAAGATTTCTTTTGGTTCTTCCTATGCATACCAGGTTACAGGCATTACAAACAATTAGATATATACCAGCTGATTTATCGTTGGGGATAGGATCTTTTGTTCTGTTGCATAGTAGTTCCTGTATATTGTGGTTATTCTGTGGAGACAGGGTGATGTATTTCTTGAAAAATCCTTTGAAATTTATGATGTGTCCAAGGGTGATAAGTGAATTTCCTATATGCTTGTGGTTTTTGTTGTCTGAGTAAAGTAGTCGTTTGTTGCATGTATTTCTGTCTTTCAAACTTTTTTATCTTCTTATCTATTGTTTTTTTCTGGTATCCATTCATAGTGACTATGTTGATAATGTGTTGGTATTCTTTCTGGTATTCCTCTTTCTCCATTGGTATATGTACTAACCTCAATTTTTGAAGATTTAGAAGCTTGTAACAGTGATGTGTCATAATTTAAAATAGAGAGTTGAGGGTTGTTACACTACATCACTATGATATTCTTACTTGAACGCGTTTCGGGAGACGGCTTGTTCCCATCGTCAGCATTTTCTCTCAACTGATTTTTGCCGGTCATCGTCTGGGGGATGTGTGTGGTTTGTGGTGTTCTCTGGTGCTGGGCTGATGAACCTCCAAAGGCTGTTGGGTGGCGGCAGTTCAAAATTCATTAGGTGATTCCTGTGTTTGACAATATGTATTTTTTCCCAGATGTCCAATTCATTGCTGCTGTTGATCGGTTTTAAGAGTCTTATGTTTGGAGTGATATCATGGTTTGAAGACCAGAAATGATGAGCTACTGCTACCAAAAGCAACAAGATAAATCAGCAGTAGCACATCATTTCTGGTCTTCAAACCATGATATCACTCCAAACATAAGACTCTTAAAACCGATCAACAGCAGCAATGAATTGGACATCTGGGAAAAAATACATATTGTCAAACACAGGAATCACCTAATGAATTTTGAACTGCCGCCACCCAACAGCCTTTGGAGGTTCATCAGCCCAGCACCAGAGAACACCACAAACCACACACATCCCCCAGACGATGACCGGCAAAAATCAGTTGAGAGAAAATGCTGACGATGGGAACAAGCCGTCTCCCGAAACGCGTTCAAGTAAGAATATCATAGTGATGTAGTGTAACAACCCTCAACTCTCTATTTTAAAAAATGTACTAATCTGTTTGTAATACTATTTAAAATTGCATGTTTGTGGCTTGTAGGATTGTATTATTGTTTTTAATATAATTTTGTGTGTGAATTGGTTTTCTGTAAATGCCGAACGTTAGTTTGTTGTGTGCATTATTTCTGATGATCCTGATGTCTAGGTAAGGTAATTGGGCATTTTCTTCTTTTTCTATTTTCAATAATTTCAAAGCATCTTCTGAAAGTTTTTTTGGAACAATAGCAAAAATATCATCTACGTACCTATACCAGGTTTTGAATAGATGTGGGAAAGATTTAGTAATATGGCATTCAAAATGGCTCATATACAGTTCTGCTAAAAAATGGTGAAAGGGGGTTTCCCATAGTTAGGCCTGTGTTTTGTTTAAAGATTTTGTTATGGAATGAAAAGAAATTGTGGTCCAGACATAATTTTGTTACTTTTTAAGTAATCTTCTGTTGGTGCTCTAGGTGTGCCATTGTTTAATATCCAAGTTTCTAGGAGTGGTAATAATTCTTCTTTTGGTATGCTTGGGAAGAGTGCAGTGACATCAAATGATACCATCATGTCTGTGGGTGATATATTTATATCTGAAAGGTGACTGGTTAATTCTAATGAATTTTTTATACTTAGACTTTTGAACACAGACATGGAGTTGAAGGTATTTGAAAGCCAGTTTGCTAGTTTATATGTGGGAGAGTTTATGTTATTCGCTATGGGCCTCATTTTGTTGCCGAGTTTATGTATTTTTGGTAGTGCATATAACCTAGATATGGTGGGAAAATCTGGTTTAATTCTGGATTTTTCGGCTTTTGTTAATGATACAAAAATGAGAATGTTGGAAAAATCCTGTTTCCAAACGATGTCATTTGGTACCACAATAGCTGAATAGCCTGGTTTCCCAACAATTTTCACATACAGGAGCACGTGTATCACAAGGCAGGGTCAGTGCTACCTCTTTTTGACAAGAACCATAAAATTCCTATGATTCTACAGTGCTTTTCCTTCATACTGTGGCCAGTTCATGGCTACTCATGTGCCAGCTGCCACAGCTAGGACTCCTCCCGAAATAGTTAAAACATCCCTACAACCACCTCATGTTCTCATAGTTTCAATTACAATAATAAGCATACCATAGAATCTCGTTAGTACGTTTTTGCAGGGACCTAAGGATTTGGACGTCATAGGCGGGAAAACGTGTTAATGAAAATACAAAATCTGCAGTTTAAGAACATAGTTATGTAATAAAATTTAATAATTATTACGTCTCCATGGGCATTGAAATCGATTTCGAGTACAATTTCATACTGAATACGATCCGTGTTTCCATGTTAAATTCAATGTTCAAATGGATTTGGATACACAAAACCTGAGAATAAATAATTCAAGCTTTTATGTTCGTCAACTTGGATTTTTGAGGTTATGAATGTTTTTGAGAAAATAAATTGCAAATTATGGAAGCGACAATAGTGGCTTTGCTGTGTGTTTTATTACACATGTGATAACAATTTCTGCTAAAAAAGAAAACAAAATTATGAGCTTACACTGTATTAAGAGTACAATAGATGATAGTATCTTTGGTGTATTCAATACGACTTGAATAGGGTAGGTGTTTCCATGCAACAAAAATCCTTCTGATCCTATTTTCCAAGAGGAAAGTTTTGTTTTAGCATGTTTCCCTTCTTTAAAAGCAGTGTCAATCAATTTAGGTTTGCTAACAATCGTGTTTAAGGTTGACGGAGGAATGTTTCACTTCCGCACTATATCCACACGTTTCATATTTGGATTGTGATCTACTCCAAGGATTTTCAGTGTTGGTTATTTACTACACTTTCTTTTTTGCATTGCAAATGAAAAGTTAAAACACAATCTACGTATGTTTGGTCAACACTCAACAGTAGAAATTATCGTTGGCTTTTATCATGCCAAGATAAGGCATTCTCTAACCCGCCTGCACAAATATTTACATACATGCATGTAATTGGCTGCCGATATCCACCCCGTGACCAAGGATTGACCAAAGTAGCAAATGAAGACTTCAAACTTTGAATGTGAAGCGCCTACTCCCACTGGACCGACCAAGGATTGGCCAAAACAGCGAATGAGGACGTCAAACTTCAAACGTAGTAAGCGGGATCGGGAAAACGCACTAAGCAAATGTTATTTATTACATTTGGTGATTTGGTACCAGAACTTTTATAATTCAACGTAATACATGGGAAAACATGTTAATGAGGAACGTGCTAACAAGATTCCACTGTATATCTTATCATAAGATATGTTATAAACATCCTCTACCCACACATTTCTGGCATATTCTCAGGAAAATTTCATTCACACTCGAGAGTAAATTAATATTTTTCATGTGATCATCAGAGCAATTGACCCATGTTTAATATTCTTCTGACAAAGCATGGTTCCATTTATACATGTATGTTTCATCACAAAATAACAAGTATTGGAGTACAGCGAAACTCAATTTTAAACACTAGATTTCCTTCTAACACAAGAAAATTGGTGTGCAGTAAATGCATACAGAATGATACGACCTACGTTTTTTTGAACAAACAGTAAATGCAGAGAGGTACTGGAATGACCTACTCACACCAATTTTGAACAATGTTGAATGTCAGTCTGAATTTTTCCAACAAGACTTTGCTACTATGCATACAGTCATTAAATGTAATTCAGGAGATTTTTGAAGGTAGGATATTTAGTAAAGAATTATGGCTTTCACAATCCCCTCATTTAACTGTATGTTGTTATTTTATCTACTATGTATAGTAAGTAGGGGAAGTGTTATATCCCACCCAAAAATTTGATACTGAGATTACACCGGAAATACATGTTTTGAGGTCTCCTGAATCCAAAAACAAGCCCTTTAGAAAAAAGTGTGTGTGCGTGAGTGTGTGTGCGTGCGTGAAAAGTCGGGTAAATACCAAACTTGGTATTCAGGTTCAGCACCTTCTAAGGATGCAACATGAAGATTTTCAAGAAAATTCCCCTATCCCAACAACTCTTGACATGGAAGATTTTTCAGAAATATTGATCTTCTCAAAACTGGCTATAACGATTTTGATTAAAATGTTATATGTTTACGATATTTTCATGGCAAATGAAATGTATATCTTGAATTCTCTGGGAATGTCCCCAAAAGTCACCTTCATTCTGAATCACTTTTGCATAACTATGAACTGTAACAGATGAGACAAAATTTTACTGCACAAAAAATGTAGATCTCGTTAAAGCACACAATTTAGTTTATATACTTTTCTTTTTTCTTTCTTTTTTTCAATGAACCATTTCTGAGATATTCCTTTGTTATTTGTTTGAATTTTACAACACTTATCTTTTTCTCAAATGGAATTCATTATTCTTTTTCTTTTTTTTTATGTTCTGAACATGCAAAGAGAATGGAATGTTCCATATAGTGACCAAACCTTAAAAGATTTGACTATCGCTTAAAACCTACTATATTTCCATATTCCCCTTGCAACTACAAGAAAATTAGCAATAAGATAATTTCTGCAAATGTTTATCCAGATTGATATGAAGTAAATGGAGAATAAGCGTTTGTAAAAATAGTTTGTACAAGAGTAGATAAAGTGATTGAGTGCAGCACATTAGATTTTTTACTTTCTCTACTACGTATAGTAAGTAGGGGAAGTATTGTATTCCACCCAAAAATTCGATACCGAGATTTCACTGGAAATATATGTTTTGAGACTCCCTGAATCCAAAGTGTCTGTGAACAGCATAATTCAGAAACGAACACTCGCATAAACACCAAACTTGGTATTTAGGTTCAGTATCTTCCAGAGATGCGACAAAAAGGTTTTCAAGAAAATCCCCCCACCCCAGATTACCCTTTACATGGAACATTTTTCGAAAATTTTAAGTTTCTCAAAAATGGCTATAATGATTTTGATTAAAATATCATATGTTTAAGATATTTTCATTACAAATAAAATGTATATCTTGAATTTTATGGGAATGTCTTCTCCAAAAGTATTCTTCATAGTGAATGACTTCTGCATAACTGGTAAACCATGAGAGATGGACAAAAGTTTACTGCACAAAAAATGTAGATCGCGTTAAAATACACAATTTATGTCAAACATTTTTCTTTGTTGAGTGAACCATTTTCGAGATATTGCTTGTTATTCCCTTAAATTTTTCAATACTATCTCAAATGGGAATTCGTTATTCATTTTTTTGTCTTGTATATGCAAAGAGTATTAATCTGTGGGAAAGGGAATGGTGCTGCACCTAGCAACCAGCTATTAAGAGATATGTATGTGCTTAATGGCTACTGTATTTCTATATTGCCCTTGTAAATATATATTCCCCTTACATCTACAAGAAAATTAGAAATAAGATGGAGTCTTCAAATGTTTATCTCGATTAACATGAAGTAGATTGAGAATAAGCGTTTTTAAAAATAGTTTGTACAAGAGTAGAGAAAGTCATGTGAGTATAACACATCATATTTTTTTACCTGTGGGGGAACTTGAAAAATAAGATGTCTGCAAAAAATAAAACATACATTGGAATAATTAAAAGAAAACATCAGGTGAGAAATTTACTCAAATTTCGATATTGAATGTGAATGAAAACTTCCTAAAAAGATTCCATAAATGTGTGGACAGAGGACATTTCCAACATCTCTAACGCTTATTATCATTGTAACTGTAACTATGAGAACATGAAGCAGTTGCAGGGTTATTATAACTGCTTCAGTGGGAGTCCAAGCTGTGGTGGCCAGTGCACAAACAGCGTGCGGTGGCCACAGTGTGAAGGAAAAGCTATTTTATGCAAGACAAACTACTTGAAGCAGATCAACGATGTGGCTACATTCCTGCAACAAAACATGAGATAGTAATGAATCTTCAAAGAATGTTTCATAAATGCCTTTAAGACTGTCCTGGAACATGTGTAAATAGATGAATAGAGCTGATCAAAGATAGCTGGTGAACATAATTGGCACTACAATGCTCAGGTAAATAAAGTTGTTGTGGCTTTATCATCAAAGAATTCAATCAATGTTACATGATAATACAATGAGGTAGATCATTACAGCATATTTCATATACAAATCTTATGGTGCTCTCCAGTGATGTATCAAGGCAACCATACTTTTAACCTCATGCAAATCATCCGACAGGTGAAATAATCAACAAGTAAGTGTCACATGTGGACTTCTAACTTTTTTTGATTATTTAGTGTTTAATGCCTGAACTTACTACATATGGCACAACAGGCAATGGAATTTGACAATACATGAAATGAAATTATACTTGGAGAAGGAAATTTGAGAAGGAAACATTCCAGGTTTAAGTTAGGGTACCTCCCGATAGCATTTGTTAATTATGAAAACTAAAGAAAACCTGGAAAAAATACCTTATTCAGGCAGGAAGATCCTGGTGGGAAATTTGGACCTCCTGCTTATGAGGTTGTGCCTTAATTACCACAGCCACCTCTGTCGGTATGGACTATGCTTAAGGAATAATGATCAGAGAAAATGGTCCCAATCATTTGTTGAACTGTCAGAAATTGCTCCACCAGTTTCTAGTGCATATGTAGGTATGTCAAATTGAAGTTGAGTGCCAAATTTACATTCAGCTGAATCAGAAAAAGCTAAGTGCTGAGGAAGAGTTGATGCAGTTACAAATTATAGAAACATCATAGACTTGAGTATTGGTTTTACCAGCAACTTTAACAGGAAGACAGTTACATACAACTTATACACCCAGGATGCCATAACATATGTCAGAACTTAAGGAATACCAGATTTATTCATAACTTTCATGTCCAATCTGGCTTGGTAGTAGGCACATGAGAGACTGAAAAACCCTCCCCAAAAAGAGTTAACAGAAAGAGAGTTCAGAAAACAGCAAATAAAATTAAGACATAACAAAAGGTGAAATACTCAGAGTGGTGTATGCTAGATGTATACAACTGAGTACCAAAAGCACAGTCTATCACATTCTGCACTCTGATCTGGCTGAAGGAAAAGAATCTGGTGTAAGCAAATTGATGTCATATCTGCAACATTTCCAAATTCATTTGAGGATCCTGATTTGTACATTCTAGTGACTGAAAATATGATTCACAGCCCCAGTGGAAGTTAAATATCAGTTCACCATGTATGAGAGATACCCCCTATACCAATAGATACCCAAGAAAACCTTTAAAGGGAGCATAAATGGGAGAAGACAGATATCCTCAATACAGGCGACAACCTCCAGAAGATGGAGTGTTTATGGCAAAACTAAAATATGCAGAGGTACAGAAGTAGATGTGGATAATACATGGGTTGTGCCATACCCTCCACTGCTCTCTGAAATGTTTCTGGCAAATCTTAATGTCAAATATTGTAACTCAATATCCATAAAATATGCGTGCAAATATAAGAACAAAGGCAGTGACAGGCTGATTTTGGCATTGCTACTGGAAACAGTAATAATGAGACAATGCTGTAAAAGTTGGAAAGGTAAAACAATAAGTAGCAATGAATTGAGCTTTCCCAAATACAAAAAAATTAAATTAACTTTTATTTATGGATGCTCTTTTTCTTGACATTAAAGAAGCATGATAGTGGGGTGTGATGAAACATTGGTTAGGTAATTATGGCAACTTGCAGAGGAAAAGATTGCAATCTTCTGATATGTTTGTTGCCTGAAAAGGCACACCACTTTTTTCTCCTACCGAATATTTGTGAACATTACTTACCTCATGCAGAATTCTTAATTATGGCGTCAAAGAGGAAAAGATTGCAACCTTTTGGCAAATCTGTTGTTTTAAAGTGTACACTCTTTTTTCCCTACAGAATATTTGCAATCATTAATTACCTCACGAAGAGTTCTAAGTTCTTCAAAACCTCGTTCAACCTCCATATCATCCTTGAACTTCTTATTCTCTGGTGTTAAAGTTGATGTCGGATTTTTCAGGATGTTGGCATACATCTGCACATAAGCAACATTGTCTTGTGCCCTCTGCAGAGCTGTTTTCCATGGATCCTCCACATTTGGCTGTGGCCAGCCATTTGTTAGACATCTAGCAGCATACTGCCACCACGCCTTTGGATTATCTTTCACACCTACGTCTGGACGCCAGTGTCGATATCGCCGGCACTTGTCAATCACTTCAAGACCCTTCATACAGCCCACCATTTGCCCATATTGTTTCTGCAAATAAAATTTAATACCCATAATTAGTGTTGGAACGATATCACCATTTTTCAGTGCAGCATTTTTTTTAACTTGATAATGCCACAGGTTATATATCCCCTATTGCTAGTTAATAATAATAAATAATAATAATAATAATAATAATAATAATAATAATAATAATTATAATTATAATTATAATTATTATTATTATTATTTCTTTGCTTCCCTTTTTATGCGACTATATTTTGTGTTGAAAACTTTCTTTTAAAAGATTTTCTATTCATATTTTCGAAATTAGTCTACGATGCACCTGTACATTATGGTTGTAGCCCAAGTTTGACTTGTGTAAACACAAACAGATGGAAGGAAGGAACAAATATTTCCATGTGCTGTATTATCTCTTTGTTTCTTCTGCATTCAAGATTTTGGTCACTGGAGTAGGTAAATGTAATGGCTGAGAGTGCCATTAGCAACAAGCTGTTTTCTCCTACCGAATATTTGTGAACATTATTTACCTCATGAAGAATTCTTAATTATGGCAACTTGCAGACGATAAGATTGCAACCATTTGGCAAATTTGTTGCTTTAAAGTGCCAGGCTATTGCAGAAACATGATTTAGTGAGTCAGCTAAATCAGCTCCATTCACAACTATAGTCCATTCCAAACCAGAGTTCCCTCTGATGTAAACAGAAGCACGTGCTTCGGCTTGTCACGAACCCAAGAATATACTCTTACGCCTACGTAAGTAGTTCCTTAATACATGTATTTTATTATGAAATATTAGAGCAGGAAAGGTATAGAACTGCACATTTTATTGCTGTTATCATAAGAACTCATCGTTAAAGGTAATGGATATATACTAGCTGTTAAGAGATTACAAAATATGATTTTCGCCTGCTGTTGCGCTAACGCAGAGAGCATCTTGCTTGTTAATACCAACCGACATGCACGACTGCCAATCTCTTACATACACAAGAAATGCAGCAATGAATTCCCAGAGGTGCTATCTGAGTACCAAATAAACACTTTGCGTAACACAGGATATATGATAAGCGAACAGTCATTCATAATACACTAACAAACATATGCTCAGCTTAGGTCAAATCTTGTGATTTAGTCAGTTGGTATTTGAGCTCACATGGCAGAGGAAGGTGCGTGTAGTGCGAACACAGTGCGAATAAACTGTTCAAACACAGAAGTGGGAAACATTAAAAAAGTGGCTAAAAACAAACAATACTTCATCTATTCAACTCACTATTACAAACATACCCGACACTTGCATTATTGCATATTACGAAACTAATATCGGATTTTACAGGCGTTTCAGTGAGAAGTGTAACGAAAGTGAGCACGGAATATAAACAGACATAATACAACATAGAAGAGGATAAAATGTGGGAACTTGTTTTAAGTGCGACAGTGCTGTGGAATTGTGGATAAGCTTGTCATTATTTTGGAGAGTAACCACCAAATATCAAGAATATCGAGATATCGGTGGTATCAAGGTCCCATCCCTACCAATCATGTAATTCAAGCAGAAATACAATTTCTAATTCTCTCTTTAGATCTAGATAAGGTCAAGACACAGAAATGTTCAATTATTACCAGTTCTATTACACTTGCCACTGAAGTTGAACTTACAAAATCCACATGAATCAGACTTGTGAATATGGCAACTGCCTTAAAATATTCTCTATGAGAAACTCATGATCAGCAGAATATTTATGTTAACATATATTGGAACATTAGTTGAAAGCAATTACTCTAGCACAAAAACTGCAAGTCAATAGAAACAGATACAAATGGTACCACAAAGCAGATACTATAAGTAATTTAAAAACTCAAATAAGCTTCAGAACATATATTAATAACTTAAAATACAAGAATATAATTACAACAGAGGTAACAAGTCCAATAGAATATATTGATATACAATATCAGAACGACCTGATATATACAATACACAAACAAAACAATATACCAGATGAAAAGAGAGCCATAGCAATAGCTGCGGAAAATGAAAGATACCCAGAAAAAGAATGGCTCCGAATATATACAGATGGATCCCTCATCAATAAAAAAAATGTCGGTGCAGGAGTATACTGTAAACATTCTGCACAGTATCTAATATTAGATGAAACGTCAAACCACTATGATGGAGAATTAACAGCTATAAAAGCAGCATTACAGAACATTTTATATAGACCATACATAAAACAAAAAATAGTCATCTTATCAGACTCAAAATCAGCCATAGATGGAATAGTAAATTACAATAATAAAACAACAAGAAATATTAAAGAAATAAGAAGCCTATTTAAAGCAGTTGAAACTAGAAATCATGTCACTCTACAATGGATCCCAGCTCATGTTGGACTTTTGGGCAATGAACATGTGGATTAATTAGCAAAGAAAGGTGCAATACAACAAATAAAACCTGTAGAACAAATAGAAATAAATAAACAATTAAATAACATTAAACAACATTTCAAAAGACAGCAGAGACTTGATGAAGAAGATAAATTAAAGGATAAAGATTATAAGACTATTAAAGATAGAGTTGATATACAAAAAATGGCAAGGAAGACTGCAGTGGCCTTATTTAGGATGGCAACTGGCCACGATTGCCTCGCAGAACATCTCTACAAGATACGATGCCTACCTACACCCAAGTGCACTCTCGGTGAAGAAGATGTCATCCTGAACAAACATCTCGCCAAATGCAAAGGTCTTAAAACTTACAGACTTTATATTGGGAAGCCAGAGGGAAAATGATGCAGATCAATTAATCCCCAGTGTCATTGGTGAACAACAACAAATGTTAATTATGCAATTTCATTTTTTTTTTTTGGACAGCAAAAGACAAAGTATTTTGTTATGTGCATGATGAACTCAACCAGCTATTTAAAAAATTGTGAATTGTGTTTAAGGCGGCGCCGTGGCCGAGTGGTTAGACCGCTCGCCTCCCACCGAGGCGGCCCGGGTTCAATCTCAGGGATCCACATGTGGGATTTGTGGTGTACAAAGCGGCGTCTGGGCGGGTTTTCTCCGGGTTCTACGGTTTCCCCCGCCATTCATTCCACCAACTGCTCCATCATCACCTTTCTTTTCATCCATTTCACCATCATTTCGTTTCATCTACTTCCTTCCTCCCATACCAGGCATCGGGCTGATCACCCATCCTGGATATTCTGTCTGATCCATGAGTGTCTGCTCCTTGACGGGCCTCTGACCCCAGGCACCTGCCTGTAAGTCCTAGGGGTGAAAGTCCTACATAAGAGGAGGTTAAGCAGATAAAGAAGAAGAAGAAAGTGAATTGTGTTTAATTCCAACAATCCCAGGAAGAAAAGAAGGGTAATCATTGCATTTTGAACATTCATCCCATTCTGGAAGGTTGAATAAGACATGAAACAATTCAATGCTACAGCAAGATTCAAACTACAGATCTTCAGCATTCCATGCTGATACTCTATTGATGAGCTACTATGGTGGTGATAAGATTAAGTGACTGGTATTCTTCCATCTCTTGAGCTCAAAACCCCAACTTGACCCTTGCAAAGACCTTAACTGAAAGATGATCCATGACATTTGGGGTTGCTTTAAATATGATACAACTGTCAGAGACACAAGAACTTTAAAGCCATAAATGAAAAATTTTAGCAGCAACAAATTGGTGCAGATGCTTAGATTAAAAATGTTTTAAAATTCACCATCATTTGAGGGTTAAAAGTTTTAATTAGTGGCTTCATTCTAAAAACAAAAATGTGCTGTTTGATCCCAACTTTCAGCTTTTATTTCTCTTTCCTTTTGGAAAGCACCAAATTTAGTCAACAACATGACTAAATGACATGATGATCCTGAGTTTAACATTTTTTGACACCTAATTTTGTTAATTACTGAAGGAGGACTTGGTAACAGTGATGAAAACATTAATTATTTCTGAGACACTTAAATATTTATTATTCAAGACATGCTTCAACACTGATTGCCTTCAGCATCAATTTTTGTTCAACTGCTGGAATCATCTATAATAAATTACTGCGGATGGAGGCCTCCTCTAGAAGTTAAGGTACTCGTCCACGATGCCAGCTTTATGGCATGCCACTTTTCTTGCGGGCCACAAATGTGGCACGTTCTGTTTACACACAGCTTGCAAAGTTGCACGATTTCGAGTTGCGCCACTATAAAAGTGGCATGTCCAGAAATGTTGCACCGAACATTTACACGATGCTATATTTGTGGCGGTAATTTTTCTGCATGCCACTTTCTAGTCAGCTGTGTGCTTGTTATGGCGAATATGTTGTCTGATAATGAAGTTTTATCCGTAGCATGCCTGTCTCTTATTTCACTTGGTCGACGTAGAGAAAAACGTAAAAGGACGGCCAGAAAGTGTTGGGCAAGAGAGTGGATTTTAAGTCGCAAATATTGTGGGGTTGTAAACAACTTGCTGCAAGAGCTCTACGACGGAGATCAAAATTTAGAATTTCCTACGCATGTCAGCGGTTGATTTTAATTATCAGCTTAGAAGAATAGCAGCTGTAATACAAAAGCAAGATACAATAATGAGAAGGTCAATATCAGCAACAGAACGTCTTGTGTTGACACTGAGATTTCTAGCCACAGGTAATTCGGCTTAAAATAATGGAGCGGCAACATTACCGAGTTTACACTTTCGGCTGTCATCTATATAATCATGTGATTTTTTTTAGGCAGCAGCTATCAGTCAAAGATGTATTTATTTCTTATATTTGGCACAACAAGAACTAAGACTTTGTGCCGTTGCAAAGAACTGTAAGTATTAATCCTCATACTGCAGCAAAAATGTTAGGAATTCAAGAAGTATTTTTTGCCGTGAAGGAGAGGTTCCATGGCAATATCGCTACATTTAAAGTAGGTGTGTTGGTATTTACCAAAAAATCTACTCATCTACTGCATCATTATTGATGCTGGTGTGGTAAAACAAACTGCAGTACATCGTAAATTTCGCATTTTGTTTTATACTTGTCTTGCACCACTTCCAGATTTCCCTGCCTTCATTTTGTTCCTTTCGTTGGTGAACTGGGTTCTCAACCTGTGGATTTTTACTTTAATTTCCTCTGCTGACATGTAGAACTCTATTTTTATATTATGTAACGCATTTTGTCGTTTTTGTTTATTTCTGTAATCCGCAGTGTCTACTCTCCAAAAGCAATCTTTGGTCTCAATCAGTTCAATAAACGCTTTTGTCATTTCCCTTGTCCATTTATTGTTAAGGGCATTATTAGCTATGAGGAAATAAATTGTCACCGTACTGCAATAAATTGTTCGTATTGTTAAGGAAATAAAATGCACGTAGCTGTCTTAATTCTGTTATAACCCTTGTACCTACCTCTCAAACAGCTATTTACTATCACAGCAGACGACATAACATAAAGTTGCACGGAATACGCCACAAAAGTTTTCTAAACTGTTCAAGCCACTTTCAGATGGCGCAACTTTCTTTTTTTCGCTACGTACATGAAGCAACTTCCTAAGTTGCACGCCACTTAAAAGTTGCGCTGAATTTGAGTTGCGCGTGCAATTTTCCTACTTGCTTGGCAGTTTACACGATGCAACTCCACTTTTGTTGCGCAGTTCAAAGCTGCAAGCCATTTAAATTGCATCGTGGACAAGTACCTTTAGTTGATGAACACTCAGAGGACATCACTGGGCAGGATTTCAAAGTTTATAAAATGGTCTTTATTTTTTCAATTTGGATATTTTCTCATAAAATATTCATTACTTAAATTATAACTTTCAGTTTTAAAACATAGTTAAACTAAAAGATATTCCACAGATAGGAAACAATTAGTATACAAACTCTGATATAATATGAAGTAATTCATGTTTTTATATGCTTACGTCAGTGAGAGAAAGAGGAACTTCCTCCAGGTGCAGGTCACATATGATCCTGGGTTGCATGCGTGACCTTAATGGTTGTTCACTTCTGTTGCGTTTAATATGGGCTTGAGCACTAACTGGTGAGAGAATGAACTGATGCTTATCAGAAGTGCACTGTGTCATTCTCACCTGTAATGCAAGAGCAAGACACAAATACAATTTAATTGTTTCAAACTCTGACTTTCATGTTTTCTAATATGCATAAACTTTGAATACATGAAAATTTAATATGTGATTTGCAGGTATTTTGTTGTCTTTCATTATTTTTCCTGTGTTGAACTGTCATAAATTTGTAAGGAAAATGTTTTGAAGCCATTCATGGAAATTTAACCTTTCATTATATTGTGAACCTGTAGTGGGGGGGGTTATTCACATGGTTTTCTCTATTCACTCTTCTAGTAACTATGCTTATTAGTCAATCTGCTTCTTGTTCATCCAGATAAATTTTCAGTTTTACACATTTCATTGTAGGTAAAACAATAGTCAGATTTTTAAAGAGCATATCGCTATGTGACGGCTTTGAAATTCCATGCTCTTGCATGACCACAAGAAAAAGAAATTAATGACTCCCCAATTGAGCAAATTATAAGAATTTGAAAATTCAAACCATTAATAAGGCACACACAAACAGATAAGACCTTTTTCTAAAAATCTGATGTGTTACACTCACATGACTTTCTCTACTCTTGAACAAACTATTTTTACAAACGCTTATTCTCCATCTACTTCATGTTAATCGAGATAAACATTTGCAGACTCTATCTTATTGCTAATTTTCTTATAGATGTAAGGGGAATATATATTTACAAGGGCAATATAGAAATACAGTAGCCTTTAAGCACATGCATATCTCTTAATAGCTGGTTGCTAGGTGCAGCACCATTCCCTTTGCCACAGATTAATACTCTTTGCATATTCAAGACAAAAGAATGAATAACGAATTCCCATTTGAGAAAATAAGTATTGAAAAATTTAAGGGAATAACAAGCAATATCTCGAAAATGGTTCACTCAACAAAAAAAATGTATATGACATAAATTGTGTATTTTAACGCGATCTACATTTTTTGTGTAGTAAAATTTTGTCTATCTCTTATGGTTTACCAGCTATGCAAAAGTCGTTCACAATGAAGAATGCTTTTGGAGACATTCCCAGAAAATTCAAGATATACATTTTATTTGTCATGAAAATATATTAAACATATGACATTTTAATCAAAATCGTTAGACGCATTTTTGAGAAAATTAAAATTTTCAAAAAATGTTCCATGTAAACGGTAATCTGGGATGGAGGATTTTCTTGAAAACCTTCACGTCGCATCTCTGGAAGATACTGAACCTAAATACCAAGTTTGGTGTTTATCCGACTGTTCGTTTCTGAGTTATGCTGTTCTCTCCCTCTCCCCCTCCCCCCTCATCCACTCTCTCTCGCACGCACGCACGGACATGTTTCCAAAAATGCTTTTTTTGGATTCAGGGGGTCTCAAAACATGTATTTCCGGTGAAATCTCGGTATCGAATTTTTGGGTGGAATACAATACTTCCTCTACTTACTAGTTGTAGTAGAGAAAGTAAAAATGCTCTTTTTGAACTCAGGGAGTACCAAAACGAGTATTTCCGGTGAAATCTCAGCATCGAATTTTTGGACGGAATGTTATATTTCCTCTACTTAAAATAGCTAAGTAGTAGAAAAAGTAAAAGGTTTTTAAACACAATTTGTTTGACAAATGAGATGCTTGAGCTGAATCGGGGAGAGAGTATTCTCTCAGTAAGAAGCCAAGCAGAATATCAACAATTATAATATTTTATTGCGGATTCACAAAATGCTATAAGTGAATCCAACAATATTGTGGACAGTAAAGCTGCTAGAATATTTTTCACAGAAGACGAGTAACCAACTTCTTCCAATAGGCCAATAATATTTAGTATTCTGACAAAGCTCAAAATGTGTACAGATCATTTGAATGCATTATATATCATCTTTATTTCTTTTTTACTTTCTCTACCACGTACATAGCAGGTAGAGAAGATATTGCATTCCACCCAAAAACTGATACCAGATTTCACCAGAAATACATGTTTTGAGGCACCAAAATACAAAAACAGCAGTTTTAGAAAAGGTCTGTGTCTGTGAAAGCATAACTCAAAAACGAAATGTCGGATAAATATTAAACTTGGTATTTACGTTCAGTACTTCTATAGATGTGACACAAAGATTTTAAAGAAAATCTCACCACCCCAAACTACGCTTTAACCCAATCATGTCATATTTAAGTGCCTACTCAACTAACAAGAAATCAGATTTAAATACCCTAGCAGTGAGGGTGGTAACAGCTTAATACTTAAAAAATAATTTAAAATCAACCAATAAGAGTTTTCCTGAAAATTTGTGTGCACAACATTTAAAGCATAAATTCACCAGTACTGTTGTCCTAGTACTGTTGTTGTGTGTATGACAGACCTTAAAAACAATCCTTTAAATGAAGAGCAACATCATCTTTTTACTTTCTCTACTACGTATAGTAAGTAGGGGAAGTATTGTATTCCACCCAAAAATTTGATACCGAGATTTCACAGGGCATACATGTTTTGAGACCCCCTGAATCCAAAAAAAGCATTTTATAAAAAAAAACATGTCCGTGTGTGTGTGTGTCTGTGTGTTTGTCCGTGACCAGCATAACTCAGAAACGAACACTCAGATAAACACCAAACTTGGTATTTAGGTTCAGTATCTTCAAGAGATGCGACACGAAGGTTTTCAAGAAAATCCCCCCACCCCAGATTACCCTTTACATGGAACATTTTTCGAAAATCTTAATTTTCTCAAAAATGGGTCTAACGATTTTGATTAAAATATCATATGTTTAATATATTTTTTATGACAAATGAAATGTATATCTCGAATTTTCTGGGAATGTCTCCAAAAGTATTCTTCATTGTGCACGGCTTTTGCATAACTGGTAAACCATAAGAGATAGATAAAATTTTACTACATAAAAAATGTAGATCGTGTTAAAAATGCACAATTTATGTCATATACATTTTTTTTATTGAGTGAACCATTTTCGAGATATTGCTTGTTATTCCCTTAAATTTTCCAATACTTTACTTTTTCTCAAATTCGTTATTCATTTTTTTTTGTCCTGGTAATGCAAAGAGAATGGAATACCTCACATAGCAACCAGCTCTTAAAATATTTGACTATCACTTAAAACCTACCATATTCCCCTTGCATCTACAAGAAAATTAGCAATAAGATTAATATCTCGATTAACATGAAGCATATGGAGAATAAGCTTTTGTAAAAATAGTTTGTACAAGAGTAGAGAAAGTCATGTGAGTGTAACACATTAGATTTTTTACTTGCAATTGGGGTTCGGGTTTTGCTCCAGTACAATTAAGTACATGATTTTCGTACTTGAGACATCAAAATAACAATATAAGCCCTAATTTAATCTCTGTAGTGTTAGACCATTTTTCATTGTCTTTCAACATTTTTCTATCAGATTGATCAACCGCCTTGTTGCATATGCATTAGTTTCATAACAGGCCTTGTCAAACAATGGTTTAACGTTTTGTCAAACAATGGTTTCATGTATTCCAAAACAATTGAAAGCGCAGATGGCATCTGTGACGCATGCTTGATCAGTAAGTCTTTCAAACACCACTATTTGCAAGTAAAAGGATAGAGAACAGAGTTATTGTCAGTTTTAATCCAATTCCAGTCACACTGGTTTTTTCTGTCATAATATGAATGTGTTTCGAAGGGCCTGGCACGTCATCATTGGTTTTATAATTATTTTCCTCACCGTTTTCAGCACATGATTTATTACCAGAACTTTCCTAAGTCTCTTTCATAATCAGAAAAACCATCACTTTTACTATCACTCTCTAATACACTTTGTATCAGTTTTCTCAAATCCTCCTTGTCATCCACACAGATTCTTTTCACAGCCATGATGGCTACTGACATGAGTGCAGGAAGAATAAAATTATATTTCCTTGGTTGAAGCACAATTGGCGAGACCATACTGTGGGAATTACAAACATCACATGTCAGCACTTCATTTGAAATGTATACAAATGACATCTATGACAAGGAACCTAAACTACATGTAGTTATGTAGAGCAATACAGCATTGTGAGCTGAGCTCGTCAACATGCGATTCATATGCCAAACAAGCATGTGCGAGCTCTGGTTGTCAAATAATGTGAATGGGCTAATGAAACATTTTTTGAATTTATTTTATTTACATGAAAAATAAACTGTATATCTTGAATTTTTTGGGAATAGCTTACGAAGTCCTCTTCAATTGGATGGAATTTTGTATAATCTTGTATAACTGGTAAACATTAAGCGATAGACAAAAACATACTACACAAAAAATGTAGATCTCTTAAAACATGCAATTTATTTCAAATAATTTTTTAAGGCATCAGCCATTTACGAGATATGCATTATTAATGGTTTGAATCATTCAATACTTTGTCATTCTTTTATAGTCCTGTTGATTTTCAGTTGTTTCTCACAATGTCATGGAAAGAGTATGGAATTCTAAGGCCAGCTTGTAGAATCCAGTGATGAAACATTTGATTATCGCTATTCCCTTTGCATCTATAACGAAATGTGTAATGCAGCTATTTCTGCAAAGATTTATCTTGATTAAAATGAAGTAGATAGAAAAGTATCCTTTCATAAGAATAGTTTGTATACACGCTAATAAACAACAGAGGGTAGAGAAAATCATGTGAATGTAACACATCACTTTTTTTTATTAGTGAGTATTTAGCTGCTCCTTAATGCATTCTTCTTTTATGTGCGTTAAATATCTTTTGCCGAAAATTCAAAAGTAATATTAGCATGTTTACATAGCTTGGACTAACTTCATTTTTCATTATTTAGACTCTCACAGCCATCTAAAACTCCAAGAATGCTATATGCAGCTTCAAATTAAATCTGTATCACTGGTCAGAACATCAAAACTGTACAATAAGCTTCTGAAATAAGAGAATCAGATATAGTGTAGAATAGGGATACTTTGCACCTCATGTTCAAAGTTAATGGGAGCCACAGCTTTTGTGGTACTTCAAACAGAATGTAA
Source organism: Deroplatys truncata (assembly GCA_030765065.1). Classification (NCBI taxonomy): domain Eukaryota; kingdom Metazoa; phylum Arthropoda; class Insecta; order Mantodea; family Mantidae; genus Deroplatys; species Deroplatys truncata. The sequence goes on along the minus strand of CM060988.1, from coordinate 32,331,778 downwards.
TGATGTTGCTAATTGAAGTGTAAAACCACTCATTGTCATGATATTGAAAGACATCACAAACCTGGGAAAATCACTTATATACAGAGAGCTGCACATAAATGAAACTCATGTAAAATGTATGGCTTCAAATATCTAAGCACTTTCACCTTTTCTTGTTTCTTAGAAGAACTGTAAATGAAGCTTGCTTCAGTGGCCAAATGCTATTTTGTTCCTAATCATGGACACAAAAGAAACTGCAATACCTAACATTTTTTTACTTTCTCTACTACGTATAGTAAGATGGGGAAGTATTGTATTCCACCCAAAAAATCGATACCGAGATTTCACCGGAAATATATGTTTTGAGACCCCCTGAATCCAAAAAAAGCATTTTTGGAAACATGTCCGTGTGTGTCTGTGTGTCTGTCTGTGAACAGCATAACTCAGAAATGAACAGTCGGATAAACACCAAACTTGGTATTTAAGTTCAGTATCTTCCAGAGATGCGAAACGAAGGTTTTCAAGAAAATCCCCCCATCCCAGACTACCCTTTACATGCAACATTTTTCGAAAATTTTAATTTTCTTAAAAATGGCTCTAACGATTTTTGATTAAAATATCATATGTTTAAGATATTTTCATGACAAATAAAATGTATATCTTGAATTTTCTGGGAATGTCTCCAAAAGCATTCTTCATTGTGAACGACTTTTGGTAAACTGGTAAACCATAAGAGATAAGACAAAATTTTACTATACAAAAAATGTAGATCGCGTTAAAATACACAGTTTATGTCATATACATTTTTTTTGTTGAGTGAACCATTTTCGAGATATTGCTTGTTATTCTCTTAAATTTTTCAATAATTTTCTCAAATGGGAATTCGTTATTCATTTTTTTATCTTGTATATGCAAAGAGCATTAATCTGTGGGAAAGGGAATGGTGCTGCACCTAGCAACCAGCTATTAAGAGATATGTATATGCTTAAAGGCTACTGTATTTCTATATTGCCCTTGTAAATATATATTCCCCTCACATCTACAAGAAACTTAGCAATAAGATAGAGTCTGCAAATGTTTATCTTGATTAACATGAAGTAGATGGAGAATAAGCATTTGTAAAAATAGTTTTTACAAGAGTAGAGAAAGTCATGTGAGTGTAACACATCAGATTTTTTTATGTCCTGGACATGCGAAGAGAATGGAATGCGCCACATAGCAACCAGCGCTTAAAAGATTTGACTGTCGCTTAAAACCTACCATATTCCCCTTGAATCTACAAGAAAATTAGCATTAAGATTAACATCTCGATTAACATGAAGCATATGGAGAACAATCGTTTGTAAAAATAGTTTGTACAAGAGTAGAGAAAGTCATGTGAGTGTAACACATCAGATTTTTTTCTCTATATTTTGATACAGTTCAAATTATAATATAATTTAATTACCTGTTGCAAAATAAACTGGATTATATTACAGTTAATAATACTGAATGGTACCCGAAATGCATTGGTTTACCCTAAGTTATTTATTCTATGATTTATAGCTGAATACACAAGTATCAACTTACAGCAAGATCGCCCAGTGATAACTCTCCCAGCATTTGATCTTCACTCATGCTGTCCCAATATACGGCCAAAGTGTTGAGTTCCATTAGCTTGAAGGACATGTCTCCTGCATGCCAGCCAACAAATCTTGGCATCCAGTTGTCATCACAGCTCTGAGCTGACAAGGACTCTATAGTTACACCCAGTGCAAAAGCTTGCCCAGGAATGGTCACATTGTCCTCATATCGAATATGGACATCTTTGATCTTCAGCTGCATGAGATATAAAAATAAAAATAAACCCCTGCTACAAAGCTATTAATTACCTTACAAATAATGACAAGAATTCCATGCAAATGCATGTTTTTATAGGATCATTGGACGTAGTTCAAGCTTAGTGCTTATCCATTTTATTACTTTCTGATTCCAAATATGTGTACTTTTTCCATAAATATTTGCATATGTTGACCTTTTTGGGAATAAAAACATGCATAATGCATAGGGACCCCAGATTGTCGGTAAATAAAATAATGTAATATCGGTGTAAAAATATTATTGTGAGCGGTGTTTTGGGCGGTAAATAAAACTGCTTAATGGTGTTATCTCGTGCAAAAACAAAAGGGAAAAAACAAAAACACAGTTTAAACTATTTTACTGTAGAACAAAGGGCACCTTACATGTAACTTAAAAAAGAGGAGCATGAGAATATTTACATAGTACACATTTTGACTGATTTACTTTGTTAGAGACAAAGGCACCATAAGTTCGGTGTTCTCCGGCTTAAGATTTGTTCTTAAGTTTGTCATGATGTTCCCATATGCAGAGAAAAGTCTTTCACTGTCCACATTGGACATGGGTACCCACAATAGTTTCATACACTTCTCACTGAAACACAAGTGGTCTCATTGAAGTCCAGAAAGTAAATCCAGTGTGTTCACTTCAGCAGCATCATCTAATTTCTCACACACTATGTTCTTCAGAGCAGCATATCCCTCCTTGAATGTCTTTTCTGGCAGGTCTCACAGAAAAGGTAACATTCTTCTTGCTTTTTCTATAGTTATATCAGTAGATGCCTCATTTGATACTATTTTTCGTACATCAAACAATTTACCTGCAGAATGAATAATATCAGCAGCTGGATCAGCTGACATTAAGGAATTCAGCTTGGTAACTGACTTTATGCCCAATTGCTTGAACTGACTGATAACATAAGACTTCTTGAGGGTTGACAGTCAGACTTGAAGTTTTCTCTCCAAACGAGCCCTCAGCTACTATTGTGAAGCCATTTGATATATCTTTAAGTTTGCTATATAGTTTATGAACAAATGGATATTTAGATCCCTCAAGCACTTCAATAAGGCAAATAGTGTCTTTGCAGTGTTCAAAAGGAAAGATGCCTGGCAGTTCATTATATTTTGAGACTCAGTGGTCATATTCTTGATGTATTGAACTGAAGAGCTATCTTCACTGCTGTCTTTAAAAAATTCACATATATCATTCAGATATTCAGAAATATATCCTACTGCATGGAACCAAGAGTTCCACCTTGTCAAAACAGGAGATGAAAATGCTCGGGCTTTATCAGCATTATATTTCTCTCGAAGATATTGTAAGTACCTGTGCTTCCTTGTTCTTGCATTCAAAAACAGGCTTTTTATGTTTGTTACACTTTCATTTAATTGAGGAAGCTCAGCACTCCACAGGTTTCCTACCAAATTAAGTTTATGTGTCCAACACTACAAATGGACGAGGTTGTCACCAATCAACACTTTTAGAGAGTCAACACATTTAGTCATGTATTTTGCCGAGTCACTAACCACACAGATTACATTTTCAAACTGAATACTGTACTTATTCAGCAGTTCTACAATGGCTCTGTTGCATTCTGTAGCAGTTGCATTTTGTAGCACTTTGATGCCAGCAACAAACATTTCAGGTTCAACTTTATTTTCTAGAGTTTTAAATATTACCCCAAAAACACACTGCCCTTTTCTGTCTGTTGTTTCATCACAGAGAATTACTAACGTCTTGTTCTTGATATTCTCCTTTAAGTGTTGTTCATGCTTCTCCCGCGGCTCTGGTATGTATGACACTCTCAAAGTTTCTGCATTTGGCAGATCTCCAGCACCTAGGGAATGAGAACATACTGTAAATTAAAAGCTGCCAACTGAATATTAATTTTGAGGGAATTTTAATATTATTTTAGTATGGAAAATAATGATCTAGTTTATATCTCACTCCAGTTGTAGATGCCTAAGATTACTAATTTCTATTTATAATTCTTCCTGAAATAAACCTACAAAAATAGTAACATTAATGTTAATTACCTTCTATATATTTGTTCATCCAAGCATGGATGCTAGGGTGATCAACTTTTTCTAGGGGATGTTTGCTTCCATAAAGGCCTTTGTTGTTTCAGAAACAAACTCATGCCTATCAATTTTGGCCTTTTTAGTCTTATTAAATGCATCTTTAACAGATACTTGCAGATTTGCTCGTTCCTTATTCTTTTTATGAGTTGCACTTTCCTTGCAGTGTTTCATGCACGTGTCTTTGGGTATCCAGTCAATTCTCACATTGCAGTACCTTCACATCAGTATCTGCTTCACTTTATCGGAAACATAGAAACCTTCATCCTTAAATTCACTCTCACGCATATAAATGCTCGTCACTTTAGGCACGATGAACAACGATTTCTTCAGATAAATGAATCGACTATACACATGCAAGCACGTCCAGGTTCATGGCTCACAGCATGGAAGCGGAAGTCGTCGACTTCGAGATATTCGGGAGCGATGATACATGTTACTGTAAAGCTCGATCTATCTTTCGATTTGGCAGTCCCAAGGGTCAAAGCCTTTCCTTTAATCTCTGCTAATAAAACTAATAAAGTTCTTCAAAAAATTTTCCCACGCCATTTACCCGGTAGTTCCAGTCCCCAAAGAACTCTATTCTCGATTATAGTAGTAGTAGTAGTAGTAGTAGTAGTAGTAGTAATAATAATAATAATAATAATAATAATAATAATAATAAATAAATAAATAAATAAATAAATAATAATACGTGTTTTCTGCCGGAAAGGTTTGATCGGGCAAACCAGTTCATCCTGACTAGTGCGTTTTGCTGCTTTCGCATAGTAATGAATGAATCATTTTATCACAGTTCTAGTGTTCAGTTTACTCTTATAGTTATGTTGCAAGTTAGTACGAAAAACAGAAGGTAAATTATCACCTGGTCCATTTTTAGAATCCACTTATCCACTGTTAAGCATGTAATGAAACCGCATTGAAGTACTACTGTGGAATCGATTTGAATTCCCGCGTGCCGCAAAACTAAACTGACCTGGCAACGTCTTGCACATGCTGTCTGTACGGCGCACGAACGGCACGTTGCCAACTCCACCGTCAGCTGAATTGTTCACGCGCTAGCTTAATTTGAAACGTGGCTCCAATGGCATAATTCCTTTTCTTTTTCAGAGCAGAAGGTAAACGGACTCCTTGCGCTAAATTGTAACATAATTTAAAGAATATAATTCGACTCCAAATGAATCTTTCAGTATAGCGGACACAAAATATACCTAGACATGCGTTCACATTATTGGCAATGTCGCGAGACAGCAACAATTTTCATGCGAGGGGTACAGGAAACGGAGACAGTGATTGGTAGAAGAGGCTGTCTACTGTCAGAATTGACTTGAACCAGACTTAGAAATTCATGCATTATTTAACGATACTTTTGCGACAGTCTTTTCCAGCCGGCATGAAATGGGGCGATGCAAGCACGAATCGTTACAATATGGCATTAGAGAAGAATTGCAGGTAGTATTGTCATTTAAATCCAAAGAATAATTTGAGTGAAATGAGAAATCCGTCACTGATGCGGTGTTGCCGAGTTCCGATAAACATGGCAGTCCTTTTGTTGTGCATGCGATAGGTGAAGAGTGAAGGGGACAGGGTAATCAAAGCAGTACCGATGTTTGCCGAAGCTCTGGTTAAATCACAGTGCAGTTTGGTGTTCTGTGCTGTGCAGCACACAACACCGTGCAGCATGGCCGTAGTGAATGACAATACACGTATCCATAAATGATTGATAAGCCAAATATCTGATTGTTTATGTGAAAAGGAGAGACAAACGCCAAAAAAAAGGGGAGAGAGAGAAAAATTTCGGGTTATTTTTCACATTTTTTTTCATAACTGTGTTATTTTGTGTTTTCGCGATATAGAACTAATGTCGCATTATTTCGCGACTCAGAATGGATATACAGTGGAATCTCGTTAGCACGTTCCTCATTAACACGTTTTCCCGTGTATTGCGTTGAATTATAAAAGTCCCGGCACAAAATGCATCAAATGCATTAATAACGTTCGTTTAGTACGTTTTCTCGCTCCCGCTTACTACGTTCGAAGTTTGATGCCCTCATTCGCTATAAAAGTAACGGTCCAGCGGGAGTAGATTTACTACATTCAAAGTTAGACGTTCTCATTCGCTACTTTGGTCAAACCAGGCGGGGTGGAACCGGCAGCCAATACCATGCATGTACGTATTTGTGGGACGCGTTTTGTGTGTGTGTGGGGGGGGGGGGTGCTTTAGTGACGCTCTTTGGTGTTCTGCGGTGACGCTTTAGTTTAACAGTGGCTTGGTGTGGTTAGTTTATGCTGTTGAGTGTTGACGAAACGTAAAAGTATTTTAATTTTTTGTTCACAATGGAGAAAAAGAAAGTGCGGCAAATAACCAACAGTGAAAAATTGAAAATCCTTGAGGAAGTAGATCGCAATCCAAATATGAAACGTGTGGATATAGCGCGTCAACCTCCGTCAACCTTAAACATAATTGTTAGCCAACGTAAACTAATTGAAACTGCTTTTGAAGAAGGAAAAAATGCTAAAAGAAAACGTAATCGCCCTGGCCAGTTTCCAGAATTAGAAGATGTTCTGCTAAAGTGGTTTACACAAGCTAGAGCTTCAAATGTGCCAATAGACGGTACTGTGGCATAATTCGGTGCATGAAACATGCGTATCGTAAGAGGCTGGTACAGAGAAGGTTGGCTGCACTGAAATCGACGACAAGAAAAATCACCGTCTTAGATGCCATGCAGTTTATTAGAACTGGTTGGGATTGTGTGACGCAAGATACCATTAGGAACTGCTTTAATAAAGCCGGTTTTTGCCGAGTTCTTGGTGATGAAATTACGCAGGAAGACGAGTTTTCCGAGAGTGAAGAATGGCGCCAAATAGCAGACGATGCCGGCGTGTCTTTCGAAAACTATGTAAACATTGACAATGAAATTCCAGTGTGTGAAACAGTGACGATAGATGAAATACTTGAACAAGTGAAAGATGAACCAGATCCTGAGCCAGTACCTACAGTGTCAGAAGCCATGCAGGCAATGGACATAGTGAAGCGATATTGTCGTATACCTCAATATTTAGTAATTATTTAACTTCAGAGGAGGGCGACTCGCTTATGAGAGGGATCGTTGAACAAACAAAGAACTTTAAACTCGAGGTATCGACAAGGGACGCAGCTAAAGTTAGATTCACAACATAATTACACTAACATAATTAACATAATTCCTGGCTGAAGGGAGAGGCAAGGATTCTATTCTACCATAATAAAAGTTGAAAGAAAGGATCCCCCCCAATGACACACTGCTTCCCCTGAATCGCTCCTACTCTCAGATAAACTGCCAACCTTCGACTCGGTAACCAGAGGGCGTATTACCATTAATATAATCTGTGCACATGCCACAATATGTGTGCAGTTTCGAAGTTGATGATGATGTAATGACTTTACTAAACAAGATGGACAGTAACATTTTGGCATTAAAACCAACAAAGCAATCAACTATCGATATGTATTTCAAACCAATGTAAATAGTGTCTATATTTCACATCCGTTTTTGAGGTAAGATGTATTATTAGATTTTATTACATAAATATGTTCTTAAGTTGCAGATTATGTATTTTCGTTAACACGTTTTCCCGTCTATGACGTCCAAATCCTTGGGTCCCCGCAAAAACGTACTAACGAGATTTTACTGTATATGTGGAATTTAAAAATAATTGATTAAAGGTTTTCCTTATTGTTAATAATGCATATATAAGGTATTTTTAGCTTAATTATGCATATAATATATATTATTTTAAGTTTAAACGCATGTTTTAATGGTTTTGAGTAGACACCTCAGTTTTTCGATTTTATGATCCCTATTTTTGCTTCAGAAATCAGAATTGAAGAAAGAAAAGGGGAAAATAACAAAAATTGAAAGTTAAGATACTTATAAAAGGATGACTTCACCAGAATTTTACTGACAGCCTCATGCAGACCGCCTGTCATAAACAGATTTATTTATCCACAACGATCACCAACAAGCCTTTGATTTAGCAACAATGAAAATTTAGCCTTCTAAGTCAGGTACCACAGCTGGCATGACAAAGACATAACATGACAAAGAGCGGTCTAGTGTAATTTGAACAAACCTTACTAGCAATTTTGATTCTTCTAAAACAGAAGGAAGGAAATAAGGAAGGAAGGAAGGAAGGCAGGCAGGCAGGCAGGCAGGCAGGAAGGAAGGAAGGTAGGAGGAGGAAGAGGAAGCGAGCACGCAAGCAAACAAGTAAGCGTCCTCACATTTTTCTCATTAAGAGAACATGTTCAAAATCTCAAATCTAGGCCCAGTACCTTTGGTGAAGCTTTTTAGGATTGAAAAAATGTAAATTTTAAAGGTTAGAAAATGGTTGGAGGAAATGACATGTTCATGCAGTAGGTTTATGCTTTGAAATGCTTAACACATCCAGAGGCAAATAATAAAGCTTTTAAAACCTGAAATTTCTTCAACGAAAATCACAGTGTACATTTTAATGAATGAATGAGATGGGATTTAAGGGTGCTAAACATCTAAGGTCATCAGCACCCTTACAAAGTATAAAATTTAAAATCCAAAATCTAAAATATGGGACACAACCCCGCTTAGGCTAAAACAATAAAAAACAACATATCAAATTCTAAAAAGTGCCACACTAAAACCATGGTAAAGAAAACAATAAAAGAGTAAAACAACGTGTCAAGAACTGTAGAACGCAAGGGACAAGAGTGCCATATGTCCGCCGGGTATGAAGAGCCCCCATTAAAACAGACAATATAACATCACAAAACTAAAAGACACTCAGCATATCAAATGCACCGATTAAAACCACTGACACTGATAAAATGTAAACGACATTCTACAGCACGCACGTCGTCTGCCAAAATGTTGGCTATGCCAACAGGCAGACACACACAAATGCGCAATGGAGCTAAAACTTGACACTCGATTAAAATGTGATGCACCGTTAAGGGGGCATCACACTGCTCTCAGAGTTGTGCGGGATCACCACTGAACAGGTATCTATGACTAAAAAGGCAATGTCTGATTCGTAAATGAGCTAAAATTACCTCTTCCCGATGAGAAAAACGAGAAGAGGTACTCCAGACTAATGGGAGAGGTTTAACCTCCCACAACTTGTTCCCCCGGAGGGCCATCCACTCATTGCGCCAAAGTGATAGGATGCAGTGATGTAAAATAACAGACAAATCTGAGGAGGGAACAACAGAGGTACGAGCGGGCGGTAAGTGTACAGCGTGCAAATACTTTGAAGAGCACTCAGAGAGTGGTGTACATTTTAACAATTCTTTGCGCTGAACATGGCTACAGATGATATTTAGTGCATTAGAGCTCATTCCTTATAGTCTAGTAGTATTCTTAAGTAATATAATCTGATATGCTCCGAATATTAAGCCATTTTTTGTAATCAAAGGGGTTAATTTAGCTGAGGTAAGACCAAGCACTGTTGATTCCAATTTTGCAGTTACATAGGCATAAACTTTATTATAACTACATAGGAAATCTGTAAACTGGTTTCAGAATATGGTTTTCCAACTTTTTGCAGGCTAGGTGAAGAGCTACTATATAAATTAAAACAGAGAATTTACAGTCAAAAACACTTGAAATATAAAATACACTTAATGAAAGCGAAGTCAGCCTAACACTCTTACTAGCTTCATTGGCACTCTTCTAAAATCTGCTCTCTTGTGAACATTTGTGCAGATGCAGTCAGCTAAAATTTTCATTATGGCTTGCACTATCAAACTATATGCCTAAACATGATAGTGACAGGAAATTAGAAGCTATGATGTTACCTGAAGATTCTCCACTATGTTGGCAACAAGACTAGTACCCAGGCTAAACCAGGAAGAATAACTGGCAGCATAGTAGCTAGAGGAAGCTTCGTTCTCCATCTCTGCTCGCCATGTTGTTTCCATAGCATCCAGTAGACTGAGTTTGTATTCTTGTGCAGCCTGTTCTTCAGCTTCATCATCCCACTGTAACAGTTTTGACACTCAAATGAATTACCATCTTAAGTATACCATTTGCAAGGCAATCCCAGAAATAATCCAAATGCACATGCACTCCTGCCTCAATACAAATGCATAATTGTTAGCTATTCAGTTACACTGCTGATGGCAGGCAGTCAGAGATGAATGTTTCTACACACACTCACACAAAGTTGAAGAATAGGGGTCCAGTTGGAAGTAGTATTGTTAATACCTTGTGTTTGGCAATCACTGTACTGGTTTCCAATATTTTTTTACATAAGAACAGATTTTCAATAAAGAACTGTGCACTAGGGATAGACAGAAAATTAGATAACAGTTACATTGTAACAGTTACTACAGTAACGAATGCAAAGTAACTAGTTACCCAATAACAGTTACCAAACTAATGGATGCAACTACTTATCACGTTAATGGTTAGATGTAATAAGAGACACTAGATAACATTTTTGTAATAAACACAATGGTAAAGAAATATTTAACCAACAAGAGAGGGAGATTATACATGTTATTTGTAGATTTTGAAAAGCCCTTTGTCACAATAGAAAAGCACTGTGGTTTAAACTGAGCAAGAAAGGGATGAGTACTACCTTTATAAGAGTACTTCAAAGAATATATATGGACAATCAGTTTTGTATTAAAATTGCTAATAATAAATTAACGAGAAGCATTGCGAATAATATTGGTCTAAGACAAGGTTGTAAATTGAGTTCTGTATTATTTAATCTCTTCATAGACGATATTTTGGAATCAATTACAGTAGAGAACAGACATGTGCCAATAATTAATAATAAGGAAATACTTGGTTTGTTATTTGCAGATGATTTAGTCAAGGGATCTGTAAGTAATGTGGGATTGATGCGAACAATTGAAGTGATAGATAAATTTTGCAAACAATGGAGTATAAAAATTAATGTAAATAAAACAAAAATTATGGTATTTAAAAAGGGCAATAAATTACGGAAAGATGAGAAATGGTATTGGCATGGAAGAGAAACTGAGGTAGTCCAAAAATTTTATTATTTAGCGATACGATTAAGTAGCAATGGTGGTTGGAGCGAATAAAAGAGAATACTATTAGCTAAAGGAAAACTGGCAATGAAAGCCATCAAAACTTGTATAGATAAATTAGCAGAAATGCAATTAAAATGGCTAGAGAGAATTTATACTACTGTAGTAGAAGCAAAAATGTTATATGGAGTAGAGATTTGGGGACTGGAAGAAGGGAAGGTAAATACAGACATGATCCATAGGAGCTTTTGTAACAAATATTGGGCTTACCCAACGAAGTACCTCAAGCCGAATTAGGGAGAATGGGAATTAAAGGAAAAATTGGGGAAAGAGTGTTAAAATATTGGATTAGGATTAGAAATTTTGATCAGAGCATCTTACATAAATGTTTGATAGTACAGGAAATACTTAATCATAAAGAGTCTTGGCTAGGTAAGATAAAGGAAACCTCGATGAAGATAGGTTATGGAGAGATTTAGAGAGTTAAAGAATTATTTCAAATAGGTTTCTGGAATGAAATTAGGACAAGAATAGAGGACATGGAAAAACAAGATTTATTAGCGAGTTTTACTTTTAAGAGCTCACTGAGATTATATAGAAAAATGAAAGTAGTATGGCACAGGGAACAGTATGTTGTTATGTGATAAAACAGCAAGAACAGGATTGGCATAGGCTAGGACAGGGGTGGTGGATTTGAAAGGTTTGAGAAAAGAGATTGATTTGGTGAAATGCCCACTATGCCACCGAAAAGTTAAAGAGTGGCATTCAGTTTTAGAGTATGAAGAAATGAAGTTGCTTAGAAAGAGGATAGAGAAGAGAAAATGGTTAAATTTACCAATAGAAATTCAAGCTAAAAAGTTAGTAAATGTAAAATCTAGGAAAAGTATAATAGAAGTAGGTAATTTTCCGGGCAGAGTAAGAGCAAAATGGATGAGGAAAATTAGCAAGGAAGAGGTAAATGAGTATTAAATTACAGTAGTTTTTATTTGATATGTTGCAAGTAGGGCCCAACAAGTCGACAACCTTAAGGTTTGAGTTTGTTGGGGTCCAAGGTAAAGCAACTCAAGGTAGAGTTACAGTTAGTATTGGAGATTAAATAAATTGAAAATTGTACTTTTAGATTAGGAGGAATGCTGCTAACAGTATTCCACATGGCTGGATACCAGTAGTTAAGAGGTTAGTTTTGTTATATTGTATTTTATTGTTATTTTTAGTAACTGGGTTAAGAATAAATTTCTAAAATTTGTTGTTGTAAAATTAACTGGGTTAATAATAAAATTACTTACTTACTAATGGCTGGCTTCATACACGCATGTGATGATGATGAGATGGGGGTTAAGGGCGCTAAACATCGAAGGTCATCAGCGCCCTTACAATGCATAAAATTTAAAATTCAAAAACCAAAATACGGGACACAAACCCGCTTAGTCTAAAACAATAAAAAACAACATATCAAAGTCTAAAAACCACCACACTAAAGACATGGTAAATCAAATAATAAAAGATTAAACTAGGTGTCAGGAACTGTAGAAGTCAAGGGACTAGAGCGCCATATGTCCACAGGGGAGAAGAACCCACCATTAAAACAGACAATATGCATCAAATGCGCTGACTAAAACCACTGTCACTGATAAAACGTAAGAGACATTCTACAGCATGCACGTCGTCTGCCAAAACGTAGGCTATGCCAACAGGCAGACACACACAAATGCGCAATGGAGTAAAACCTGACACTCTGCTAAGATGTGACGCACCGTTAAGGGCGCATCACACTGCTCACAGAGTGGTACGGGGTCACCACTGAGCAGGTATCTATGACTAAAAAGGCAATGTCCGATTCGTAAACGAGCTGAAATTACCTCTTCCCGACGAGAACAAGTACTCCAGACTAACGGGAAAGGTTTAACCTCCCGCAACTTGTTCCACCGGAGGGCTGTCCACTCATCGTGCCAAAGCAAGAGGATGTGGTGTCATAAAATAACATACAAATCTGTGGAGGGAACAACAAAGGTAAAACATCTGGGTGATAAAAGTGCCAATTTGGCAGCAGCGTCGGCAGACTCATTGCAGCATTGGTATCACTTATCACTACTAGTTCAACCAAGGCCATCTCTTCATTGCAACCTGAGTTGCAAGTGCATACATATTTGTTTATTACAGTGCATTGCTTATCGCTTCAAATATAGGTGACAGGCCACAGATGACTGGTCAGTCAGCACTCCGGCAACAAAGCTGCATGCATTGCATTAAGATAGTTTGCATACAATTATAGGTGCTAGAGTTTTTTATACATCGCATTGTGAATAAACAATTAACACTGTTCACTGTTTAGTAACATGCATGGGCTTCTAAGTTCAAGCAACAGTACAAAAATGTTAACAATGGTGAATGAAGATCCAGAGTTTCACAATTTCAGCGTCTACTCTCTAAGATTGCTTAAAGAAACATGAAATTTCTCCAACTTCCTAATTCGAAAAGCATGTGTTTCTGCTCTTTTGAATTTGTTAACATGGATATTCATGCCTTTAACCTTGCATGGCAAAGAACAAAGAAAGGCCGACAGATACATGACAAGGTTAAAGTAACTTGTAGTTGAAAGAGATGCTTCATTACCAAACACACCACAATTGTAAGTTGAATAATCTTTATTAATATTGTACAACTGCATACTTCCAACCTCTATTTATAATCGGCGCAACAGTTCTAGACACGTGAAAATCTTAATGAGAGCTATGATGCGAGCTGTTTACCACATCAGGTGGTGACCGATCGACTGAATGCTGCAGGAGTGCGAGGGACAGTCATAGTCAAATATCCACAACGGTTCTGCACTGTGTTGCGCTGATAAACTTAGTTATATACAGTATATTAAAATCCACGCTGTAAAAAGCGCTTAATATAAAAACACTGTCAATCATTGCCTCCAATTCTTCCACACCTAACAACCCTTCCTCTTCTGCAGAATCACTCACATTATTGCCGTCATCACTGCTGTCACTACTTTCTGCACCATTATCCTGCATGAGAATTATTTCTGTTTGATTTTCTGCAATTCCGTATTTTTCGGCATAATGATTCTTAATTTATTCAGCATGTCGCCATACATTTTCCCATTCTGGCCTTCCAATTTCAGCAAATTGCTGGCGTTATAACTGCTCCACATATTTTAATTTAAAAGTGATATTTCTGCATGCCACCCATTTTTTGACATCAGCCCAGATTAATTCGATTGGGTTTAGATCTGGGCGATACGATGACAGTCTAAGTACATTATGGCGATGTTGTATTACTATCTGGTCAAGTATGTATGACTTCTGAAGCTGTTTGTTGGCTTTAATTAAGTTATATAGCTTTGTTTTACTCATGCTTTCATCTAAAGCTTTATTATGTCTAAGTAACCAAGCTCTCATTTCTTCTTTCAAGGAGGAAGTTGAGGTAGGTGGTTTGTGAATTTGAGTGTTGACGCATTGTGAAGCATTGTCGATGACCAGAACAGACCCAGCAGGCATATTAGGTATCAACATGGCGTTGATTCACTTCATGTAATTTTCTGTATTCATTTCTTGATGAAAGTCTCCTGTTGTTTGTTGCGACTTGTAAAAGAAGGGCATTTGGAACGAAGCCGATCTTTCCAAAAGCACGAACGATAATAAGTATTTGCCCTTTGGCAACAGGTGCCTGCAAACCTAATTCGCTATCGTCACTCCAACTTTAGATGCTGTATGACTGCTGTGTATGTATGACTCATCTTCATACATTATAGTATTTTTCTGAAATTTGTAGCACCACCTTGAAAATTGATGCTGATATAAGTACACACTGATATAAGTACATATAAAATTATAGTCATTTGGAAATGTAGAATCACACTGAAAAATTCAATGCCATAGCCGGGATTTGAACCACGGATCTTAGGCTTTCCGTGACGTTGCTCTAACCGACTAAGCTATCATGGCAACATTTACTTTTTATTTTTATTTTTTTTATTTTATTATTATTATTTTTGGCGGCGCCATGGCCGAGTGGTTAGACCGCTCGCCTCCCACGATGCAGCCCGGGTTCAATCCCAGGGACCTGCATGTGGGATTTGTGGTGGACGAAGCGGCGTCTGGGTGGGTTTTCTCCGGGTTCTCCGGTTTCCCCCGCCATTCATTCCACCAACTGTTCATCACCTTTCCTTTCATCCATTTCACCATCATTTCGTTTCATCTACTTCCTTCTTCCCATACCAGGCATCGGGCTGATCACCCATCCTGGATGCTCTGATCCATGAGTGTCTGCTCCTCGACGGGCCTCTGACCTCAGGCACCCGCTTGTAAGTCCTGGGGGGTGTAAGTCCTACATAAGAGGAGGGTAAACAGATAATGAATGAATGAAAATTATTTTTTTATTTTATTTATTTATTTTGCTTTTCTGTTAGAACTCTTCTATTTGATTTCGGTTTCTTCCATTTGAACCCTAAATCTTTAATAATTTTTCTGAGATTTGCAGCACCACCTTGAAAGTTTCTGCTGTCTTCAGCTGGATGAGCAATCTGCTTATTGTTAGCACAGTTTTTTCTTCCACATAGGAATTGTGAATTGTGCGCCGAATGACGCATTCGAAATCGTCTACTTCTGTAATACGTTTAGGGACCTTATGTTTCTTCCCAGGTGTGTCAAATAGTACTCTATCATCCATATGTTTTTATCTCTTATCTTTGAGAACTCTGGAAACGGAACTCGGTGAAACACCAGTGGCTTTGACTACTCTTTCTTTCACTCTCATAAGGCTTTTGTGGAACTCGGATATAATTTCTTCCTTCATCTCTGCTTCTTGCTTCATGAAGTCGATGACATTTGCAATTATTTCCCTACTTTGACTATGTAACACCTTACCACTTAACTTTGAAAACATAGGAGCCATGGTTGTAAATATAACAAATATAACATAAGTACTATTTAGATACTGCAGCTCTCTTTAAAATTACAACCAGATGCAGACACTTTCTATGCAGACTGTATGTGTTACGCACTGTGAGTAAGCAAAGGTGTTATATCGCTTTCGTTGATAAAGCTAAACATAAACCATTCCTAGGCTCGGCAGCTGGGTTGGCAATCAAGGTCACGATTCCAGAAGTTTTGCGCGAGTAATACATGAATGTAGTAATTATTTTTTCATTTACTTACAGCTGTTCCAACTAGATCGTACATGTGCTAAGAGCACCAGCCCTCGTAGCGGTGGTCGCTGTAATGTATAGCTTCGGCACTGTGCCAAGCTGAGGGCCACAGGTTCGAGTCCCGCCATGGGCATGGGTGTTTGTATGTTGTATATGTATAAATAATTGCAGTAATAAGCGGTAAAAAGTAAAACAGAGGATACACAGTAATGATAAACCAGGAAAAGCAGGTAAAACAAAGATAGAGAAAAAAACAAAAGAAATGAGATTTTTAAAATAAAAGAGAAAGGCACACTTACCGCACAAATAGCTTAGCCAATAGGGAGAAGGTTATTTGTGAACTAGTATATATGAAGTACATATGTATTTGCAAGAATGGAGAAAGGCAAATGCATTTTGCAATTATAAACCACTGTAGTAATCAAAGTTGACACAGCTAGAGAAACCTTTTTGATTGCATCAAATAACAAACTAAGTCTGTATCGACACCATTCATACTGAATCGTTAATGTAATGTGACTGGGAACGTGATAACTATGAAAACAAATAACTTAATCATTACTGGTAACTGTTACATGTAACCGATAACGCATTGTAACTGCAACAGTTATAACCGTTACTCGAAAATAACTGTTTGTCACATCCCTACTGCGCACTGCCACAAAATGAAGTGGATAGGGCCAGAAATGGCCTATTTCACAGATGCAGTAATTTTTGGGTGGCAGAAAATCACAAGAGCAGAACTAAACCAGGAATACGGAACTGCATTACTCAAAATTTAACAAACTTGAAAGGAATGGAAAAGAGAATTAATGAAAAAAAATCTGACGTGTTGCACTCACGTGACTTTCTCTGCTCTTGTACAAACTATTTTACAAGCACTTATTCTCCATGTTAATCGAGATAAACATTTGCAGAAACTATTTTATTGCTAAATTTCGCGTAGGTGCAAGGGGAATATGGTAGGCTTTAAGTAAGTCAAATCTTTTAAGAGCTGGTTGCTATATGGAGATATAAGTATTGGAAAATTTAAACAAATAACAAGGAATAACTCGGAAATGGTTCACTCCACAAAAAAATGTAAATGACATAAATTGTGTATTTTAACAAGATCTACAATTTTTGTGCAGTAAAACTTTGTATATCTCTTACAGTTTACCAGTTATGCTAAAACATTCAGAATGAAGAGGACTTTTGGGAACATTCCCAGAAAATTCAAGATATATATTTCATTTGTCATGAAAATATCTTAAATGTACAATATTTCAATTAAAATCATTAGAACCACTTTTGAGAAAAACAAAATTGTTGAAAAATGTTCCATGTAAAGGGTAGTCTGGGGTTGAGGGGATTTCCTTGAAAATCTTTGTGTTGCATCTTTGAAATATACTGGACCTAAATACCAAGTTTGGTATTCATCCAACTTTTCATTTTTGAGTTATGCTGTTCACAGACACACAGAATTTTTCTAAAACATTCTTTTTTGGATTCAGGGGCCTCAAAACATGTATTTTTGGTGAAATGTTGATATCAAATTTTTGGGTAGAATGCAATACTTTACCTACTTACTATACATAGTAGAGAAAGTAATGTGTTGTGTTATGAAATGTTGCAAAAATCTGAAGAGAAATGAAAAGATAATTAGCAAATGCAATCAACAAGTATCATATTTAGAAAATGTAAAAGAAAAGAGAAGAAAAATGAATGTGATGTTTGGAATGCAAGAAAAGATACTGCAACAAATTGAACAGATCTTTCAAGATAAGACATACAACTAGGAAAGGTAGGAAGTCATGCTTTTAGAGCTGGTAGCAAAGAATGGAATTCAAGACCAATGAAAACCAAATGACTAATTCCCTAACATAACAGAAAACTAACAGGTTCAAGGATATTTATATATATATATATATATATATATATATATATATATATATATATTATGGCAAGAAAGAAACAGAACTAGAAGTCTGTTACTACAGGAAATGAAAATGGCAAGATCTAGAGGGAAAAACAGCTTGCATTTGAGGCTTAGATTTGTGGATAAATGGCCAGAAACAGGATATTCATGAGCAAAATACCAGGCGTGTGTTGAAAGAGAACACAATTAAGTGACCAAAACTATTCCAAATTACAGAGGATTAAGATAAGTGTGTAAGCTAAGTTCTGTATTATTTACCTTATTTATTGATAATATTTTAGAAGAATTAATAAAATGAACAGCCTTTTTTTAGTAATCAACAACACACAAAAACCTCTCAAAAATCTGGAATCAAACACAGTGAAGCAAACATAATTTAGACCAAATTACTGAGAAGCCAACTGTACACTCGTTCTTGCTTCATTTATCAAATTTTAACTTTGGACATATTTTCCAGACCAACAACTGCATTGTCAACTACTTACTGACTGTCGAAGACTTCCAGAACAATCCCTGTTGTAGTTGGTCTTTAGTGCTTATATATATAGGCTGGGAAATAATAGACATTTTTAGAGTGGGAAGAAGAGGCACGAACCCAAGACCGATAATAGTCAAGTTGGCAACAGTGAAAATAAAATCTGCAATTTTAAGTAGTACTAAAAAATTAAAAGGGACAAGATTATTTGTGGAACAAGATTATGGAAAAAAAGAGAGAATTAAGAAGTATATTAATAAGAGAGATGAAAAAGGCTAGAGCTAGAGGAGACAGGGCATATTGTACGAGGGTTAGACCTTTGGATCAACGACAGAAAACGGGATATCCACCAAATAAGTTGGCGCGAGTCTTCAGAAAATTCACGAACTAGAGGACAGGAAGAAGAAGCCAGGGGAAGGAAAAGGAGCAGGGAAAGTAGCTTTGATGGAGAGACAAGGCAAAGGGAGTCGATGATGTCACCAAGTAAGCAAGATGTACCGGAAAAACAGCTGAGAGAGGATACACGAAGGTTGCCAGTGGAGACAGTCATGGGACCAAGTGAAAGGGATGAGACAGAGCCCAACATATTCTCTTCACCAGGAGGAAGCATCATACAGGTGGAAGAGGGAACGCGAGGCCAGAAACTTGGTGACAGAATTCGAGTGACAAGATACAAGGCCAAATTACAGGAATTTAGGTTTGAAAGGAAGAGTTCGGTATAGCAAAAGCCATTGGGGGTTATGTGCAAGGGTTGTTTGAAAAGTTAAAGAATAGAGAAATAATGCAGATTTTAAGATTAGGTGATGTGATAAGGGTGGTAGAGATTTGGTTGGCTAACGACTTTCATGTGGAAATAAGCGATTTTGAGTTCTACGGGAAAGGTGGAATAAAGAAGAGTGAAAGAGGACAAATGTCAGGTGGGTTAGGGTTATTTGTTAGGAAAGATTTGAAATGTAAAGTGAAAGTGTGTAAAGATTTGGGAGAAAACTCGGTGTTGTGGTGTGTATTAAGTGTAATAGGGGGGGGGGGAAGAAAGAGATATGTCTTGCAATGGTATATAATCCACCAAGTGCCTCAGATTTTTATAATCCAAACTTATTTAATTTGATTAGACAGGATATTGAGGAGTTATCAAACAGACATTTGGACAGTAGCTTCATGATAATGGGTGATTTTAATGCCAGAGTAGGATTTATATCCTGAGTATGAATTAATGGGGGGAGAAAAAGAGATGGAAAGAAGAATGAGTAAAGATAAAGTAATGAATGGTGAAGGAAAGAAGCTGGTGGAATTTTGTGAGGAGTTCAATATGGAGATGTGTAATGGGGTAAAAGGGAAAGATGAAATGGGGGAATTTACCTGTGTTAATTATAATGGTCAGAGTGTGGTTGGCTATATGTTATATTCAAGTCCTAAATATAAACATTGTGGATTTTGAAGTCTTGAATACAGTATGTTCTAGTAATCATTTCCCATTGAGGCTAAGTTTTATAAGTACATATAAAAGTGAACTAAAATGAGAACACAGAGGAGGAGTTAAAATTGATAAACATAAATGGAGGGGTGAGGAGGCAGAAGTTTTTCTGAAGGAATTAGGGTCAGACATAGGGGTAATAAGGGAGAAAGAGGTAGAAGAATTGCTGAAAGAAAATAAAACGGACGAAGCAGTTTTAAAGGTAGAAATGTTAGTAAAATATGCAGGTGCAAGGATGAAAGTGAAAGATTGCATAGATGGGAAACAGAAGGGATGGTACGATGAAGAATGTAGGAGGGCAAAACAAACAGTTTTAGGGGAACTAAGAAGGTGGAGGCAGGAAGAAGGGCAAAAGGAAAGAGAGGAGTTTTTGATTGCACGATGGGAATACAGAAAGTTGTTGTAAGTAAAGAGGAGAGAATGGGTGGAGAAAATGAGTATAAAGTTACATGAGGCACAAAAGCAAATGATAGCAAAACAATGTGGATTTTGGTGAAAAGAATGTATAAGGTTAGAGCAAGAGAAAATAATATAAGTGCAAAAGAATGGTTCAAGTATTTTAAAAATTTGCTAGGAGGGCAACATGATAACCAAACAATTTGGGTAATGGAAAACAACAATTATGTTGAGCAATTGAATAAGCTGATAGAAGTAGGGGAAGTGAGGGAACAAATTAAAAGATTGAAAAGGGACAAAGCATGCGGTATTGATGGCATACCAGGGGAGTTTTGGAAAGCTTGGAGTGTAAATGAAAATTGATTAAAATTGCTGGTTAGGATACTGAATGCAATCTTTGAAGGGGGGAAGGTACCTAGGAGTTGGAAAACAGCAATAGTGGTGCCAATATTTAAGAATAAAGGGAAGGTGAATAACCCAGAAAATTATAGGAGGATTAGTTTGCTATCAGTGTTAGGTAAAGTTTATACAGGGGTTTTGGCTGAAAGAATGCAAAGTTCGGCGGAGCAAAAGGGAAAAGTATCTGATCTCCAAGCGGGATTTCAGAAAAACAAGAGAGTAATAGACAATATTTTTATATCTTCAATGGTTAATAAATACCTATCAAACAAAAGGGGAAGATTGTATATCTTATTTGTTGATTTAGAAAAAGCTTTCGATAAAATAAATAGGGAAGCCTTATGGACCAAATTGGGTATGAAAAGAATGAGCAACAAGTGTATAAGAACAATACAAACAATATATGAAAATAATGATTTTTGTATAAGGTTTGATAAAAATGTAAGGACAAAGGAGATTAAAAATTGTATAGGTTTAAGGCAAGGCTGCAAGTTAAGCCCTATATTATTTAATTTGTTCATTGACAATATTCTAGAGATAATTAAGTTTGAAAATAGCCACTCTCCAACAATTGGTAATGAGGAAATACCAGGGTTACTATTTGCGAATGATTTAGTTGCAGGATCAATAGCTACTGTGGGATTAAACAAAGTAATTGGAGCAATAGAGAGTTTTTGTAACAAGTGGAGTCTTAGGGTTAATACAAGCAAAACAAAAATAATGGTATTTAAAAAGGGTAATAAGTTGAGAAAGGACAAAAAATGGAGTTGGAAAGGTAAGGAAATTGAGGTTGTTAGGAACTTTGATTATTTGGGAGTAAGACTAAGTAGCAATGATTAGATGGGGAGAACAAAAGAAACAGGGTTTAACAAAAGGAAAAGTGGCAATGAAAGTTATTAGAGCATGTTTAGATAAAATACCTGGGATGCACATAAAATGGATAGAAAGAGTATATGGAGCAGTAATTGAGGCAAAAATGCTGTATGGTGCAGAGATTTGGGGTATTGAGGAGGGGTGGGAACAGGTAAATAAAGTACATAGGAGATTTTGTAAAATAATTCTGGGTCTACCAAGAGCCTCACCTAATGGGGTTGCACAAATGCAGTTAAGGAGATTTGGTAGTAAGGCTAAAATTATTGAAAAAGTAATGAAATATTGGTTGAGAATTGAGGAATCAGAGAATAATAACATTTTAAAACAATGTTTGGAGGTTCAGTGAAAGCTAAGTAAAGAGGATACTTGGTACAAGCTCTAGAAGCAATTCTCAATGAAATAGGGTGTGGGGATATTTGGAGATATAGACAATCACGTGAGAAGGGATGTTAGAAAAGAGTTAGATTGAGGATTGAAGGTATGGAAAGACAGGAAATAATTGGTAGTTTTAATTCAAAAACATCATTACATGTATATACAGAGATTAAAAGGACATGGGAAAGAGAAAACTATGTTGATGTTTGTAATAAAACAGCAAGAGAGGGCTTTGCATGGGCTAGGTCAAGGGTGGTGAGGTTAAAAGGCATATGAGAAGGAGAAAATGAAGGCAAATGTCCATTATGTAATAGTAAGTTTAATAATTACTGGCATTTAATGTTAGAATGTGAAGGAACAATGAATATGAGGAAAAAATTACAAAGAAACAATTGGTCTAGATTACCAAATGAAATTATAGGTAAAAGGATGTTAAGAGTTAAATCCAAGGAAAGTTTATAAGAAATAGGAAAATATTTAGGTGTAGCGAGAAATAAATGGTTGAAAAAAATTAGAAATAGGGAATAGCAAGAAAATGTAGATTGGTGAAACAAAATTAAATAGGACCAAGTAACTCGACAACCATGGTGTTGGATGTTACGGGCCCTTAGAAATGCAGCAACTTAGTGAAAGAGAAAATTATAAGTAAAGGGTAACGTGTAGATATAAAATTATGTATTATAGAACTTTATATGAGAATTAATTTATGTAATTAATGAAGTGAAATTGCTTGCTTGCTTGCCTGCCTGCCCACCTGCCTGCCTGCCTGCCACTTGCCTGTCTGTCTGTCTATATGTATGTATATAAATTTGAAGAGGGGTTTACTTATCTTCAGAGTATGAGTGAGAGAGTAAATGTGTATGTATTTAATAGAAATAGGACATTCTGATGGTTAATTGGTCCTTGATGAACAAAGGCCCAGAAAAAAAAAGGTTAAAGGAGGAGGAGAAATGATGTTGGCAAGAAAGAGAAATCAAAGATGTTTCTCGTGATTACATAGAAAGATTATGGATTGTTTAGGAATAACCTTATGTAACAGTGGATGGAGTGAATGAAAAAAGTAATATTACCTAAAGGAAACTTCCTTTTAAAGTTATTGGGGGATGTGTAATAACAACATTTAATAAAAGAAAATAAGAATAGTCAACACCCTGAATTTACCTTCTTGCAAGTAACTCCAGAAACAGTACTAAGGACAGTGATTAAACTCAAACCATCTGATAGCACCGACATCTATGGTTTCTCTAATAATTTACTAAAAAAGGTTATAGACTGCATAAATGAACCCCTCACATTCTGTTTAAACAAATGCTTGGCTCAGGGAGTTTTCCCTGAAGTATTGAAACTGTCCAAAGTCATGCCAATTTATAAAAACGGAGATAAACGTCTAACAGCTAGCTACCGTCCAATATCTCTTGTTCCCATTTTCTCAAAAGTACTAGAATTGATTATATATACTCAATTATATAATTATTTTGAATTGAACAACATTATTACCAAATTGCAATATGGATTCAGGAAAGGGAAATCTACCTGTGATGCAATAGTTTCATTAACAAGAGAAGTACTCACAGCATTTGAAAACAAAAATTGTGCGCAGCCCTCTTTCTGTGACTTACGCAAGGCTTTTGATTGCGTGGACCACAATTATCTACTTAACAAATTAATATTCTATGGATTAAAAAACCCAGCAATTGAACTACTTAGATCATACCTAGTAAAGTGAAAACAGAAAGTTTGCATAGGCAGTAACAAGTCAAAAATAGCAGAAACTAAATATGGTGTCCCACAAGGTTCAATTCTGGGACCTTTATTATTTTTAGTAATGATTAATGATCTACCATCTTTTGTAGACTCTCACTCTACTTTGTATGCAGATGACACTACATTTTTTAATATGAGTAAAGATTTACAGACACTCAAATCCACAACAGAAATCACACTGACCAAGCAGACAAATGGTTCAGAGCTAATGGCTTTCTACTTAATAAACAAACGACACAACACATGATTTTTAACTGTAGAGATACACATAGTACAAATTACACGGATAAAGTAAAATTCTTAGGTGTTATAATAGATAATAAATTAACCTGGGCACCGCATATAGAGTTTATAACAACTAAACTCTCTAGAGTAATACATTTGATTAGGAAATTGAAAATGCATGTTCCTGAAGTATACATTAGATCTGCATATTTTGCCTTCTTCCACAGCATTATTTCTTATGACATTTTACTTTGGGGCAACAGTACTCGCATTCATGATATTCTTGTATTACAGAAAAAAGCTATTCGCATAATGTCTTACGAATCAAAATTAGCTCATTGTAAACCATTATTTAAGAAATTAAAAATTTTGAAAGTAATTAATTTGTACATCTACACAGTGATATTGTTTATAAAACAACACATATCAGAATTACAAAACAGACAAGACATTCATTCTTATAATACTAGATCATGTCAACTGATTGATATACCGTATTGTAGATTGACTACAACACAGAAGAGTTTCGAAATACTTGGCTCTAAATTGTATAATAAGCTACCAGTAAAGTTAAAACACAGTCCCATACCTAGTTTTAAGAATAAATTGTATGACTGGCTTGTTACTAAACCTTTTTATTCACTACAAGAATTTTTTGATGAGTAGGTACATCTTAGTACCAATAATAATGTAAATATAATTTTGTAAATAGCCTATACTAGCATTATACTATCTGACGTCTATTACTGTAAAAGTTCAATGACAATAAAATTATTCTTATTCTTCTTATTCTTAATGCCAGGGATAGTAATAGGTAATATAGTAGAGCATCGATTATCTGAATACTGATCAACCAAAACATCAGTTAACCAAAGAGTTTCAGTTGGCAAATTCAAATTAGTGTGCACGCCATGTTCTGATTGGGAAAAAACAATTCAGCAATTGTACAATGAACTGACTAGAAGGGTACTCTGTACGTGGCAGCAGAAGCTTAGGCCACTGTCAAGGATGAGGCAGTACTTTTGGCACCTCATTAATGTCAATTAGTTAAATAACAAATATAATACTTAACATACTCTAATAATATATAAATATCAACAATATTAATTAAGGTCTGAATGTATTTCCTTATGTATGTATATGTCTGTTAATATTATTTTAAGTGATAGTGTATAAGTAAATGTATTTTTGGTGGAAACTGATGATGCCTTAAAATGTGAAGTGTGTTGTTATTTCAGTGCAGAGAGAACTGTTAGGTAGAGAAATATACATTAGCTTTGCCTCGTTCTATTGTGTATACAATGCCAAGGGTGATTGTTGGAAATTTTCTTTAGACGGTTAATACAAGAACACCCAACAGACAAAATTACAACGTATGTCATGTGATTTCTGGCAGCAAATGGTAAACTTTAAATGTTTAACGTGAACAAGTAGCAATCAATGAAAATTAAACAAACAGATTTAAAATATTTTTCGTAAAGTGGTAGTTGAGAATAGCTTACCCATGCGTACGAGTTGCTAGTTTACCGTCAAGGTTAAAAGACGTGTTTTGTGATGTGTAGAGTTAGCAGTGTAATAATTCTGCATTAATAATTTGAATTTCACAATAAATACAGTATACTCAGATTAGGTAACAATATCTACGATTGTCGAGGTAAATTGTGTAAGCAGGAGGTTTTTATTAAAACAGCTATATGGGAACTTAAAATTTTAACTGTTAAAAACAATACAAGCCATCAGAGTATAAGTTTCACCAATAGGTATTTCTTGTGTTATCAGCGAGAGTGTTAACTTTAAATATCCATTATAATTAAAGCCTTGAGAAGTTTAATTCCACCCAATTGTGTTATTATTCTGAACTGTGTACCATATATTCACAAGCAAGTTCCTTCTGCTACTATGCCCTGATGAAGAGATGCTTGTTCGACCGTGATACATACCAGAGCTAAAGAAATATCTACAAGAACCTACATTAACGTAAGTAATTAAATATTTACGATATCAGTAATTATGTGCTGCAGATTCAGCTTACAACAACGCGCCCAGAAAACTAAGAAAAACTGTATAATCGTGTAGTGACCGATGCATGATTATTTGGCTCCCAGTGTGGGGCTGATTAAAGCTAATAAAGGGCTGATATATGATAATAGAGGCCGATAAAAGCTGATAAAGTGCTAATAAAGGATAATAAAGGCTGATAAAAGCTGATCAAGCTAGATAACGGTTGATTAAGCCAGAGTTAAGGTAGAATTAAGGCAAATTAAAAGTAAGCTGAGAAAATTGAATAAGAAGGAACTTAATAAATTGGAGCACGAGAAATAATAAAAAGAAACGAGATGATTACGCAGCTTTGCAGATGAAGAAGAAAGAAGCAGATGAACCCAGCAGAAGAATAACTAAGACAAGTGGAGAAGAAAACCAATAATAGGCTATAAGAATCATCATGGTGTTATCATCTAAGATCACCTAGAACTTCCAGAGGAGTGCAACCCAACGACATCAGCTACATAAGTACTTCAGAAGAGCGGGGCACACATCATCAACCACAACCAGGAAACAACGCAGAACATCACATGTGCATCTGTAAGCCATTCAACTCCTGAAAGGTCAGATAAACTTATAATAACCAAATTTAATGTGTAGCACGATAGTAGTTTACTTGTATAAAATCATTGTGATAGATACTACTATACAGTGTAAACAAACGAAAGTCCAGTACCAGTATTACAATAGCTAATCAAACTAGCAATAGCAATATAGAAGGGGATAAAAATAATGTAAATATCGACATGAATTAGATGATAATGTATCTGACTGTATACACTTTAGTGAGGATTTGCAACACGAGTTAGACCTGGGGGCAGAGGTAGTTGAGGTTACAGAGATTATAAGGGCAGAAGTACCGCTAGGTTTAGAAGTAGTAAACAATGAAAGGCAAGGTCAGTCACCCCTACCCAAGCCAAACAATAACCACACCAGAGTAACAGAAATATATGTCCCTTGCGCCTCAACCAGTGTAACTAACAATTGCAATCTACCAGTAGATTTTATGAGCATTTTAAGAGCTATTTCTGTACTTGAAACCAACAGATAAAAGGTTCGATCAAAACAGAGCTGAAATTGATAACTTAGATAAGAAATTTGAGTTAAATAGCAGAAATGTGGAACAAAACACAAAAGAGTTAGGTAAACAAATTGCTGATAGTCTCAAGGAAAATAGGGAAGAAAAGATCTGTACAATTAGATATTGATAATAAAGTAAACAACAGTAGCAGACAGAAAGCAAGCTGGAATCAGAAATAAGTAGGAGCAGTAAAGAAATTCATGATAAAATTGTTAGCAACAACAAAGAGATTAGTGAGAAACTAGAAGCTAACAATGATAAATTAAGGCATATGATTGAAAATACTAATACTGACCTAGTTCATATACAGGTTGATTTCAGAGGTGAACTTAAAGAACTGCAAAACAATACTGTAAACAATAACAGGTTGGAAAAAGAAATCAGTAAGATTCAAAATACAGTAGTATCTAAAATAAATAAAGTAGGATCCAAAATAAGTAGAATTCAGAATACTATCCAGGAAAGTAATAGTAAAGTGGCATTAATAGAAAGAAGCTTAGAGGCTATTAGAAATGGTTCAGTCAGAAGAGATAATGTGATGCATAGCTCTAGTCACAG
Source organism: Deroplatys truncata (assembly GCA_030765065.1). Classification (NCBI taxonomy): domain Eukaryota; kingdom Metazoa; phylum Arthropoda; class Insecta; order Mantodea; family Mantidae; genus Deroplatys; species Deroplatys truncata. Next base: position 32,304,131 of record CM060988.1, on the reverse strand, counting down.
TTCACCTGTGCATGAGTGTAGTGTATCTTGAGACGGTAATTTGTATCACAAATTACTTTAATGTAAATAATTATTTTAATATGAATATGTATTTTTATGTAACATTGATTTCAGAGGTTTAATAATTGTAATTATTACTGGTAAATAATAATATATGGCTTTACTGAAACTGTTAACAATAACACAAGAATGCAGCGGTGGAATGAGTTGTTTATCGTTACCGGGAACCAGGAAGTTACGTAATGTTTCGCGCCTTTTCAGTAAAAAAGCTTCCAGAATGTTCTCTAAAAATAATAAGTATTAGTGGTTTTCATTGGATAGTAAAATAGACGCTAATGTTGGCGCGTTTTATTAGCCAATAGCATTTCATTTATAATCATTAGGCGTATCTTGAGGTAAGCGCATAAATAGCCAGGCTCGAAGTCGGTCGCCCCGCAGTTATACAAAATTCTCCGTACACTCCACGTCGATTCCCAGTGTGCAACAAGATTCTCAACACATAACACGTCAGCTCCCAGTTATGTCGGTCTCTCAATTCGTAAAGTTACGCGCAGCAGAAGTACGAGAAATCTTATAAAGTATTCTACAGTTAAATATACAAAGTTGAAGTACGTGAGTTAAAAGTGATAAGAAGTTATTATAAACAGTTTCAGTATGGCGAGTATTAAGATAAATCTGTGAAAGTGTTCGTGAACGTGTTCTGCAATAAAGATTATAAAACCAATTTCTTCGTCAATATCATTTCTAGACAAAAGATTCCTTTCCGCTTCACACCCTGCAAGATTTAAATGTCTACCTAAATAGCTAGCCGGAGGACAATATACATAACCTTAAATTATTTCAGAAACTAATTGATACAAATTGCTACGCCAGACGGAGTTAAACGAACCAACAAGGAATGACGTCACACAAGATGGCAACACACGTGGTGCTATAAACACATATACAATTTGTTCACTCGCAAATTGGCTTCCACAAAGTGGGGCTCAACAACAAATTACGTAAAAACATATTACGTAAGCTATACCGCCGCATAATTGGCGCCCAACGTGGGGCGAAGTGACCAGGAAAGGAATAAGATGACCAGGACGTGGGGCGAAGATGACCAGGAAAGGAAGGCGAAGCGACCAGGAAAGGAACTCGAGTAACCAGGAAAGGATCAGAAATAACCAAGAAGAATTGAGAGGACCAAAGGAGGAATGCAGCGGTGAAATCATCTACAAGACCCAGATTCAAGAAACAACAGGGACAACAGACTTCGATCGTAATTCCGAGATTACGAGGCAACAGGGAATTCAACGCAAAAACATCGAAACGACATAGATTCATCACAACACAACGCAGAAGCGACATCAAATCTAGGAGAAAGGGGCAGAACGCTGGACATCAAAGCTACAGCAACATACAGCATCACAAAGGTATCGTAATTTTTTTTTAGAAAACAAAAACAATGGCTGCTAGTAATACAGAAGAAACAATGATGGAAGGGGATAGTGTAACAGTTAACTGTAAGTCAATACAGGTTACAAAAAAAGGCTCAAACAATGTAGTATTGGAGGGAGGAAATGTTAGTGTAGAAAGTAAGAATAGAATAGCAGGAAATGTTAATCTTGATACTAGAATGATTATGGAAATGCTGAAGAATATGGAAAAGAATAATGAGAAATTAAGGGAAGAGACTAGTAAGTATAATGAGAACTTAGATAAACTAATTCATAGTTATGAGAAATTAGAGCAAACAGTAGATCAAAGCAGTGAAGAAATTGAAAAGAAAGTTGCGAAGCTAGATAGTAGTATGCCAAAAATGAGAGATGAAAATGAGGAAGTAATAGCAAGTGAGATAGGAGAAATTTCAAAGAAAATGCTAGACATGAGCATGGAAATAGGTGACAAAGAAAGTGAGGTTAATACTAAAAGTGAGGTTAATGTAGAATGTACAGAGTTAGGAAGTCAAATGAGTAATATTTCAAGTGAGTTAAGAGAGATAAAAGAGGTTAGGAATGTAGATGTAAATGAGGCGCAAGTTAATTTCAGAGGGGAAATATCAGAAATACAGAAAGAATCAGAAATGAAAGGAAATAAATTGTACCAAGATGTTCAAAATGAAAACTCCAGTCCAGTACAGTTTAGTACAGATTTGTCAGAATATTCTCAAGTTATAAAGATCGCAGATGAATTGAAAATGAATGTTGTTAAAAGATGTGTTATTCAAGAAACTGTAGATTGTTTTCAAATGTTATCATGTGAGGAAATTTCAAATGAATACAAGAGGTTATTCATGAACGACAATTTGAAGGTTAGGATACGGCTACGAGTAATGTTTAGCCACACACAATTTGATCCAGGAGGGTAAATAGCAATGAGATGTAAAGTAAATGCTGGATAGTTAAAGACGACTTGCAGAGAAATCTATTGGAACGTAAGAGGGTTAATTATTTATATATGTCATTTGAAAAGAGAAATAAATTATATATAAAAAAAAAAAAAATTAAATTTGTGGTAACTGCAACAACATTTGAAAATTAAGAATGCAAAGATTGAAACTTAAGATGATATTAAATTAAAAGTACGTAAATACAATTCCAAGATTTAAAAATTAAGAATGCAAAGATTGAAACTTAATATGATATTAAATTAAAAGTACGTAAATACAATTCCAAGAATTAAAAATTAAGAATGCAAAGATTGAAACTTAATATGATATTAAATTAAAAGTACGGAAATACAATTCAAAGAGTATTGTTAAAATAAAATTCAAAATAACAAAAATGGTAAAAATAATTCAAAACAAATACTTATGTAGCAAACAGAAAAGGTGAAACATTGTCCAGATTTAAGAGATGTAAATATTTGTGTAGAGGGTGAATATTTTGGTAAATCTGTGTAATAATTACAAAAATCTTAAATGTATAAATTTTTGTCAACAATGTAAGAGGGTAAACAATTTTGAAACAGTGATTAAATAATTTAGGGTAAAGTATTTGTTATAAAAACAAAAAAAAATTGTGATGTCAGATTAATGTCTAAATTAATTAAACCAGAGCCAGTAAGTAGTGGCGAGATAAAACATATGTCGTGTGTTAAATGCGTGTGAAGTGTCAAGTGAAAGTGATAACGTGTGTTCCAAGATTTAGGAGACTAAAAACAAAATTATAAAATTTCCAAACAAGTTATAAATATTTATAATTATGTTTCTAGTGGGGCATATGAGACGGTAATTTGTATCACAAATTACTTTAATGTAAATAATTATTTTAATATGAATATGTATTTTTATGTAACATTGATTTCAGAGGTTTAATAATTGTAATTATTACTGGTAAATAATAATATATGGCTTTACTGAAACTGTTAACAATAACACAAGAATGCAGCGGTGGAATGAGTTGTTTATCGTTACCGGGAACCAGGAAGTTACGTAATGTTTCGCGCCTTTTCAGTAAAAAAGCTTCCAGAATGTTCTCTAAAAATAATAAGTATTAGTGGTTTTCATTGGATAGTAAAATAGACGCTAATGTTGGCGCGTTTTATTAGCCAATAGCATTTCATTTATAATCATTAGGCGTATCTTGAGGTAAGCGCATAAATAGCCAGGCTCGAAGTCGGTCGCCCCGCAGTTATACAAAATTCTCCGTACACTCCACGTCGATTCCCAGTGTGCAACAAGATTCTCAACACATAACACGTCAGCTCCCAGTTATGTCGGTCTCTCAATTCGTAAAGTTACGCGCAGCAGAAGTACGAGAAATCTTATAAAGTATTCTACAGTTAAATATACAAAGTTGAAGTACGTGAGTTAAAAGTGATAAGAAGTTATTATAAACAGTTTCAGTATGGCGAGTATTAAGATAAATCTGTGAAAGTGTTCGTGAACGTGTTCTGCAATAAAGATTATAAAACCAATTTCTTCGTCAATATCATTTCTAGACAAAAGATTCCTTTCCGCTTCACACCCTGCAAGATTTAAATGTCTACCTAAATAGCTAGCCGGAGGACAATATACATAACCTTAAATTATTTCAGAAACTAATTGATACAAATTGCTATGCCAGACGGAGTTAAACGAACCAACAAGGAATGACGTCACACAAGATGGCAACACACGTGGTGCTATAAACACATATACAATTTGTTCACTCGCAAATTGGCTTCCACAAAGTGGGGCTCAACAACAAATTACGTAAAAACATATTACGTAAGCTATACCGCCGCAATCTGCAAATACTGTTCATGACAGATGTAATAATGACAACAATGTAAATGACAGAGGCTTATGCTCAAACATATAGTAATACGAGAGATACACTTGCGTCCTCCATGGCAACTGTAAGCTCTCTCAGTCAACCTGCAAATGTAGAAAACAATGTAAATATGCAAAATTTAACTCAGTTATCACGCTGTGTTAAACCAGCTACGATTGCCAAAATTTGAGACTACCATCAGTCTGGTACAGTTTCTTAATGACCTGAAAGAATACTTTAACCTCAAAAACATACCCAAAGTTAAAAATGGTAACAGTAGATAGATATTTTATTTCACTTCGCTAGTTACATAAATTAATTCTCATATAAGTTCTATAATACATAATTTTATCTCTACACATTACCCTTTACATATCATTTTCACTAAGTTACTGCATTATTAAGGGCCCGTAACATCCAACAGCATGGTTGTCGAGTTACTTGGTCCTATTTAATTTTATATTTCACCAATCTACATTTTCTTGCTATTCCCTATTTCTAATTTTTTTCAACCATTTATTTCTCACTACACCTAAATATTTTCCTATTTCTTATAAACTTTCCTTGGATTTAACTCTTAACATCCTTTTACCTATAATTTCATTTGGTAATCTAGACCAATTGTTTCTTTGTAATTTTTTCCTCATATTCATTGTTCCTTCACATTCTAACATTAAATGCCAGTAATTATTAAATTTGCTATTACATAATGGACATTTGCCTTCATTTTCTCCTTCTCATATGCCTTTTGATGCAGTAATTTGTATCACAAATTACTTAAATGTAAATAATGATTGTAATATGAATATGCATTTTTATGTGACATTGATTTGAGATGTTTCTTGACTGTAATTATTGTTGGGAAGTAAGTTTATACTGCCTTTCTGAAACTGTCAATAATAGCGCGCAATAATGCAGCGAGGGGGGTTGAGCTGTTTATCATTATTGGAAACGAGGAAGTTGTGTAATATTGGCGCGTTTTTCCGTTTAGAACCTTCTGGAATATTTCCCTAGAGCATATGTATTCATAATTTTCATTGGATATAAAAATAGACGCTAATGTTGGCGCGTTTTATTAGCCAATAGTAACTCAGTTATAATCTTTAGGCATATCGGTGTGTATGGGTATAAAAGCCAAGTCAGAGGTAGATCGCAGTCAGTTCATCAAAAATCTGTGTACACTACACGTCGTCTTCAGTCAGTCAGTTCGTCGAAAGTATTTGTACGGCAAACGTCGGGTATCGATTCACAAGTTACGCGCAGCAGAATTATGAAAAATCTAAAGTATGGTAAAGTTAATTATACAAAAGGTTGAAGTGTGTGGATTAAAAGTGATCAGTAAGAAGTTGTTATAACAGTTTCAGTTTGGCGAGTGTTAAGATCAATGTATAAATGTGATAGTTAACGTGTTCGACAATAAAAGTATAAAACAAATTTCTTCATCAGTGTTATATTTGGATAAAAGATTCCTTTCCGTTTACACACCCTGATCAAGAGATATGTTCGACCGAGAAATAATAGCTAGCCGGAGAACAGTAAACCAAAATTAATTAAGATAACAATACTTTCAAACGAACACTAACACTGCTGCAAATTGCTAACACCAGATGGAGCTACAAACCGAACAAATGAATCACGTCACAAGATGGCTTCACATGAAGTAAACACACATACACAAACATCACAAGTAATAACATTATAAAGAATACCGTTACAAATTGGCTACCCCAATGTGGGGCTCAATAAACAACAATATATACAAATAACATTACAAGTAATACCACCGCAAATTGGCACCCAGAACGTGGGGCAGAGTGACCAGGAAAGGAACACGATGACCAGGAAAGGATCAGAATAACCAGGAAGAAGTGAGATGACCAGGAAGGGGCGAATGGAGAAGTGAACTGAACTACAAGACGCAGATTCCAGAAACAACAAAAGGGACGACAGACTACGCGGATGATTGGACATCGTAATTCCGAGATTAAAAGGTAACAGGGGAAGTCAAATACGGAACACCAAAACGACGTAGATTCATCGTAATACAACGCAGAAGCGACATATAATCTAGGAGAGAGGGGCAGAAAGCTGGACATCAAAGCAACATCAGCAGATACCATCAGAAAGGTTAGAAACGTGTGATTTTTATTCTAAAAAAAAAGGGGGGGGGTAAAATTTTTTTTTTAATGTACCTTAGGAGCGGTAGGATAAAGAAAACAATGTCCACTAATAATACAGAAGAAATAATTATGGAGGGGGATAGTGTAACAGTTAGCTGTAATTCAATACAGGTTACAGAAAATAGCTCAAACGATGTAGTATTGGAGGGAGGAAATGTTAGTGCAGGAAGTGAGCATAAAACAGCAGGAAATATTAATTCTGATACTAGTATGATTATGGAAATGTTGAGAAAATTTGGTGAAAAATTAGATCAAAACAGGGAAGATTTTGATAGGAGTTTAGAACAAAAACTAGATCAGAATTAGAGAGAATTGAGGGAAGATATTGGTAAGAGTATTACAGATCAATTAAGGGAAGAAATTTGTAAGAATAATGAGAAATTAGAAAGGAAAATAGATCAAAACAGCGAAGATATGCAAAAGAGTCATAGGGAATTGAGGGAAGATATTGGTAAAAGCTTAGAACAAAACAGGGAAGAAATTGAAAAGAAATTCATGGAGCTAGATAGTAGTATGATGAGAATGAGAAATGAAAATCAGGAAATGATAGCAAATGAGATAGGGGAAGTTTCAAAGAAAATGGTAGACATGAGCAGGGAAATATCTAACCAAAAAAGTGAGGTTAATAATAAAATAGAACATGTTGATGTAAAATGTACAGAGTTAGGTAGCCGAATGAGTAGCATTTCAAATGAGTTAAGAGAGATGATGGAGGCTACAAATGCAGATTTAATTCAGGTGCAAGTTAATTTCAGAGGGGAGATATCAGAAATTCAGAAAGAATTACAAATGCAGAGAAATAAATTGTACGAAGAAGTTAAAGTTTTGCCTGTAAATAATCAAAAGCTAATTTCTGAAGTTAACAAGTACCGAGATGTTCAAATTGAAAACTCCAGTCCAGTACAATTTAGTACAGATTTGTCAGAGTACTCTCAGATTAAAAAGATACCTGAAGTATTGAAAATGACAGTTGTTAAAAGATGTGTTGTTCAAGAAACTGTAGATTGTTTTCAAATGTTATCTTGGGGTGAAATATATGAATCCTTTAAGAGGTTATTCATGAACAAATTTTTGAAGGTTAGGATACGGCTACGAGTAATGTTTAGCCACAGACAATTTGATCCAGGAGGGTAAATAGCAATGAGATGTAAAGTAAATGCTGGATAGTTAAAGATGACCTGCAGAGAAATGTATTGGAACGTAAGAGGGTTAAATAAATATGTACGTCATGTGAAAGGAGAAATAAAATTTTGGACATAATTAATTTTTTTTTTTAAAAAAAAGAAAATAACATTTTTTTTGTAACTATAACAGTATTTGAAAATTAAGAATGTAAAGACTGAAACTTAATATGATATTAAAGTAAAAGTACGTAAATACAATTCCAAGAGTATTGTTAAAATAAAGTACAAAATAACAAAAATGGGTAAAAATAATTAAAAAAAATTAAAACAAATATTTATGTAGCAAACAGAACATGTAAAACATTATCTAGATTTAATAAATGTAAATATATTTGTGTAGAGGGTGAATATTTTTGGTAAATATGTATAGTAATTACAAAAATTCTTAAATGCACAAATTTTTGTTAACAATATAAGAAAGTAAATCTATTTTGTAACAGTAATTAAATAATTCAGGGTACAGTATTGGCTATAAAAAAAATTGCAATGTTAGATTAATGTTTAAACACATTGGACCAGAGCCAGTAAGTAGTGGAAAGATAGAGCAAAAACATGTCGTGTGTTAAATACGTGTGAAGTGTTAAGTGAAAGTGATAGCGTGTGTTCCAAGATTTAGGAGACTAAAAACCCAATTATAAAATTTCCAAACAAGCTGTAAATATTTATAATTATGTTTCTAGTGGGGCATATGATGCAGTAATTTGTATCACAAATTACTTAAATGTAAATAATGATTGTAATATGAATATGCATTTTTATGTGACATTGATTTGAGATGTTTCTTGACTGTAATTATTGTTGGGAAGTAAGTCTATACTGCCTTTCTGAAACTGTCAATAATAGCGCGCAATAATGCAGCGAGGGGGGTTGAGCTGTTTATCATTATTGGAAACGAGGAAGTTGCGTAATATTGGCACGTTTTTCCGTTTAGAACCTTCTGGAATATTTCCCTAGAGCATATGTATTCATAATTTTCATTGGATATAAAAATAGACGCTAATGTTGGCGCGTTTTATTAGCCAATAGTAACTCAGTTATAATCTTTAGGCATATCGGTGTGTATGGGTATAAAAGCCAAGTCAGAGGTAGATCGCAGTCAGTTCATCAAAAATCTGTGTACACTACACGTCGTCTTCAGTCAGTCAGTTCGTCGAAAGTATTTGTACGGCAAACGTCGGGTATCGATTCACAAGTTACGCGCAGCAGAATTATGAAAAATCTAAAGTATGGTAAAGTTAATTATACAAAAGGTTGAAGTACGTGGATTAAAAGTGATCAGTAAGAAGTTGTTATAACAGTTTCAGTTTGGCGAGTGTTAAGATCAATGTATAAATGTGATAGTTAACGTGTTCGACAATAAAAGTATAAAACAAATTTCTTCATCAGTGTTATATTTGGATAAAAGATTCCTTTCCGTTTACACACCCTGATCAAGAGATATGTTCGACCGAGAAATAATAGCTAGCCGGAGGACAGTAAACCAAAATTAATTAAGATAACAATAGTTTCAAACGAACACTAACACTGCTGCAAATTGCTAACACCAGATGGAGCTACAAACCGAACAAATGAATCACGTCACAAGATGGCTTCACATGAAGTAAACACACATACACAAACATCACAAGTAATAACATTATAAAGAATACCGTTACAAATTGGCTACCACAACGTGGGGCTACAATAATACAACATAAATACCACCGCACTTTTAACCTCACCACCCCTGATCTAGCCCATGCTCTTGCTGTTTTATTACAAACATCAACATAGTTTTCTCTTTCCCATATCCTTTTAATCTCTGTATATACATGTAATGATGTTTTTGAATTAAAACTACCAATTATTTCCTGTCTTTCCATACCTTCAATCCTCAATCTAACTCTTTTCTAACATCCCTTCTCACGTAATTGTCTATATCTCCAAATATCCCCAGACCCTATTTCATTGAGAATTGCTTCTAGACGCTTGTACCAAGTATCCTCTTTACTTAGCTTTCACTGAACCTCCAAACATTGTTTTAAAATGTTATTATTCTCGGATTCCTCAATTCTCAACCAATATTTCATTACTTTTTCAATAATTTTAGCCTTACTACCAAATCTCCTTAACTGCATTTGTGCAACCCCATTAGGTGAGGCTCTTGGTAGACCCAGAATTATTTTACAAAATCTCCTATGTACTTTATTTACCTGTTCCCACCCCTCCTCAATACCCCAAATCTCTGCACCATACAGCATTTTTGCCTCAATTACTGCTCCATATACTCTTTCTATCCATTTTATGTGCATCCCAGGTATTTTATCTAAACATGCTCTAATAACTTTCATTGCCACTTTTCCTTTTGTTAAACCCTGTTTCTTTTGTTCTCCCCATCTAATCATTGCTACTTAGTCTTACTCCCAAATAATCAAAATTCCTAACAACCTCAATTTCCTTACCTTTCCAACTCCATTTTTCGTCCTTTCTCAACTTATTACCCTTTTTAAATACCATTATTTTTGTTTTGCTTGTATTAACCCTAAGACTCCACTTGTTACAAAAACTCTCTATTGCTCCAATTATTTTGTTTAATCCCACAGTAGCTATTGATCCTGCAACCAAAACATCCGCGAATAGTAACCCTGGTATCTCCTCATTCCCAATTATTGCAGAGTGGCTATTTTCAAAAAATTATCTCTAGAATATTGTCAATGAACAAATTAAATAACATAGGGCTTAACTTGCAGCCTTGCCTTAAACCTATACAATAATGGTAACAGTAAAAAAATGCCTTGATCAGAAAACGATAGAATGGCTATAGATGGTAACTGATGGTGACATTAATTTTGAAACATTTAGAACGATATTCTTAAACAAGTTTTGGAATTCCAATGTTCAGCACAAAATTAGAGCATGTCTTAGTCATGGGCAATATTATGCTAATGTGGGCATGTCAATGGCAGACTATTTGATAAAACATGCATGATACATTCGTCATCTAACACCTGCTATTCGGGAAGAAGATTTTATAAATCTTATGACAAGGCATTACCCAATTAGAATTCAGAATTACTTGTTGATTGCTAGGCCTCGAACCATATTTGATATGACAGAATGAATCGCAGCATTGGAACATCAGGAAAATGATAAACAGAAGTTGGAACAGTAGGCAACTAGATCGTCATATTAGGCATGACCGTTGAGATGATGTACAATTTAATTCTAGGCAACCAAGAGAAAATCATGAAAATTCGGTATCAGAAATAGATACCAGACCCATGTGCCTAACTTCCACAACAACAGAAATGATGGCAGACAGGAGCATATTAACTTTGTACGAGCTGAAAGGATTAATGAAATAAGATCACATCATTTCAACTGACATAGAGGACATCTCAATCGAGGTAGCACACGTCAGTGGTGTAATTACAGTTCTCCAGAAAATTCTGATGAGTTACAAGAGCATCCAGAGAGAGAAGTAAATTCGAGAAATCAGGGAAAGCCTGCACGGGGACGTGTAAACACAACTCTCACAAACTCACACGAAATAACTAACAGCCATGAGGAATGGTCAACCCGTTAATAATGACAATCTCATATCGGAAAACTATTAGTGGTTTCGTTTGCTGTAGGTGCTAATGGAACTTATACCAGAGCTATGAGTAATAACAACAGTTTGGAAATGCCTACAAAATTAACATGTCTTAGATTAACTTCTAGCAAAGAGAAAATTCAAGGCAAATATGAGTCTCGTAAAAGTAAATGTCGCCGGAAAAGTTATAAATGTCACTATTGATACCAGATCAACAGCAAGAATTTGTTCTAAACAGTTCTACGAGCAAATATTAAATGAAGGAGTTAAGGTGATGACAGTGCCAGTCAGTAATTTAGTATGTAAAATCGCCATAGGTAAATCTGCATATACCATTAAGTTGCATACTACTACCTTTGAAAATTGGGGCAGAGAAAACAGAGATTATGTTTCTGTTTTTTTTTTGCCAAGACCAGGCTATGGTCTATTAAAAGTATAATTAATTTATATAATAACAATAAAAAAAAAGAGAGAGAGATTATGTTTTTAATTGTGCCAAATTTAGTTTGTGACGTCATACTAGGATGTGATTTATTCCAAGAACTAGAAGCTATTATCGATTTTAAGAATGAGATGCTTAAACTACGCAAAGGAAATAAAGATATATATATATATATATATATATATATATATATATATATATATATACCCTTTGTAAAAGAGAAGATAATGGAGATTGAGAGATTAGCAGCTAAAGAAACGATATACGATAAAAAGCATGTGGTGCGACCAGACAGTATTGTAAAGGTATACAACTGTGCGACAGAGAGAGGAGATCACCAACCGATTTCTCAGGAAGGAATTGACTCGCAACACCTTAACCCAGAACAACAAAAAGCACTCCTATATGTTTTATACAAAAACTCTGCTGTTTTTAATAATGTACCAGAGAGGTGCAATTCTTGTGTGTTTTCCTTTAAAGTAATGAATGTGCCACATTGCAGGAGAAAGTATAACCTACCAATTGCATTGAGAGGCGACACAAAGAAACTCATACATAACATGCTAGAAAATAACATTATTGAATTAAGTGATTCCAATATTCAATATGTTGGACAATAAAAAAAGATAAAATATTACGTTTCAACATTGATGGTAGATATCTAAATAAATTCATGCTTGCTGATCATTTCCAGAATGAGGGAATAGAACAAATTATTGCTAAATTATCTATAGGAAATTTTATAACATCAATTGACTTAACTGTATCCTTCTGGCAAGTTGAATTGGACCAAGCTGTTTGTGACTATACTGCCTTCCAGATTTTTGGGATCCAATATCGCTTTTGTGTTAACCCGTTCGGACTTCAAAACAGTGCAAGTGGATTTTTGAGAGCTATACACAGTATTTTTGGTACCTAGCTGATGAATTCTTAATCAGATATACAGACGACTTTCTCATCATCAGCCAAACCTTTTAAGAACACTTGAAAAACGTAGATTTCGTCCTAAACAAATTACATGAGCATGGCATGACTGTAAATCATACAAAATCCAAATTCTGCGTATAGGAAATAAAATTTCTTGGTTATGTAGTTGACGAACATGGTATTGGACTGATGAACAGAGAGTAGAGGCCATTTTAAAAATTCCAATATGGAATTGGACCGACAAGCACCAAAAGTGTTTCAAAAAGATACAGAAATTATTTGCAAATGCAATTTTATTAGAACGGCCATGAGATGATTTAAATTATGAAATTTATGTAGATGCGTCTAGCCAAGGCTATGCTGGAATTTTATATCAGAGAGAAAATGACAATACCTTCCATGTGATTAGCACTGCTTCAAGAGGGCTATCTCAGGTAGGAAGGAATGCTTCCATGACAATAATGGAAACAGGAGGATTACACGTTTTGCCAATGAGATTCAAAACGTATATTTTCCAACAGAAAATGAAAGTATTTACCGATCACATTAGTCTTACATTCATACAGAAATGCCGACTCTACAGTGGAAAGCTTGCACGATTCATACATGCTAAATCAGACTTCAATATTGATATCATACACATATCAGGAAAGCTCAATACTTTTAGTGATTTACTATCCAGGCTTAACCACAACCAGCAAATTCCTGACACCACTACCAGACAGCCTAATTAAATCAAAGTTCTCACTATAAAAAAAATCTGATGTGTTACACTCACATGACTTTCTCTACTCTTGTACAAACTATTTTTAGAAATGCTTATTCCCCATCTACTTCATGTTAATCGAGATAAACATTTGCAGACTCCATATTATTGCTAATTTTCTTGTAGATGTAAGGGGAATATATATTTACCAGGGCAATATAGAAATTCAGTAGCCTTTAAGCACATACATATCTCTTAATAGCTGGTTGCTAGGTGCAGCACCATTCCCTTTGCCACAGATTAATACTCTTTGCATATCCAAGATAAAAAAATGAATAACGAATTCCCATTTGAGAAAATTATTGAAAGTTTAAGGGAATAACAACCAATATCTCGAAAATGGTTCACTCAACAAAAAAATGTATATGACACAAATTGTGTATTTTAATGCGATCTACATTTTTTGTGTAGTAAAATTTTGTCTATCTCTTATGGTTTTCCAGTTATGCAAAAGTCGTTCACAATGAAGAATACTTTTGGAGACATTGCCAGAAAATTCAAGATATACATTTTATTTGTCATAAAAATATCTTAAACATATGATATTTTAATCAGTCATTATAGCCATTTTAGGAAAATTAAAATTTTCGAAAAATGTTCCATGTAAAGGATAATCTGGTGTGGGGGATTTTCTTGAAAACCTTCATGTCGGATCCCTGAAAGATACTGAACCTAAATATCAAGTTTGGTGTATACCCTACTGATTCTCTCTCTCTCCCTCCCTCCCTCTCCCTCTCCCTCTCTCTCTCTCTCTCTCTCTCTCTCCCTCTCTCTCTCCCTCTCTCTCTCCCTCTCTCTCTCTCCCTCTCTCTCTCCCTCTCTCTCTCTCCCTCTCCCTCTCTCTCTCCCTCTCTCTCTCCCTCTCTCTCTCCCTCTCTCTCTCTCCCTCTCTCCCTCTCTCTCTCTCTCTCTCTAACACAGTGATTTGCCCTTTAAGCACTACTGTTGTTTCAACCTCCTGTATGCTTGGATGTACCTACAGATAAAACCTGTAATGAATCCATTTCTGCAAGATTTACTTGATCAGAAGTAAGTAGATAGAAAAATAAGCTTTGTATGAATGTGTAAGATATATGAAAAATAATTATATTACTCTTTTTTTTACTTTATCTACTACGTATAGTAAGAAGGGGAAGTATTGTATTCGACCCAAAAATTCGATACCGAGATTTCACCGGAAATATATGTTTTGAGGTCCCCTGAATAAAAAAAAACATTTTTGGAAACGTGTGTGTGTGTGTGTGTGCGTGCGCGTGTGAACAGCATAACTCAGAAACGAACAGTCGGATAAACACCAAACTTGGTATTTAGATTCAGTATCTTTCAGAGATGCAACACAAAGGTTTTCAAGAAAATTCCCCCACCCCAGATTACCCTTTACATGGAACATTTTTCGAAAATTTTAATTTTTTCAAAAACAGCTCTAACGATTTTGATTAAAATATCATATGTTTAAGATATTTTCATGACAAATGAAATGTATACCTCAAATTTTCTAGGAATATCTCCAAAAGTATTCTTCATTGTGATTTTGCATAACTGGTAAACCATAAAAGATAGACAAAATTTTACTACACAAAAAATGTAGATCGCATTAAAATACACAATTTATGTCATATACATTTTTTTTGTTGAGTGAACCATTTTCGAGATATTGCTTATTATTCCTTAAATTTTCCAATACTTATACTTTTTCTCAAATGGGAATTCATTATTCATTTTTTTATGCCTTGTACATACAAAGAGAATGGAATGCTCCACATAGCAACCAGTTCTTAAATATTTTACTATCGCTTAAAGTCTACCATATTCCCCTTGCAACTACAAGAAAATTAGCAATAAGATTAACATCTCGATATCTCGATTCACATGAAGCATATGGAGAAAAAGCGTTTGTAAAAATAGTTTGTACAAGAGTAGAGAAAGTCATGTGAGGTAACCCACCAGATTTTTTTAATTATGGAAGCTTTGGTGTACAATAGTTTGTACAATATAGTTTGCAGATTTACATATTACTTGTAGAGTACACAGTCACATGTTTGTAAAATTCAATGCTTTAGAAGACTTTCCAAGAGTTGTCACAACTTCATAACCTTTCTTGTCAAATTGCTTCCATTACTTTTTAAAGTCTTTAAAAGTCTTGAAAGCAAATAAGGATATGCTCTAAAGGTTCGGCAATGATTTGATGGCTTTTGGCCAATGAAATGCAAATATTTACAGAGTGTCACGAAATCTGCAACATGGGTAAAAGCGATAAGTAAACAAAAATAGCTACCTGGGCAAGGGATGTCATATGGAGCTGATTAGGTTATATGAAAGTTGGCCTATACATGTGGGCTTTCGGATTACCACAAGATGAAGACAAGGGCATATGAAGAAGAAATTGCCAGGCAGATTTCCAAAGTATACAATAATGCATTAATGCAATGTTATAAAGCATAGTTAACCTATCAAACCGTGTTATTCCCATTGTATTCCTTAATCGTAATCTGATTTCATGGGCTATAATATGTACCTGAAAATGCTATGCAATTATGTAAATAACAATATTTCATTATAAAATGTTAAACCGTGATGCTAATGGTAAATTACTTTGCATGTGATAAATAATCAATGTGTTCTGAAGCGATTCAACATGTAAATATGAATTTATGACAATCAAGTCTAGTCCAATATTTTTCAAAATTTGACAACTTTTTTTGTAAACTCTCAAATCGAAAAACAACTTTGATCATGTACAATGGCTTAAAAGATGCCTGTATTCCACCCAAAAATTTGAATGCAAAGATTTCACCACAAATATGCTTTCTCCAGTTTTTGTTTTACATCATTTGTTTGATATATTGGTATGCTATAAATGTGTATGCATGTTATCAATGTGTATGAAAACATTTCCAAAATATTCATTGTTATTGCTTTGAATTTTCAAATATTTTAAACTTCTTTGTAGTTCTAGTCATCAAGTGCTTTTTGTATCAGTGCATTTTCAAAGCCATCCATAGTGATCTACTTTTTACTTTCTCTACTACGTATAGTAAGTAGGGGAAGTATTGTATTCCACCCAAAAATTCGATACCGAGATTTCAACGGAAATATATGTTTTGAGGTCCCCTGAATCAAAAAAAAAATTGGAAACGTGTGTGTGTGTCTGTGTGTGTGAACAGCATAACTCAGAAACAAACAGTCGGATAAACACCAAACTTGGTATTTAGGTTCAGTATCTTTCAGAGATGCAACACGAAGGTTTTCAAGAAAATTCCCCCACCCCAGATTACCCTTTACATGGAATATTTTTCGAAAATTTTAATTTTCTCAAAAACAGCTCTAACAATTTTGATTAAAATATCATATGTTTAAGATATTTTCATGACAAATGAAATGTATACCTCAAATTTTCTAGGAATGTCTCCAAAAGTATTCTTCATTGTGAACGAATTTTGCATAACTGGTAAACCATAAAAAATAGACAAAATTTTACTACACAAAAAATGTACATCGCATTAAAATACACAATTTATGTCATACATTTTTTTTGTTGAGTGAACCATTTTCGAGATATTGCTTGTAATTCCCTTAAATTTTCCAATACTTATACTTTTTCTCAAATGGGAATTCATTATTCATGTTTTTTTTTTTTTTTTGTCCTGGTAATGCAAAGAGAATGGAATACTCCACATAGCAGCCAGCTCTTAAAATATTTGACTATCGCTTAAAGCCTACCAATTCCCCTTGCATATACAAGAAAATTAGCAATAAGATTAACATCTCGATATCTCGATTAACATGAAGTAGGTGGAGAATAAGCATTTGAAAAAATAGTTTGTACAAGAGTAGAGAAAGTCATGAGAGTGTAACACATCAGATTTTTTGAAAACCTATCGCTTTAGCCTATGTATTACCCTTGTACCTATAACAAAATGAGCAATGAAACCATTTCTGTAAATGTTTATCTCGATCAACATGAAGTAAATAGAAGAATAAGCTATTGTTAGAATAGTTTGTAAAGAGTAGGTAGAGAAAGCCATGTGAATGTGACACATCAGACTCTTATTACTCATACACAGCTCATTTTCTAAATTATGAGTATAAAATGGATGGCTGGAAAAATAATCTTACTATCCTCTCTCAAACTCTCTCCTTCTCTCTAATTAGACTTACCTCATTTAATTTTACAGGTCCTACAACCACACAGAGCTGTTCAATCAAAATAACCCATGGAGCACTTCTTATTTGGGGCATAGGTATCTGTAACTTCACTCTACCTATATAGCCAGCACATACTTGGATAGGCAATCCAAAATGTCGCAATGCATCCTTCTTTAGAGGCAGATTCTCTAATTCAACTTCACCTGAAATAATAATGGATTGCAATTTCAATGAGTTAATAAATTTCATGGCATTACAAATGTGAAATATTCTGATGTCAAAAGTCCAAAACATACTGTAGTAGATTGTGATCATATAGTTAAAACACAAATAAAGAAACAGGAGAAACTGATCACATATACATATTCTACATCGCCAAAAAGATTAATACGTTTAATACACTATTTATAAACAGTTAATACATGAAAACTATCTTATTATTATAGGTTATGCGGAGCATATAACACAAAATAGGGTTAATCTTCTTCTTCTCCTCTTCTGCAATGATATTAATCACAGCTGAGATAGAATAATGAAAATGCAACTCACAAAACCTTGGAGGTATACAAAAGACACAGTGAGCTAATGTACAATAGTTCATATGTAAACCCCATAACTACACTGCAAAAATTGTGACAGCACATGCCAGTTTGACAATTTGCAATCACATTCTCTGCTTTCTTTTAAAGGTAAGCACAAATGCAAATCAGTAAAGCTGTATGTATGTCACAGAAACTACTTTCCAGGTGGACTTCTAGCTGTAAATGTGTGATAATAGTTCAATGCACAATTCTTCTTTTGGTTGGGTACACTTCAGAAGATAGCTGTCATATTGTGTCAATTTTTAGCAAAAGAAGGGTGAATGCTGGAGCATTGAAGATACTGCACAAATACATATTTAAGTATGTCATCAACTGTTGAAAATATATACATTTAAATACCTAATGATATGAGAAATTAAGAGTCCAATGAGAATGACAACATAGTACCTTTTACTTTCTCCAATACTTACCTGAAGTTAGTAGAGGAATTATTGCATTCCATCCAAAAATTTTGACACCAAGATTTCACTAGAAATACATGTTTTAAAACTCCATGACCCAAAAACCTATTTTTAGAAAATTGTGCACATGTGTCATTCCAAACTTGTTATTTAAGTTCAGCATCTTCCAAGGATGCAACACAGAGATTTTTTTTGGAAAATACACCCAACCAAATAACCCATTAAATGAAAAATGTTTCGTTCTTTTTGGTTCTCTCAAAAACAACTCTACGGTTATTCATTCTGAATTACTTTAATATAATTGGTAAACTGCAAGAGATAGATAAAAATTATACCACACAAAATATGTAGATCTCATTAAATCAACAATTTATGTCAAGAACTTTTTTGGCATTACCAATTTCCGATATATTCTTTATTATTGGTTTGAATTGTCAAACCTTATACTTTTTCAACTACAAAATCACTATTCATTTTTCTTTCTCTATCATGTTCCTAGGAGGTAGAGAAAGTATTGCATTCCGCTCAAAAATTCAATACCAAGATTTCATTGGAAATACACGTTTTGAAGCCCCCGAATAAAAAAAACATTTTTAAAAACAGATAGAGCGAGCGAACGCAGGGGAGGTGCGTGCATGCGTGTGTGAGATGCAACACAAATTTACATGCAACACTTTTTGAAATTTTTTATTTTCTAAACAATTGCTATGACAATTTTAATTAAAATACCATAAATTTAAGATATTTACATGACAAATAAAATGTATATTTTGAACTTTCTAGGAATAGCCCGTGAAATCCTGTTTATTCGAAAGGAATTTTTTATAATCTCGTATAACTGGTAAATGTTAAGTGATAGACGAAAATGTACAACACACAAAAAATGTACGACTCTTTAAACACAGTTTATTTCAAATAACTTTTTTTGTGGCATCAGCCATTTCAGAGATATTCATTATTAATGCTTCAATTTGTTCAATAGTTTTGTCCTTTTTAAGTTCCATCGATTTTCAGTTGTTTCTGGCGATTGCATAGAAACAGTAAGGAATTTGGTTATTATGCAGAACTACGGCCGCTCGAAAAAAACAACGAATTCCGGTGTTAATGGTAGATTCTTTTATGCTGATTACGTTTTTACCAATTTTGTTTGTCGGAAAGGTTCCGTAATGGTGTTACACGCTAATTTATTGCATGCGCGTAGCGACGGTAGCACGCGAGCGAAGCGAGCGTGCGTTCCTTAACGATGGTTATGATTACCTATTTATAAAACCTAAGCTTTGTGATTTTCGGGAGGTTAGGTTTAGTTTTTTTATAAAAACTTAGGTTAATTAGCACGCGTAGCTATCCTCACGCTCGCGTGCGTTCCTTAACGTTGGTTATGATAAGCTTAAGTTTCTGAATTCACGGAAGGTTAGCCTTAGGTTAGTTTTTTTTTTTTTTTTTATATAAGCTTAAGTTTCTGAATTCACGGAAGGTTAGCGTTAGGTTAGTTTTTTTTTATATAAGCTTAAGTCCGACAATGAAACCCAGGTTTTAGGTACTACAAATTTATATTAACTATATGTTTACATCTCAAATGTGTCATAAAGCTTCTTTATCCATAACCTGCTCCTTCTAGCCAGCATTCTTAATAAATATCCGCAAATAAGCGTCGCTACGCGCATGCAATAAATTAACGTGTAACACCATTACGGAACCTTTCCGACAAACCAAATTGGTAAAAACGTAATCAGCATAAAAGAATCTGCCATTAACACCGGAATTCGTTGTTTTTTTCGAGCGGCCGTAGTTCTGCATAATTACCAGGAATTTTAAGGCCAACATTCTTAAACATTTGACTATCACTGTTCTCTTTGTATGCTGATGAAATGTGTAATGTAGCTACTTCTTCAAAGATTTATCTGGATTAAAATGAAGTAGATAGAAAAATAAATTTTCATAAGAATATTTTGTATACCCATTAATAAATGATACAGGGTAGAGTAAGTCATGTGAATGCATCACATCAGTTTTTTTTTTCTCGTGGCCATGCAAACAATTTCAAAGTATCACATAGAGCGACCCATTCTTAAAAGATTTGACTATCGCTTAAGCCTACAGTATTCCCTTATTCCCCCTGTACCTATAAAGAAACATAAAACCGTTTCTGCAAATGTTTATCTGGATTAGCATGAAGTAGATAGAAGGTTTTGTAAGAATAGTTTGTGGAAGAATCGATAGACAAAGTCATGTGAGCGTAGGTAGGTAGACAAGGTCATCATCAGATTTTTCACACTAGTGCAAATATGAATATTTATTTGTACTAAGCATCAATACAAAAGAATATAGCTAAGCATTCACCCCAGGCCGTTAACTTGCCATTTTCATATCCAAAATGTCCTTATTTTCTAAAACATTCTGTTTTAAATTCCCTTAAGTTTGTGTGATTTACGTCTCTTTTTATTGACCAATTCCATTTCTTTTTTACTTTAGTTAGGTACTCACCTACCTTCTTGATATCTTCACTAAAGAGTTTAATTAATGCTACCTTTTTGTTTAATTTAAGCCATTTCCCATTTATACACTCTTTTCTCCAAACTCTGTCCCTCTACATTAAAAAAAGTCTGATGTGTTACACTCACATGACTTTCTCTACTCTTGTACAAACTATTTTTACAATCGCTTATTCTCTATATGCTTCATGTTAATCGAGATATCAAGATGTTAATCTTATTGCTAATTTTCTTGTAGATGCAAGGGGGATTGGTACGCTTTAAGCAATAGTCAAATATTTTAAGAGCTGGTTGCTATGTGGAGCATTTCATTCTCTTTGCATTACCAGAACAAAAACAAAAATGAATAACGAATTTACATTTGAGAAAAAGTATAAGTATTGGAAAATTTAAGGAAATAAGCAATATGTCGAAAATGGTTCACTAACAAAAAAAAATGTATATGACATAAATTGTGTATTTTAATGCAATCTACATTTTTTGTGTAGTAACATTTTGTCTATCTCTTATGGTTTATCAGTTATGCATAAGTCGTTCACAATAAAGAATACTTCTGGAGACATTCCCAGAAAATTCAAGATATACATTTTATTTGTCATGAAAGTATCTTGAATATGATATTTTAATCAAAATCATTAGAGCCATGTTTGAGAAACTTAAAATTTTCGAAAAATGTTTCATGTAAAGGGTAATCTGGGGTCGGGGAATTTTCTTGAAAACCTTCGTGTCGCATCCTTGGAAGATACTGAACCCAAATACCAAGTTTGGTGTTTATCCGACTGTTCGTTTCTGAGTAATGCTGTTCACAGACAGACACACGGACATGCTTCCAAAAATACTTTGTTTGGATTCAGGAAGTCTCAAAACATATATTTCCGGTGAAATCTCGATATCGAATTTTTGGGTGGAATGCAATACTTCCCCTACTTACTATACGTAGTAGAGAAAATTATATGCTCCATATCTTCTTTTTCTTCTTATAATGGTCATTGATTTTGTGACAAACCTTTTTTCATCCCTTTTAGCCTCCACACACCTGCTCATACCCATGCATTACTCTCTCTTTATTCAATTTATTAATACATGCTTCTCTTTCCCAATTTCTTTTTATTTATATATAGAATTCTAACAATCTTTTTCCAGCTAAGTTACTAAACAATGTTTGCATTTCTATATCTTCAAATCTCCTCCTTACTCCTTTCCAAAATCCATCTACATTATTTTCCCTCCCTCTCCCATATATGTTGGCTTAGAAATTCCATACTCTTCTCACGATATCACAAGAAACAATGAAAAGCGACAGCACTTTAAAAAAATGACAAAATTATTGAAAATTTAAACCAATAAATTATACAAAGTTCCTTCCAAATGAAGAGGGTTTCACAGGCTATTCCCAGAAAACTCAAGATACACATTTAATTTATCATGTAAATATAAACATATGGCATTTTAATAAAAATCATTAGAACCATTTTTGAGAAAATTGTAAATTTCAAAAAATCTTCCATGTAAAGGGTAGTTTCAGATGGAAGGATTTTCTTTAAAACCTTGGGTCGCATCCTTGGAAGGTTCTGAACTTAAATATCACGTTTTAAATTTATCTGACTTTTCATTTTTGAGTTATGCTGTTGATACATACTCAAAAGACCTTTTTCTAAACATCCTCTTATTTTGGATTCAGGGGGTCTCGAATACTTCTGTTGAAATTTCAACTTCAAACTTTTGGGTGAAATGCCTACTAAACAGTGAGTAACAGGAAAGTAGTGAGAAACAGGGTAGAGGATATAGACAGACAAGAAATCTAGGGGAGTCTTGAAAATAAAAACACCCTTAAGGTTATATAAAAAAAAATAAACAGACATTGGGGGAGAGAAGTTTATGTTCACTTTTGTAACAGAGAGGAAAGAGGATTAGCACGGATGAGAACAGGGGCATTGTTGCTACAAGGTTAAGAGGCTGAGAGCTAGGAATATGTGTGGAGAACAGTTAAGTATAGTCCACTGTTTGGTAGAATATAAAGAGTTAAGAAAATGGAAACAAGAAATATGGAACTCAAAATGGGACAAAATGCACAAGAAAACTGTGGCAATAAAAATGTTTACAGTAAAGGGAGAGAACAGACATATAGTCAAGTGGCAGTTTTCAAGGAAAGATAAAAAAAAATAGGGTAAGGATAATAAAGAAAGTAAGGAAAGGAGTGCAGGATAGAGGATTTTAAAGAGAGCATCAAATGCGGAAACATCAAGAAAAAAATTTCCAATATGAAACCAAAGTCGCTTGAAACCAAAAGAAGAAAATGAGCAGAAGAAATTGCTTCTATATCCCGTTCATTTGGATTTTCAGTAATAGGAAACAAGGATTTCAATCTCACCTTTGCATTTGTGGACAGTTTCAACTAGGTGGCTTTGATATTGCCAACCAGTTGGTGACAGAGATGAAAATCTTTTCTTAAGATGCTTGACCAAAGCCTCTGTTCTCTTAGTAGACTTGAAAGAGTCTCCCAAAGCTAGGTAAAGTGGCAAAGAACACCCTACTTACTTAATGAAATTGGTAGACTGAGAAAGTACTACATTTATGTGCATAACAATGGACAAATAGGCATTTTTATAATGCTCCCAAATTTTTGCTTGCAAACCACCATGTTACCCAGACATTACAGCAGCACCATCATAGGTCTGTGCCACAAGTTTACAACCACATTCATACTCGCTAAACAGTCCAACAGCGTGATTAAAGACAGAAGTAGCAGAATGGTCACTGCTCACATCTGTGAAACATAAAATTGTTCAACCTCACTATCACTTGTGATATCTAATAATTGAAGATATTTGACACTTCGTAGTGATATCTGAAGTCTTGTCAAGGATTAAAGCCACAAAATTAGCATAGGAAATTTCCTCTTTTATTTCAAGGATCATTAATTCAGAAACATTTTGCATATCAGGAGAAGAATCTAGAAATAAACTTGATGACTAATGAGTATGCAATCCCAAATCATTACATATTAACACTTTGAGAGGCTCACTGAAATTTCCTCTATTATAAGGTAAGTTCATTTCATCCCAACCCCAAAAGGCAAGACCATGCGACCCTAAAAAGCAGACTGGAATGATAAAATGTCCAACAAATTTTCTATTTTGCCTAATACGTTGTGATTTACAATCCCAATTTTATAGTAACTGATGAGAGCAAATTCAATTCTTGTATTCTTCTTGCCAAATAACATAAGTTCTTTAAGACAAGCAATATCATTAGTAGCATTCCTGTCGTTTGCTCGCCTTATAAATATTATTTACATCTTCATGCCCACAGTAGGCATGGCCAACAGAACATTGTTTGTTAAGTTTTTCACATGTGCATAAATAAGAAATTACCTCAAACAAATTCATATTAAAGCACCTTATGCATTTCTTTATCTTTGTTTGCAAGTTAAGAAAAGGCTTTGGGGGATAACTTCTCAGCTGACGTTTATCGCTGTACGTCACTGAAATAATTGAAGTTTATAAAAGTTCTTAAATGACACAATGATTATTACATAATTACACTACCATACCAATATCTATGAAGTTTACACTAGTAAACTGATGAACTACTAAGTGTTTATTTGATAACTGCTCATCACTTCATGTGTTTATCACTTTCCGATCAGGATATCACTGACCACTGAGTTAAGACCAGAAGATAAGCAGTCCTTCTCAAGTTCTCACCCCATCCCTTAGAGAATAGTTCATTCCCCCCGAAAAATTTCCATGGTTAACCCAAGAAGGGGCTTTCCCTTTACATTCCTCACTGTAGCATCCACAGAAACGAAACTACTTCCATCTCTCTCTTTTCTACTAAGCCATAGTGAGTAATAGGAAGATTAAAGCTAACATCTTAGACAGTGTGCACATTCAAACTCAGTGTCAAGAAGTTGTATATATAACACAGAACGTAAAAATGAAGAATATGTTTATCTACTTGAATTCATTTGCCACTTAATACGTGTCATATAATAAAATGTTTTATTGAGAATTAAAAGGGGAAGCAATGCTTCCACAACATCCATTAACACTACGCCCCTGTGTGTTCTGCATATAAAATATGTGCGCCACTGGATGATACTTTGGTTTCAATTCAAGTCTTAATTTGAAGACCCATCCTCTCTCTCTCTCCTCCTCTCAAAAACGGAAAGTCGGATAAATACCAATTTGATTTATAAGTTTAGTATCTTCCGAAGATGCGACATGAAGATTTTAAAGAAAATCTCACCTTTAACTACCCTTTACATGGA